>BSBK01002381.1:0-630000 GCA_027943335.1 Chamaecyparis obtusa
CCGCTTGAACCACTCGACCCTCATTCTAAGGTCATTTTGCTTTCCTCTTTTAACTTAATTTTGATCTTTAAAATCTTAAACCAGAGCAAATATGACTAGCATATCTATATTTTGAAAAATCTATATGAAATATGCAGATATCTTTCTTGAGATGGTGCATATGTCATTAATTGACAGAAAATGTATGGACTAGAAAATACAATTAGATTTTTGCAACCAGTTGCCTACATCCATGATGAACACATCAATACACAAAAAAATCCCACACAATTACATTCAAGAAGACAATATCTCAGATGATCCCATGATCCCTATACCACCATAGCTATCCTTCTTTTCTTCTATCTGACCAGTTTTTGTAGATATACATATTTGACCATTTGAAAATAGTGAAGTACTAAAATGCTCCTGAAAATCTAATAAGACTTATCACTAACTTATGAACACCTAGCATATAACCATTTAATTCAATATACCAAGAGCTTGCCTTCGGATCAGAATTATTAAAAAACAGAATTGAAAGAGTCACATGATTGCCCTTTCCCTTTCAATGCAATTGTCTGTTGTTATAATAGGATTTCTGTCTTCATCCAGCAAACTAGTTTCAATATTTTCATAATCATAATGTGCCAATTCATCTGATGTTGGTAGTAGTCCTTGAACGAGAAATGGCTTTCTTCCTGACTCCATATCACCACCATACTCGTAACAAAGCTGCTCAGTTTTACCATCTACCAATATACTAAATCCAGGTGATTACTCTTTCTTCAACTAGCATAAGCTCATATCATTGTGCCCAAAGCTACTTTATCTGGTTTGCACAGAATTGTCCACTAGTACAGTATATGAACCTGCTGTTTTAGCACTTCTATGTTTTAGCAAACAGATTTGTCCTTCCAAGATAACTTTGAAATTGACTCAATATGCCCAAAATGAAAGACAAATAAGTAATTAACAGTTGGAAAAATTGCATATTGAATTAACAAAATTCCTCTAAATTTTAGGGGTACAGCTCCCTCTTCTGATGTAATCTAATTTGGGGGTATGCTTTTAATCAAAAAGCAGGATAGGCAAACTAACACCCGAGCATAGCCATGCTGCAGATGCAATTATGAATTTAGAATTAAAGGGAGACAGAGATAAATGATACAAAGTTATCTGCTCAGCACCCACAAAAGATGAGTCGGATAATAAACAGCTATTCCTTTTAGAAAATGTGGATATTTAAGACTCAAAGTTCGTATAATATGTTAATATTTTCAGATTATAGCAAGGAATATACAATCTATAGAGGTCCTTAAAATACTAAGACATATGATATAATAAATATTCTCAAGTAAAGAAAGATAATACCCGGATTTGAAGGTCTGAATTTATCCTTTTGTTGGCTTCAAATCTGTACCTGTATTCTTCAAAGTAGTCCTCCAATGTAGCCCTTAATGACTGTTATGAATCAGCTCTTGAAGCTCTTCAATTCACTCTTCTAGGGTTGTGCCAATTCTGCCCTAATTCAACCTTTTGGGGCTGCTTAATTTGTTCTTGAATTCTGCTCTTAGGAGCCTCCAATCTGCTCTTTAATTCACTGTCAAGGTCTGCCTCAAATTTGCCACTGATCTGATCTTAGGATTGCTTCAGATCAGCCCTAGTTCGTTGAATGTAAGGATCGTACTATATCTACCCTAGATCGCACTAGATCTGCACCTCATCAATAGACAAATCGCCCAAATTTCAAGCCTTATTTGCACTACAAGGGGCAGAACTAATTCGCCATTAGTGTGGATGATTATTGTCACCAATGCTGGTGTAGATCGGTCCATAAATGCCGGTTTGATTCACTCCATAATGCTGAACTAATTCGCTCCATAATATGCTAACTGAATCTGCATATTAATTCACTCCACTCATTGATGAAGAGGACATTCACATGTTATGTTTTTGATATGTTCGTCCTTCATCAAAAACCCCAATATATATGAGCATCATTTAATAAACTCTTCCACCTCAAGGTGGCTGACTTGGGCCCTCCCAAGTAATTTATTTTATTTATCATAAAAATAGTAAATGCCTTTTTATTTATTATTATAAATCGCACTTCCACATATATATTAATTTACCAAAGGTGTGATAATAAAAATATATATCCATAATTTATTATTATCAACTTACTTGTCCTAATTGATCTTAGCCGAAAAGGCCATAATATAAACACTCCCTCTTGGACTTGAGGTAAAGATCAACCCATAGGACTCAACCTTTGAACCTGTCTATCATCGTTGATAGAGGTAACAAAAACATAACCATATTGGATATCTTATCCAATGATATCATAGATCTCACATCTATGAAGGTAGGTCTTTATCTACCAGATGAGAATACATATGTTCTTCATCATTCCCCAACCATTCATCTCATATCCATATGAGAATCATTTTTCCATGGTAGCGTCAATTCATATGATACTTACCAATCGGAGGTGGATTTCCTAGATCCATGAGTCTCCACGACTCAAGAGATAGAATATCAAGTCCATGATATTCAAAGTAACATCAAGCTCATGATGTTTACCAACTACAAGTCAACATAACATCAAGTCCATGATGTTTAGAGCATTGATCTAACGAATATCAAGTCCATGATATTCACCAAGTGTTTGGAGTAATGGTCTATCGACATCAAGTCCATGATGTCCACCAACTACTTAGATGTGGATCCCTGATCCATGAGATATCAAGTCCATGATATCATGAGCATTGGTCTAACGAATATCAAGTCCATGATATTCACCAAATGCTCAGAGTGATGGTCTCTAGAGTCCTAGACATCAAGTCCATGATGTCCACCAACTACTTATATGTGGATCCCTGATCCATGAGATATCAAGTCCATGATATCATGAGCATTGGTCTAACGAATATCAAGTCCATGATATTCACCAAATGCTCAGAGTGATGGTCTCCAAACATCAAGTCCACGATGTCCACCAACTACACAGCAATGGATCCCTGATCCATGGGAAGAATATCAAATCCAAGATATTCTCTAAATCTCCAATTCATAAGTGTAATCAAATGAATCATATAATCAAAATCTTATCTCATGAATCCACATAAGCATAAGAATAACCAACATAAATCTTATGAATCCACATAAGCATAAGAATAACCAACATAACCAGGCGCAAACTAAATGCAATATATCATGAATATAGACTCAGCTATAAAGAAAGTATGCTCCCGCACATAAAATATGCAAATGTAATCATATGCCAACATAAGCCAATGCTAGCATATATCATATAGTTTCCCACTATAAAAGAAATGTGTTCTCATATGTATATAACATAAGCAAGGTAATGTAAAACATATGCCAATGTAAAGTATGCTTCCCATGCATACAAACAAAGCAATGTATGTTTCCATCCAAGTTAATGAGCCATGCGCGTAAAGTATGCACATACATAACAAAAATATGTCAATGTAAGATACGCTGCAACATAATGTATGCTTCTCACAAGTATGTGTCAGTTATGCCAATGACAGATAATCAGCTAGATATGCAAAGAAACAACTATGCTAATTAGTTGTGTATATTCCCATAGATACATAACATATGTCCAAGCAAAGTATGCAACCGTACTTAAAGTATGCTCCTCTTATATGCAAAATTCCAGCAAGTCATAATGTATGTATCCAATATAAAACAGTTAATGTTCTCACACATTCACAACATATACCAAATGGAAGTATGTAGTCACACATACATAATGCTGTAAGGTCTATCACAATATACTAAAGAAAAGAATGTGCTTCCTACACATTCATAATCAGCTAATAACAAATAACTAGCTATATCAAACAACCATGTCAATAGGAATGATCCCGCACATTCATACAAAGAGCAAGGAAGAAGTTTATACCACAAAACCAGGTTTAAGTGAGCCCATGATTAAACTCCCTCTTAAGCTTAGGTTTACCTTATGATGTCCACAAGGTTAGACTCCCTCTCAATGTATGTTTCCAGATATTTTGAAATTTACCTTAAGAAGGTCAATCGTATAATTTCAAAAACATGCAAGAATGTAATGACACAATTTTACCCATATCTTTTTAGCCAGTTATGAGATGGTTTGCCAACATAGAAATTAATATTAGGTGTAGAAGGCTAAAAGATCAATGAATTTGCATAATCAGAATCCTAGATCTTGGTGCAAATCAAAACCCTCATAAGATGTAAGGTTAAATTGCTATTTTCAGACCAACCCCTAGTTGCCATAGATTTCTTAGTTTTGAAAGAGTTAGACTAAATTCCTAAATCTGAAAATGGATCTTTTACTCTACCTAGGCTCTGATACCATGTTAATATTTTCAGATTATAGCAAGGAATATACAATCTATAGAGGTCTTTCAAATACTAAGACACATGATATAATAAATATTCTCAAGTAAAGAAAGATAATACCCGGATTTGAAGATTTGAATTTATCCTTTTGTTGGCTTCAAATCTGTACTTGTATTCTTCAAATTAGTCCTCCAATGTAGCCCGCAATGACTGTTATGAATCAGCTCTTGAAGGTCTTCAATTTGCTCTTCTAGGGCTGTGCCAATTCTCCCCTAATTCAACTTTTTAGGGCTGCTTAATATGTCCTTGAATTCTGCTCTTTAATTCACTGTCAAGATATGCCCCAAATTTGCCACCAATTTGATCTTAGGATTGCTTTAGATCAGCCCTAGTTCGTTGAATGTAAGGATCATACTATATCTGCCCTAGATCACACTAGATCTGCCCTAGATTTGCACCAGATCTGCCCTAGATCTGCACCTCATCAATAGACATATTGCCCAAATTTCAAGCCTTATTTGCACTATAAGGGCATAACTAATTCACCATTAGTGTGGATGATTATTGTCACCAATGCTGGTGTAGATCGGTCCATAAATGCTGGTTTGATTCGCTCCATAATGTTGAACTAATTCGCTCCATAATATGCTAACTGAATCTGCATAGTAATTCACTCCAAGCATTGATGAAGAGGACATTCGCATGTTAATATTTTCAGATTGTAGCAAGGAATATACAATCTATAGAGGTCTTTCAAATTCTAAGACACATGATATAATAAATATTCTCAAGTAAAGAAAGATAATACCCGGATTTGAAGGTCTGAATTTATCCTTTTGTTGGCTTCAAATCTGTACTTGTATTCTTCAAATTAGTCCTCCAATGTAGCCCTCAACGACTGTTATGAATCAGCTCTTGAAGGTCTTCAATTCACTCTTCTAGGGCTGCCCCAATTCTGCCCTAATTCAACCTTTTAGGGCTGTTTAATTTGTCCTTGAATTCTGCTCTTAGGAGACTTCACTCTGCTCTTTAATTCACTGTCAAGGTCTGCCCCAAATTTGCCACCGATTTGATCTTAGGATTGCTTCAGATCAGCCCTAGTTTGTTGAATGTAAGGATCGTACTATATCTGCCCTAGATCGCACTAGATCTGCCCTAGATCTGCACCTCATCAATAGACAAATCGCCCAGATTTCAAGCCTTATTTGCACTATAAGGGCAGAACTAATTCGCCATTAGTGTGGATGATTATTGTCACCAATGCTGGTGTAGATCGGTCCATAAATGCTGGTTTGATTCGCTCCATAATGCTGAACTAATTCGCTCCATAATGTGCTAACTGAATCTGCATATTAATTCGCTCCAAGCATTGATGTAGAGAACATTCACATGTTATGTTTTTGATGTGTTTGTCCTTCATTAAAAAATCCAATATATATGAGCATCATTAAATAAACTCTTCCACCTCAAGGTGGCCGACTTGGGCCCTCCTAAGTAATTTATTTTATTTATAATAAAAATAATGAATGCCTTATTATTTATTATTATAAAATCGCACTTCCACATATATATTAATTTACCAAAGGTGTGGTAATAAAAATATATATCCATAATTTATTATTATCAACTTACTTGTCCTAATTGATCTTAGGCCGAAAAGGTCATAATATTAACATAATAGACACACCCACAATCTGATATAATATATGAAAACATCCAGGAGTGACTGCAAATCACTAAGGAAAATGATAATAAAAAAGAAATGCAAATAAAAACAATGTCTCAGAAAAATCAGAGAGCTCAAAGACTCTACATTTCTGTACAAAAAGATCACACTACCAAAAGAACTACACTGCTACTCCCTGTTACAGAATAAAAATGCCATTTTCTGATCGATTTACACTCACATGTCACAGCATGAGGGGGACCAGAAATCTGGACCCTCACAATGCCTTCTAATTTCTTTTGTAAAGGCTTCTTCTCCCAATGAGCCCATTCAGTTTAACTTCCATAACTGCTTCTTGAAATTGAAATTGTTCTTTTCTTTTATTTTAAGAGATTCTCAAGATTTCTGCTTACAAGATGTGGTCCACTTGCATAAGATAGTGGTACAACCTCTAAAGAGCCATCATAGAATACTCTTTAGTTGATGTACTTTATCAGATATTTCGGCAGAGAAATAGAAGCTGGTGTAGATCGGTCCATAAATGTTGGTTTGATTCACTTCATAATGCTGAACTAATTCGCTCCATAATATGCTAACTGAATCTGCATATTAATTCGCTTCAAGCATTGATGTAGAGGACATTCACATGTTATGTTTTTGATGTGTTTGTCCTTCATCAAAAAAATCCAATATATATGAGCATCATTAAATAAACTCTTCCACCTCAAGGTGGCCGACTTGGGCCCTCCTTAGTAATTTATTTTATTTATAATAAAAATAATAAATGCCTTATTATTTATTGTTATAAAATCGCACTCCCACATATATATTAATTTACCAAAGCTGTGGTAATAAAAATATATATCCATAATTTATTATTATCAACTTACTTGTCCTAATTGATCTTAGGCTGAAAAGGTCATAATATTAACATAATAGACACACCCACGATCTGATATAATATATGAAAACATCCAGGAGTGACTGCAAATCACTAAGGAAAATGATAATAAAAAAGAAATGCAAATAAAAACAAAGTCTCAGAAAAATCAGAGAGTTCAAAGACTCTACATTTCTGTACAAAAAGATCACACTACCAAAAGAACTACACTGCTACTCCCTGTTACAGAATAAAAATGCCATTTTCTGATTGATTTACACTCACATGTCACAGCATGAGGGGGACAAAAAATCTGGACCCTCACAATGCCTTCTAATTTCTTTTGTAAAGGCTTCTTCTCCCAATGAGCCCATTCAGTTTAACTTCCATAACTGCTTCTTGAAATTGAAATCGTTCTTTTCTTTTATTTTAAGAGATTCTCAAGATTTCTGCTTACAAGATGTGGTCCACTTGCATAAGATAGTGGTACAACCTCTAAAGAGCCATCATAGAATACTCTTTAGCTGATGTACTTTATCAGATATTTTGCTCCATAAGCCTTTCTTGAAGACATGTACTTTGATTCACTTAAACACTATAAGCCATTCCTTATGATAGAGTACCAGTTAGGTATTACTTCCATAAAACCAAAGATTATTTTTGAGTTTCCCTGCACTGCTCAAAGTTCTGCTCACTCTTAGAATTATAGAAAGAAGCAAATTGGTAAGGAGATTTGTCTATATTCAGTCTGTGACTCTCTGGAAATAGACAAAGAGACAACCTTTTTGTAAAGAACACATCTCAAGATTTTGTATGGAAGCCACATTTTCTCTATGAAATCTTTCGGAGATAAGTTAGCCCCAATGGAACTTCTTTTACCGCTAATTTATAATCTTTCCCCAGCCATGACATTTCTAGCTTCAGAAACAGTTCAGATTCACAAGAATAATTTCGCATCTCAGATAGTGGGGGAAAGAATCTATTAACTCCCCCAAAAGCTCCAAATATTTATTGGCCATATCTGGAAAATCAGTCCTTCCTCTAGAGATACAATTACTGAAGAATCATGAATGATTTCACACTTCATTATTTTTCAATAGAAAAGCTGGTCATGGCTCAAAAGCATTCCGATTCTTATTTTTAAATTTTTGTTACAGTAGCAGCAAGGTTAAGTTCCAAATCAATAACCTCTGCATTCTGTAGTTCCTGTAGAACTGATGCCCCAATTCCCTGTTCTTCAAATATTCAAATCTTGCGAACATGTTAAATCTCATCAAGTAATTCATGTGTTCTGCTAGCGATTAGATTCCCTTGCACCGTAAATAGATCAAACTTTTGATTTCCTCCTCTTAAAAGCTTTGACAAAAGCCAAACTCCATCATCTGTTGTCGAATTATCTGACAGATCTGTTGATGTCACTGGTTCACCATGTTCCGCAACCAAGAACAACTTCAAAGGGTCTCTCATCATTAATCTGGCAATTCTTCAACTGCAAACCAGCGACAAGGCCATCATTTTCCTCCAAGGAGTCAAGTGCAACAGGATATCTTCCAAAAGAAATATCATTTTCAGCCATATTCTCTGCAAGTCTCCTCTTCATCTCATTATTTACTGTATGGGATCTCTCTTCTTGTCGATTTTCTGGCTGCTGAAACAGCTCTTGCTGATACTGAAGCTGTAGTTGTCGCAGTCTTTAGTGGATAGAACATTGAATATGGATGAAAAAGCTCCTTCCCATGAGCATCCTCATCTGACCTGTGCGTTTATCTCATCCAAAGAATGCCACTGTATCTTTGGGAGTCCTCCTTTGCTTTGAAATTTTTTAAAGCTTTTAAACTCTTATACAGGTGTCAAATAAATATAGGGGTTTCAAAGTAGTTTATAAATATTAATGAAATATTGAAAGCTTTTCAGCTTGCTCTTTTTTTAATGGTCCCAAAACAATGCATTGGCGTTTTAAATGAATTTCAAAACCTTAAAACTTCTGACTTACCTTTATTGTGTGAGATAACATATTGACCTTTTTCATAGTTCTTGTACTATATCAGATGACGATGATAGTTCTATAACTTTGGGAAATCTCCGACAAACCTGATTCCTTTTCATTTCGTTTCCTTTAAAGCCGCAGTCAGGTCTTAATTTGGTTTCGATAACCACCTCGAGTGCTGACTTAGTTTTCAGAACTACCAAAAATGCTGATGAAGCTTTATTCAACTTTTCATGCTCTTAGCGGATGTCGATGCTTCTAACTACCTTTGTTGACCTTTTTTTATAACTTGTGTGTCGGGTTTTGTAGCAATTATTGCTTGGATGTTGCTTTTTGTTGTGAAACTAACAGCAAGCGCGGAAGTGCTCAGTCTTTTGGCAGACTTTTAATTGTGGCTCATAGACATTTTGGGTTGGGCAATGATTTTGTGAATTTCACTGGGTCCAACTTGTTTCCTTTTCTTATCATTCTACATAAGGTGGTGGGCTTTGTGGTTAGTTTTGGAACCAATGAAAAGTACCAACATCTTTCTCTGTGATAAACATTCCAACTTTTGCCTCTACACTATTAATGTTTTGTTCTAAGTTGCCAGATCGGATTCCGGTACGGATGCAGGTTCGAAATTCGTCCAAATTTTTTTTGGGTTGGGTTCGGATTCGTTTTGGTTTGTTTGTACAAGATTTGTTTTTGGTTCGTCTGTACTAGGTACAAGTTTTTCTTTTATTCACAAATGCACAAATGGCATAAAACAATCCTTTTGGTCTTTTTAGTGGTCACTTTTAGGGTTGGAGGGTCTAATAAACCTAAGTTGGCAAAAAAGCTTTATGAAAAATTCAATGAAAATGACATTTTTAGTCAAATTTGCCCCAAATTTGTTTTATGTTCCTCTATCCAAATCACAAGTCTTCCAAATTTGTCCAAAATTCTTACAGGGTCCTTCTGAGAGAATTTTGAGCGAATTTACCTAACCGTGGCAGAATTTTGAGCGAATTCAATCCGAATCCAACTTTGCAGCGAACCGAATCTTGGATTCCACCTTCTAGGAGCGAATTTGGTAACTTAGGTTTTGTTGGTTAACAAATTGGGCCATATTCTTTATAATATGGACTCAAACCCTCGCCAAAGCCTTCTCAACTATCAACAGTTGAACAAATGGTTATAATCTCATAACAGTTTATTCTCTTAATTTTGGAGGTCAGCTCCCTGTGATTGATTTCCAATGAATTAATTTTTTTGGTATTTTGCACATAAATGATGGGGTATGCTCTTAATCAGAGAGCAGCAGAGGTGCCTAATGGATATTCATCACCATGACATACCATACCCATGAATGGACAATAAATCATTAATTGAATGAATAAGTGCTATTCCCACAACCATGAAAAAGAAACACAACTACAATTTTTAGATATATCTCTGCATATATTATCTCACAACCATGAAACCATAAATACAAACAAATGAGCAACAACTCTGCCAAATAACATGAATATGATAAAGGGCAATCAATAATGACTCAGATCATCTCATAATCACAAATCCCCAAAAAACACAATTTCAATGTCCGTAATTAATATATTTCATCCAACATTTATTCATTCATTCAACAGTAAACCATAATTCTAATAACTAACCATGAGCAACAATCATAATTCAATCTTTGAGAGTCACTCAGTTTGTCACAACAACAGGGGGAAGATAGAATCAAAATTGCTGATCCTTTGCATAATGTTCAGAGAGATATAAATAGTCTATTTGCCTACCTAGGCGGTTACATAACAGTTCTTGAAAAATATTCCTAAAAGAAATGCCATTAAACAGATGCCATTAAAGGAACTAAAACTGAAAAAAAATCTTCAACAAATGTCATGTGGCCTTTTCATTTCCTTCTTTGTCAGTTGCAGCATCTTCTATAGCCTTCTGACTGGATTGATAATCTTTAATATTCTGATGAAATGAGAGACTCAAAGGAATCTGCAAGCCACAATAATCCTGATAAGTACCTGGATCCCGAAATCCCGACAGACACCTATTTCCTGAAATTTTGACAAGAACCTATTTCCCGAAATCATGATAGCAACCTATTTCCTGAAATCCTGACAGGCACCTATTTCCCGAAATCTCAAGAGTGAGAGGACTTGGAAAATTTGTAAATGTTGACAATTTTAAAATAGGGGTAAAAAATTGGGCAACAACTGGCTCTGATTGGGGACGACTTTTTCTTGTAGGAAGCTGAGAACTCTAGAATCTTTGGCAAAGATCAGTGCTAAATTCCATTAGGCAGCAGAGTCAAAGAGCATTTAACACGGGGAAACAAAATGTCACTTGTAGGGAGGGTGAAGGGTGTTAAGTTTCGAACCAGAATAACATCACATGCAATAAACAGAAACTCATAAAATATACGAACATATGACATCAAAATTTACCCTGGGAAAACCCTCTTACTCGAGGCGAAAAACCCAGCCACATGCAAAAATATATCCTTTATTATAAGTTCAAAACAAGTACAGCGATCTTATGCTTATAAATGATGGCTCTCAATAGTCAATCAATAAGCCCTTTTTCACAGTATGCTGAATATGCAGATTAAAAGTATCTCACGGATACTTCTCACAATGAGTATGTCTAACAAGAAGCTTGATCATACACTGATCAAATATACAAATTGACTATTCTTGAGTCAGTGCCTTACTCATATATACACAATACATGAAAAATTGGCACACATAAACACAAACAACTCCTGACATACATACACACATACACAAAGTCAGCTCTCCAACACACATACAGGCAGTCAGCTCTCAATGAACTAAGCTACTATTACAAGCAGCTCCCGATGATCCTTCATTCAAGAATATCCTTTCAGAATTCAATACTTCATGAATATGCCTTCATACTTATATTTCTTCTAAAGAACACTGAAGTGATAGAATTGCTTTCCTGATATTATCAACAGAGCTACAATTTCAACAACATACAGACAAAATACTCAAATTTATATTGTTCCAAACACCAAAACCTGCTGAAGCTGAAGAGTCGCTCAAAACAAGACGATGACACTTAGGATGAACTGTTGCCTCATCAATATGAACCAACCCATACAAGAGAGTCGATGGAGGAATATGAAACGACAGAGCTGAAGAAAACCGATGACACAGTTAACGACAACATAAATAGACTTGACACAACACAAAATAACTGAAGCGAGCATTGATGATGCCAAGTCAGCATCCACGAGGAGACCCAAGGAGGAAGGATAAGAACAACCATATGCTGACGGAGAAGTCACAAGCCAGAAAGGGACAATGTCACAAACATAAAAGGCTAATAAACCAAAGCATGATTGACGATAAGGAAATCATTGTCTTCTTGTAACGCCAATCTATTCGAACGCATGGCGTGACTCTCAGCACATGTAGAAGATAATACAAAAAATTCTTTTGAAGCTGCATACTTCAACACTCCCTCTTAGCAAAGAAGAAATTTTCCAGATATATTAGTCAAGGAAAGGAGAGACAACCGAAGATAGTTAGAACCAATACAATCCAACTTCACCAGAATATATTAGAGAAACTCACTGCATATTATCAGAGGTATGAAGGAGCTCTATCACAACTACCTCATCTTTAACACTCCCTCTTAGCAAGAGAGCGATCATTCACATGACAAGCACAAAGGAGCTGCAACCAAAGAGTGTCAATAACAAAATCTCATCACAGATTTTCTCAACATAATATTGTCATCTCAGCATGACATTCACCATGGCTATTCCCAGAGGGTGAATAAACAAAAGTGCTACATCATGGAATTTCTTCCATGACATCCACCATGCCTACTCGTAGAGGGTGGATCCACCATACCTACTCGCAGAGAGTGGAACAAGGGATTTCACCTCAAACTTCTTTTGTTGATGTTTTGTAGCTTCAGTTGGATAAACACTATGAGTCAATACTAGTGAAGATATATATATATATATATATATATATATATATATATATATTTATTTATTTATTTAGTATATATGAGATGTATATATATACTTAAATATATATACATATATATAAATATGATTATTATGTAAATATTAGAGAAATTAATATAATACTTAAGAGGTTTTATATATATATGTGTGTGTGTGTATATATATTTATATATATAATCATAATTGTCATTATATTAATTACATAATAATGAATAAACATGTCCCATGAAGGGACATGTCTCGTCTTGGCTCTTTCTCAATATAAATGCAAGAGATTGTTGCATTTGGAAAACACATACAATCAGATAGTGCTATTATATTTGCAATGATCTTAAAACCTTAACATGGTATCAGAGCCAAATTGCAAATGTAAGAGAGTAGTTTGTTGATGGTGATTGTGTGACTGTCTCAGAAAATAAAGTCTCAGTACAAGGACCATATCTCACAAATGTACCGTTGGATTTTGCTAAATTTTGGATATGTTTATGATAAACAAATTTAGAATAATCTCACCGGAGCGATTAGAGAGAAAATTTCAGGTTCAAAAGTTATGACCGACTATGTACGGGTCTATGCAAAAATCTATAAAAGAGCGAGGTTCCTTCTTTAAAAGCCTAACCGCTTGAAGGGAGATCCGTTCATATTGAAGGTGGTCATAGTGTATAGAACCTTTGGATATTCATGATAGGTCATGTGAAGAATTATGGTAATGTTCAAGAACGGTGATATCATTTTGTGAATTTGCATGATATTTTCTATATGGGCTCACCTTACAAAATAAAATACTTGAAATTTATAAAAGATAAATATTTTATGTTTTATTAATGCACATAATTTTTGAGTTTTTTAATTCATGCTATACGATTGGTTATTAAAATCTTGTATGCTTCTATCATTGGTATTTCTAGTCGAGATAGTTTAGCGAGCTATTTGTAATCTCTCTCTAACATACCTTCAGGACAAAAGCACAAGATAATTCCATTCGAGGGAGAAAGAACTTGATGCTTGCAAACGAACTGATGATTGAGACTGTTGGAAATATTCAGGAATTAACCGAGTTACTGAGAGGGGAGGGGTGAATCAGTAACTCCAAATTTTCTTTCAATTACAGATGTATTAACATGTAATTTACTTTAACCTTTGCATATGAAACTTAAGAGCATTCACAATAATGACACATAGATTTGGTTATCCAGAAACCTTCCAAAAAGAAAGTAAAACTGGGGTGGGGATGAAACCCACAAAGCTTTAATACTGCAGAATAAAGTTGGCCGGTTAAGGCTTACAATTTGATCACTTCTGATGATCTGCCCTGTTAGGAGCAATAAGGATTGCTAAATCCACCCTGTTAAAGGATTTACAAACATACAATGAAGTATGCACTCGGTAAAGAGATTTTGCAAAAGACTGTTAAGTCTACCCGGTTAAAGGATTTAGTACTGATTCACCTGTTAGGATGAAACAGTAGATCTCTTTGCTTTGCAACTGGATTGCTGATTGAGATTCGCTGATGTACTGATCACCTTCTGTGATGAATTTGTCTTTGCTGTTCCTTATACTGCTGAAGCCCTTTGTAATTCGCTTATCTCTGCCTTTCTTTCTTTTTCACATATATGCTTCTTACATACTTCTTGACATTTTTACAACATTGTTTATATACAAGTCTTAAACAATTAATTACAATTACAATTACAAAGTCGGCTTGACAAATAAACATAAGTGCTACTAAGTTGGCCCAAGTATGGTTACACGGTTCCTGCAAACTAACTCGGTGACTTTCTGATACTCGGCGTCCACTGCTTTACTCGGCATCGTCATGCACTCGGTAGAAGTGAAGGCACAGTTCATACTGATCACTCGGTAGGTTTTGAACTCGGTAAATACTGGTGACTCGGTAGACATGATGTTACTCGGTTTACACTGTCCTGTTCTGTTTGCACTGTCTGCTCGGTTTGCACTCAGAATGCAAATAAGTGTTGTCACTAGTGGCAATTCTGCTTAATGCCAACAATCTCCCCTTTTGGCATTAGTGACAAAAACACTTATTGGCCAAAACTTATATACATGAATCATGCTGAGTTTTATTTTGATTTTTAAAAAATTTGTCTTTGTTATAGGGCTTTATACATTGTCTCCCCCTTTCAATGTGCTAACTGTTTCTATACAAATCTTCTTCTATACATATATCTCCCTCTATACATATCTCCCCCTTTTTGACGATAATGCCAAAGGTGTATATACAAGTTATTTACAGAGAGAATCCAAAATTTGATAGAAAATCAGAATGTACCTTCATTATTAGTGCCAGGGTTCTGTCCCAACTTTCTTGCAGAATCTTACATGTTTGGATTGCAATTTGGACTTCTGCAGAGAGTTCAATCATGTGATCTGCTATAGAGAACTGATTGTCATGAATCAATGTTTTGGAATGTTCAATGTGCTTATACATTGTATTCATGATGGGAAGGATCATGTGTTGGATGTCTAGCAGTGTGGACCGGATCCTTGTGTCTTCTTTCAGTAGATCAGACTGCATATTTGATAGGTGTGAGATTTTCATGTGATGAGCAGAGCTTGAACTTGGTTCAAGTTGCAACTTCTGTATGCTAATCTTCATATCCTCATCCATTTTATTCATTTTATCCTTAACATCCTTTGTGAACTCGGCAATATTGCACAATCTGGCCAAAAGAGAGGTAGCATTCGAATAGATAGATTCAATGTTTGACAAAACTGAAGACAATTCTACTTGGTTAATAGCTATGTGCTGAGCAATGTGCTCAAGCACTTTATTGTTGAATCTCTTCTCAGCTCTTTCAACTAACTTTTCTGTCCCAGATGAATCCTCATTGTATTTATTAACTGCTTCTGCTAATTGTAGCAAAACATGTTGGGAGGAGTCTACTTTAATACCTAATGCATCAGACAAAATGTCCTTAGCATCCTTGATGATTTGATATTCCTTGTCTCTCTCCTCTTTAAGCTTCTTTTGTTTTGCTTTCCTTTGGAGGATTTCACCTATATTTTGCATTTGGTCCGCTGATAGATTTGCAAAATCTAATGTTGGAATCTCTATCTCTTCATCTAGGTCTATATCCTCTACTATATTTTTACCCAAAAATTTTATATTCGGCAGAGCCTTAGGCTTATCTGTACTTAATGCTTTAGTAGTAGTGACAGTAGATATAGTAGGGCTGGCTATAGAGGCTGGCACACTGTCTACTGGAGAGCTTAAAATATTTACACTTGTAGAATCAAAAACTGGAAAACTTACTGCTGGAAAACTTGATGAAATGGGAGACTGCAACTCGGTAGAAGAAATGGTAGTTGCTTCTGTTGTTGCAATAGATGATTGGACAAATGTTGAAGTTGTCACAACCATGCTTGAAGGTGTCTCTGGGCTGGATGTAGAAACTTTTACTGGAGAGGTAGGAAGGGATGCAATGACTTCTGCTGCTATCCTCACAGTATCATCTACGTCAGTGGCTTCTTCTTGTTCATCACTGTCATCTTCAATGTCTTTTATTATGACTGTTTCAATACTCGGTTGGTGAAGGTGGTATATGTTCTTCCATGTGGCATTTGCAGCCTTCACAACCGATTCGATATTGTTGATCAGAATCAAACAAGTATTGAACTTTAATGTCATCTTACTTTCATTTTCTTTTAATGCCTTCTTTACTTCATCATTTTTCAAGCTCGGCATTAACTGTCTCAGGGTTTGATCAAATATGTCTATCACAGTTTGCTTTGCATTGCTCCATCTCATTTTTATTGGATTTAATAGAACTGCTGGAACCTGTGGGTCTATTTCTTCAGGAGAGTATTTCCACTGTCCCATCTTTTCAATAACAGCATCTTCTATTTCCTTCTGTTCTGTTTTCGATCTGGTTTCATATTTAAAAGATTTTATGTTACTTACTCCAGATCCTGATCCGTCTCTAAAGAGTTTGATCTTTTTTTGAAAGTTTAGAGGAGGCCTTTTGAATACTATGTCTTTATCTGCCTTGTCTGCCTTGTCTGCCTTGCCTCTTGCATTTCTCCTTATAAATACAGCAGTGGGAGGCTTAGGTGCCTTAGTGATGAATACCTTTCCTTTCTTCTTTGCAGGTTCTGGTTCTTCTATTTTCTCATCCTTTTCCTCTTCTTCTTCATCTTTTTCTTCTTTGTCCTCGGTTATCATTTGCATTTTGGCTATCCTCTTCTTTCCTTTGTTTACCGCCTGTGGAAGCTTTATGCTTAGTTCAATTCTCACCTTAGCTTCATCATATGTTCCAAAATATGGAGCTTTGGGATTGACAGGTTGATTAAGAAGAGCTTCAATGATATTCTTGGTTTCATCAATATTTACCTCATAAGGAAGAGGTTTTACATATACAGTCCTCGGTTTAGCTGCTGGAATATATACATTATCACAATCCACCATAAAACAAATGTTATCTTTGTAATCTTCCACCAACTTCTGTGGAATCCGGAATCTGTCATTCATTTTCTCTTTGAAAGACTCAAAATAATTATCCATGATGCTTTCAAAATTTTCACCCATTTCTGAGATGTATTCATTTATTTCATAAAGGGCTGGCACATCTTTTCTCCATACAACTTTTCCTTTAGAAGGGAAGAATTTCTGAACATAGAAGAATAAACAGACCAATAAAGATCCAAACTTACATGGATTGTTTTTGGAAGTTTGAATGCTTTCCATGTTTTTGTTAAACTGCTTTAACAATAAGTCTGCTAGGTCAAATGTTAAGTTATTCTTGACCACTTTGTATGCTAGGTCGATAGCTTCACAGGAGACACTATTCTGTCGACTAAAACTGTAAATCTTATGGGCAATAATGTGTGTACCAAACTTCAGTTCAGCATCGGTAATGCTGCTAACTTTCATGCCTCTACCGTCCCACTCGGCTAGGGTTTTCTTCTCTAGTTCCGTCCGACCTAGGGTTTTGGTAGTTTTTGCTTTGTTCAACATGGGAAGACCGGTGATTTGATGAATCATCTTCTTTGTGATCTCTATGGGTTGCTCAAGCCAAATCTTGCCATCATGTACACGGCTGAGAATGTATCTAACCCATTTATCTCGAAAGTTTCGAGGTAGATGTGCAATGTGAACTAAACCTTTATCTTCCAGATGTTTGTGCTCGGGTTTCAGAATACAATCCACACACAGTTCTTCACGCACAGTATCTAATTCTAGGTTCCCCATTTCATGAATTGAACAGTTGAAATGATTGCGGATATCGTTAATAAGTAGTACCTTAGGAGGAATCTGAGATTGAGCTCCATTCGGATCTAGGGCTGCTGCAATTGCGGGCACGATCTTGAAATCTGGTGCTTTCCATTCCCCTTGGACTAACATATCAGATCCTTTCTTCGCTGAAGTGCTGGATGATGCCATGGTAGCTCACAGAAAATTTCTTTCGCAAAAGTATTGAATCGCTGGGTTGCTCTTGAAATTTTCAGCTCTCAAAGTGCTAAAGGTTCGCGGTGAAGAATGAGTTCGATTACTTGCTTTTTGTTTACAACTCTGTCATTAATGCTCAGTACAAATTAGGGTATGAATTCCGACAGACTGTCACCCACTAAGAATTAATTGCTCGGTAAAGACTTCGCAACTCGGTGAACTTGAGAATTCATATTGCTCCGACCTTGCTCGGTAAAGACGGGTACCGACCTTGCTCGATGAAGACTGATACCGACCTCGCTCGGTAAAGACTGATACCGACCTCCCTGTGATCTTACTGCATCTTGTATGCTGATTTAGATCTTTCTTTTAATTCGGTTCTGGAACTGCTTGAGATTTGTCTATGAGAATACAGTTCCAGTGCTTTCTTGGAAATTTAGTTTGAGTCGGTAGAGCCATCCATTCCATTACTTGGACTGGATTGCTCGGTAGATTTAGGAATCCATTTTTGTCTCACCTGTTTCCTGACCTTAGTTGCTTCATTCTTCTTTCCATCTTCAACTTCACTAGCATTCATGCAGTTTCTGGCTATGTGACCGAGTTTAGTGCATTTGAAGCATCTTACGGTAGTATCTCTTTTCCTTAGATGATGTTTTATGCAATTCATGCCAATGTGTCCATATTCTCCACAGTAATGACATCTACACCAGGTGTTGTAGTCCCATCCAAACATTGCTTTCATAATTTGTTCTGCTGGATTGAATATTTTGGATCTGCACTCGGATGCCTTGTGACCTTGTTTGTTGCATTTGTGACAATTACCTCTGAATCTTGGTTTTTCTCTGCATTCATTTGCTTTGTGACCAGGTTGATTGCAGCTGTAACATTTTCCATTGAATTCTGCTTTTTCATTGTTCCAACATTTATTTGAAGTATGTCCTATTTTACCACAGTGGTTACAAGTAGGTTTCTGATTCCTTTGAGTACCTTGCTTAGAAGATTCACCTTCTCCTTTGTATCCAAGTCCTGCTTTTCCTTTTTGCCTATGAAGATTTCGCTCATACAGCTGATTCAAGTCTTCTTGGCTTTTCAGCATTCCTTCATTGATTTGTTTTTCAGCGTTTAGGTCATCCACCAATCTTAGATTGATTTCCTTTTCAGATCTTAGTTCTTCTCTTGTGCTTTCTATTTCTGATCTTAGATTCAGAATTTCCTCATTTGTATGAGAGATCTGATCAATTAAGTTTTCTAGCTGAAGGGTTTTATTTTGGACTTCAATGTTCCTTCCATCTAATTCATCTTTCAACTTGTTTCTTTGTTCCAAGATCTCACAGAATCTTGTAGAGTGTAGCTCTTGTTCTCTTTTTAATTTTCTCACTTCTTCCTGTAGAGACCCATTCTTTTCTAGGAGTTCTTTGACAGCATTGTTTGCTTCATCTAAGTTATTTGTGGGAAAAAGATCTTCAATCTTTTCTTCAATGTAATTCTGATCATTCATTTGATTTGCAAGTTCCTTCCTTCTTCTTAGGGATTGGGAAAGATGTTCTTTTGCTTCTTTGAGTTTAGCTATGGCCATTTCCAAATCTAGCTTTTCATTTTCAATCACCTTGTTCAGTTTGAATACCTCCATTGTCCTGGATCTTTGCTCAAGCTAGTTAAGCTTTGTCTTGAGAACCAATGCAGCTCTGATACCAATTGTTGGAAATATTCAGGAATTAACCGAGTTACTGAGAGGGGAGGGGTGAATCAGTAACTCCAAATTTTCTTTCAATTACAGATGTATTAACATGTAATTTACTTTAACCTTTGCATATGAAACTTAAGAGCATTCACAATAATGACACATAGATTTGGTTACCCAGAAACCTTCCAAAAAGAAAGTAAAACTGGGGTGGGGATGAAACCCACAAAGCTTTAATACTGCAGAATAAAGTTGGCCGGTTAAGGCTTACAATTTGATCACTTCTGATGATCTGCCCTGTTAGGAGCAATAAGGATTGCTAAATCCACCCTGTTAAAAGATTTACAAACATACAATGAAGTATGCACTTGGTAAAGAGATTTTGCAAAAGACTGTTAAGTCTACCCGGTTAAAGGATTTAGTACTGATTCACCTGTTAGGATGAAACAGTAGATCTCTTTGCTTTGCAACTGGATTGCTGATTGAGATTCGCTGATGTACTGATCACCTTCTGTGATGAATTTGTCTTTGCTGTTCCTTATACTGCTGAAGCCCTTTGTAATTCGCTTATCTCTGCCTTTCTTTCTTTTTCACATATATGCTTCTTACATACTTCTTGACATTTTTACAACATTGTTTATATACAAGTCTTAAACAATTAATTACAATTACAATTACAAAGTCGGCTTGACAAATAAACATAAGTGCTACTAAGTCGGCCCAAGTATGGTTACACGGTTCCTGCAAACTAACTCGGTGACTTTCTGATACTCGGCGTCCACTGCTTTACTCGGCATCGTCATGCACTCGGTAGAAGTGAAGGCACGGTTCATACTGATCACTCGGTAGGTTTTGAACTCGGTAAATACTGGTGACTCGGTAGACATGATGTTACTCGGTTTACACTGTCCTGTTCGGTTTGCATTGTCTGCTCGGTTTGCACTCAGAATGCAAATAAGTGTTGTCACTAGTGGCAATTCTGCTTAATGCCAACAGAGACTAGATGCAAAGGGAGTCAGACATTTCAAAAGAGGCCAAGAAGTTGATAAATTTGATCTTCAGAGGGAGTAGATGGTTCATTCAACATGTGACAATCTTGATTGAGAGGGAGTTCACTATTGAAGGTGAAACACTTCTGAGGTAAACTTGATATAATTGATTATTATACTAATGAATCATGAATGCTTTTAATGGTCCTACCCCCCGTGTAAATCATAAGGAAGTGACGACTTCCAAATGATTATCAGTTGTATTTGAAAAAGTTATTGGAAGGTGACGATCTTACAATAACTTGATCTTCTATTGTGATAGCTATCTTGTGATCACTGAAACAGATCATGATAGATGACATCTTCTATTGTGATAGACATCTTGTGATGGCTGAAACAGATCATGATAGATGGCATCTTCTATTGTGATAGACATCTTGTGATGGCTGAAACAGATCATGATAGATGGCATCTTCTATTGTGATAGACATCTTGTGATGGCTGAAACAGATCATAATAGATAGCATCTTCTATTGTGATAGACATCTTGTGATGGTTGAAATAGATCATAATAGATGATGTGAATGTTCCTATGGTAAGTGCACATTACCTATGGACATTTGTTGAGTACTTGGTTGACATCATGTGACTTGATGTTGGTAGGCCATTACTCTAAGCTCTTGGTGAATATCACGCAACTTGATATTCTGGAGGCCAATGCTCTTGATATCATGAGATGATATCTTTATAATTTTGTTGAGTACTTGGTGGACATCATGCGACTTGTTGCTGGTAGGCCATTACTATGAGCAGTTGGTGAATATCATGTGACTTTATATTCTGTAGGCCAATGCTCCTGATATCATGAGATGATATATTTATATTTTTGTTGAGTACTTGGTGGACATCATGTGACTTGATGTTGGTGGGCCATTACTTTGAGCACTTGGTGAATATCATGCGACTTGATATTCTGCAGGCCAATGCTCCCGATATCATGAGATGATATCTTTGTAAACTTTTGAGTACTTGGTGGACATCATGTGACTTGATGTTGGTAGGCCATTACTCTGAGTATTTGGAAAATATCTTGTGACTTGATATTTCATGATATTCCTCGTCAGTCCATATCTCTGACATCATAGTAATGTGATATGAAAATAAAATTTCACAATTAACGTTGTGTTGCTCTTTTAGATTGATGGATTTTATCTTCCCTAGCTAAGAGGGAGTGTTGATGTTTTGTAGCTTCAGTCGGATAAACACTGAGTCAATACTATATATAGTATATGAGATGTCCAGAATTTTCTATATGAGTTCTATATGAGTACTTGAATGTTATCCTCAATGACACCTATAGGATAGGATTGACTTCTTTAGAGTCAACGACGCCTTTGCTATGCATATTGTCAGATTGTTGCAAGGTGGTTTTCACACAAGGTTATCATTAGAAGCAATGAAGTTAGTTGAAAAATATGGCTCCTGGTTTATCCAATTCCCAACATTCTCCTATATTAGGCTTCAAGAATTCTCTTCTGAGCCATACAGGTTTCCAGGATATCCAATTGACAAAATGGTGCTATAGGAAGTCGCTAGGCAGTTGGCTGTTATAAAATTCAAAAGAAGAAGCAGAAAGGAGGACTAGAACTCCCAATCATCATGGGGGATTTTGATGAAGTAATGTCCATGTTTGCCAGCACTAGAGAAGTCAGTAGAGGAATTGCAATTGTATCATCTCTCATTTTATACAACAAAGATGGATTATGACTCTTATAATAAAATTAGAGCGATGGCAAGCAAAAAGTACTAGCATAAGTTGCATCTTGAGGTTTTTTGGGCCAATGTTGCAGATGAATATGAGATCAAGAAAAGGATGTATTCCAGGTTGCCACTTAGAATAATTAGAGCATGCAAGATCCTCCAAGTGCTAGATCAAGCTAAAGAATATATGAATGTGATCCAACCCGAGTCTGAAAATGAGAGAAATATGGTCACTCAGTCAATTGATTGGTCTAGGCATAAAGTAATAGATCTTGATACAATATCTAGTTCAATCATAAAATTCACAAGATGGTGGGTGGAGCGTAAGGTCAATAGATGGAAGACAAGTAATGCCTTCTTGACTTATGACTTGATTGGAGATCAAGGGTCACAAGATGATAAACCTGGACAATCATCAGAAATTAGAATTGAAGGAGAAAATCGATCATAAATATTGAGTGAGGAAAAGGGAAGAGTGTTGTCCAAAATGTGCAACCGAGGAAAAGGCCAAACACACCAAGTGAGAGGCTTCCGTAGAAGAAGCACCAACATCACGCAACAGGACTCCAAAGTTTGTAAGAAATTGATCCTTTCATAAAGGAAGAGGTTGGAACCAATAGGAGAAGATGGTCACAAGAAAATCAAATAACTCTATTGATGCAAGGTAGGCAAAGTATCAATGCCTTTTAGGAATTTGTCCAGCAAGGAAATTAGGAACAAGAACCTATCGTAGGAGAATGCCTTGATACCATGTTAGGTGGAGATCTGGGAGGCAGAAATTCCCATTGCAGATAAAGAAATCCATGTAGAAACAATGCCAGAGCAAGAGAAAATTTAGGTGCATGAGCAACATTCAATTGTTTCAGGATGGTTAAAGGAGAGAATGCAAAAAGATCCTAAGGAGGAGATCGATCTTGTAGTGGAATTGCATGAATTCTTGAGTAGAATCAACAAGCCTGCGAAGAATGGCAAAGCAAAGAAGCTCTCCAAGGTCAGCAGGCATGCGTTTGGATCTAGAACTGTACATGTAGTAGTGTCGAAGGTGGATAAGGCTGAGGACGAAATCACCCTAGAGGAGTATGATGTGACAAGAATTGACATAGGGCATGCTACTAAGGCACAGGTGACTGAGGAATTTGATGATTCCACCTAAGCACTCAAAGAAAGGATGAAGATGGAAGAGAAGAACATGAAATTGAAAAGTGAGATCAAAGCCTTGTGTATGTATTTGCAGCGCTTGGCAAATCTGGTTAGTCAGGAAGATCAAACATTTGTTCCCCCTACAACTCTTCCCAAAGAATCCATGGGTGACATTGAAGGAATGAGGAGAATTGCCCAAGGCGTTGAAAAGTGGGTAAAGACTGTTCAGGATATTGTAGATGACCTGATCCAAATGCATGGAAGAATCTTGGCTATCCTTTCTAGAATAGTGTGTGGAAATGCCTATGCCTATATTATGATTTTGCCTTAGTTGTACACCTCTATAGCGAATGTGGGATTAAACAAAATGGCTTCCTTTTGCATTTTTTCCTTTTATCTTTTTAATCACCATGCTGGTGGAAAAGCGACCTGTATAAGGACAAGTCATTCACTTTGCATTTGGATTTGTCTTGAAACCTTTATCAAGTCATGAAAGGGGAAATTCAATGTTTATAGGAATAATCTACACAACTTTCCAATCTCTCCTTGCTGGTGAAAAATTGACCACCACAGGGACAAATTAGTCCCAATGCAACTTCACTTTGTTTGTTCATTTTGACCTTCAAGGGGAAATTCAGCCCCTACAGGGACAAGCGGAAATCCTATAGGCATAAGGACAAGTGGAAATTCCTCATCCATAGGGACATATTCGATCCTTTTCTTATGAATATCCATGGGGACAAATTCGATCCTTTGCTTATGAAGTGGAAATTTTGGCTCCATAGGGGCAAAGTGGAAAGTCCATAGTCATAAGAATTGGTGGAAAATCCATGTCCATAGGGACTTTCCTCTTTCAACTCACTTCCCAAATTTACTAAGTGTCAACTAAGTTGAAAAATGACCCGTGTAGGGACTTCTAGCATTTCAACCTTTATCCTTATATCCTGGATAGAGAATTTACATTCAAAGGGACTAATGGCCTTTCCAACTTGATTTTCACTTGTTTTCATTATCCAGGAGTGGAAAATTGACCTCCATAGGGACTTTTTATTAGGACTCAATGGAAGATTGATTTCCATAGGGACTTTTGGTCCAAACTTGGTGGAAATTCGATCCTCATGAGGACTTTGCACTTTGCTTGCAAGATTTCATCGTTTTAGTTCAGATTCACAAGTGAATAGGGCATTAATACATCCTGAAGACCAATTGCCTAACTAAAACATCTCAACACTTAGGAATTTTCCCCTAGGACTAGACAATTTTTACCTTTTGACCCTAATGACTTAGTACCCTATGACCTGTCCATGCTTGCAACCTTGGTGACTTGAAGATTTGACCACTCCTCAATCCTTTTAAGCTTAGAATTGACACTCTACTGCCAAAACCCTAAGACTAATAGGAGAAAAGAGGGGGTCCCCTTTGCAATGGGGCGATGGTGTGAAAAGGTTAGAATAGGACGGGAGGTATATGAGTGCTCTTGGGCTTGAGGGTCTTCTCAAGTACACCACCCAAGGATAAATGGACAAGGACTCACCCATGCTTTCTCAATACAAAGACAACCATTCTTGAGATTGCGGTTTGCAAATGTTTCTAACAAATTCCTAATACGGTTACTATAGGAATATACCTTAGAATACTCATTACTGCTGTTTTGGATTTAAATGTAAATGATGTCTATATGTCTGTATAGGTTATCAACTTATCATGATATCTTGCTATTTTTGTTAATGCTTTGTAAAGTTAGATGTTATCATATGTTTTTAATTGTGTTAATATTGTTGTGGAACCTAAACTAGGACTGTCTTAAATAATGTATTACATTTGGCAATATTTTTATTAAAGTCATGCTTATACATGAATCACCTTCTTAGGCTTGAGTGGAAATTGTTATTCTAGGGCAAAAATCAGGAAGATCCCAACAAGGTACATTACAGGGCATGAACTGATTGAGCAAGGGAAGATATGTTCTATAGAGTACTGTTAATGATAAGAGATATTTGATACAGGGGCATATCCTTATGATTGAATTTTGCTGTTTTACATCCTCCTGTCCTCTCTCTTGATGGTTGCTGCACCACAAAACTGCATGTACCGGCTACTCCAACTTAAAGCAAATGATCGATAGTTAAAATCATTTTTTCCTAGAGGTGAATTTGAAATAGGAAAATTGCACAATGTCATAAGTAGTTGACATTAAAAATGCTATTTTTTTTTCAGCAAGGTGATAGAATCATAGAGCTTGTCTTGATGCAAAGTTTAGGAATATTCCTGATGGCATACTGGAGACATACAGCTATATTAGCTTTCAAACATAACATTAGTTATATACAGCTTTTTACTGTTTATCTAGTCTGCAATAAACATAACACAGGGTGCTGCCAGGAAACTGGTACTGCTACTTGTTGTTATGTCCCTTACTGGGATCTTCCTGATTTTTGCCCTAAAATAACAATTCCAACTTAAGCTGAAAAATGCAATTCATTTTACAAACATGGCTTTTATAAAATATTATCTAATGTAAGACACTATATAAGATAATTCTGGTTTAGATCCTATAACAATATGAATTAATAATCATCAGAAAGTAAGAATATATGATAATATCTAAATTTAGAAGCATTAACATTAAATATCAAGATTTCATGATAACATATAAATCCATATGAGCTTCATTCTTTTCTAAGTCAAATTGCCTCGTAGCATGCCTCCTGTCATGAGAAATGTCTCTGTACCTGTCTTTAGTACCAGAGATGCGTCCTAGACCCTTGAGACATGTCTTCCTGCAACACTGATCTGAAAACATTAAAGGAGACTACAATACTGAATAACAAGAAGCCTCACATGGCATGATTATTTAATAATGCCAGCACAATGGTCATCAGGGACAATGTTAAAACAACACAAGCTTCTCTGGCATGTCATTTAGGAAATCATAGATAGATTTGAGCCCATAATCATGCTTTTGCATTCTTAATCAGTTATATTCATGTATATTCATACAGAATCTGCAGTGGCTGGATTAAATTGTCAAATTTCAAACAGAATCTGTAAATTCTCCAACCAATCTTGCATTACTTGTCTGATTAGACATAGAAAGACATTTAGCTATAGAGCAGATGAGTTCCTCTCAAAATCTTGATCTTTTCTGGTAATCTTTAGCTAATGCACGGGGAATCAATTTCAAACATGTTTCGTTGTTGATATAGAAAATTCTGAAGATTTGTGGAACATACAGGGTACATGAGGAGAAAATCAACTGCAGGGATGCTGTTCAACTGAGAGTAGTTAAGTTTATACTCTTTTCAGCACTTGATATATTGATCTTTCTCTGTCGTAGTCTCCATTGATTCTATGCTTTTTATGCGTGTGAGCAGGTACATTGCATAAATGTTTTGGACTGTTTTAGACATGTTAGACTTGTCAAAGTGATTAAAGTTTAGCTTGACCTAGGGTGATTGTACACAAAAGCACAATCCTTGATCAAGGACATTGAATTATTGAGGAATTGTTTCCTACAAAGACAATTCTTTTTATGTTTTAAGTTTATACTCTTTTCAGCACTTGATATATTGATCTTTCTCTGTCATCGTCTCCATTGATTCTATGCTTTTTATGCATGTCAGCAGGCACATTGCATAAATGTTTTGGACTGTTTTAGTCATGTTAGACCTGTCGAAGTGATTAAAGTTTAGCTTGTCCTAGGGTGATTGTACACAAAAGCACAATCCTTGATCAAGGACATTGAATTATTGAGAAAGGTTTTCCTACAAAGACAATTCTTTTTATGTTTTGACCTTTCTCTGCAGGATGGAAATTCATAGCTGAAGCAGCAATTTCTGTACCGCAGTTATAACAGCAAGATGCAAACAACTGATGGATGAATTGTGTACACATTTGGAATGGGTCTTTTGACAGTCCCAACTGGTGCAGAGAGGGGAGGGGTGAATCAGCACCTATAAAACTTTACAACAAATCCAATGTAGTATACTACAACTGTAATCAAAACAGATTCTAGCATAAAAATAGTATCATTCAATCAATCAATAGGCAACACCAGATTTATCAAGTAGAAACCCAAATCGGAAGAAAACCACGGTGTGAGGAAACCTCCCAAATTTTGCACTCTTCTGAAGTGCGCCTTGTTAGGACCCTTCCTTGTTAAAGGATTACAAACGCACTGTTAGATGCGGTTAAAGAATTTGATACAATAAGGCCTGTTAGAGCTTGCCTAGTTAGAGGACTTAGTACACTTGAACAAATGTCACCCGGTTAAGGGATTTAGTACAAGGGACCTATTAATGTCCACCCAAAGTACTGAGATTTTGCTATTGTAATTGTTAGAAAACAATAGAGGATTTGATCTTTTCGAAATAGCTTTGCTTAGCTTGATAAGATCTCTGTTATACTCAATTAAGAATCATCACCGGTCGTTGCAGGTATGTTCTCCTTTCCTGTTGTGTTTCTCTGCACACTCTTCTCTCTTCTTCTTTGTCTTCACCTTAGCTTCTTCAGCGTACAGGTTCACTTTTTACTTTGGCAGAATGAGGGCAAGCAATATACTTCACAGGTTGAAGAATATATAAACTTTCTTACTTTTCTGCATTCTACATGCATGACCTATTTCAAGATCACTTTCGGATCCATCACCCAATGGAGTATTAGTTCACTGAGGAAACATTCGATGCATGCTATGCTTTTATCTGCTTTATGAAAGAAAACGACAGATGCGTGTCAAAAACTTTCCTTCACAAAAGATATCTCCATGATTTAATGCCACAAACTCCGACATTAAAACCTTCAATTGCGCCTTGTACCGATCGTCTTGATAACTCAAAGTCTACCGGATTTTAGTGCAGTAAATCTTGGTCAAAGAGTTAGATAACTGTTTGTTGATTATGACTTTCCCTGGTCCATCTATCATGATGAAGTCTTCACTTGATCGGTAAAGATCTTTAAGTTGTGCACAGGTAAGAGCTTTGACCTGTCACCTTTCCTTCCTCTGGCTATACCGGTTGCATCCTTTCCTCGGTTTCTGTTACCGGTTACTGGTTACATCTCCCTCGGTGACCGGTTTATCTAATGATCAAATATAGTCTCTTCTTTTTTGCACAGTGTCACCGGTTGCCAAACCAGTCTCTCCTTGCACTCATTGTCAGCTATACCTGTTTTTGCTTCACAGATCCAACACTGGTGTCCTTAGTCACATATGTCAACACCTCTTTGCCAATCAATGACAATACCTCTTTTGCCATGTACCGGTTGCAATCTTATCGGTTACCATCCTTTAATGCCAACAATCTCTCCCTTTCGCATTGATAGCAAAAATCATAACAAATAATCTCCGGTCATAATCTCCCCCTTTGACAATAATGCCAAAGGCTAGTCGTAAAGACTACCTTAATGAAATCTGCTCCCCCTTTGAGCAGCAATCTTATTCATCAATCCAGGTAAGATGAGGTGGATTCCTTTGTTGAAGCATAATGAATTGATAAACACCTTTGTAAGTTTAATGATGATTAGGAAGGGGTATCACCCCTAATTTACCTCTAAGATACTTAAAAGTACTCTTCGATAATGACTTTGTGAAGATGTCAACAATCTGTTTTTTTGTGGGAACATACTCCAATCTCACTTCTTAATTTTGTACCTGCTCTCTCAAGTAGTGATACTTGATAGCAATATGCTTTGTTTTGAATTGCATGACAGGATTCTTGGATATGTTTATTGCACTTGTACTGTCACAGTAAATTGTGATCGGTTCAGATATCTGTTCTTGGATTCCTTCAAGCAGCTGTTTGATCCAGATTACCTTTTTGCAATTGATTGTTGCAGCAACATATTCAACTTCCGCTGTGGACTGTGAAATGCAGTTCTGTTTCTTGCTTGTCCATGACACAATTCTCTCCAAGAAAGAATGCACCACTATTTGTGCTCTTTCTGTCATCAATATTACCAGCCCAATTTGCATCTGTGAATGCCTTTATTTGGAAGCCTCCCTTATGAGGAAACCATAGGCCATACTCTTCAATTCCCTTCAGGGATCTAAAAATTCTCTTCAATGCTATTAGGCGTGTCTCTTTTGGATTGGCAGAGAATCTTGCTACAATGCCTACTGCATGTGCTATGTCCATTCTACTATGTACTACATACTGTAATTTGCCTATCATAGACCGACACAGTGTCTCATTTACATCTTTTGCATCATCTTCCTTTGATAACTTGAGGTTAGTTATCATAGGTGTGCCAATCGGTTTGGATTCTTCTAGCCCAAAAGTTTTAAGACTTTTGTTTACATACTTGGACTGAGAAATAAACATACTTTCTTTTAGCTGATGGACTTGCAGTCCAATAAAGAATTTTATAGCTCCTATCACAGACATTTCAAATTCTTTCTTCATCTCTTCAGCAAAGGCTTTGCTCATCCTGTCATCTCCCCCAAAGATGATGTCATCCACAAAGATTTCAGCAATCAGGTTCCCTTCTTTTCCAGTCTTGAGATACATGTTGCTGTTGTCTCTGGTCCTTGTGAATCTTATTGTCAGGAGGTATGAATGCAGTCTTTCATACCATGCCCTTGGGGCTTGCTTTAGACCTTAAAGAGCCTTTTTCAGTTTACATACCATGCCACTCTTTTCAGTGGATGAGAAGCCTTCCGGTTGTTCAATGTAGACTTCCTCCTCCAGTGTACCATTTAGGAATGAAAACTTTACATCCATCTGGTATACTTTAAACTTTTTATGAGCAGCATAAGCAAGCTGAATTCTCACTCCTTCCAATCTAGCCACAGGTGCAAAGGTTTCGCCATAATCAAGTCCAACCTCCTGTGCATATTTGCAGACCAGTTTTGCTTTGTTCTTTATCACTTTTACTTCTTCATTCAGTTTGTTTCTCTAGACCCACTTTGTCTCAATGACATTCTTGTCCCGTGGTATTGGCACAAGAATTCATGTGTCATTCTTCTCTATTTGCTCAATCTCTTCTTCCATGGCCTTGACCCAATTTTCATCTTCCAGAGCCTCCCTGGTGGTTTTGGGCTCTATACAGGAGAATAAACAGATATTTTCTCTAGCCTTTTTTCTGGTCAAGACATTTGCATGCTTGTCACCAATAATGTTATCAGTTGAGTGATATGTGACATACCTTGGAAGAACCAGTCTCTGTTCCCGGTCTAGTTCTTCTAGTTGAGCAATTTCTTCAACATGGTCGTGAACAACTTCTTGTTCATCGTCTTGAGTTGGTCTATCATCTTCAGGTACAACATCCTGCTCCAGAGGTCTGTTCTCACGCTCTTCTCTTTTATTTTTAGTAGTTATTTCATTGAATTCCAAAAGATTTCCAACGTTATGATCCTTCATACTATCATGTTTATTATGACTGATCTTCTCTTTTGATTCTGGATATTCATCAACCTTAACATTGATACTTTCTATTATTTTTCCTGTACTCTTATTCAAACATCGGTAGGCTTTACTTTTGGTAGAATAACTCAAAAATATGCCTTCATCACTTTTTGACTCAAACTTGCCAGAATACATCTCTTTTAATGTAACAATTACTACCAAAAGTTCTGAAGTAGCCTACACTGCGAGTGTGTCCGAACCATAATTTATAGAGAGTCTTACTGGTTCCTTTTTTGACTTGAACTCGGTTCAATGTGTAAACAACAGTGCTGATAGCTTCTCTCCAAAAGTGATGAGGAAGATCCTTCTAAATCATTAGGGTTCTCGCACAGTCAATGAGCATCCTGTTTCTTCTTTCTGCTACTCCATTTTGCTGAGCAGTCCTTGGTGCAGATAGCTGCCTTTTTATTCCCTGTTCCTCACAGTAGTGAGTGAACTCTTGAGAGGTGTATTCACTTCCTCTGTTTGACCTTAGGCACTTTAAGCTTTTATTGGTCTCCTTCTCCACTCGAGCCTTGTAGATCTTGAACATGTGAAAGGTTTCTGATTTTTCCCTAAGAAAGAGTGTCCACATCATTCTTGAAAAATCATCTACAAAAAACATGAAGTACCTGTCTCCGTGGTAGCTCTTTGTTCTCATAGGTCCACACAAGTCTGTGTGTGCTAGATCCAAAACATTTTCAGCAGAAAAAGATTTACTACTGAAACTTGTTCTTGTCAGCTTTCCTAACTGACAATCCTTACAAATACCTCTGTCAGGTTTTGTAATCTCAGGAAATCCTCTTGCTGATTTCTTCTTGCTCACTTTGACAATACTGTCAAAGTTTATGTGACAGAGCCTCTTATGCCACAACCAACTATTGTCCTCTTTGGTTGCAAGTCAGATTTTGTTTGTTTCTCCTTGACTGATGCTTTGAGGCAGGCTCCTTCCATTGAGTCTAGATAGAACAGATTCCTTTTACTCTGTCTGCTGGTAGCTACATGAGCTCTTGATTGGTTTTTGACAGTACAAGAATCTTGCCCGAATTCCAACAAGAACCCCTTGTTGTTGAGTTGAGCAACACTCATTAAGTTGTACTTAAGTCCTTTTACCCAGTACACATCTTCACATACAACATCATTGCTAAGTGCAATAGAGCCTTTACCTTTGATAGCACAGGGGCATTGTTACCAAAGGTTACCGATCCACCATCATTGAGCTTTAAGCTGATGAACTTGTTCTTATCACCAGTCATATGGTGAGTGCATCCACTGTCAATGATCTAGTCATCATATTGATGAGAGCTTGAGGTAAGTGTCATCTCGCTTATTAATGAGCTTTTTTCTTTTATTGCAACAAATGCAATTTCTGAATCTTTTGAGTCTTCAAATTCGTTGTCTGTGACTCCTTCTGCAAGGTAGCAATCCTTTGCTTTGTTCTTGAATGGGTTGCTCTTGTCTTTATTATCATTGTCAGGACATTTTGTAGCAATGTCCTATCTTATTACAAGAGAAACATTTTAGTGGGAGCTTTCTTTTGTACTTCCCTTTTCCTCTGAGAAATCTTTTAGTGATGAGTGCTTCAAACTCATCTTGCTCTATCTCTTCCGAGAGCAGATTTTCAAAAAAACTTCCAATCATACCAGTAAAGCTATTACCGGCTTCTCTTCCTTTCTTGGTGGAAGAGGTGTTAACAAAAGACTTAAAAACAGCCTCTTGCATGGGTAAGCTATTATCAAAATTACTCAATTCAAATGCAGTCAACTTACCGATTAGGGAGTTAAGAGTGACTTGATCGGTGGTCACTGATCTGAGCTCCTGAATAGCGGAGATCTTGATAGCATATTGAGGTCTTAGCGTTCTTAGTATTTTGCTTACCACCTCCTCACTTAGTTTTCTTCAACACTTTTGATAATCACTTCTTTGATTCTGTTGCTGTATTGCTCAATATCTTCTCCCTCATTCATCCTCATGTCATCATATTTTTCTCTGAGGCGTTCCACCTTAGTTCTTTGTACATGTGGGTCACCACCATACACTATTTGCAGCTTGGCCCACATCTTGTAAGCAATAACAAAATTTTCAATCTCTGCATAGACATAGTTAGGTAGTGTGCTTGCTATCATATCCATACCAGCTGTATGCTTTGTCTTGATCTTTAATTCATCAGGAGTCAGGGTACTGTTGGGTTCAGTGTAATCATTGATTACATGAGTCCAGTATTGATCTCCGGTGGTCTTCATGTACAGCTTCATTCTACTGCACCACAGAGTAAAGTTTTCTTTGGAAAACTTCGGTCCTTCCTTTCTCATCATCTTGACTTTTTTTTTGTTGCGGTTAAGCAGCAAAGAAAATAAGCTAGGCTCTGATACCATTTGACAGTTCCAACCGGTGCTTAGAGGGGAGGGGTGAATCAACACCTATAAAACTTTACAACAAATCCGATGTACTATACTACAACTGTAATCAAAATAGATTCTAGCTTAAAAATAGTATCAAGCAATCAATCAATAGGCAACACCAGATTTATCACGTGGAAACCCAAATCGGGAGAAAACCACGATGTGAGGAAACCTCACAAATTCTGCACTTTTTTGAAGTGCGCCCTGTAAGGAGCCTTCCCTGTTAAAGGATTACAAATGCACTGTTAGATGCGATCTGGTTAAGGGATTTGATACAATAATGCCTGTTAGAGCCTGCCTGGTTAGGGGACTTAGAACACTTGAACATATGTCACCCGGTTAAGGGATTTAGTACAAGGGACCTATTAATGTCCATCCAATATACTGAGATTTTGCTATTGTAATTGTTAGAAAACAATAGAGGATTTTATCTTTTAGAAATGACTTTGCTTAGCCTGATAAGATCTTTGTTATATTCAACTGAGAAACATCACCGGTTGCTGTAGGTATGTACTTCTTTCTTGTTGTGCTTTTCTGTACACTCTTCTCTTTTCTTCTTTCTCTTAACCTTAGCTTCTTCAGTGTATAGGTTCACTCTTTACTTTGGCAGAATGAGGGCAAGCAATATTCTTCACAGGTTGAAGAATATATAGACTTTCTTACCTTTCTGGGTTCTACATGCATGACCTATTTCAAGATCACCTTCGAATCCATCACCTAGTGGAGTATTAGTTCACCGAGGAAACGTCCGATGCATGCTATGCTTTTATCAGCTTTATGAAAGAAAACGACAGATGCGTGTCAAAAACTTTCCTTCACAAGAGATATCTCTATGATTTAATGCCACAAACTCCAGCATTAAAACTTTCAATTGCGCCTTGTACCAATCGTCTTGATAAGTCAAAGTCTACCAGATTTTAGTGCAGTAAATCCCTGTCAAAGAGTTAGATAACTTGTTGATTATGACTTTCCCTGGTCCATCTATCATGACGAAGTCTTCACTTGATCAGTAAAGATCTTTAAGTTGTGCATAGGTAAGAGCTTTGACCTGTCACCTTCCCTTCCTCTGGCTATACCGGTTGCATCCTTTCCTCGGTTACATCTCCCTCGGTGACCGGTTTATCTGATGATTAGATATAGTCTCTTCTTTCTTGCACAGTGTCACCGGTTGCCAAACCAGTCTCTCCTCGCACTCGTTGTTGTCAGCTGTACTTATTTTTGCTTCACAGATAAAACACTAGTGTCCTTAGTCACATATGTCAACACCTCTTTGCCAATCAATGACAATACCTCTTTTGCCATGTACTGGTTGCAATCTTACCGGTTACCATCCCTTAATGCCAACATCTTTGTAATTTAGTGTTTTGTATACCATGTTTCCTGAAAATGATTTGATGTATTAATTTCTGTTTTCCACTTTTAAAATATCTATGCCTATCAATTTTTCTGATATACTACAATGTGAATATGTTATAATGGACCATGCTATTTTGATGATTTGATCTTAAATGCAAAATTTTGTAGAGGCCCTCAAATGTCTCTATTTTTGTTTTTATTTTGCAGAATATGATGCACCCAGTCAATCAGAAAAATGCATGGTCTATCTTACATATGATTTTCTTTGAGCAAGTTGCTACTGAGGGGCTAGCTTACTTTACCATCTTACATATTTTTATTGATCGCAGAAATATACTGAATTAAAGATGGACTTGAACAGAACAGAACGACACTTGTTAAAAGAGATGGGATTTATTTGCCATGTTGAACATCCTCATAAATTCATTTTGAACTATCTGGCTACAGTTGAGGCCCCTCCAGAGTTGATGCAAGAAGCTTGGAATTTGGCAAATGATAGGTACATGAATCGTCTTACTCATTGTGGGTTTTGAACTTGTTTTGACTGAAGCTTATAATTTGAGGCGAAGAGAGACAGACTAGGCTTATGGGATTTGGTTACATAACTGAATGTTGCTTTTGTTTCTTGAACAGCTTGCGGACAACATTGTGTGTCCGTTTCAAGAGTGAGGTTGTAGCCTGTGGAGTTGTTTATGCAGCAGCTCGTCGATTCCAGATTCCTCTTCCTGAGAACCCTCCATGGTGGAAAGTTTTTGATGCTGAGAAACATGAAATTGATGAAGTTTGTAGGGTTCTTGCCAACTTATACAGGCAGCCAAAGGCTCAGTATATAGAAATATGCAAAGATTCAGATTCATTCGTATTGACGAACAAGACATGGGATCCACCACCAGATGCTAAGGTGAGTTTGATTGCTTTTCTAAATCCTCTTTGATATGCTTTGACATGCATTTTGTATAATTATTTGGAAGCTGGACTATACATCCTTCTAGATTCTAATATCATGTAGACTCATTTCAGGAGACATTGCTAAAAAACTCATCAAATGGAGTCAAGGTATCGAGTCAACCTGGTCCATCCAATGCAGAATCTTCTGGTGGAAGGGATGCAATTGTAAAAGCAGCTTTAGACAAATTGAAAGAGTCGAAGAAAAGTGATGATGAGACTTGTAATGTATCTGTTAATGGAGAGCTGAAAGAAGACTCTGCTGCAGCTAAATCAAAACATGCTAGTGACAGAATGGATGGATCAGGAGACAGAAGTAAAGACAGAGATAAAGAAAGATCAAGACCCCGTGATCATGAAAGGCACAGGGAAGACAGAGACCGTGAACGAGATAGAGGTAGAGAGTGGGAGAGGGATAGGAAACGGGACAAAGATTTAGATAGGGAAAGAGAGAAGGGAAAAGACAGATCACATCTGAGTAAGGATAGGAACAAAGAAACTGGTGAGCTATATTTTTCTGTGTGGTATTGGGATGACAAATGGTGTTTTAAACTCTTGATGTGTTGCATTTACATAAGTTTGTAATTCAATATTTGTATTTGGTGACTTTGAAATTTTTTCATAAACATTTCCTGAAGAGGCTTTTAGCTCATTGTGTTAGTTAAACATGATTTGATAAATATCTATCTTCCAATGTACCGTTGTGATATCTTTTTCGCCTTCTCACAGATGTTGCATTTTTCAGGTCATTCAGAAAAGTCAAGACACCATTCATCTTCTCGTGGTATGTCTAGTATCTTATTTTACGCGAGATCACTGTCTTTAAGATTGTTTCATGTCATTTTACTTTTAACCATGTAATGGTATCAAGTGACTAGCATCAAGTTTATTTAAAAATCAACCAGTTTTAACTTTATCTTGCAGATCGTGATTACCAAGTTTCTTCCTACAGCAGTTCTCGAGAAAAGGAGAAACGTAGACATCATCCTTATGGTTGATATTTTGTTTTTGGTGTACAAGTTACAACAGATGGGGACAGTGCAAGATCTCATACGAACTACTTAACTTTTACCACTAAAATTGCAGCTTGTACTTCCTTTTTCTTAATTCACCTTTGTATTATAATCTAGAATCTACAGTAGCTGCATATCCATATGTTCTTTGTTTATGAGTTTCTCGGAGTACATCTTGATTTTATCTGTAGAAGACAATTTGCGTGTATATTTCAAGTATAGATGAAGGAAATTCTTTTTAGCATTTTAGTATATTGACACTCACGAAGTTAAGAGCATAATTGGCAATTGTCAAGGAGGATGTGATTTCCTCCTGTATTTCTTAAGATTGTACTATATGATTTAAGAATTATATTACTCTAGTAGCTGGAAAACCAGATGGGATGACAATATTATTGCTATTGCTATATGTTTTCCATATTATTTTAGCTCATTGCAATTAACAAGTTTCCGTGAAGTTCAGAACTTAAGATCAAGACTCAATATGCATCTTTTCCACATTTTACAATTTTAGTTAGTGTAACAGAGAACATGCTCGCATGTACATTTTGTAGATATTTTCTTGTAGAAGTTAAAAGTACAGTTTCATTAAATGTAGAATAAATTATTATTATTATTCACTATTAATTTAAAGTGGGCACGTAATTGGCTACCCTACCGGGCAATATATACAACTCTCCTTGGTAAATAATTGGCAATATTTTAAAGATGTGTGAATTGCAGCTTGATTTTATAGTCATTGCAAAATCTCACCGTTCATTCCCGGCACTAATTTGGGGCTTGAAGGGGAGGGAAGCAACAACTATGCTTTCCACACATGACATCTGAGTACATCCGTATCTACAACCTAGCATTCTGGGTTTACGAGGATGATGAAATATGTTTCGAGTATTGTGACTTCTAATCAAAGGTTTTGTGTAAGACACAGAACTAGTTAATTTGAGGAAAGGTTATTTTCTTTACATACATTTTGCATTTTCTTTCTCTTTTTTACCGAGGAAGGACCCTTAGTCCTTGCCTCGCTCTTGTGCTCCTTGCTTCTTCTTGTATCTCTTGTTTTCCCTGTTTGCTTTCTTTCCTTGGCAGCACTTGGTGCTATTGCTGTTGGTGGTCTTTTATATTGTACACTCTTCAGTCCCATAGATCCTTGTGGTCTCTTGTTGGACATTAATAAATTTATCTGATCTTATCTTATCTTATCTTATCTCAAGTTTGATTTCTTTAGATACAATTTGTTTCTAGGTGCTGGGAAAAGTCATTGAGGAGAATAGTTTTTTATAGTGTTTTGGAGCCAGGGTGATGTTTAAGAAGTTATTCACATTTGGATGCACAGTCTATTTTATGTTTATGCATTAATAAGATTCTCTGACAGCTTATCCAAAATCAAGTGCAAGTATTTTGATTGTCATCCTAGAACTGCGGTGTTGATCTGGTCGTAGCCACTGCCTGTGTATTGTAGAGGTTTTGTCTTGGATCAATGTTTATGTCTAGAAACAATCTTTTTCTGGATGCTGGGAAAAGTCATTGAAGATAATGGTATTTCATAGTGTTTTTAGAGCCAGGGTGACGTTTAAGAAGTTATTCACATTTGGATGCACTGTCTATTTTTTGTTTATACATTAAAAAGATTCTCTGACAGCTTATCCAAAGTCTTGTTCAAGTATTTTGATTGGCATACGGGAACTGTGGTGTTGATCTGGTTGTAGCCACTGCCACTGTATTGTAGAGATTCACCTTGGTGCAATTTTTTCAAGTGGGCACTGATAGAAGCCAGTAAATGTTGTTGACCTTATGCATGATTTTATTTCTTGCAGACCTAGATGGAAACAGTCTCTAGTTGAAAGGCACATGAAATTTTGAGCTGCAATAGGGTTAGTACCAAAGTTCGGATTTTTTAAATAGAGTGAGCTGGGTGGGGTGGTAGAATTATTTGTCATGTTTAACGAAAGTTCCAAGACTTGAACTCGGCTCGGACTGAGCAAGGCTGACTCGACTCGTGACTTGGCAAAACTTGGCAAAGTGAAAAAAACCCTTGAAATTTAGAGATTTTCAAGGATTTAAAACTTGTTTCATGCAAACATTATTGAATAAAGCTTAGAAACAATAACATCATCAAATAAAAGTTAATTTGATCACATACATAAATATACATTGATCACATAAGTACAAACACAAATTAATACATTGACAACAATTAATACACTAACAGATAACCAATATTATCAGACACAACAATAGGCATTTTATGTTAACTACATTATCCCCCCCAAAATAAAAGTCATCTTCTAGACAACAAGTATACATCAAGTAATATTCAAGAAGACTAATGACAAGAGTGTAAATAGTGATTCGTATTGCACAAACTCAAAGTTGTAGTGTACTTCAAAAATAAAATGGGTTTTTGGGGTGGGGTCAAAGGACAAGGCCCCCTGTACGGGGTATGGGTCTGGGGGCAGCGCCCTCAGTAGGGTCGAGGGGAAGAACCTATTTGGCAAGGCTTTTTCTTGAAGTTTTAAGATGCCAAAAACAATACTGATAAAGCCCAAAAATGCAATTTCCAAATCTCTTCTTGCTAGATCTCTTACTTGTTGGAAAAAGCACAATTACTCAAGGAATTGCAGCTATCATAGGGAAGGGTGGCATTCATGTAGTGGTATGTACGACTCTATAAAAACAACTTAAAATATTCATTTTTTTATGTTTTTTTGCAAAAAACAAGGTTGTCGTTGGCCAAGTCTTGTCATCGGGACTTGATGAGTCTTGTTTGTCTTCCTATCTCACACTTCTCTCTTCATCTCAATACAATGAAATGAAATGTTTTTTAGGGATTCAAGGAAGAAATAGAACAAAAAATAAGTAAATAAAATTTTAAGTTTTTATGTTTTTTTGGCAAACTTGGCAAGTCTGCTGTCGGGACTCGGCAAGTCATGAAGACTCGCAACTTGCCATGACTCGACGAGTCACCTGCATGACTTGGCTGAGTTTGAGTCAGAGTCCTTGTGACTCGACAGGGGCGAGTCGACTCATGACTTGCCCTGACTTGGTTGAGTTTGAGTTAGAGTCCTTGTGACTCAACAGGGGCGAGTGGACTCGTGACTTGCCATGACTCGGCTGAGTTTGAGTCAGAGTCCTTGTGACTCGCGACTTGCCTTGACTCGGCAAGTCATGCCAATTTTGGGAATTCTGTGTTTAACTGACTATTAAATCTCGCATGTGGACTCTAAAGTCATGTACCATGCAAACTTGAGTTAATGGTTTTAGGCTTGGAAAATGAGTTTCAAATATTGTCAGGTCAGCATAACATTTGCTTATATATATATATATATATCGAAGTGTCCTTGGAAAAATAGACCTGCTCCCCAATTCGTATACTCAACAATTATACCAATATATCATTTCTATTACCAAGTTACCATGTTTTTAACAGGGCTGCCAAAAAAAGTAAATTTTTTTTTTCTACATCTTATTAGAAGAAAAACATAAGATATAGATTGGACATAACTTTCCAATTTAGGAAAAGTGAAAAAAAACCCTTGGCACACCTTAGTAATTTGTTGGTATTTTATTTTAGTTATGAAATAATGTTTCAATAGTAAATACATCTAATTAAGACACTGTTGGTATTTTTGTAGTTACATGGCAAAGCCTTTATATTCATCTGTGCTTATACTTAAAATGGATGTATCGAATCAAGTACAAATAACAATAATGAAGAATTTAATATAATCAGTTAGGAAAAATCAGATTTGTGATAGTCAGTAAATGAGCAGTTTGTCACTCTAGCCTCTAGGCACTTTAGCGATCTTCAACCATTTTGGTGCTTTACAATTTGAAATATCTACGAAGTTGTTTGACTCAAATTGAAAAGTGATGGGGCTTTTGGGTTGGGTGTGGATTGGAAGGAGCAATGTTTTTATTATTAAAGCAACAAAACACGGGTGCTGCCTCTTACAAAACCATTGTCAGAAGGCGTAAAAACAAAAGGAAATTACAACAAGGTCGAGAGCAGAGCATTGACACTAGCGTAGCAACACAACTAGTGACCCACATCAAGTATGGTTAGACAACTGATCCATAGTGCTGGGGGAAGGGTGAGAGACTACAAAGTGATTCTTCCTTCGCCGACGAGCAACCATCCAAGCGATACTATTAACAGGATCCCCAACACAAGGTAGGACTCCTGGAGAGAGGGAATCAACATCGTCAACAGGACCAGAGTGCTAACAATGCTGAGTCACATTAGTCACAGGCTGAAGCAGATTAGGAGCAGTAGCAATTGAAGAAGAGTTAACACCGCTAGAGGGGTCAGAAACAACAATTGGATGCATATCTACTAGGATGTAGGAGGTCGGAACAGGGGGAGCATCACCTAGGGGGGAGGCATCATCAGTCTGTAGAGTTTCATCAGCGGCCAAGATAGTCAAATGCTCATCATTTGCAGTGTTTCATCAACAATGTTAAAGGTGAAACATAAGTATATAGGTCGAGTGTTATGCTTATTTATTTAGAGTGAAGTCATTAAGTCATTACTAGATTTAGGTAATTTTTGAAACCTTAAAGCACCTAGTGTTACATGGGGAAGCGTGCCCCGCACAAACGCTAATGTCCTCGGGATGATGACATCCCCAAGACTTGGGGACGTTGTTCCCAAGTCCCTAGCTGTGCTTCTTGTTAGCCACCGGTTTAGCTGTTGATCGCTGCTTGAAGACCGACCTCCCGAGGGATGATTAGAGACCTCCCTTCAATATATTTTGACATTTTGTACTTTGTTTTGATATCACGCTACTCATTGGAATCATCTTTATGATATAATAGAAATCTTCCATTTGCCGATTCGACAATTTAAAATTTTATTTAGTATTGAGTATTCTAGTTTCTAATTAGTAATTCGATATTCGAAACTTCAATGTTCAAGTATTTACTATTTAGTATTTGGCATTTGCAATTTTGCTATTTTACTTCTTAATAGTCTTATACATCTTTTCATAACTAGAATTTTAAGTACCATATGTATAGCATATAGTATTTACACCCCCTGAGCCCCAAATTGAAGCCATTTGTCCCCATGTCCCTGAAACCTGTCCCGCTATCCCCCGTCCCCAACGATGGTGTAACTATGAAAGCACCTGAAATTACAGCAATAATCTTCCAGATGAGCAAGTTGCCTCTTCATTTTTTGTTTTAGTTCTAACCTAAATCTGTTTTAAGTGACATCCTCCCTTATTTGAGATAGGTAAAAAGCAGTAAAATATATTATTTAAAAAGCTTAAACAATTTCTCAAACAACATTGCAGGGTTCCAGGCCTAAATTTTTCTTGTTTTCTTCAAGTGATGATTGAATTTCCTGGAAAACCCTGAAATCTGATAAGGGAAACCTTATTGTACTTGTTACCAATGATAAGAGAAATTCGAAAATCGAATAAACCGGAGAATTAAAGACTAGCATAGCCAATATCACAGTGATCATCAATGGCCTGTTCCTTCTCATTAATAACACATGCAAAATCTAGGACATAAATAAGGTAAGAAAAGATATAAGTTGTATAAATATAATAAAAAGATACAAGTTTTGAAAGTATAATTAATTATGTTTTAAACAACTGGTGGGGATAGCGGATAGTTCAAGACTGTAGCATAGCCAATATCGAAGTGATCATCAATGGCCATTCCCTCTCATTGACAACACATGCACACACTGGAACATAAATAAGGATAAAATTTTAAGCATTTTTAGATTCCTTGGTCTGACATCTGGACACTTGTCAAGTGCTACAATGTCAATTGTCACGAGGGGTTTCTCTCCTGTACTAGTGGCCAGCCAAGGACTTGCATCTTATGTTTTATTATCCAATGAGATACAAGTAATAAGTCAGTTTTAAATTATAAATGAGTTTCCTTTGCTCGAGGGCCTTTACTACTTTGTCATCCACACGTCTGAATATTTGCTTCAAGATGACCACCACATCCACTTTAAATTCTCACTACTGGGGCCTTCTTTCACCCTAGTTGGAGGGTTGTTATTAGTACCAGCTGGGCCTGATGACATGACCATCAGGAACTTAATCTCTTTATCTTTTTAAAGTTCGTGGGTGTGACAATGGGGGTAGGCTAATTAGCATACTTGTTCCTAAAACTTATTGCTTGTCATACAAGTTTTCAATTGAGTCATGGTGATCCACAATGGGCCTAATTTTAGACTGGATGGTTGCATTTACATTTATCGGGTTGGCTTGAAAAGTACTTGTAATCTAGAATTAATTTGAATCTAGTAATTGCCAATATGATACCATATTCTGTCTATAAAGGGTAGTAAGTTAAAAAAAATTAGAATCACAGAGTATGAGCAGGCACAACATTATTTAGGTCCTTTGCAAGATTCGATGATAAAAGGTTTTGAGGAATGATAAAAGGTTTTGAGGAATTTTTAACTTCTAAGAAAAGAGTTATGGCAATTGGAGAACTAGTTGGCATGTTGTCTGGAAGGGTTAGAACGAGAAAGTGTCAATATGTAAGACCTAAGCAGAGCCTTGTGGATGGGAAGTTTAGTGCCTTTTACTTCAGAGCTGCTCATAGTAATACAAATCCTTATTAGCCACGAAAGGAGTTATGGAACAACAAACGAAAGCAGGCAGAACAGATACAAGAGGCTTCCAACTAGATGTGTAGAACCAAAAATAAAATATTGGCCAAGCAAGAAAAGTGAAGCCTTTGCTTGCCTTTTTTTGTAGTTGTTTCCCAGTGCAAAAAATGTTATGATTCTTCTTATGAACAGTGATATGAGGGGATAATGTTATGAGACATAGTGAACAAAGGATTATAGGAGCCATGTAGTTGATCGTAGGGACATGCTAAGATAGGAATGTCTTCGTTGAAAGCTACGGTTTACTATTTGAAAAATAAGAACGACAGTCATATGAGTAGAGAAAATTGATAGAATGCTTACAACTTTATATGTATCACCTAGATAAATAAATGCCTAAACAAAATCAGACTTTGTTCGCAATTTTGTCGATTACTTTTATGTTATATAAGGTTTCAAAATGTTCAATAACATTATTACTGAAATATTGATTGAAAGTAGTGCTAGGAAAAGGTCTCGATGACATTTTGTGGGCCTAATTTACATCCTTGCTGGTTACAGTGGGTCAATTGTAAGCATCATCATGCGTTTTCTTCATTGATTATAAGTTGAAGGCTTGCATTGTGTCTGTTAGTAAGATCGATATTATTAGCAATACATTTTTCGTAGTCTTTTGAAAAAATGGATTTCATCAACATTTGCAAATTACATTCTATAGCAAATATTTCACTACTATGTTGGTTTATTGAAGACACCAATCCAAATTGCAAAGGCTTTGGTAATCTTGTTTGAGTTGATGCCAAGATTCCAATTGACAGTTAAGTCTATGGTGATTGCAAGAATGCATATTGAGTCTACCTTCATTGGCTTCACTCAAATGACCTTGAGAAGCTCCATGTGTCTCGATTTTGACCAAGGATATGTTTGAGTTGATGCCAAGATTCCAATAGAAAGTTAAGTCTATGGTGATTGCAAGAATGCATATTGAGTCTACCTTCATTGGCTTCACTCAAATGACCTTGAGAAGCTCCGCGTGTCTCGATTTTGACCAAGGATATGTTTGGGGGCTCTCAAGTAGTTACCTTGAATTTTTGTTAATAGGGAAATACCTCCAATCACTAGGAGTAATACCTTTGATCATTTAGTTTCAAGAAAATCAGAGATCTTTTGCAACTTTAGAGTGTAAAATTTTAAGATCAAATGCCTAGTGATACTTGGGTACGTGGCTTCACCATGTACATGCTTCTCAATAAAACTTTCTTTTCATTCATCGTCATGGTTGAGTCATCCTCACATGACACTAATTTAACAGAGGTATGCAACATTAACCATGTTTCCTATATTTGACTTTGTATTCGTGAGAATTCACGATATACAATATATAATTTTGGTGCTGAACAGATAATGCTCAACATTGACATTATACTATGCTAACATTTTATTTCACCTGTAGATTTTTGTCGGATATTCCATCACTCGACCCATATGGTTTGTTGTTATTGTTTATTTGTATTATTATAGTTTGTTAGTCTATTTAGGCTTTTGTTATTTGGTTAAACCCGGTGAGTGCTATTTTAGAGCACATAGTTTCTATTATTTAGCCTATATATTTGTAGCCTAAAAAAGCAATTATTATTTATCATCTTTGATATGGTATCAGAGCGGGATTGTCTCCAATGCCTATTATTTTGTCAATCTTCCAATAAGGGCTCTGCATCTGATGCAAGCTTTGTGGTATGATTTATTTATTCTAACACACCATATTGACTGGTGTTGTGGCAATCTGGATCGAGTCTGTGTGTATTTTGAAGGATTTCATTACATCATTTTACAAAGTCTTGATTGTCTCGGTCAGGTGTGGTCTTTGATTTTCCCAGAGTCGTATTGTGTATTAGAATGAGGTGTATACAGACAATGTGTATCTGCGTTGGATGGTAGTGATAATTTGACAGGCGAACATGCAGAAATACCAGACACAAATAGCGGAACTAGGTTTCGGTTTGATGCCAGTTCAAATTCGTAGACCCTCAGCTGTGTTGCATGGACTTTCTTCTTTCTACTGAATTGCACGGACTTCCTGTACTATGAAGAAATGCCACATTATAAGTTTACTCAAATGCAGAAGTTCATATTAGGCTAGTCTTCGAAGGACACCCCTTCCTTAAAGTTCTAGTAATTTACAGTGAGGTTGTCACACAAAAGCATGCATTTAGTTTTTGTTGAGTGAACATTTGATTGTTTGCATTAATTTTCTCTGTATATTATCCTCTCCTCTACAATGAATCATTGCTTTGAGTGACGAGTAAAGAAGACCAAAAAGCATCTATATCTAGCTGGCAAAATGGGAGGAAGTTCTCCAATTTTTTTCCTTCCAGATTTTCAATTGTTGTGTTGAAATAATTATTCTGTTTGGAAGACCAAACTCAAAACTCAACTTGAGTTTGAAGAAGTTTGAGATGTGGTTAATGGGACCATAACACGACATAAGACGTATGCTGATAAGCTGAAAAAAATTGATCAAGTTGACAGAAAGGAAAAATTGATCATTTTGTTTGGTGTCTCTAAAGAAGTTTAGCCCTTTATCCCCGTCTCGTCTACAACCAAAGATACATAGGACAAGATCAAGACGGTGTATGACACAGAACTAGAATCAGATCCTACATTTGTAGAGTCAACTACATGTCTTGAAGAGGAAGAATGGAGAACAATTGGAATCCTTTCTCAAAGGGATTGCCGAATTAAGGGCTTCCCTACAAGCTTTGGGAGAAACAGTTGATGATGCAATATTGGTGCCTATCGTCTTATGGGTACTACCTCCAGATATGAGGTCCGTATGACAACTTTGAATGTCACTGAGATGACACCTGCTTTTGAGAAGCTAGTGAATCTCCTCCAAAAGGAAGAGTCTATAAGCTAGGAACATGGTGAGTAGGAACATGCCATGACTATATGTCATAAAGGTAAGAGCTTATGAAGTAGTTCAATGCACCTCTCAAATTTGGTAATTCCTCCAGACCTCAAAAAAAGTGTCCAATTTTTGTAGCATGATGTGAAAAATTGTTGGTACAACTCCAACAAAGGAGCATCCAATAAATCACATCAAAAGAAGCCATTTCAAAGTGGCAATCCACGATGGGAGTAGAAGAATAAATAGAAAGAACCAAGCAATGTTGTTGAAGTAGAAGATTCTCTGAACGAGGAATGTATTTTTAGCCCACTCTTCATAAGATGACTCACAATCAACCTCAATATGGTACATGTGGACTTAGGTTTCTCACCTTGAAACCTTGTCATGGTATAGTCTCTCTTGGTGATGATACATCGTATGACATCCAAGGTATTGGTGACATAACTTTACAATTTGCCAAACATCGTTGCAGGTTTACTAATGTTTTGTATGTACTAGGACTTACTGGAAATCTCCTATTTGTTAATTAGTTCCTTGATCACAACTTGAGAATTGAGTTTGATATAAACTAGGATAAAAATGTATGTGCCATTTGTGATGTCTAAAAAATCAAGGATTGTTACACATGCCTTGAGAATGGTAAAATGTTTAGGCTTGATACATTTGATAATAATAAAGCCTTAGTGACTAAGGGTAGTGATCTAGCCATGTTATGGCATCATAGATTTGGTCATTTGAACACTGGTTATTTTCTTACCTTAAGTAAGAAAAGCATGGTAAAATTGCTTCCCTCACTTGAGAAGTCAAGTGTAATCTATTCTAGTTGTCTTGCTACAAAACAACATTGAGCACCCTTCCATCAAAGTGAGCATCGTGCAAGCCAACCTTTGTAGATGGTACATACCAATCTATGCAAGCCCATGACACCTAGTCACAAAGGATTCAAGTTCTTTTAGTTCTTTGTTGATGATCACACTTGAAAAATGTGGGTATATTTCTTGCAACGTAGAGATGAAGCCTTTTCATATTTCAAAGAGTTTTGCACTCTAGTGGAGAAAGACACAAATTGTAATGCCCAAAATTTTAGCAAGAAAACTCAACTATTTTTTTAAATAATATATTACAACAACAATCATGCTTAATGAATGTATACTCTAAAGATATTCTACATGTATCGAGCCTCACCTACGAGTGGGAAAACAATAATATGATGAGTGGTGTCATAGGAATGGTTTCACACACCATAGGGTTAGGAATCAAAGTATAGAAAACTTTCATGATTGGCTTCACAAAGCTCATCTCTGAATTTATTTATTTTTAATTTATTTTCTCCATATATGACTACAAATTATCCAGGTTGTCATGGCCCAACCAATGGACCGATAACATTAGTTTTAGGTAAACCACATTTTGCTTAATAGAGTACTATTTATAATTTACTTCATTCTAATTATTTAAAAACACATTTTGACATAAAATTTACATAATCTAAAGTCAACACCTCAATCTCCTTAATCCTCTAACTACCAGTGCCCTATCCAAGTATGAAGTGAGTACCGAATTTTGCTAATATGTCTCACCACTTCTAGAAATGTTCTTTTTCGTGATGTAATAATACACATTTTACTTACATATCCCTTCAATATATTTAGAGTACTTTTTACTAATGATCTTGAATTATACAATTTTAAGTGAATTATTCTACTAATTATGAAATATTAGCAAAATTTAGCAAAATTATCTTTAAATAAAATAAGTAGTGAATTGTTATTAAATTTCTTTAATTTTAAGCAAATAAATTGCCCAATACTAATCATTACCAAATTTTAATTATATTCATTACCAAATTTTAATTATATTGATGATATAATGTATAGTTTTTTTTTTCATCTTATTTACTTGGTACCTTAACCCTATGTATATAATTCTCAATCTAGAAAATAAATTTATATATTAGATCAATAAATTCTACCAGCTGTGATATTCTACAAGATTGGATTTGGTGAAAAAAAAGAAGAAAATTATATCATATAATATATAAATCAAATTTATTATAATTTCTTTTCTACTATATATCGTAAAATATTAGTTTCTATTATAATATAGATTTTTTTCCCACGTTTACTAGTTTATGGAACAAAATAAAATAAATTCTTCGTTTATTTTATAAATCCAAATGCATTATATTGAGAATTATGACTTCTTAACTATTTAAGAAGATAAATTTAAAGAAACTTTTCTTAAAATAACATTATATACTATAATGAACATATTTCCATTTCTGATCTACTTTGTAGGATAGTTTTAAATAAACTTTCTAACTCTGAAAAGAAAAGGAAACAATACATTTAATGAAACTCTAATTATTTCTAAATGAAAGTTTTCTCCTACAAATGTAATTATCTGTATCCATTTTTTTCTTTCAAAGATATTTGTGTTTTTATAAGTTGTGTAGATATATTTTGGCTTAAAATGGAAAAAACATTATCACCACCTCCCACTCAAGATACATGTACAATGTTATTTTATGCATTTATAATTGTTATTTTTGTGTATACAATTATAAGAATTTATTTGACATGGAAGATAAATAGATAACACAATTGATGCTCATGCTACGAAAGTATAATCATCTCATTTGTATTATGATATTTGTCAGACATTAATATGATGGATACCATTGACAGGATAACAATGCATGTACAATTGGAAGGCACTGGGTCAATAAGGGCTCTTTTACGAGCTGATTAAATATGGACCCTAGGGTTAGATGTGATATGTAATTGCAATTCAAACTTCTATTCGAATGATAATTATAGCTTTTGTATCCCTTTTATTTCTTTATGAATATACAACCTTCTAATTAAATTCTTTTGTATGCAGATTGTTGAATACACTATGTTCGATTTCAATATGATTCAACCAATGATTGTTTTGCATATATGTCTAAGTAAATGTTACGAGTCATGTAAATGATAAGTCGTGACTCATTAATGAGTCACATCTTATCATTGACGTGACTCTTCATAACAAACAAGCCGCTGTTAATACAAATCGATTTCACATAAGCCAATAATACTATCGGCAATAACATAACAACTTTGATATTTAAACCAATACTAATCAATATTCATTGTAAGTCAACAGTCATATATAAATCGATGATCATCAATTCATTACTCATGATAATCGATAGTTATAAGATGAGAATATTTATCATTAAAATATGTATATGGATATATATTAATGTATATATAATGATAGACATCATTGTTACACACACACGCGCGCGCGCACACACACATTTATAAATTTATCTTATCGACACTATCATATTTAACACTCCCTCTTAGCTAGGGAAGAGAAAGTATCTGATGCATCTTATTTCTCATAAGAATATATATACCACCTTACTTGTGAATGTAAAATGGTATGACATATCACTTAACATGTAATATGAGGAATCACCTAACATGTGATGTGAATTTTTACATATCACCTAACTCATGATTTGAGGAATCACCTAACATGTGATACCAAGTTTTACATATCACCTAACTCGTGATATGAGGAATCACCTAACACGTGATACCAAGTTTTACATATCACCTAACTCTTAATATGAAGGATATAATATGCTCGAGAACATCACATTCTCCTTATATAACCCTATTATGGTATGTGCACTAACATTACATCACATAATGTCTACCATAGCGAATCATGACACATCCTTGAATCAAGATGATATCAAGTCAACATGATATCAACATTACAAGATCGTCACCTTATAATGTTAACTACAAGTGTTCATTAAATAAAAAATCATCATTTTTTAATAATGTACATAGGATGGGTGGGCCCATAAAGTCATACAGTCACACATATGACAAAAGAACTTTACCCATTAAACATCTTTATTATATTAGTACAAATCAAAATTTTACATTTCAATTTTACCAATATTTTTCCTGAAGTGATCAATTTTCACCTTTGGGAGTGGTTTGATAAGGATATTTGTTGTTTGATCTCTTGTACTGATATATTCCAACTGGATCATGCATTCCTTTCTACCATGTCTCTCACATAGTGGTAAGGAATCTCTATATGCTTAGATCCGTCATGAAATATTGGATTCACTGATAGCTTGATGCAACTTTGGTTATCACAGTGGATGATAGTCGGTTTTAGTGGTTTGCCAAATAATCCTACAATTAGTTTTCTGAGCCATGCTTCTTCTCTAGCATCCATTGATGTTGTGATATGTTTGGCCTCTGTAGAGCTTTGCGCCACTGACAATTGATTTATGCTAATCTACGATATCATAGCCAATCCTAAACTGAAGCAACACCCTGAGGTGCTCTTCTGATCGGTCACACTTCTAGCCTAATCTGAGTCGGTGAATCTATGAAGATCTAAGGAAAACTTTTCATATTTGAGTTCATAATTTAGAGTACCTTGAAGGTACCTCATTATATGCTTCACAGCCACAAGATATATTTCTTTAGGCTCACACATGAATTGGCTCAAAGCATTCACTGCATAACAAATATTTGGTCTAGTGTTGACCAATTACATCAATGATCCAATCATCTATCTGTAGAGAGTGGGATCAATTGGCTGAGAATCTGTTGTTGCTTCCTTCAACTTGTGAAGATTTGTCTCCATGGGTGATGACATCGGTTTGCAGTTCATCATGCCAAATCTCTTTAATATATCAATGGTGTACTTTCCTTGGTTTAGAATAATGCTATCTGATTTCTGCCAGACTTCTAAGCCAAGGAAGTACTGCAGTAGTCCTAAGTCCTTCATGTCAAATTATGAAGCTAGTTCCTTCTTGCACTGATTAATGAGATGATCCTCTCTTGTAATCAACAGATCATCAACATATAATATTAACATTAATATATCACCTTTTCTTTGCTTGAAGTAGAGGTTTGTGTTTGCATCATTTTTGGAGAATCCTAATCTCATGAGGTAACTGTCAATTCTCTCATATCAGGCTCTGGGAGCCTTCTTAAGTCTATAAAGGGCTTTCTTTAACTTACACGTGTTCTTGAATTATGGATCTCAAATCCTTTAGGTTGCTCCAAGTAGGCCTCTTCTTCAATAGTTCCATTTAAGAATGCATTTTTAACATCCATCTGATGTACTTTCCATCCTTTGGCAGCTGCAATGGCTACAAAGACTCTGACTGAAGCATATCAGGCAATTGGAGCAAAAGTTTCTTCATAGTCAATTCCTTCTTTTTGTGAGAAACCTCTCGCTACGAACCTTGCTTTGTACTTTTCTATACTACCATCTGCAACATGCTTGATCTTGAACAACCATTTGGAGGAGACCACTGGTTTCTCTTTAGGTCTAGATACAATTTCTCATACATCATTCTTCAGGATGGATTGATATGCCTCTTCCATGGAATCTTTCCATATTTTCTGTTGAATAGCTTCTAAAACATTTGCATGTTATAACTTAGAGAGCTCACTCATTATGGCTACGTAACTAGATAATCTTGTGGGTCTTTTACTCTCTCTAAAAGTTCCCGAAGGAGCTTCACATGACTTTTCTTCTTTATTATTTTAGTTGCCTAGAGAGGTCTCTTCATAGGATTTTTCAAGGATGTGCTTGATTCTTCATTTTCTTCTTCCCCAAGATAATCCCTTTGAATCTCAGGAGCAGTTTCATTTTCTGGTTCTATGGGACAAGTTTGGATTTTCTGGCTCAATGGAGTTTTCTAGCTCTTGTGAATGCTATATCCTCCTCAAAAATTACATTTATGTTTATTTCAATGTATTTCTGAACAGACACATGTACTCACTAAGATTTTGAGGTTTCACCGTAACCTACAAACATACCCTTTCTTCCAGAAGATTCTAGTTTTTTTATTTTCTCTTTGGGCACATGTATGTATACAGGACACCCAAATATCCTTAAGTGACTGATGTCTAGTTTTTTACCGATGAAAGCTTCTTCAGAAGTTTTATTATCAATATGAGAGTATGGACATCTATTTTGTATGTATACAGTAGTATTAGAGGCTTCTTCCCAAAGACAAGTTTATATGTTTTGATCAAGAAGAATTGCCTTGGCAACTTCTACAATGGTTATGTTTTTCCTTTCAGAAACCCCATTTTATTGTGGATTGTAAGGGACAATAAACTCCCTCTTAATCCCATCATCTTTACAAAATTATTTAAACATATATGATGTATATTCCCTCTCGTTGTCTTTCCTTAAGGTTTTTGTTTTTCTTCCAGAGGAGTTTTTAGTAAGGGATTTGAATTCCTTAAATCTTTTAAGGATCTCCTCCGATTGTTTACATTTGAGTAAATAGATCTAGGTCTTCCTGGAGAAATCATCAACAAAGATTACATAATATAGAAACCCTCCTAATGGAGGGACAGACATGGGCCCACACAAATCTGAATGGACTAATTCTAATACATTATTTGTTTTGCTAGAACTATTCTGAAATGATCCCTTAGTGTTTTTACCTAAGGCACACCACTTGCATGCCCAAAAGTGGTATTGTTTAAGTTTTGGTAATCCTCTGACCAATCTTTCCATGGAAGATAGGGCTCTAAAATTTAGGTGTCCTAATCTTCTATGCCATATTTCATTAGAGTTTGCAATTTCATGGATGAGGGCTAGATTTGGTTCTGTACATAGCTTGTACAAATAACCTTGTCTCTTACCTATGGTTTGTGCTTTCTTAATAGTAGAGTTCTTTGGGCATGCCAATACTTTACCATCCATGAAGGTTACCTTGTATCTATATCTTCAAGTGCAGATATGGAGACTAAATTTCTTTTGATACCTGGAACAAACAATACCCTAGTGAGTTGAATAGAGATTCCTAACTTCAGTTTAATGGTGCAAGTTCCAACACCTTTCACTGGATGTGCAGAGTCATCTCCAATAGTTACTTCATCATTAGTTTCTTCCACCACATAATCTAATTGTTCTCTAAATCTAGTAACATGTCTTGAGGAACCACTATCTATGACCTAGGTATTTTTATTAGAGACTTGATTTGAAAGTTTGGAGTAGAATACAACCTTCTCAAATTCATGCTCTTCCTTAGTCTTCTTTACCTTGACACATGAGGCTTGATGCTTTTTGTATGGACAATTTACTACATAGTGTCCATACTGATCACTTTTGAAATATTGTACCTTTGACATATCTTTCTTGGGTTTACCATTCCCTTGATTATTTTTCCTTTTCTTGAAATGTTTCTTCTTTTATTTCTTGTGGGAATTTACATTTAATACATGAAGATCTTCATCAATGGTTTTCCTCTTGAGTCCTTTCTTTGCCAGTCTTGATTCTTCTTGGAGACAATCTGATCTTAGCCGGTCAAATTTTGGAAATTTAGACCTAGCACTGATGCTTGAAACAAATGTCTCCCAGGAGTCAGGTAGACCATCTAAGGCAATTAATGATAATTCCTTACATTCTATCTTGTACCCAAGTGTTGACAATTGATCTCTTAGAGCCAAGATTATCATAAAGTATGAGTTGATTGATTCATCTTTGTTCATACTTATATGTTTAATCTCTCTCTTTAGGGATAAGGTCTTGTTGACACTACTTATTTCATAAGTGTTTACAAGTGTTTTAAACATGTGATATGTCATTTCATATTTTGTCAAGAGTGGTACAATATGATCTCTGACTCCATCGATTATGATTTTCATGGCCTTATCATTTCCTTTTGTCCATGTAGTTTTCTCTGGATCATTCTCCGGTTTTGTCTTGTCTTCTTTTATGAATGACAACCTTATTTTCTTTTAGTATCATCAGTATTCTAAACTTCCATGATGCAAAGTCATTTCCTCCTTCAAGCCTATCCTCAAATTTGATAATGCTTGCCATGGAAATGTGATGAGCTATAAATTGCATTTAAATGTCTTAAGTTTGAAAGCTTCTTGGATCTTCTTTATCTTGGTTATGATACCATGTAAATGCAATTCAAACTTCTATTCAAATGATAATTATAGCTTTTGTATTCCTTTTATTTCTTTATGAATATATTGTGAATATACAACCTTCTAATTAAATTCTTTTGTATGTAGATTGTTGAATACACTGTGTTCAATTTCAATATGTTTCAGCCAACGAGAAAAAAAATCACTATTAAGGCATATGCAAAGTTGAAAGGTCCTCTAAGGGATTAATTGTGTTACATATCAGGGTTGGTCCAATTGAGAAAGAGGTGATGTTCCAAGTTCTTGATATCCCTCTTTCCTACAACATACTTCTAGGGAGACATTGGATTCATGACATGCAAGAAGTCCCCTCTACTTATCATCAATGCATAAAATTCCATTTCAACGTGACTGAGATATCTATCCCAAGAGATAATTCTATGTCTATTAATGCACTTACTGTTGAGTCCTTGGCACCAAACAATAGGAATGGTGATGAAAATAAGAACACTCTTGCTGATTGTGAGAGAAAATTAAAAATGTTGAATCTTGGAATGGGAGAATCTCAACTTGACTCTATTGCTACTCCTAGTTTCTCCTCGCTCTTATGGGAAACCTTCAGAAAATAAAAAACCTTCATCTTCTTCCATGACATACGATGGTACTTTTGTTCAGTCCAAAGTACCCTTAGAAGATGAGAGATAAGAACAAGCTATTAGGGAATGGATCTATAGAGGAAAATAACCTAAAGGGCTCATACTTAATGCTACAATGTCTCCTAAGAAATATGGAAAAGGATATGAATTCCTAGCTAAAATGGGTTATCTTGGTCATGGTCCTTTAAGTGATAAGAAACATTCTCTTGTCGATCCTATGAGTGATGCTAATGGGAGAAAATATAAGGATAAAACTGGACTAGGATTTTCCAATACACAACCAGTTTTTGATCCATCTCCTAAAAATAATGAATCTAAAAAAGAGACTTTGTCTTCTCCTATTTTTTATCAAGATGAAGAGGACTTTGTTCCTTCTACTACTATCCTTTTGAATGAAGAAGGACCTTATATTAAACATAATGATGAAATTTCTACATCCCACCACAAGGAAGAATCAAAAGTTGAGGATCCTAATAGGGAGAGTACCTGTAAAAACATGACACAACTACTACAGAGGGATACTAAACTACAAGAACCTGAATGAGATTATCTATTAGATAAATCAATAGATTTTGGGATATATGTGATCCATACCTATGCTAACCAAATTGAGGTGGTAGACGCATCACTTGGAGGGCTTGATGAGTCGAACTTACATGCCGCTCTCATTGATCAAGTTGACCATGCTAGGAATCAGATCGATGTAGGTACTTTCGAAGGAGACCTTATAAGATCTAAATATCTTTTCCCAAGAGATGATTCCCCTCATATCAATACTTTGGATCCCATCCCTTCCCTCCCACTTACGTACCTTGACTTAGTTGATTGGTCGCAACCAAAACTAACAACCTGCATTACCTACCTTTCAGAATGGCTATGAAATTTCCTGTTAGCTTAATTCCATTGAACCTGTGGTTTCTTCCACCAATGAATCAACAACAAATATGACTAAGATAGATATCAAGTACCTTAGTCACAAAATATAAAGAAAAATGAAAAATAATTGGTGTTTTGATGGCGAAAACCACTTTGTGGCGGTGTGAAAACCCAAAAAGTAAAAACAAAAGATGCATATGAGGGTGAAAACTTATTTGAGGTGCCCGAGGATGAGGTACTTAGTAGTCTACCTATTTAATTTAAAGAAAGATCCCTAGTCTTAATAAAACCCACACATGTTGTAAATCTTGGGACAACTAAAGCACCTCAGCTTATAAATCTAGCTCAATCCTTGTTAGCAGATGAGAAACAATAATTCACTAATTTTTATTAAGGAAAAGAAGATAAATTTTGCTTGGACAATACTCAGACATGCCAGGGATTGACACTAATCTTATTATGCATCATTTATCCATAGCTCCTCATATCAAACTAATAAAACAAAATTTGCAAAAAATGCATCCACATATAGCTCTTTTGGTTAAAGCATAATTGGAAAAAATCTTGAGTGCAGGATTCATAAGGGCTATTGACTATGCTGAATGGATATCTAATATTGTTCCTATTTCTAAACATGACAAGTCCATTCGTGTATGCACATATTTCCCAGATCTTAATAAAGCATGACCAAAGGATGACTTTCCACTCCCTAACATAGACATGATAGTGGACATGAATGTGAGCTATGAAATGTACTCTCTTATGGATGGTTTCTTGGGATATAATCAAATCAAGATAGATCCCGAAGATCAAGAAAATACTGCCTTTACATGTGCATGGGGAACCTTCTCTTGGAACATCATGCCATTTGGACTTAAAAATGTAGGAGCAACTTATCAAAGATCTATGACCACAATCTTTCATGACATGATGCATAAAAACATGGAAGATTGCATGGATGATACCTTGGCTAAGTCTAAAAAGAGAAATACACATATTACAAATTTGAGCCTGATATTTTATAGAATGGAACAATTTTAGCTTAGATTGAATCCAAAAAAATGTGCTTTTGGCATCACCTCATGAAAACTACTTGGGTATGTCATTTCAGCAAAAGGAATTGAGGTTGACCTTGAAAAAGTCAAAATAATAACGGAAATTCCACCTCCCAAGAACATAAGTCAACTAAGGAGTCTGCAAGGAAGCCTCCAGTCTATTAGGAGATTCATATCTCAACTTTTTGACAAAGCTCAACCTTTTAACAAAAATCTACACAAAGGAGCTACTTGTACATGGAATGAAGAATGTGAAAGAGCCTCTTACAAATCAAGGAATACTTGGCTAAACCTCCACTTTTAATGCCTCATATCCTAGGGAAACCTCTCATCTTATACATCTCAACTACAGCTACATCCTTGGGGGAATTAATAGCATAACAAGATGAAAATGGAACAGAAAAATACATATACTACATTAACAGAATATTGGTTGCTTATGAGATCAATTACAATAATATCAAGAAAGCTTGTCTTGCAGTGGTGTTTGCATCTCAAAAACTCAAACAATACATGCTAGCACATACTACACAACTTATCACCAAAATTGATCCCCTAAAGTATTTTCTAAATAAAGCTACTCTTACTGGTTGATTGGCTAAATTATTAACGATGATTCTTTCCAAATTTGACATTGAATATGTCCATCATAAAGCTATAAAAGGACATGCAATTGCTAATCAACTAGTTGAATTTCTTATACTAGATAATACTCCTATGTAGATTGAATTTTGTGATGCTTCCATCATGTATGTGAATGAATGCACCTGGAAAATGTTCTTTGATGGATCTCACACTCAGAATGGTGCTGGAGCTGGAATTCTATTTATCTCGCCACATGGATATACTATTCCCAAGTCCTACAAATTGTTGTTCCCTTGCAAAAATAACATAGTTAAATATGAGGCTTTGACAAATGGAATCAAACTAGCTATTGAATGGAGGATTGTCGAGCTACATATATTTGGAGACTCCTAACTGGTCATCAATCAGACTAATAATGACTATCAGACAAAAGATGAAAACTTGATCCCCTATAAGAAGATGATTGATGATCTTAAAAGCTACTTCTCTTTTGTCACATTTCAACATATTCCTAGAGCTAAAAACATGGCGACTATTTCTATGGCCACCTTAGCTTCTATCTTACAGCTAGAAGAACATGAATCAAGATTTCAATTCCTGGTGGAATAACTACCCTACCCTACCTATGACTCTCCTGACAACCGTGTGATTTGCAGTATCATTGGTCATGACTCTTCCCACTATGCTAAAATATATTCTTACGTACGTGACCACATCATTCCTAACAACTTAACCCACAATGAGAAATGAAAGTTCATTCGTAATGTTTCCCTCTATACCATCATCTCCAGTGATGTGTTTAGGAAGGACTTAGATGAAACACTTTTTAGGTGCTTAGAGAAATATGAGTCCAAATGTGCATTAGCTGAAGTCCACGATGGTGTATGTGGGTCTCACTCTAATGGTCTTGCATTAGCTTGAAAACTACTAAGGGGTGGTTACTATCAAGGCCTACTATGCAGACAAATGTTGTGCACTATGCCAAATCTTGCAAGAAATATCAGATACATGGGAACTTGATTCATGTTCCATGCATGGAGCTTATCCCTTCAATTACACATTGGCCTTTTCAACAATGGGTGTTTGACCTGGTAGGAAATATTCACCCTAATTCATCCATTGGACATAAATTGATCATTACCAAAACATAATACTTTACAAAATGGGTCGAGGTCGTTCCTCTCTTAGTTTCTAAAGAAAAACAAGTGTTCTTGTTCATACTTAATCACATCATCTATCACTACGATATACCCTCCTCCATAGTTACTAATAACGGAGGATAGTTCATAAATAAGGATCTCAAATAGTTATGTAATAAATTCAAGATCAAACATCATTGATCCTCAATTTACTACCCTCAAGGTAACGACCAGGCTGAATATTTTAACAAGACACTACTAAAAATATTACATAGGACAATCAATAAGACAAGAAGAGATTGGCACTTACAGATTAATCTTGCTTTATGGGTTTATAGAACTAGCATTCACACACCTACTGGAGCCATGCCCTTTGCACTTGTTTATGGATTTGAAGTTGTCCTACCTCTTGAAGTTGAGATACCTTCCTTAAGAGGCCTTATCACTGATGATGACTACAAAATCATGCATATACAAGAGTTAGAACTTTTGGATGAACGAAGAAAAGCCACATTTGATCACATGAGAGTATATCAGAAAAGGATGTCAGAGAGTTAAGACAAGAAGCTTCATTCTAGAGAGTTTTAGGTTGGAGCTCTCTTTTTAAGAGAGAATCCCAAGAATCAACATAATAGAGCACAAAAAGGAAAATTTGAACCAAATTGTTTGGGTCCCTACATAATCACTTCTACTTTTGGATCTAACGCTTATCATCTTTCTACACCCGAGGGAGAACAACTCCCTAAACCTATCAACATCCTTCATCTGAAGAAGTTCTACATATGATGCTACAACAAATTTGTAGATATCTTATGATCCTGAATTTAAAAAAAAAATCATAAAATATCTTGAAAAATCCTAAAAATTGTAAAATGACCTGAAAAAATGATCATCTTAGTGAAAACCTGACAAAGAGGCGCTCTGATGTATCAAAAAGAAAAAAAAAGAAAAAGAAAAAATCATTCCTTGGTGAAAACCTAGAAACAGACGCCTTGGTAGAAAAAATAAATAAATCTTCCAAGTGGTGAAAACTTGGAAACAAACACTACTTGAGACCTCTGCGCCTAGATCTATCATCTTATCACTTTGTGCTCTGAACCCTTTCGACTCCCCTTTTCTTATCTCCTTTGTTTGGAATTGATCTTTGTCTAGGGCTAGGGGACATGAACTATACTTTTCTTTAGCATGCCATGGTGTCTTTTAGTAACTCACACTAGTGTTTCTCAACACTACCCCAAAATAGTCTTTCTCAATACTTCCTTTGACATCGAGTTTTTCTTAACACATATCAGATAATACCTATCTTGAGTTGATGCTTTGGTTGCAGTCTAGGATCATGTGATATTTATCACTTACAGACATGAGTTCTAGTGAATCAATGATTATCTTTTCTTTTTCACACTGCGCTTAAATTAAAACAACTAAGATATGTTATGAATTATTTTCTTTGTGTGCTATTTGACTGATGATTTTCACTAGGTGTTCCCTCAGTCTCTTTGTGATGTTACGACTAGAGGACTGGGGGCATGGGGCATATTTTCTTTGATTTCTGCCTGTGGGTATCACTCTAATAATCCTAGGTGTCTCTTGCATTTTTACCTTGGAGACTCAGGAGATTTAGAGCTATATCATTGGCTGTTACATTGTGTCTTCTCATGCAAGACTGTACTCATGGTTATCTTGGAGCTCATACTTTGATACTGGTATAATATTGCAACATTAACTTGGAAACTGTGTTTAGGTCATCTCGACACTTATGTCTCGATGCTTACATGTGTTTCCTACATTCTACCTGAGATAGATAATATTCATATCTTCATAGTTGTGTTCGCACTAGTGATGGTTGTATGATCTTGTGATGTCCCTTAATAAGGATCGATGATAAAAATAAGGACCTATTAACCCTTGCAAACTGTACTTTGCATTTTCATGGTAGCTTGCATTTCTTAGGTGCACATCTAGTTTGCATTTCAAGTTCAGAGAGAGTCTCCATCATTATTGGATGGCTAGTTAGTTGCGCTTGGTAGTGTATCTTATTCCTTCTATCTTGATCATGTATTTTCCATCTCCTCAATCTTTCTCTTTTTTGCCCTTTCCTGTCACCACAAGGGGTTAATCACATCATCATATCTAATCTATCCAAAAAACTCATACTTTAAATCATGAAGTGCATAACATATATATATATATATATATATATATATATATATATATATATATATATATATATATATATATATATATATATTAGAGCATAAGGAATCTATAACTATGAGAGCATCACATCACAAGTAATAAAGCATAAGATATAAGTATAGAATCAGAACACCATATGATAACAAGTGAAAAAAGTAAAGAGACATCCATAAGCATAAAGGAAATGAGACAAGTATATCACACAAAGAAAAAATCTAGTATCTCACATATATATAAAAATGGATCATGTCCGAGTACAATAAATGAGATCAAAATCTCGAGTCAAAATGATAGAAGGGTGCCCTAATACAATCTATGACTGGCTTCCTCCCTCCCACATAGGTGGAGCTAGAGGAGGAGCTTGGGCTATATTTGGTGCTTGTACAACACCCTCTAATCTACCTACACTTTGTGAATAATCAGGAACCCTCTGTCCTAGGTAAAAGTACAATCATGTGTCACCTTTTAGGCTAACTTATTAGCACAGTTGAATTTTAGTATTTCTAACTAAAAATTGATTTTGGTCAAACATATGGTCTAGCCAGATTCGTTATAGCTAAGTAAGATAAGTGTTTTAACTTTTCCAATTGGAAATATCTATTAAATGCATGCTTTATACCACTTTGGGTCCAGTTACCATAAAAATAAAATTATTTCAAAAAAGTGGCGTTTCAATAACTCCTAATATTTTTAATGATATATTTTTTTTAAAATAAAAAAATACCCTTTTGTGGAGATCAGAGTCAAGAATATCCTCATATAGATTTTATAGTGCTTTAATTAGACATAGTTTATTGTAATTAAAAAATATTACAAGTAGGTATTTTAACAGTCAAGGAGATGTTGATTCAGAGAAAGAAAAAAATAGTAAATCATATTAAATTTTTTTGAAAAATATATGGTGCACTAGAGGAGATTTCTTTTTTTGATTGGGATATATTTGTTATGAAAAATATGTTGCGAGATGAAAACTACTGATTTTAGTGAGTTGGAATTTGAATTGTTATAAAAGAGAAAATATAGGTCACAGTCCAATTTTTATTTTTTGATGCACTAGCTATATATGTCATCTATGACATATTTTGAAATTAGGGGAAAAAATATTTATTTACATATAATTTTTTGGTGGGAACTAGACCCCTAATTTTCAACATTTTTCAGCAACTAAAAAATCATCTTTAAAAATTAGAAAAATATATCAATTCTTATTCAAAAAAAATATTAAAAATATTAATCATAAACTTCATCCATTTTGTCATATTTAATTAGTTTACATCATCTTCAAATTCCAAACATAAATGTCATTTTTATACTATTGAAGTTGAACAACTTTGATTTTGTTAGCCTTTTCCTTTGTAAAAGGGTGACAACTTATTGTAAAAAGGACTGTGGGAACTACAAAAATGTAAGCAACATAGTAATAGGCCACTCGAGCCCTGTGTCAGTGTGCCTCCTGCATATCCCAATCTTTCTCATGTATAGGATCTTGTATCTGGGCTCTATCGTCAACCTGTTGTTGGTCACGCATGGTAATAGTGATCCGTGTATGTAGTAACTCTCCCTCTAGTATTGTCACCCTCTATGAAACCCCATCATCGGTAGGTTCCCTCTGCTCTAGCTGTGTTGCAGGTTTCTCCTTTTCCTTTCTCCCTCGTGGTCTCATAACCACGCACTCCTAAGGCTTATCAATGTCCATAACATCTGCCATACCTCGCTACTTGAATCTGGTGGGTCAGTTGCTAGAAGGAGCACTGCTCCTAAACCTACTGGCATTGCCTCCTCCTCCTTCTCTCCTCCCTCCTCCATCACCACCATCATCACCTCCATCTATGCCACCTCCAAATCTCAAGTCTGTTGGTGCTGAAAATCCAGGGAAGGGGTGATCCCGAATCCATCTCTTGTACTCAGGAGTAGTACCTCCATTTGTGACCCTCAGAAGTAGATCATGCACTATCCTCTGTAACTATTGTGTCTCCTTCACACAAATGTCATATCATAGCATGGGCCCCCATCTAAGGTCCTCCTCATCTCTGTACTAGGTGTAGTCAGTAATCTCTGTGCTGAGACCTTATGCCCTACCAAACTGATGCCATACTTTGTTGATGACAAACTGCTCAACTATGTCTGTGTATCTTCCTAATAATGGCCTACTATAAAACATGAATGTCAAATGCTCTCTGGCCTCAGCTCACTTCTCACGCTCAATGTAAGAATGCCATGTGAATGAATGCAATTCATCAAGAAGTTAGAGCTAGTATTGTGTATCTCCCACATGGGTCTACTGAATAAACCATGAATCCCTGTAAATATAGGGCCACCCTTTTTGTATGGGTTGTACACTGGGGTGGATCATGATGATATGCTCCCATGCCCACACATGTTCTATGATGGCCCCTACTGACCAACTCTTCCCCTGCATGTAGACAATATTGTGAAGATCATGATACATGTCTGCTAGGAGAGAGGGTCCCCATGCCATCCATCAAGATCGAGATAATAAATCCATAACTAGTCTACCCCATCCACACTAGAAGCCTCTTTGAGTCCTCTTAGTACCTAAGATGTGGCCGATCAAAGAACATAATATGCAAGCCACATGATAATCATCATTGTAACTGTCCATCATGTACTTCCAAAGGATAACACGGTCCAAGATGGTGAAGTCTACAAATATAGTCTACATGACTGCAATCCCGTCAGTGGGAGACTGATCAAAATATATTTGTAAGATGCAATTTTAGTATTACTATCAAGATCAATGACAGTGAAGCATAACATATGACTTAATAAAGAATCTGCAATCATCAAGAATACTTATTGCCTATCCATGACAGGGGATCCGTAGAATATGGTAAATGTCCTCAAGTGTCAGTATCACCTCTCCAATAGGAAAATAGAATGTATGATGCTCTAAATGAAATTGCTCAGCGACCGTAGTCAACAACCCATGGTTTTCTTGAATATGGAGCATCTAAAGAAACTCTCTGAGTCCCATGGAGTCTAATATACCCCTCTCATCATTAGCTAATCGAGGCACAAGGTGAAGACCCACTAGGTGAGGATACCTAATGGCTAAGTCTAGAAATTGATGTTGCATCACAAACACAAGAAGAAATGCATCAGAATACAGGACATGATATATCAGAAAGCAACTAAAAGCATCAACAAAGCATCAACAGAAGATCTAAGTGCTTCCAGTCAAGTCGCTAAGTAGTCAGAAACTAAGGAAAATTAAAATGACACTTCACATTTCAGATTAATTTCGGATGACATTTCCTAACATAGTGGTATGACATTTCAAGACGCTGCAATATTTCCCACCATTTCGCACGACCAATGGGTCCCACTAGTGCGATACTTCATACAAAGAAGGTGCAACATTTCAAGTTTGTGTGAAATGTTGTACGAGCTTTCTCAGTAAAGTCGTGCAATGTTCCAGAATTTTGTACGAAATAAATAAAAAAATTACAAAAAAATGTGCAAAAAGGCAATAAATGCACCAAAATAGAAATTTTTTCGATGACTTACCACCTGTGGGTACTCTCGAGGCTTGTTGTACAACTGACTCAGCTCAAATCTGTGCTACTCAACTGGAACTCATCTGTCTACCATTAGAAGCTCTAAACTTGCTTTGGAATCACAAGAAGAGAAAAGACAAATGATTTGAAAATGACCCTTTGGGCCCCTTATATAGAATTTTGACCTAATGTTTCAAAGTCTCAAATTTTTGCAAAAATTGCACCCTTACCTAATTTCGATGTCCTGGATCCATTTTTAGGTTTGAAATTGAAATTTGGGTTCATCTTGACTGTCAAAATCACATTTTAAATTCTTTCCTTCTATGCGTAGTTGGATGAACCTTCGAGGCTAATTTCTTTGATCTTTTGATACAATCATCTTCTCTCTCTTTGATCATTGTTTCATCATCTCTTCCTCATACTTTGACCTAATTATCTTCCTGGTGAACCTTATTCAAAATGGGGCAAATTCTCACCACCTGGTGGTCAAACTTGGTCTTTTGCGCTTAATCAATCATCTTGGACCATATCTTATCTAAATTTGATCAAATCTATCTCATTTCTGCATCTCCTCTACCTTATTTCGATTTTGATCCCGAGGAGCAAGAATAATCTATCAATCTATCTCTTAAACTACAATCTTATCCATCTTTGATAGTTTTCATTTGATCAAGTTCGGGATTAACTTCTTTTGTGTGCTTCGTTCGATTAGGTTCAGAGTCAGATCTATCTTATCAACCTCTGCTAGTTCTCTTTTGATTAGGTTCAAGATTAGTTCTCTCCATACTTCATTCGATCAAGTCCGAAGCCAGATCTCTATCAGCTATCTTAATGTCTATTCTTTGACTCAAATGTATTCCCAAATTGCTCACACATTAGTCAAAGAGGGGAAAATGTGATCACCCAAAAATGGTCTAGTAAACCTTGAGCTCCACTCTAACATTAAACATTAAAAATACTAGACTTTATCTTATGCTTAATCAATATCATCTCTTGATCAAATCATCACTTTAATAATTTATTTGATGATATCCTAAATTTTGACGACTTTATCCTAAGTATTATTTGATTAAAATAATATGATCCCTTTTAATTAAATTAAATCCACTTTACCCGATGTGTGCACATGAAAAAGAATTTCTTAATTTGAAAAAGAGAAAAAGACAAAATTGGAATCTCTTTTGCCTCTTAATCCTCACCACTCATTTCTACCTAACCATTCTCATCCATTTGATTTTGTCTCTTGAGAATCTTGTGCCCTAAAGTCAAAATAGGGATTATCCTCCACCCTTGGTTTTTGTCTCTTAATCTTGACCATCCATTCATTTCTAAATTCTTTAAAAGGAGACTCTCTTCTCATTCTTAGCTATTTAGCTAGTTAGTCAATCAATAGTCTTAATCTTGCATTCTAGAATCTCGATCTTATAATATTTGTTATTCTTGCATTCTTAAGAGTATTATAGCTTACTTGCATTCTAGCTTAGCATTTCCTTATTGCATTTAGCTTAAATCACATAGCTTAACTAGGAGGTATTGTAATCTTGTTAGATTATCTTTTCTGTCTTGTTGTTGCATTTACATTCTAGCTTAGATCTTGCATTTCATATAGATCTCTCATTCTTGCATTATCATTTTGAATCTTCCATTCTATGGTGCACCTTGTAAGAGTTTCTTATTAAAGTTCATTTGAGATCCACTATCTATAATGCTTACATTATTGCACGTCATAGATAGGAAGCTATAAGCCACCTCTTGGGATATCATCTTTCATGAATTCTCTCAAAAATAATGGTTTATAAAAGTGTGTCACCTTTTGATCCTACATCTTTGACACCTACCATGGAGCTAGACATGCATTTTAGCTCAATTACTCGCATTTTCAGATTTTTGTTGTCATGGGCTCTTCATTTATGTTTTGCAACCCAGAAGTCCTACAACATTCTAGCATATACTTTATGATATTTCTTAACATTGCCATGCAAAAGTTCGTACTTTATGGAATATCACTCTGTCATACAGAGAAATATTGTATTCCTTTAGGTGAAGTGTTACATGAATTATTTAAGGTCTATCACATCATTTTAAAATATCATCTGGTTCATAGGGAACTATCGTACGATTTTCTTGGTAGACTGTGAAGTTTTGCCCAGATTTATTTTCTGTCACAGTTTGGTTTTGGGTAGAGTTAGCATGCATTTTCTTGCCTTTTTGGGTTTTCTGGTTTTCTAGTAGAATCTAACAAGCTATTTTGTAGGAATATTGATCTTATTTTTCCTAACTTGTGATTATGTAGGAATCACTTATCAAAGAAGTTGCATTGCAAAAATTACTAGCTTATGGTTTTATAAATTGCCTTGGGAGATACAAATAAATATTGTGTTTGCATATACTTGATTTTCTAGGCACATAGATTAATTAGTGTTCTTTTGGTAAATGAACAAGTGTTTGATTTGTTTGGGAGATACTATGGAGTAGGAGAGTATGCTATTTTCCTTAAGAAAAATCAGAAATCTAGACCTCTATTAGTTATCCTTTTACTTTCTTGCATTTACCTTTAGAGGGCTTGCCAAAAGAGAAATCATTTGGGAATGACCCAAGCAGGAAACAAGTGAACCTGACTGCTCCACCCCAATATAAAAAATTGATTCCTTCAATCCAAAGAGAGGGAAGACGTGGCTATTTCTACTTCTAATGCTTCTTCAAGTGTAGGGTATAGTTGCCTAAATCTTGCTAAGCGAGACTATATTTGACTAGGCATTTGTTTACAAGGGAAGTACATTCAACTTGTGTAGGGCCGATAGGTCTAAATATTGCTTTGAATTTTGGGTTCTTGTAGGGCTATAGGCCTTAATTTTGCTTGCGAAACTACATGAGGTAGTCGCAAACAAAGACCCTTATTAAGAACCTAGGATTTAGATGCTGACCATTTTGGCCGTGTGACTTCCTTTGTGCAAGGATTGATCCAAGTGGACTACCTGGATCATCCCAAGACACTCAAAATATGTCTTCCCTTGGATGCTAAAGCTTGAATATGGCAATATAGAAAGACATGTGATTTGAGCATTGTTCTCTTCCAATTGTCCATAACTTGCATTCTTAAGAGCATTATAGCTTAGCATTTCCTTATTGCATTTATCTTAAATCACATAGCTTAACTAGGAGGTATTGTAATATTGTTAGATTATCTTTTCTTTCTTGTTCTTACATTTTCATTCTAGCCTAGATCTTGCATTTCATATAGATCTCTCATTCTTGCATTGTCATTTTGAATCTTCCATTCTATGGTGCACCTTGCAAGAGTTTCTTATTAAGGTTCATTTGAGAGCCACTATCTATAATGCTTACATTCTTGCATGTCATAGATAGGAAGCTATACACCACCTCTTGGGATATCCTCTTTCATGAATTCTCTCAAGAATAATGGTTTATAAAAGTGTGTCACCTTTTGATCACACACACACACACACATCACACTGGGTGTCAAGCATCATCTCACAAATCCTAGCCTGTACTAGTTCTCAAGGCATGGTGAGGTACACAATTATCTTATTAATATTTTCTCTCAATAATTGATTAAGTTATCACTTTATTAAGCTACTTACAAAGAATACCTAGATAGCCACTTTAGAGCTTCGACACCTCCAAAGTAAGCCACTTCCCTTTTTGGTTCCTAGATAACCTACCCCAACGCTCCTAGCGAAATAACCAAAAAGAGAGTAAATCAACACCATAAAATATTTTCCTAAATCAGTTAACCATAAATGTCATCAAAGACAAGTGCTTGAGCATAACAAATATCTCATCCCATGCAAGGATCTACACTGTCCATCCCATATTGGACATAACAATCACCAATTCACAGGGTTACCATATCGCAATATAAATCAAGTCATCAAGACAAGTCAACAATGGCATCAATCTTAAACCATGGAGTAAAACATAATCCAAAGACCATCAGTCAAATCGTAAAACAACCATATCAGAAGAAACAAGGTGACCAAGTTAATTAAGACTCCAAACAATAATGGTCGTCACCTCTTGTGGTTAAATAACATAAAGATAGAGGACTTAATAGAAACTTGACATAAATCCTAGTTACACTCAAAACAACATGTGAACTAATCATGACACTAAAAAGGTTATGAACATTCCATTGAATAAACCCATAGTATAAAAACCATAAAATAACTCAAGTCTAGAAAACTAATATCCACCTAAGGCATCAGTCTACCCATACAGACAAATAATTTATAACAAGATTGACAAAGCAAAACTTATAATCACAAATCACTACGACATAAAACATACACAATGAGGTGTATTTAACAATATCTTATCAAATTGACTATTGTTATTAATTCAGATAATCTTAAGTCATAATCCACTTAGTTACTAACAACATCGAGTTAATTGTGGAAAAATAGAATACAAATTTAACTTTTATAAATTAATTTGTAATACTCTTAATACAAATTAACTTATTGGGTAAAATTACTAATTAACATTATAATTAAATTTTAATAAAAAATTAATTGTGTAAACCTTTATAAATTAATTTATAAATTTACTTATATAAATTAATTTATCAATTATAATTACTAAAAGATAATATAATTTAATAACCTTAAATTAAAATAGGCATGCCTCATTAACTATTATGTAATTAATGTGTTGGACGCAAGTCCCTGGTGATACTAAAGGTTTTTCTTCCCTCCATTCTTTTCCTCTGGTGCCAGCACTAAATAGAGGATGATGTACAAATTTGATTATTTAGTAAAAAGGCTTAGCTGTTTATTTATAAAAAAAACCTTAAATTAAAATAATGATTATTAATAAATCATTAAATACAACTTAAATTAAAAAAATTAATTAATTTTTTCAAAAATTAAATTAATAAAGTATATAAAAAATCATATGACAAAGTGGGGGGAGTCCCATGGACCCCACCTGCAGTCCCCTCGCGGCAAGGCCGCTGGCATTGTCGTAGACAATGCACAATAGATTGGTCGTTGGCATTGCCATTGTCATGCAATGCCCAACGGTCTTCATCGTTGGCAATAGCATGACCAAAAGAGGTTTATATATATATATATATATATATATATATATATATATATATATATATATATATATATATATATATATATATATATATATATATATATATATATATATATATATATATATATATATATATATATATATATATATATATATATATATATATAATGTTAAAGTAATAAAGTGTTTGCTTATTAATTGAATCATATTGATTTAATTATTAAGTCACTTATTAACTCTTTCTACTTAAGCTAAACTTTAGGCATATAATAATTAATTGCTTTATTAATTATTATTATGGAACCTAGGGTTTTCCCTTTTTTAGGGTTTCAAATCTCCTTTTATAAGGATTGATCGCTTTGTAAATAAATTCTGAACATTCATTTTTATTGATTTGAAAATTTTGTTTTTGCACATCAAGGATTTCTCCTCTCTTGTGGATCCATACATTCAGGTCTCCATAGCTGTTTGCTTCTCTCTCTTTTCATGACAGGTGTTTGCATCCAGGTGTTCTTGGGAGTTGTGGGTTGTTTTATTATCAACTTCAATATGATATCAAAGCTTCAGATCTGCTTGCCCCTGTCCTCTGGTTGAGAGATTTGGTTGTGTTCGTCAGATCTGAGTTTTTTAGAGGGTTTTCTGTCAGATCTAGGGGGACCTCTTTTTCTGGTCACCTCGGGCTCAAACGACCCTCACCATTGTGTTTAGAGAGCCCACAAACCTCCATATCCATATAAAATTTGTCCAATTTGGACAAAGTTGGAATTTGTGGCAAATTTTTTTCTGCAACTCACCCCAACACAAATCCCAAGGCACTTTGGGCCCAAACGGACCTCGCCATTGAGCTCACAGTACCCAAAAACCCTGTAAATCCATATAAGGCACATCCAATTCAGACACCTTTGCATTTTAGGGCATTTTTAGTACTAGACGGCCTGAAACACTTCCCGAGATAGAATTTGTATAGATTGACATGCTTCTCGAGGAATAATTCTCTGTCTTAGCACATAAATCGAGGCAAAATTTTTACTTTTTGACATGCAAAACAAGATTTAAAAATTTGGCACACAAATCGAGGCAAAATCCATATGGTTTGGTATGCATCTCGAGGTGTGCATGCGATTTTGAAATTTTATTTTTTTTTGGGTGGCAACGGCCATTTGGCCATCAAATTTATGTCCGTCATTTGATGATGTCAGCATGCATCAACATCATTTGCACCATTTTTGGGCCCTCCAGCGCAGCAGTTGGTATTTTGCTCATAACTTGACCATACGGTATCGAAATCGGGCAAACAAGATATTGTCGGAAAGATGATTCCAAGCTCTATCTAGATCTCAAGGTTTTAATTTCTGATTTTTATTTTTTGATGGTATTTTTTAGTGACAAAGCCAGATGTTCAATTTTACACTCCAGGAGCTATATCTTGTGCATCCGGACTCCGTTTTGGGAAAACAATATATCATTGGAAAGATTGTTCTATAAAATTTCTAGTGCTATGAGTCTTTTTCCTAGATTCTTCTCCAGGTAATTTTATTCATATTTTCTCATTTTTGCAATCTGGTGGATATCTTGGATGTTTCAGGTCCTGGGATCTCTTCCATTTGAGGGATGGCTCATCTTAGGTTCTTATTTTGTTTCAGCAGCCTTCGCTCTTATTTGAGTAGTGTATACTACACTTTTGTAGCATTTTTTTATGCACACGCATTGAGATAAAGTGTTATTCTATTACATGTATGAGATCTTGCACATGTTCATGCTCTTTGTACTCACACTCCATTATAAAGTGCTAGGGGGGTTTGAGTTTGCCTTTGTTTTCCATCTACTTTTTTCATGTGAGTGTTCCTCTAATGACATTAGCCTCAGGTATCTTTATTTGTGTTTGTACTCTCTTTGCACCTTCAACATTTCAGATTCATCTTCATCATCCAGTTCATGATCTTTTCAGAGTACCTATCATTACTCCCTTGTCAGCATTATGGGGGGGTTTCAACTATTGGATCTATTGCTTCCTTGGTTTGATTGTGTGAGCTATGTATTGAGTATTTGATTCTATGCACTAGGCAGATGCAATGGTTGGGTACCTGTGCATTCTAGTGAGATGGACCATTTACCATATGGACACTCTTTCTTTCTTGTTTTTTGGATGCACTCTTCTAGCTTTGATTGATCAACTATTCAAACTTTTGGTGGTTTTATGCCATCTGTATTTTTGAGTTTAGGTGTTTTCCTTTGTTTGCCTCCTGATTCGAGTAGTGTCATTTGAGGGCACTCGTGCAGATTATAGTATTATGTATCTTCAACTTCAGTTGTTTGCCTCCTGATTTGAGTAGTGTCATTTGAGGGCACTCATGCAGATTACAGTCTTCTCTACTTGGTCATATTTCGGTGGAGGATCTTTAGATCATTAGTTACTTCTTAACAGAGTTTGCAGCTTCTTGCTTTAGTGATGTTGTACATGTTCATATTTGTTCCTATTTTCTGGAACATTCCTAGTTTTGGAGGCTTCTTTAGTGCTTCAGATTAGTCTTTGTCTCTTTTTGGAGTAGAGTTTTTCCCATGTGGTTTTCTCTATTTCTCCATTTTATAGAGGCTCTCTTTTGTACTTGGGTACCTAATCAGGCCTTTTGTTGTCGGGACCCATTTGCTTTCAGTAGTTCTTTCTAGGTTTTTAGCTTCTCCCAAAGTTCATCTTAAGGGGGGGTGTTAGAGTAATAAAGTGTTTGCTTATTGATTGAATCATATTGATTTAATTATTAAGTCACTTATTACCTCTTTCTACTTAAGCTAAACTTTAGGCATATAATAATTAATTGCTTTATTAATTATCATTATGCAACCTAGGGTTTTCCCTTTTTAGGGTTTCATATCTCCTTTTATAAGGATTGATCTCTTTTGTAACAAATTTTGAACATTCATTTTTATTGATTTGCAACTTTTCTTTCTGCACATCAAGGATTTCTCCTCTCTCATGGATCCATATGTCCAAGTCTCCATAGTTGTTTGCTTCTCTCTCTTTCTGTGACAAGTGTTTGCGTGCAGGTGTTCTTGGGAGCTGTGGGTTGTTTTATCATCAACTCCAATATATAACACTTTTAAATACACATGTTTTCTTTAGAAATTGAATTCAAATACAGATTTACCCAATCTATTTTCTTATTCCAATCTTGATATATTCAGAAGGATTTTTATCCAAAATTTAAATCAAACCCTAGTTAATTGGACTATAAAGTTTTCTCAATTATTTTGGTGTACAATTCTATTTCAAAGGGAGCTTAAGGTTTTCAACCAGTTTTCAACAAAGTCATAAAATCTCTTACACATAAATACACCACAATGATTTTTATTCAATTTCCACAAACAAGGAAATATATGCACTCTAATAAATCTGAACACAATAACTATCTCGAAGACACGAAGAGAACAATCTTTTCAAAGAGTAAAATTTCCAAAGGTTTTCAACCCCTACCTTAATCCCATAAGTTGAATTTGAAACACATGCAAAGGCCAAAACACAAATCCAAAAACTTCAAAGATCCCAAGCTTTACAAAAATTCATTGAATTCTAATCCAGAGCTAAAACTATAAAACCTCCCTAAAAATTGTGTGTTGAATAATGGCAAAAAAGGACTCTAATATAGAAAATCCAACAAACTAAACTTAAACATGCAACTGACAATAAAAAATAAGAACTCAACTATTAAAAATAATAAAACAGTTAACTCAAAATCACAGAAATCAGGACTCAACTCTAACCTCATTAATATCAATCCCTTATTTAAAATAATTATTTATTTAATTAATAATCCAAATTCATCACTCAACTTTCCACTTAATTTTATAATTCAATTTTATTAACCGAATGTGTAAATTTAATTGCATAATACTATTTAATTAATAATTAATATTTTTAGCATATTAATAATATGCAAATTGATAATTAAATATCAATTCATTAATTTATTAAAAAATTTATAACTTTATCCTTCAGTTAAATCTCGTAACTCAACCTTTTAATTTAGAACTGATAAATCAATTCCTTTTAACCGGTGTGCATAAAATTGCATGATTATATATTAATTATAATTTTTTAGTTTTAGCACCACTTAATTTGATAATTAATATCAATTTATATTATTTGAACATTAAATTTAGATTTAGATTTAATATTTAATTAAACCTTTATTTTCATAATTAAACTTTAATTAAGTCTTTTAAATAATCAATGATATTTAATTAATTTTTATTAATTAAATATCTATATATTTAATATTTTTTGTATTCATAAGATATAATTATTTTAATCTCATAATTAATCTTAATTAAATCTTTATGCATTAATAACACAAAATTCACATCAAGACACCTAACAAACAAACATGAAGGAAAAACTGGCCAAACCCTTAAAGTAATAATCAAGATCAAAGAAATGGTTCACAAACTACATCACCTTGATGAATTCAGAGGGTAGAAGATAATATAGTTGTCCACTATTCGAGGACAATAATTGGCTTAGGTTGGGATTTAGACCTGGATGCTATCTCCCCTCTCTTACCATTGAGATATTGTGATAGGGCACGCTCATCCTGACAATTCAGAGAAGTCGATGCTCGATACCTAAAATCTTGCATAAAAGATGAGCATGTACATACATGTATAAATATATAATAGACAATGGCAGAGATTGACCAATCATGTGGATCTCGTAAGAAATTAACTACAACTTTGTCCCTCAACCACATGAGGCATGTCAAACAAAAAAGTAAAACATACACGTCAACCATACACATGCAAATATGAGGTTAGTAAAAACCATAACATAAGAAACATCATCATCTAACTAACATGATATAAATCAAACGATTAAAGTATCATAACACTAAATCATTAAATGTAACCGAAGATCTAATATTTATAAAAAAGTGGTCTTGAAAGGTTTGGCATTATAAACATAAATGGTAGTAAAGAGGTGGGTATTACATTATAAATGGGGTCTACTTCAAGTTATATTATGTCTACACATAATAATCTATTTATTTACTTCCTTTCAGAAGCAATAGTCATAAAAGTTTGCAAAGATATTTTAGTCATGAATCACATACATTAATTTTTTTTTGTAATTGAGGATAATTTTTTGAGCTATTGACTTTAATTCAATGACAATGTCTACTCATGGGATCTAGAAACAATCTTCCAAAATTTATATATGTCTCACAAATTGAATGTTTTTGACCATTTACCATTACATTTTAGATCCTTGGGGTTACTAATGAAGATGCAATGGTGCTTTTTCATTGAAATTCTATTATAGATATACTATTAAATATTTTCACTAATTGACTAAAGCATGCATACTAGATTGAAATGACAAGATTTTGTTTTGACAAGATTTAAGCCTATTTAAAATGAATATAGATTGGTCGTACTCTAAATATCTTAAATTTAGAAGCAAGATGAACTAACAAGGGAATTATTAGTGTTATTTTTATTTGGATAATCATCTAATTAATTACCTCTACTTAGGTCTCTTATTACATTGTTACATTCAAGCTAAACTTAGGAGTGATTTTTTATTGTTAGATTGTGCTATTGATTTGGCAAGTTGTCTAAAGCCATATGATTAAGACATTGTTATGCTCTAATTTAATCTTATCTTAGGTTTTTATCTTTTTTCTTTAAAAGGAATTCATTTTAATCTATCCAATATAATCTAGGTTATTCATGTTAATCTCAAAATCAAATTCTCTCTTGGATAAATTTCTCAACTTTGCATAATATTAGTCATAACTTTTCTTATTAGATATGATAGGCATTGTGGTGGTAGGTGATTTTTAGGAGCTATGACGTTATATATCAACTTAAAAATGGCTCAAAGCTCTAGATTTGTAATATTTTAATTGTTTTTTTAAAAGATCTAGTCTATTGGGACCTCAATTTTTAAGCATAAAATCTTTCATCTTCTACAAATTGAGATATTTTCCATTTGTTTTAAAACTGAGAAAATTTGCTGCAAAAACCCTGAAAAAACCTTGCAAAAATCCCAGAGCTTTCATTTTAGATCCAGAAAGCCCTAATTGAAAAATCAGGCATGAAAACCCTACAATGCCTTTTCTTTTAAGAAAAAACCCTAAGTCGCTCCTTTCGGTTCTATTCGAGTGTTACCTTTTACAAGGTCACTTAAAATCCTAAAAATAAACGTGCTTTATTCCTATGTCATCGGGCGGGGTCACGTTCTTAACATTTCATATTACCTAGGCCCCTTTTAATTTTCCTAAGTCTGAAGCCCGATGATATCTTTAAAATATTCCTAAGTCCTAAACATTATATTTCCTAATGTTTCGGCATCATATATGAACCTTGAATCTTTCATTAATCCAATGGTTGTCGCAAGGTCGCAAGGAATCTTTTAGGCCCTTGTGATATTGTGATAGTCGTTGATCTTGTTTAAAAGACAACACATGGGCCGAGTCTCTGAGGATTCTACCGGACTGACAATTCTGCAGAGAATCAATGGTTGTCGAATGTTTGCAAGGAATATTTTGACCCCTTGTGATCATGCGACTGCCGTCAATCTTAATTTATTCCCAAGCGCTTGTAAAAGGTGGATCCACTGCTAGGTGTATACACATGGGTGCTTTTGATTGGTCAAATCTATTTGTTGATGTGGAAAATGTCATTGGAACTGGCGTGCGGTAAGAAAAAATAGCATGTCCACTTGTCAGATATTGTGACCTGGATGTTTTTGATTGGTCGAGCTAAGTGGGGCTGATTACCTAAGGTATCAATAGCAAAGGAAAGATCTAATGGTTGTCGTATGTTCGCAAGGAATCTTTTAAGCCCTTGTGATCATGTGACAGCTCTCGATATGGTATCAAGGCCACGATGCCTTATTTTATGTCTAGTCATAAAGGGAAATTAATACTAACCATCATATACAGGATCTAACAGTAGTGATAAATCCATCATGTCAAGTGGGTCATGTGTGATTTGTTTGAAGGTTTACCATTGATGCATATTGATCGGACGATTGTCATATGTTCGCAAGGAATCTTTTAGGCACTTTCGATCATGCGACCGCCATCAGATTTTGTTCTAAAAAGAATCAATGACACAAATTCAAACCTGAAGCAAAATTGGTGTGAAATTGAATTTTCCCATTGAATGGTGACAGTTTGATTTCTTAGAGAAGTAATGGCTAGATCGTGTGGAGTAAACTACTAAAAAGACTGCCTTTGATTGCTGATATATTAAAGATTTACACATTTTTAGAAACACAAAGAGATAGAATTTATAGAAGCCTGGGCGAGGAAATTTGTAGAGCTGGCTATTGTCTCCTAAAGGATTTTCTAAGAAAGGTTGGTGAATCTCTATGCATTTTTGTTGATATTTTCATATGTGCTTCTGAGGACTCTCTTGCATAAACTATAAGGAATCTTTAAACCCTAGAATGGCACCGAGAAAGAATTTATCTGGTAAAATTGAGTACAATGATAGGGGTTTGCATGAAGATTTGTTAAAACTATTACCTAAGTCAACAGTTGATACGGTAAGGGCCAAGATTTTAGTACCAAAAAGCCCTAGGGTAAAGGTAGCAGATGACCTGTATGATACAGGTAATTATACAAGGGATGCTAAGATTGGTATGCTTAATGAAAGTAGCATTCCTGATATTACTGGCTTAGGTTGTTCAAAGTAGGGTTTAGTCAAAGAAATGCCCCTCCTCCTACCAGAAATATATGGTAATTTGACTTGGAAAAGCTCATTGTACCTGGTGATTTTATAGATGCATATTTAATGATTCAAATTGCAAAGAATTATGACCCAATTACTAGGATAATTAAGGATGGTAAAGGGAACCTGTTAATGGACATCTCTGGTGGAGAAATTAGGAAGGTTTATAAGCTAAGTGAACCTTCCAATGACCTAGAAAAAATAGATTTTGAGGAATTGAGGCAAGTGTACAATGCATAGAGGGATTATCTTAGAAGTGGTCTTGTGAAGGAGTTATGTGACAAGATTGGGGGGATGATTACCATGGGACCAAGTACACAGGAGCCCTTCAAAAAAGAATATTTTAACTTAAGAGCAAGGGGTGCATATTGGTCATTATGTCAAGTTTTTGGGGAAGATGTTGAAGAAAGAATGCCAATTCATTTGATGTACATGATGGTCCAAATTTTACACCCCTTCCTATCAGTTACATTTGACTTTTCCCCTTTCATTGCTAATTTAATTCATAATGGATTAATAGGAATCCAGAAAAGCAAAGTTGATAAGCCATTCTATTGGTACTCCTTCATGATGTATATGTTCTTGTTTAAGGGTGCTAGTTATTTTGAAAAGGAGATGGATCTATTGAAACAAAAGGATGGTGAAGATATGCCAGTCCAATTGTGGAGCCTCAACATGACATGGGATAAAGAGGATAATAGTTTCATCAATTTTGATAGGTGTTTTGTAGCCAGGCTCAGGCTACTATTTGTCCTTCAGAACTCAAGAATCCCAACGGCCTTGGCAGAAATTGTCAGGCCAAAACAGTTTGCCAAGGACCTCAAAATTGTGCATAATTGGGGGGATTTAATTTCTTATCATGTTTCTACTTTTAACAGACTATATGGTTTTAGAGGGGCCCCATTCATATTGCCATATCAAGTACCCCTAAAGATTGGTGTTGCAGAGTTCATTAGACAATTGGGGGAGATTGAAAAGAACACTCTCACAGGTAAAGGCAGAGGAATTCTATTCCCAAATATCACAATTGCACATCAATTTAGAATTACAAAAGGTGGATGGCTTCACATGGATCAAGTCTTGGCACTGTATCATATGACTACTTCAGTTGTTAGGACAATAGACCCAGAGAGGTTTTACAATGAAATATATAAGAAGAAGGTTAGGTGCTCCTTGATAGATCACATTTTTAATTTCCTAGAGGATATCATCAGAAATGTCCCAAATATACAGGAGCAAGAAATCAGAAAGGAGAAATGGTTGGTGTATAAGAAGACATTGGACTTTGTCTAGTAGTTTGACCTGAGATATGATCCCCAAAAGAGCATCAATCCTATGGGGAAGAAGATAAACACTCTCATGGATTATTTTTAGGGTATTTTTCAAACCCTAAATGAGAAGAAGGATAAAGCCATGAAGGATAACCTAGAGAAGGCTCAATCAATATTGAGAAAACTTGCATTTGCAAAAGCATTGCCCCTGGGCAAGTACATGGTACAAAAGAGAACTAGTTACAATGTGGTAGTACCAAAACTTGACAAGCAAAAACAAGCAAAGAAAAAGGAGGATGTCCCTTCCACATCACATCAGGTGGAGAAGCACAAGGAGGTTGTAGAAATTCTAGACTCACCTCAGGCTCAACCAGTTGAGGATGTTCCTGATTCCCCACCTCCATCAAAAAGACAAAATCTAGAGGAGAGGCTTGAACATATTGAGGGGGATTATTCTCCCTCTCCATCACCTCTAATATCATGGATGATCAAGAGATCATAGAGCACAATAGATGGGATCTCTAGGTCAAATTTTTATGACCTATGAAGAGATAAATGAGGGGGTGCCAGAGCCACCAAAAGAACTTGAGTTAGACTTAACAGTGGGAGAAATGGCAGGCACAGAGCTAGACCCAATAATCAAACAAGCATGTGATGAGTTCCTTGTTGATGATGCCTTTGTAAAGGCTAGGGCTTTTATGAAAATTCTATGGAAATTAAACATTAGCTAGTTTGAAGAAACATGTGAAAAGAGGCATGAGGAGAATCTTGACAAGGACCTCAAGATCATAGAAAGTGAGGTAAGAAAGCTAATGACTGAAAGGTTTGAGAAAGTCAATCCAAAACAAGGGAAAGACTTAGTGAGAAACTCAGGAGTGCTCATCCTTCTAGAATAGGATATAGCTGATGTAGTGGTCCTAGAAGTAGTCAAGAAATAGACCAAACCAATCCACAAGACTAAGGAGGAGGCAGAGCAGACAATTAAGGGAGTAAGTTTTAGTAATGACCATCAAGCCTTGGTCATGTGGTCTTTAAAGAAAAATGAAAATAACAAAGGGAAACATGTTACCAAGGGTGAACTTTCAGGTAGCCTAATAGTCAAGAGGGTCATTGACACCTCTATAATTGAGGCATCATGCATGGTGGTAGAAGCAGCCCAACTCACAACAATAGTGGTAGAAAGAGAGGCCAAATAAAAAGAGGAGCTCACACTAAGACTGGAAACAATATTGAAAGCTTATGGGGAGTTAAGACAGGGCATATGTGAAAAGGATTTTTTAATTACATATTTAAAGAAGAGGTTGGGTGAACAGGGCCCAATTCAATCATCAGGGCAATTGCAAATTTCTTCTTCCCCAGTTGGTCCTTCTTCTTCAAGCCCTATCATTGAATACCCCCTCTCCCCTCTTCCCCCTTCCACAGGCGATGAAGACATAGAGAAAAGAGAGAAGCAAAGGTATGAAAAGAGAATAAATGATACTATTTTACAATTTTTTGCAAATGTAAAACCAAGGGAAATTTATAGAACTGCTAAACAATTTTCTGACATTTTGATCTCTTTTAAGAAAGTGGTATCCACTGTAGGCCCAATTTTTGAAAGATGGGTTGCTAGAAACAATAGGTTGAAATCATTCTTTGATTTGATTAAAGATCAATGTATTATGGATATACAACTAACAAATACTTATAGATTTGTTAAGGACCTTTTTTAGTTTGAAGTCAATAGGGATAGTTTAAAGAGGAAGGCAGAGGTCTTAAGGGTAAGATATTTTCAGGACAACTTTCAAATGTTTCTTGGTCTTGTCAAAGTAGATGGAACTATAAAGGATAGGGGTCAATGGCTAGAACAAATTGATAGTGAAGTGTCAACTAGAATAGATACCATTCTGGATACAGAAGACAATACCCCCTTTGTACAAATAATTGAAATACTAAAGGATGCGAGAATACACTTCACTAATGTAAGAAATGAGGTACACCAGGTAGTTACTGATTGGGACAAATTGCTACCAAAAAGGGATGAAGTTCTGGCCTTTCATTGGCCAAGTGAAGAAACTTATATGTCTTGGGAAGTAGCATATACTGCAGAAAGTGCTAAAGAAGAAGAAACATCCATAGAGGAAGCAACAAGTGGTAGTGCCCCAACCCCTTTAAAACAAAGCAAACAGTGCAAGGAACCCCAAGTAGTTAGAGCAAGTAGGGATGCTACACATGGCATGTTTTGAACTAACATTAGGAATTGTTGAAATTTTGGGTGCTCATGTGAGTGATCAGTTTTGTAAAATTGTAACAGAAAGGTGTTATATTTACCATTTTTGTCTTATGTGGTGACAATTTTCTCTCTTCTAGGAAGGATCTGAAGCTTGTATGCAATCCCTATTTTTCTATAAAAGGATGACCAGGATCATTTTGAACGGACTAAAACTTGGACATTCTTACTGACAAGTTTTGAGTCTAGGATACTATAGACTGTATTAGACAAGTTTTTTGTAAAGAGCAATATTGTTGGTTCAGTTAAATATCCAAAAAGTTGCATTTTAAAGAATTTTGTATACATGACATTGATATAACATTTGAATAAGATCCAAAGTTTATATCTCTCCTTTGTGTATTTCTCTTTGAGTTATGAATTGAAAATTCATTGCATGGATAAGCTATCTGTGTATGTTTATATTCTTCAGCTCTGATCTAGGATTAGATTAAATAAGATTTAGATATGACATAAATTCTTTAAAGTTTTACATAAGGATTTAAGTAAGTAGTATAAATTTGGGATTCCTTTGATAAAATCCACCAAAGGGTGATAGCATTTTCAAAGGATAGGGTCATCAAAGTTTAGTATATTTGTTTGTGTATCACAATTTTGCAGTGAGGGTGTTACCCAATAGATAAGGCAATGGCTAGTAGTGGAGTTATTTTTATAGAAATTAGTGTTTGAAAAGGTTTTATTTTTATTCCTAATATTTTGATATAAATTTGTTGAAATTCTTTAAGTACAGTGACTTAAAAAGTAGTATTCCACCAAATGATAATGGCAAATCAATGAATGAATAGTCATCATTTAGAATTTTCTTATCATTTATCTGTCATTATTAAATCCAGTCTATTATTGTTTAATTAAGGCTTGTTGTTACTAGATTAGGAGTACCCTCCTTGATTTTGCAAAGCCAGAAGTGCACAGGGTAGTCTTGTCCCTACAGTTGGTCCAATCATCATAGAATTCCATATTTGGATCTAACCCATCTTAAAACCCTATAGATGTATTGGTTGATTTTGAAAGCATAAAGTCCAGTTTGAGGAACCAACAAAATGGTGACTCTACTGGGGAATAGAGATGAAATAACTAAGATAAATCTAAATTTTAGATCTCTGGTGTTGTAAATTTGATATCAAATAATGTAGGTACAAGTTGAGTTGGACTCCTGGTCTTCTTATTTGTCAGAACTAGTAAGTACCATTGAAGAACAGAGAATTAGTTGCAAGCTTTGGATTTTTGCATAATTTTGAAAATCTTACTAGGCTTTTCATTTACTTGTTGTAAGCTCTTTCATTGATTTCTTTCCAAGTATTGAATACTCTGAATTACTAAGTTTGTGAAAATAATTCCCAACTTGTGTGGGTTGCGACTATGAGATATCTGCTACAGTGCTGAGTAAAAGGTAATAAGAATAAAGATCATTTCACACACTTTCAAGTATGAGTCAAAGAAATACTAGGGCTTGGAGGAAGGATCAACCTAAAAATAGATGAGAAGGTGAACTTTCAAGTACTTCTAGACCTCGTCAGCCTAAGAGAAATCCAGGTGATAGAGACATGTCTCAGGCATGGAGATAGAAGAAGAATACAAATGAAACTAATACCTTTCATCATGACCAGGAAGGAAATGCTTCTAAATATGAAGAGGTAGTAGATCTAGGTTTAGGAGCATATGGTGATTACTATTCACATCATTCTAAAGAGGATGGTGAGACACATCATAAGAAAGGGATGCCCCTAAATATAGAACCTCAAGGAGAAAATAGCAGGTGAAGAAGTAGAACTAGAGGCCTAGAAGGAAGAGGTGATCCTCCAACCTGGGGGATCACCCTTTTTGGAAGCCCTCATAATCCTAGAGGTGAACAACAAGAGTTCTTGGTTGAAACCTCAGAATTTGAAACTAGTCTCCCATATTCTAAAGAGACCTTTGAAGAAGTGTCTAATTTAGAAAAAATAATCCAGGAACAAATTGCTATCATGAAGGAAAGGGAAAAGGAAGCTGAAATAAGGCAAGCCCAGATTAGGTCAGACCAGTTGAGAAGACATTTTCTATCTTTGAAAGCCATAAATATTGTAAGGGCTCCTAAGAAAGTTGCTGAACAACCTGTTATCCAACCCAGTACTGAAGTTAGGAGACCTAAGGATAAGGGCAAGGAGATATCAATAGGGATCACAATAAATGAGCCTATCAGTAACAAAATCCCATTAGAACCATTGTCTAAATTAGATAGTGATTTGGAAAGAGCTAAAAGAGAAGAGGAAATTTTGGCTAAAGAACTTGAGAAGGCAGAACTTGAGGCTACAACATTAGAAATGAAAAAGAAGATTGACTTTCTTACACAATCTTCAGGGCCTTCAAATACAAATACTCCTATAGAGATATCTAATGCTAACATTGGAAATTTTGCCACCCATGCTGCTATTGTCACACTAGTAATTACTGCAAATATTGCTAACACAACAAATAATAAAGCTTCTACTTCTCAGATTGGTGGATCACTACAAAGGGGACTAGTTCATGCTGAAAGGTACAAACAACTTCTCTTTAACAACATTATTCGTTATCCTAATTTGATTCCTACAAAAATTAGAGAAAAGTTGCCTAAATTCACTGGTAATAATGTTGTCACTTGTGAGGAGTATTTAAAGAAATTCATTGATATGATTGATGACTATGAAATAGAGCATGAAGATGTAATCATGAAATTGTTTGTTCAATCCTTGACTGAGGATGCAAGGGATTGGTTTAGAGGGCTTCCTTATGATTGTATTGGTACTTGGGATGATTTTATTAATTGTTTCAAAGACCAGTATGGTGATAAGACCAATGAGGGCTTCATGTTGAATGAGTTCAACAATATAAAGAAAAACTAAAATGAAGAAGTCCTTGAATTCAATGTGAGATTTTAGAAGGCAATGCACAAGCTCTTCTAAGTCATGAGATTAGATGAGAAGGCGTGTTTGGAAACATATCTGAATGCTTTTGATGCCAAGATGGGATACCTACTCAGAGATAAAAATCCTAGAACTATTAGAGAAGCTCAAAGGTTTTCTATAAATATTGAAAGCAATAGGAGGGTATCTGGAAAGTTAGGGAGAAGAGAAGATCCTAAGCCCCCTAGGTTTGGAAAGAAAGAAGTTGATAAATCTACCAATATAAAGCCTAGGGAGGATGATAACCTCAAACAAATCTTGAATGCCTTAAAGGATCTAAATCCAAATGAGACTAAAAGTAAGTTTTAGGGGAATGATAGGCCTCCTCCAAATAATTTCAATAGGCAACCTAGGTTGCAAAATTTTCCCTGCCATACACAGTGGAAGGATGGGAAACCTACTATTCCAAAAAGAAAGGACTTAAAGCCTAATGATAAAACCCTAGACCCTTTACAAAAACATTCAATCAATATGAATGATGAGGTTCCATGGTGCACAACATGCCAGTCCCCTCATGATTCAAATTATTGTGTGTTCTCTCAGAATATGTCTGAAAAGGATGAACAAAGAGAGGAAGAGGATGAGTCATATGATGATAGAGGCTATGGAATGAATTTTGCTAAATTATTTGAAGAAGTTGACTCTGAGGAGGAAAATAAAAATTAGGATGTGAATAATTCTCAGAAAAGAGGAGAGGCCTACCATCAGCAGATCTTTTCTGATGAAGAAGAGGAGGAAGTTGATGACATAAATAGAAACTCCAAGGGGGTGGAAGAATCCATTATGCTGAGAAGACCCTCTGATGAAGAGATAGCCCAAATCACTACTAACATGGTGACATAGGCCAGATTTTATTATGTCCTTAGAAATAGAATTGTTGGAAATATAGATGGTAAGCCAATAGGTGTATTTATTAAAAGAAATAAAGAAGACACAAAATAGTTTGCTGTGAAAAATAAGGTTGTTGATGATGCCAAGAAATTTAAGTTGAAAGGCACTGAGAAGCCAAGTGAGCCAAGTAATGTGCTCAAGATCAAGGCCAAAACTCCAATAGAAAATATCCCAATTCCCCAACAAGAAAGAAAATCAAAAGGGGAGAACAAGCTAGGAGCAACAACATAGTTTAAGAATAATGATGTCCCATAAGGCAAGCTAGACTTGTCTATTCTAAACTACGCACCTATTGACATGAACCAGCTATTATCCTAGATAATAGTTAAAGTTCCTTTGATGGAAATGATGAGGATAAGTGAACAAAAAGAGAAGGCCCTCACATGGATAAGTGGTGTTCTAGCCACAAATATCCAAGAACCAGTAAACACTAAGATGAAGGGTCAAACTCCAATTAAAGGGAAAGACACAGAGGAGATTATTTCAAAAATACCTTAGATCTACTTAGATACTAATGTTGTGAACACTTCTATGGGAAATGTTGACCATTTCTTCTTAACACTGGTCATAAATGATAAGATGTTAAAAAATTTCATGATTTACTCAGGAGCTTCAAATACCATCATGCCTGCTGAAATCATGAGGTCAATGGGATTGCAAGTTGGCACCCCCCATGTGAGATGCCAAGTTATGGAATCCAGAGAAGTACCAATGATTGGAATAATCAAGGCCCTTCCCTACAAGCTTTCTACTTATCCAGAAGAACAACTGACCATGAGTGTCTTAGTTGTTGATATACCTCCCCAGTACGGGATGTTGTTGTCAAGAAAGTGGAGTGGAGCAATGGGAGGTAGTATCCAATGTGATTTGTCTTTTGCCACATTCAACATCAGTGGTAAGAGTATCAAGGTGTTCAAAGAAGTCAGGACTCCTCATATGATTGAGGAAGAAACTAATGATGATAACATGAATTGCTTCTTGGATACTAACATAAATTCTTTTCAAGTACAGAATAGAGAAAATGAAAATAAGGATGAATCTCTATTTTTGGCTAAGGATGAAGGTAATGACCTTTGGACCATGTATTTTGATGGTGCAAGCTCTAAAGAGGGATCTGGTGTAGGTGTGTTATTAATTTCCCTTACTGAGAAAACTTTTAAGTTTTCCTTCACCATGCTATTTACTTGTACAAATAATACTGCAGAATATGAGGCATTATTGATAGGTTTGAGGTTAGCCTCAAAACATAAAATAAAAAATCTCAGAGTTATTGGAGATTCAAAATTAGTTGTATCTTAGGTCAGATCCAAATATACATCAAGAAACAAAAGGTTAAAAGAATATATGAATGTTGTTTGGGATGAAATAAAACACTTTGATGCTTTTTGTATTGATTGGATGGATAGAAGCCGAATAGGATGGCAAATTTTCTGGCCAACATTGCTCTAAGGCCAGAGGATATCACTTTTGTAGGGATCTCTAAAATTGGAGTTCAAACCAGGCCTTCTATACCAGATAATTTTGAAAATTGGTAGGCTTTTGAAGATGATTTGGATATTTTGAGATTCTTGCATTTAGATGCAAATTTTGGAGATAAGGAGATAGATTTTGGTGAATGTATAAAAGCAACAGATAATACAGATACTTTCCTTGGCAAAGATATTTTGCAACTTAAATCAAATAGGGTCCCAAAGGGTTTGGTAGTGCTAGAAAGAACATTTGATAATCATGATAGTTCTTTTCAAACAAAGCCTCTGAGTAAGCCTGAAGGTGTAGAGGAAATAAACTTAGGAATAGGGGAAGCCCCAAAAATGTATATATTGGGGGAAGTCTGACTCCTAAAATAAAAAAATCACTGATAAACCTTCTTAGGAAGTATTGACATGTCTTTGCTTGGTCTTATGATGACCTAAAGGCATATAGAGAGGATTTATTTCAGCATGAAATCCCCTTGAAGGAGAGCACCAAGCCTTTCAGACAAAAGCTGAGACCTGTCAACCCTACTCTGGCACCCAAGATACAGGATGAGTTAAAAAAGATGAGTGATGCAAGCATCATTTAGCCTATCAGACATTCAACATGGGTCTCTAATCTTTCCCCAATGAGAAAAAAGAATAGAGACATCAAACTCTGTGTATAATTTAGAAATTCGAATGTAAATTCCTTGAAAGATAACTATGGTCTACCAAACATGGAAGCCATGTTGCAGAGAGTTACTAGTTCTGAATTAATGTCTATGATGGATGGGTTTTCAGGATACAATCAGGTAGTTGTCAAGCCAACAGAATAGTTCAAAACTGCATTCACTACTCCATGGGGCACTTATGTTTATGTTAGGATGCCTTTTTGTTTGACAAATGCTGGGGCTACTTTTCAAAGGGCCATGGATGTAGCATTTGCAAATTTTATAAACAAATTTCTTGTTGTTTACCAGGATGATTTAATAGCTTACTCAGAAAGAAAAGATCAGCATTGTGGCCACTTGGAAACAATCTTTGTAAGAGCTCTAGAGTATGGGGTTTCTCTTAACCCAAGGAAGTGTGCTTTTGGGGTGACTGAGGGTAAACTTTTGGGCTGCATTGTATCCAAGGATGGAGTTAGGATTGATCTAGAAAGGGTGGCAGCAATTGACAAAGTGCCATTGCCAAGAAATGTCAAAGGTATCCAATCCTTCTTTGGGCAGATAAATTTTGTAAGATGATTTGTTACAAACTTTGCTAAAATCAGTGTCCCTATATCCAAGATGCTTAAAAAGAATGCAAATATAGAATGGAGTGAAGAGGCCAATAGAGATTTTTGTGACATCAAACAAGCTATTAAAAGTGCTCCTGTATTGAGATCACCAGACTTTAGCAAGCCTATTCAGATTTTTTCCTTTGCTTCATATCATACTATTGCTGCAGTCTTGTTGCAAAAAAACTCAGAGGGTTTTGAACAACCCATATCTTTCTTTAGAAAATCCTTACAAGCAATTGAGTTAAAGTATGATATAAATGAAAAATAGGCCTATGCATTAGTCAAGGCTATAAAAAAATTTAGGTGCTATTTGGTTGGAGCAACTGTGGTTGCATATGTTCCTAGTGCTACTGTGAAGGACATATTGTTTCAACAAGAGGTCTCAGGGAGAAGGTGTAGATGGATAAATAGAATCCAAGAATTCAACATTGGCATCCAGATCACAAAGTTGGTAAGAGGACTAGGGTTAGCAAAACTTATGGCTCAAAGCAACTTAGATGCTAACCATATCAATGTTCTTGAAGAAGAACATAGGCCATACATCTGTGACTTGGATTGTTGTGAATGGTATAAAGATATCATTGGATATTTACATAAATTATTACTACCCTCTGACATTGATGACAACAAAAGGAGAACTGTGAAATTACATGCTATAAAGTATGTAATTATTAAAGGTGAGCTATGGTGGAGAAGTAATGAAGGTGTCTTGCTGAAGTGTGTTGACCCTCACAAAGATGAAAGTTTTTTGCAAGCAATGCATCAAGGTGTGTGTGGTGGCCATTAGATAGCCAAGACTATTGCATATAAAATAATAAGGTCTGGGTTTTGGTGGCCTAGTATCTTCAAAGATGCACATTCTTTTGTCAAGAAATGTGATGCTTTCCAGAGGTTTTCAGGAAAGCTAAAATTTAGTGGCAATTTGCCTCTAAGCCCTATAATAGTTGAGGCCCCTTTTCAAAAGTGGGGCATGGACTTCATAGGATAAATCCCAAACAAGTCCAGTGGAGGACACTCATGGATCCTGGTTGCTACCGATTACTTTACAAAGTGGGTGGAAGCAATTCCTACTAAAAGAGCCACTAGTAAGGTGGTTACTAACTTCTTGATGAAAAATCTATTGATAAGGTTTGGATGCCCTGAGGTTATGATTGTAGACAATGCTATGTGTTTCAAATCTAAAGAATTTGTTAGTTTTTGTTTGCAATATGGGATCAAAATTTCATATGCTGCTCCCTATCATCCTCAAGGTAATGGTCAAGTTGAATCAAGCAACAAAAGCTTGATTAAACTTTTGAAGAGAGTCCTAGATACAAATAAGAAGGCATGGGATTCCAAGCTACAGCTAGCTCTATAGGCTGACAAAGTAACAGTCAAGAAGGCCATTGGATGTGCTTCTTTTGATTTGGTATATGGTATTCATGCCAGGTTACCACATAATAACTTACTAGAGATGTAAAAATTCATTCAGTTATATGATGATGATCAAGATGATGAGATGAAGATCAGATTAGAAGATTTGATACAGTTGGATGAATCAAGAAGGGAAGCCCATGATACAAATTTAAAATCTCAGCTGAAGTACAAAACTTTGTATGATAAGAAAACCACAGTTAGGAGCTTTAAAGCTAATGATTTGGTCCTAATGTGGAATGCTAAGCTTGAGGATAAGGGCAAGCATAGTAAGTTTGATCCCATTTGGTTGGGACCATATTTTATTAGTGAGGAATGGAGACCTGATTCCTATATCCTAAAGTCTTGGTTGGAAACAAAATGGAATTGCCAGTTCATGGACAATTCCTCAAATTGTACTTTTCGTAAGGTACTCTCATTATCCATGAACAGTAGTTAGTTTTCCTTCCTAGTTGTGTGTTTATTTCAGGTTGTGTGAGTAGGTTAGTTGTTTTGTTTCAATAGATGGTCTACTTATCCTAGAGATTCTAAATTCTTGCCATGCCTGCAAGAGGCATACATCCCCAGACATAGCCACTATTGGCACCTCAATTTTTAAGCATAAAATATTTCATCTTTTACAAATTGAGATATTTTCCAGTTGTTTTAAAATTGAGAGAATTTTCTACAAAAACCTTGAAAAAACCTTGCAAAAATCCCAGAGCTTTCATTTTAGATCCAGAAAGCCCTAATTGAAAAACCAGGCATGAAAAACCCTACAATGCCTTTGCTTTTAAGAAAAAACCCTAAGTCACTCCTTTAGGTTCTATTTGAGCGTTACCTTTTACAAGGACACTTAAAATCCTAAAAACACATGTGCTTTATTCCTACATCATCGGGTGGGGTCATGTTATTAACATTTCATATTACCTAGACCCCTTTTAATTTTCCTAAATCTGAAGCCTGATGATATCTTTAAAATATTCCTAAGTCCTAAACATATTATTTCCTAATGTTTTGGCATCATATATGAACCTTGAATCTTTCATTAATCCAACGGTTGTCGCAAGGTCGCAAGGAATCTTTTAGGTCCTTGCGATCATGCGACAACCATTGATCTTGTTTAAAAGACAACGCATGGGCCCAGTCTCTAAGGATTCTACCAAACTGAAAATTCTACAGAGAATCAATGGTTGTCATATATTCACAAGGAATCTTTTGACCCCTTGTGATCATGCAACAACCATCGATCTTAATTTATTCCCAGGTGCTTGTAAAAGGTGGGTCCGCTGCCAGGTGTATACACATGGGCACTTTTGATTGGTCAAATGTATTTGTTGATGTGGAAAATGTCATTGGGATTGGTGTACGGTAAGAAAAAATAGCATGTCCACTTGCCAGATATTGTGACGTGGATGTTTCTAATTGGTCGAGCTAAGTGGGGCCAGTTACCTAAGGTATCAACAGCGAAGGAAAGATCTAGCAGTTGTCGTATGTTCACAAGGAATCTTTTAAGCCCTTGCGAACATGCGATAATCATCGATATGGTATCAAGGACATGGTGCCTTATTTTATGTCTAGTCATAAAGGGAAATTAATACTAATTGTCAGATACAGGATCTAACAGTAGCGATAAATCCAACATGTCAAGTGGGTCCTGTGTAATTCATTTGAAGGTTTATCGTCGATGCATATTGATCAGATAGTTTTTGTATGTTCACAAGGAATATTTTAGGCCCTTGCGATCATGTGACAGCTGCCAGATTTTATTCTAAAAAGGATCAATGACCCAAATTCAAACCTAAAGCAAAATTGGTGTGAAATTGAATTTTCCTGTTGAATGGTACAGTTTGATTTCTCAAAGAAGTAATTGCGAGATCGTGTGGAGTAAACTACTAAAAAGACTGCCTTTGATTGTTGATATATTGAAGATTTACACATTTTTAGAAACACAAAGAGATAGAATTTACAAAATCCTAGGTGAGGAAATTTGCAGAGCTGGTTATCGTCTCCTGAAGGATTTTTTAAGAAAGGTTGGTGAATGTCTACGCATTTCCTATTGATATTTTCATAAGTACTTCTAAGGACTCTCTTTTATAAACCATAAGGAATTTGTAAACCCTAGAATGACACCAAGAAAGAATTTAGTTGGTAAAACTAAGTACAGTGGTAGCGATTTGCATGAAGATTTGTTAGAACTATTACCTAAGTCAACAGTTGATATGATAAAGGCCAAAAGTTTAGTACCAAAAAGCCCTAGGGTAAAGGTAGTAGACTACCTGTATGATATGGGTAATTATATAAGGGACACTAAGATTGGCATGCTTAATGCAAGTGGTGTCCCTAATATTACTGGCTTAGGGTTGTTTAAAGTAGGGTTCAGTTAAAGAAATGTCCCTCCTCCTACCAACAATATATGGCAATTTGACCTAGGAAAGCTCGTTGTACCCGATGTTTTCATAGATGTAGATTTAATGATTCAAATTGAAAAGAATTATGACCCAATTACTAGGGTAATTAGGGATGCTAAAGGGAACATGTTAATGAACATCTCTAGTGAAGAAATCAGGAAGGTTTATAAGCTAAGTGAACCTTCCAATGACCTAGAAAAAATAGATTTTGAGGAATTGAGGCAAGTGTGCAATGCATAGAGGGATTATCTCAGAAGTGGTCATGAGAAGGAGTTCTATGACAAGATTGTGGGGATGATTACCATGGGACCAAGTACACAGGAGCCCTTCAAAAAAGAATATTTTAAATTAAGAGCAAGGGGTACATATTGGTCATTATGTCAAGTTTTTGGGGAAGATGTTGAAGAAAGAATGCCAATGCATTTGATGTACATGATGGTCCAAATTTTACACCCCTTCCTACCAGTTACATTTGAATTTTCCCCTTTCATTGCTGATTTAATTCGTAATGGATTAATAGGAATCCAAAAAATTAAAGTTGATAAGCCATTCTGTTGGTACTCCTTCATGATGTATATGTTCTTGTTTAAGGGTGCTAGTTATTTTGAAAAGGAGATGGATCTGTTGAAACAAAAGGATGGTGAAGATATGCTAGTCCAATTATGGAGCCTCAGCATGACATGGGATAAAAAGGATAATAATTTCATCAATTTTGATAGGTGTTTTGTAGCGAGGCTCAGGCTACCATTTGTCCTTCAGAACCCAATAATCCCAACAGCCTTGGCAGAAATTGTCAGGCCAAAATAATTTGCCAAGGACCTCAAAATTGTCAATAATTGGGGGAATTTAATTTTTTATCATGTTTCTACTTTTATCAGACTATATGGTTTGAGAGGGGGCCCATTCATATTTCCATATCAAGTACCCCTAAAGATTGGTGTTGCAGAGTTCATTAGACAATTGGGGGAGATTGAAAAGAACACTCTTGCAGGTAGAGGCAGAGGAATTCTATTCCCAAATATCACAATTTCACATCAATTTATAATTAAAAAAGGTTGATGGCTTCACATGGATCAAGTCCTGACACCGTATCATATGACTACTTCAGTTGTTAGGACAATAGACTCAGAGGGGTTTTACAATGAAATATATAAGAAGAAGGTCAGGTGCTCCTTGATAGATTGCATTTTTAATTTCCTAGAGGATATCATCAGAAATGTCCCAAATATATAGGAGCAAGAAATCAGAAAGGAGAAATGGTTGGTGTATAAGAAGACATTGGACTTTGTCTAGCAGTTTGACCCGGGATATGATCCCCTAAAGAGCATCAATCCTAGGGGGAAGAAGATAGACACTCTCATGGATTATTTTTAGGGTATTTTTCAAACCCTAAATGAGAAGAAGGATAAAGCCATGAAGGAAAACCTAGAGAAGGCTCAATCAATATTGAGCAAACTTGCATTTGCAAAAGTATTGCCCCTAGGCAAGTACATGGTACAGAAGAGAACTAGTTACAATGTGGTAGTACTAGAACCTGGCATGCAAAAACAAGCAAAGAAAAAGGAGGATGTCCCTTCCACATCACATCAAGTGGAGAAGCACAAGGAGGTTGTAGAAATTCTAGACTCACCTCAGGCTCAAGTAGTTGAGGATGTTCTTGATTCCCCACCTCTATCAAAAAGATAAAAGTTAGAGGAGAGGCCAAAACATATTGAGGGGGATTATTCTCCCTCTCAATCACCTCTGAATATCATTGATGATCAAGAGATCACAGAGTAGGTAAAATAGATGGGAGCTCTAGGACAAATTTTTATGACCTATGAAGAGATAAATGAGGGGGTGCTAGAGCCACCAAAAGAACCCGAGTTAGACTTAACATTGGGAGAAATGGCAGGCACAGAGTTGGACCCAATAATTAAACAAGCTTGTGATGAGTTCTTGGCTGATGATGCGTTTGTAAAGGCTAGGGATTTTATGCAATTTATGTGGAATATAAACATGAGTTAGTTTGAAGAAACATGTGAAAAGAGGCATGAGGAGAATCTAGACAAGGACCTCAAGATCATAGAAAGTGAGGTAGGAAAGGAAATGACTGAAAGGTTTGAGAAAGTCACTCCAGAACAGGGGAGAGACTTTGTGAGAAACTCAGGAGTGCTTATCCTTCCGGAATGGGATATAGCTGATGCAGTGGTCCTAAATGCAGTCAAGAAACAAACCACACCAATCCATGAGACCAGGGAGGAGGCAGATTAGGCAATGAAGGGATTAAATTTTAGTAATGACCATCAAGCCTTGGTCATGAGGTCTTTAAAGAAGAATGAAAATAAAAAAGGGAAACATGTTACCAAGGGTGATCTTTCAGGTAGCCTAATAGTCAAGAGGGTCAATGAAACCTCTATAGTTGAGGCATCAGGCATGGTGGTAGCAACAACCCAACTCACAACAAGAGTGGCAGAAAGAGAGGCCAAAGAAAAAGAGGAGCTCACACTAAGACTGGAAACAGTATTGAAAGCTTATGGGGAGTTAAGACAGGGCATATGTGAAAAGGATTTATTAATTACAGATTTAAAGAAGAGGTTGGGTGAACAGGGCCCAATTCAATCATCAGGGAAATTGCAAATTTATTCTTCCCCTGTTGGTCCTTCTTCTTCAAGCCCTATCATTGAATACCCCCTCTCCCCTCTTCCCCCTTCCATAAGTGATGAAGACATAGAGCATAGAGAGAAGCAAAGGTATGAAAAGAGAATAAATGATACTATTTTACAATTTGTTGCAAATGTAAAACTAAGGGAAATTTATAGAACTGCTAAATAGTTGTCTAACATTTTGATCTCTTTTAAGAAAGAGGTATCCACTGTAGGCCCAATTTTGGAAAGATGGGTTGCTAGAAAGAAAAGGTTGAAATCATTCTTTGATTTGATTTTAGATCAATGTATTGTGGATATACAAGTAAAAAATACTTATAGATTTTTTAAGGACCTTTTTGAGTAAGAAGTTAATAGGGATAGTTTAAAGGGGAAGGCAAAGGTCTTAAGGGTAAGATATTCTTAGGAAAACTTTCAAATGTTTCCTAGTCTTGTCAAAGCAGATGGAACTATAAAGGACAGGGATCAATGGCTAGAACAAATTGATAGCGAAGTGTCAACTAGATAGATACCATTCTAGATACAGAAGACAATACCCCCTTTGTACAAATAATTGAAATACTATAGGATGTGAGAGTACACTTCACTAATGTAAGAAATGAGGTACACCGGGTAGTTACTAATTGGGACAAATTGCTACCAAAAAGGGATGAAGTTCTGGCCTTTCATTGGCCAAGTGAAGAAACTTATATGTCTTGGGAAATATCATATCCTGTAGAAAGTGCTAAAGAAGAAGAAACATCCGCAGAGGAAGCAACAAGAGGCAGTGCCCCAACCCCTTGAAAATAAAGCAAATAGTGAAAGGAACCTCAAGAAGTTTGAGAAAGCATTGATGCTACACTTGGCATGTTTTGAACTAACATTGGGAGTTGTTGAAATTTTGGGCACTCATGTGAGTGATCAGTTTTGTAAAATTGTAACACAAAGGTTTTATATTTACCTTTTTTGTCTTATGTGGTCACAATTTTCTTTCTTCTAGGAAGGATCTGAAGCTTGTATGCAATCCTTATTTTTCTATAAAAGGATTACCAAGATCATTTTGAAAGGACCAAAACTTGGACATTCTTATTGACAAGTTTTGAGTCTAGGATACTGTAGACTGTATTAGGCAAGTTTTTTGTAAAGAGCAATATTTCTAGTTTAGTTAAATATCCAGAAAGTTGCATTTTAAAGCATTTTGTATACATGACATTGATATAACATTTGAATAAAACTTAAAGTTTATATCTCTCCTTTGTGTATTTCTCTTTGAGTTATGAATTGATAAAATTCATTGCATGGATAATCTCTGTGTGTATGTTTATATTCTTCAACTCTGATCTAGGATCAGATTAAATAAGCTTTAGATATGACATAAATTCTTTAAAGTTTTACATAAGGATTTACGTAAGTAGTATAAATTTGGGATTCCTTTGATAAAATCCACCAAAGGGTGATAGCATTTTCAAAGGACAGGGTCATCAAAGTTCAGTATATTTGTTTGTGCATCACAATTTTGTAGTGAGGGTGTTACCCAATGGATAAGGCACTGGCCGACAGTGGAGCTATTTTTATAGAAATTAGTGTTTGAAAAGGTTTTATTTTTATTCCTACTATTTTGATATAAATTTGTCAAAATTATTTAAGTACAGTGACTTACAAAGTAGTATTCCACCAAATGATAATGGAGAATCAATGAATGAATGGTCATCATTTAGCATTTTCTTATCATTTATTTGTCATTATTAAATCCAGTTTGTTATTGTTGAAGTAAGGCTTGTTGTTATTGGATTAGGAGTACCCTCCTTGGTTTTACAGAGCTAGAGGTGCAGAGGGTAGTCTTGTCCCTACAATTGGTCCAATCATCATAGAATTCCATATTTGGATCTATCCCATGCTAAAACCCTATAGATGTATTGGTTTCTTTTGAAAGCATAAAGTCCAGTTTGAGGAACCAACATAGTCTTGGAGAGAAAAATCAACTCATTTTGGAATAAAACAGGTCAAAAACATAACACGTGACTATTGTTTCATAAAGATCTAAGTGTTGGAAATTGCAATTGAAGCAATTATTGTATTTTCATTGATGTCAAACCTTAACTGGTAACATTGTTGCTATCTAGGAAAGTACTATATCTATTTGATTGTTGAGAAGGATGAGGGCAAGGTTGATAACAATAGCACCTAAGGAATGGTTGAGTTATCTTGATACTTCAATGAGTACTTGATTATGTGGCACAATGATAAGATAATTTATTACTTATCTAAGTAAGAATGAAGACTAAACAAGTAGGTTTAACTAAGAAAAGGTGAAGAAATCTAGTTTAAGCTGAGTAATGTTAGTGTCAACCGAGCTAGTATATGCTGAGTAAAGTCAGTGTTGACCGAACATCAGTTAATTTATGAGGAAGACAGTATTAGCTAAGGAAATAGTTTTTAGTGGTGACCAGGCTACCCAGTGAAGACCGAGGAGTTGAACATAGTATTGACTGAGTGTCAGTAATTTACATTTGAGGAAGAATTCAGATTCCTAGCCGACATAGTTGAATTCTTGGATTATGTAAATTTTGTTGACTTTATTTATTGATTGTATGGAAGCTTATAATGCACTGTAAACCATTTTATTGTAAATCCATAAAGGGATTTGAGATGTTTCTAGAAGGATAGATGAATAACATAAAGTTGGAATGATTCAATGAATCTGACCTAACCCTAAGATCTACAAAGGAGATTAAGTGACAAAAGTTGGATCGACCTAATTGAGGAAGTATTAAGGAAATGTAAGCATGAGGTTGAGATGAGAGAGGATGTTGGATTTGTTGTTGATGTTATTGACTGTATAAGAAGAAAAGGCTGAAGGAGAAGTGTTGTGATTTCTTGAAGGGATTTTCGAGCATATCAGTGCTGGAGATGGAAATACATCATAGTGAGTAAGCCAACATATGTGTACGGAATTGGATCTGATATTTGCAAAGTGAGTTGTATGTTTTTAGATCAATACTACTGTTACTTTCTAACCATTGTATCAGTCAAAATCCTTTTAATCAAGGTTGACCTAACAGTCATTTGTATAAATCCTTTGAACAAGGTTGCATTCTAATGGAATGTATGTAAGTCCTATAACAAGGCACACTTTTAATGAAGTGGTTGAAATCCTTTAACCGTGTCACACCTGACAGTGTGTTTGTAACCTTTGACAAGGTTGTCTTTTCACAAAGCTCACTTCAGAAGAGTGAAAATATCATTAACATGTTATAAAGTGGTCTTTCCCAAATTGGGTTTCCACTATAAATCTTGGTGTTAATGCTTGTGTGAATGTTTTGGTTTGAACATTTCTATGTTTTGCAAGTTAAATACTATTGGATAGTGGACTACACTGTTATATGTTTCTGTTATGTATTTAGTAATGACTGAGTAGCTGTTGGTTGTTAGATCTGATTTGTTGAAGAGTTTTGAAAGTTTATTCATACATTTGGACCTGAGAACAACTGATTCACCTCCCCTCTTTGTTGTTCTAAATCATATTAACAATTGGTATCAGAGCTGTTGGTACTTGAAGAGAACAAGTTTAAAGGTACTTGAAGTAAATGATTAGGATGTATAAGGAAGCATTGAAGCTAAATAAGGAGATCTTCCCTGCATGGTAGAGTTTGATGAAGTTGCATCTGGCCGGTATTGGTGATTCAACAAAGTATTATGTTGAGCATGATTATGTTTACTCTTGTTGCACCTTTGACTGTCGAGGAGATGAGAGCTAAACAAGAGCACAATCAAGCAATGTTGGAGATTGCATCTACCCTAAGCTATCCCAAATTTGAAGACATCAAAGACTGCACAAATGTAAAGCAAATGTGGGACACTCTTGCAAATATTTATGGTGGTGACATAAATGTACTAAGGGAAAAAGCTAAGAGCCTAAGAGGTAAATTTGATGAAATGAAAATGCAAGAAGGTGAGAATATTGCTCAATATTGTGGTAGGATAAAAGAAGTTGTAAATGCTATTAGAGGAGCTAATGGAACTAGTGAAGATGAAACTGTTATAGGAAAAGTATTGAGAACTTTGTGTCCTATTTATGCCATCAAAATTTTAGCAATTCAAGAATCTAGATGTAACCCTGGCAATGCTCTTACTTTGGAAAGTCTTGTTGGTAAGCTTACTGCTTTTGAACTTTCTAACTATGATAACTTCATTGTTGCTAATGTTGAATCTGCATTTAATTCACAAATGGTTCTGAGTAAGTCAAAGAAAGAGAAATAAAGATGCATCAGTGAGAGTGAAAGTGAAAGTGACACATTTGATGAAGAACTAGAGGATCTTGAAGCTCTTATGGCCAAAAGATTGAAAAGGGGAAAATGAAAGTATAAAGGTAAACTCCCTATCATATGTTTCTCATGTAATAAAGTTCTTGTATGGATTTTTATCCTTATCATATAATTGGTTGGTCGTACAATTAATGATTGTATCATATTGTATAGGATTATGTTGGAGCTATCAATGGAACCCATATACCAGTCACTGTCGATGTTGACATGCAGGGTAAATATCGTGATAGAAAAGGAAATTTGTCACAAAATGTTATGGGTGTGTGTTCCTTCGATTATAAGTTTCAGTACTTCCTTGCTAGTTGGGAAGGGTCTGCTGCAAATAGTCATGTTCTAGGTTCATCTTTGTCAAGAGCAGATCCTCTTGTCGTTCCCCCCGGTAAGCCAAATCATAGTTTAATATACTCAAGGGTACAATCAATGTTTCAAGTTTTATCAATCTACTTTATTTATGCAGTAAAATATTTTCTAGTGGATGATGGATATCCCAATGCACCTAGATTTCTTGCTCCTTATCGATGTACATGTTACCACTTGAAGGAGTTTTCAAGAGGGAATCCAATAAACTCTCAACAAGAGTTGTTCAACCACTGACACTCCTCTCTTAGAAATGTAATAGAGTGTACATTTGGTATTCTTAAGCAGTGTTTTCCAATCCTGAGGCATGCCATGTCTTATTCTATCATGACACAAGCCCATATTATATTAGTGTGTTTCATAATACACAACTACATTACAATAGAGGATGACATTCCATCAGAAATTGGTTCCAAAGAGGAAGATGATTGTACTGGGATAGATGTACCATTGCTTAAGACATATGGGTTGTCTCAGCATGATAGAGACCAGTGGGCACAGTTTTGAGATGATATAGCAAGTAGAATGTGGGAAGACTACAAATCTTGAGAATAGTTGTTCTTTTATGGTTCAATGTATGAAGATACTTTGATATACATGATGGTTTCCTTTTTCTTCTGTTTGTATCTGCAAGTATTGGACTTTTATGGGTCAATGTGTTTTATTTGACTAAAATGATGTATGAAGATACTTTGATATACATGATGGTTTCCTTTTTCTTCTGTTTTTATCTACAAGTATTGGACTTTTATGGTTCAATGTGTTTTATTTGACTAAACTGATGTATGAAGATACTTTGATATACATGATGGTTTCCTTTTTCTTTTGTTTGTATCTGCAAGTATTGGACTTTTATGGGTTAATATGTTTTATTTGACTAAACTGATGTATGAAGATACTTTGATATACATGATGGTTTCCTTTTTCTTCTATTTGTATTTGCAAGTATTGGACTTTTATGGGTCAATGTGTTTTACTTGACTAAACTAATGTATGAAGATACTTTGATATACATGATGGTTTCCTTTTTCTTTTGTTTGTATTTGCAAGTATTGGACATGTTGGTTTTACCATTAACAACAATATGTACATTGTGATCAATTGATCTACACCATGTCATACTCAAAACTAATGATGAGCATGGAAGAACTTGGTAACATGTCTCAAATATCTTCTTCCTCAAAGAAGATAATGTGGACCAAAGAGATGGAATGAAATTTTCTAGACTTTCTCCTTAAGCAAGTACAACTTGGAAGAAAAGGTGACGGGGGATTCAAAAAAGAAGTGTGGAATGCCATTGAGAGGAGGTTCAATTCTGATATGTAGCTGAATCTAACAAAGGACAATTTCAAAAACAAGCTGAAAACATGGAAGCTTGCATATAGAGTGATGAAAGAGCTGAGAAATACAAGTGGTTTCACTTGGAATGAGCAAAGTCAATACATGGATGCTGAGGATAGCGTGTGGGATGAGATTCTGAAGGTAGGGTGGTCTCTCTACTATTTTGATTGAAATAATATTACCTTGTTATAATTTTAATAATGAAAGACAAAGAGCATAATCCATTTATTTACACCAACATGCAGAGAAGAGAATTCAAAAATGCCAAAGTGTATAAGAGGCAGCCCTTCCAATACTTCAATGAATTGGGTGCAATTGTGGGTAATGACATTGCTGAAGGTAATGTAGCTATGATGGCCCATGAGACTAAAGAAGGGAACCCTCTAGAAGAGGCATTCAATGTGCGTGAGGAAGAGGATATTGGTTTCAGTATAGATCTTGACAATGCTGCTGATTTTGATGAAGACCCTTATCCTTCCAATCAGCCCACTCAAACTGCAAGTGGTAAAGGAACTCCCACATCATCATCATCAAAGAGGGGAAAGAGGAAGAAGGCAAGTATGGCAGCTTCCTTGGATGTCATCTGTGAAACAATGAAGAACATAAAATATGGCCTCAACAATGTCCACCTTCACAAAATTGATAAATCTAATGATGAAAATGCTTTGACGGGCGCATATACCGCTCTCAAATCCATCCCTGAATTGATTTGAGATGTTTTCCTGAAGGTATATGACACCTTCATGGTTCAATGTGAAAGAGCCAAAGGTTCTTGCTGATGAGTGAGGATGAGAGAGTGGACTGGATTGCAGCCAGATATGGTGGATTGTAGTTATTTTCTACATACTTTATCAAACTTTATCATGAGTTAAAACTTTATCATACTTCATTCACATACACTAAAACATAGGTGTTTTGGTTGATGATTTAGTGGTGAAACTTAGTTTTTGTTATTGACTGAAATATATAGATTAATTGATGAGTTAATGAAATGATTTTCTGTGAGATAGATTCTAGTCTACATTATGATAGATAGATTCTGGTCTTTTTAAATATGTTTGAAGTTGTTTTTCATAGTGATTTAAATGTCCGTTGTAATGTAGTTTGATTTTAAAGGAAGAACATCATTTGATGCTTGTAATGCATTATGTGTGTTTAGTCTGTACCTTGTTATGAATGTCCTCTTGATAGTAACACTATTCATAGTGGTAGAGATCTCTTGTTTTCTATTATATGATAGCAAACAAGAGATCTCTGCCACTATGAGTAGTGTTATGATGATTGCTCTGAAGTGTTAGAGATTATTTAAAGATTTGGGTCATTTCCAGCCATTTAATTCCTGTCCCCAACCCTCATAATAGCTGTTGCCAACATCTGGTCACCATTTCCAATCATATTTAATGTTGGACCCAACATTTGTACTATTTAGCTACTGTTGTGATAACTTCAGACTTTTGAGTTATTGGATCTACTATTTTAGTGGTTTTCAGGCTCCAATTTCACTCCTAGTGCCACCATACTGTTGTTTGCTACTGATTTTGCAAATAAGTTTGAATACTAATAGTTACCTTGGTTCTTCCCAAAAATAGATCACTCATCCACTTTATGACAAGACTGTCCTGTGCTCTAACATTAGTCATTCAAATATCTCCCTTTGAAGGTTACATTCCTTGCAGCACTCATGGAGAAGCACTTTTTCCCACCATGTGACCCCAAAGGAACATCTCTTGAGGATTGAGATCAACCTACAACTGTTACAATAACTATTCTAGCTAGGGGTAGATCTTAATGGTGTCATTTTTGTAACCTCCTTTAAAGCCTTTTCTACAGTCACCTTCATTGATTTTTGACATTACACAGTCAATGAAATTTCCAAAATACTAGATGATTTGACATGGTTGAACATGCCCTCATCCATGTGTGGCCATGCTAGGTACTTAAACTGTACAATGAAAATTCTTTTACATTTTTATTCCCTGACAAATGGTGTAGAAGTTTCAAAAAATGTATTGACACATTGGAAACCTCTTTGCATTGACTCTTCTGAGAGGCTAGCATTAACTTATGATGTTCAGTAGTTGGATGCCTCATGAAGGAAGATGCATATAGTCTTCGCTTGAGTCTGTTCTACCATCAACATAAATTATATGTAGTTATGATGTTTTATCTAGGCATTTAACAGTAACAATTCATGTAGGCAATTTATAATATTTATTCCATACATGGCTACTTCTGGAATAACAGTAACCATGTATGGAATAATGATCAATTTGAGGTCAATCTTGATGAACATCATACTACATTACAATCTTCTTGTAATGCAGTATGATGTTCATCAAGATTACAAATTGCAATAGTAGCCATTTATGGAATAATGATCAATCTTAGGTCAATCTTGATGAACATCATACTGCATTACAATCTTCTTGTAATGTAGTATGATGTTACATTAAATTAAATTCTGTTAAATGCATTAATTATTTATTTGAGAAATTTGGAAATTGCTTATTCTCTCTTTCAGCTCTTGTGATTCAGTATGAGTGTGAAAGTTTATAGACATATTCTTGCATTTGTTAGTCTTGTTGCTTTTAACATATTTAAGTGGAATACATGAAGGAGTACCACATGATGAATGGTTAATTTAATGCATTGTTAAGGTGTACTCTTATAAGTATCCATTTCTAGTTCTTCAAACATGGTTTTATAAATGTGTTTTGGTAGATGACTGTATTGTTCATGATTCTGTATGTATATACCCTAACCATCTTGTTATTACTGTTGCATTATGAAATTAAGTGGAATAATTCTACTTTGTTCAATGCTCTATTGCATCTTGAATTTCTTTTCATTTTTCATTCATTTTTAGAAACCACGTGATAGCTACAGAAACATAAATGGATAGTTCTGAGACTACACATATGCTGACATTAAAAATGTTTGAAATAGCTTCTGGATTTGATTTTGTAGATATTTTTGGCATCAACATTTCTGATCACACTCTGTGATCCTTCATTAGGATGGAAGAGAGAAAAATGATGGAAAGAGAAGTCCATCATTTTGGCCTATTGCAATCATTTTGCTCTCTTTCATCCTAATGATGGATCATAGAGTGTGATCCAAAAATATCTACACAATCAAATCCAGAAGCTATTTCAAACATTGATGCCAAAAATATCCACATATGCTGATAAAAAAATGAGCTATTTGATGATTGTTTATTGTTCATGTTTGTAAACGGTCAATATTTCTGATGGTACTCCTTGGTGTATTCCATTTAAAAATAAACAAGTTTTAGTTTTTCTATCATGTTTACTTTGTAGATGCAGGATTGACCATCTAACAATATAGAAAGTAATGGGAAGAATGAGCGGGATATGAGATGGTTGCTCATCGAATGTGGGGCATAAGGGTGTAGAGCATGGATTTCCTTGCATTTTCTTATTTAACGATGTGTTTTCACAATACCATTTAGTTCATGGATATTGTTCATCCCCATCTTCTATCTGATGCTATAGTTGTTTCATTATATTTATGTATAAATTCGTAATATCAACATAAATGAAACTTTTTCAATTTGTACTGATAGAATATAGTCATGTTGTTATATGAATGAACAAAAATAGTATGAATGAACAAAAATGTGTTTGATATAGTGGTGATGGCTATGATAAATGTCCCTATGTGTGACTATGGTGATGGAGCACACTGCATGTTGAGGACGTCATACACAAACACTAATTGAGAGCGTAAATTTTGGACTTGCATAAATAAGAAAAAGGTTGTTAATTGCACAATATTTAAATGTTTACAAAGAATAAATATTAGTCATTATAGCGAGACTAACTTAGATTTATATTGTAGGATGATGGTGGATGTGACTACTTTCGATGGGCCGATGACACCCCATTGTTGTCTACATCATCTGCACCTTCTACACATATACCTGTTGTGGATGATAAGTGCAAGTCTTGCAAAGTGCTCGAGAAAGCTATTGCAAAAGCGGAGGCTACCTATAAAGCTGATGTCATGTTTTTATGATGTTTACTTTGTGCAACAATCACACTACTTTATTGAGTCATTATGTAGAAATATATATATATATATATGTGTGTGTGTGTGTGTGTGTGTGTGTGTGTGTGGACTATATGACTTATTTATATTTTGATGTGATATCGAGCAATGCTATAATTATTTTCTTGTTATAATATTGTTTATGATAACGTATACAATTATTAAAAAAAGTTAACTTTACTATTCGAAATATTGAAAAAAAATAAAATTGTTTATGATTTACTATATAAAAATATAAATTAATAAAAAAAATATATTAAAAAAATATTAAATTAAAACATTATATAATAATTAAAAAAACTTAAATTTTTTCTTGTCAAATTCTAATTCCAATTCAAAATTTAGAACCAAACACAGAAAATGGATAATGTAATTCCAATTCCAATTTGAAATTGCAAACCAAACACATAAATAGGAATTTCTCAGTTCTAATTCCAATTTAAAAAATGCCAACCAAACGCAGAAGATGGATTTTCTCAGCCATCTTCTGGGTCAACCAAACGGTCCAAACTATCTTCCGAATACACAAAACCGGAATTTCAAAACTTGATTTTGAGATAATCAAGTTTTGAATCAAATTCCAATTCTGCAAACAAACGGGCCCCTACTGCTAAAGAAAAAAGAGGGGGGTCCCCATTTTCAATGGGCTGATGGTTTGAAAAAACTCACAACATCTGTCATCCCCCCAAAGAAATGTTCTCGAACATTTCAAGGATAAAAATCATTTAGAACTGAGAACCTTTGATCAACTCCATTTTCACCTATCAAACAACTAGGAAATGCACTCAAGAGGGAAGAAACTACAAATTGAGCTAAGAGCCTTCATCCTCAATTACCTAGATGTGTGCAAGTGTATTTATTCCTTGCTCAATAAGAACTTCGTAATCTCTCAAATTTATTAAACTTAGCTATTTTGATATCCTTACTTCAAAAGCATTCTTGATAGAGCCTCATTTCCAGTTAGATGTCCATAGCCCCGATGAGGTTATCGTTGTGGCACCACAAACATGATTCTACGTTTAATGATTATTTTTATCGCACTTGTAGAAATTCTTGCACACCCTTAAGCCAATTCTACTTTTCACTTTTCATTTTGATCTTGAATTTTTTATTTCTTCCTTCTTTTCTCATGATATTTATTTTCTTCTCACTTTTAATCTTTTGTTTGGCTTGCAGGCAATGAATCCCGCAGCGGGTTTGGAAGACCATAGTGGCGCTAAAGAAGGTGTATGATTTTCACTAAATCCAACTTCACTTCAAAATTACCAAAGAACTCAGAGCAATTAAGTGTGAGTAAAATGTTGTAATCAAAAGAATCAGATACTCAAAACACAACCATGATCCAATCCAACTCAGGAAAAACCCCTTTTGCAAGATAAGGCAATTAGGGGTAATCTCCAATTCAAGGGAACCTCACAAAGAGATATCCACGAAATAAACCAAACAAATCTATTGAGAGAATACCAGAGTATGTTGGGTAATGCATCGCCTTTCTCACAAATTTGGATCCCTCAAACTAAACTAGCCAAAAGCGAGCACCCAGATTAAAGCAAACTACTTGGGTCAAACGACTCAAGGCAAATCTAAAAATTGACTCTCTAAAGAAAAAAAACTAATTGAGCCACTGAATGAATCTCAACTCAACCGACTCAAGGCAAATTAATCCACAGGCTCAACTGGGAAACTAAACTACTAACAAAAAGGAAAACCTACTCTAACCCTCTTGAACCAAGTGGTCTAAGACAAACCTATTCTAATTATATACAAGACCCTAAAGGGATGACACTAGATAGACTACTATATACAATTGATCTAATATGGTTTCCTAGGATATTCAAGAGAAACAAGGCTTGGGTAATATTTCTCAATTTGGAAAATTCATCCTTGTATTTTGAGAAAAATTTCACTACCCTATTTTGAAATTTAGGAAAATCATCATGTAAAATCAATAGTTGGGGAAATTCATTGGGACCATGATCAATCCAAATAAAAGTTTTCTTTTCCAGTTCACCATAATCAAAATAAAAAATTTCATACCTTTTATCATTAAAAGTAGGGAAAGATACAACTTGGTGTGCTTCGTGTGTAAATGGGATCTGGGAACTCTTCAAAGCTTCAGGAGGCCAAATTTGGTGATGGATCATCCCACTGGCATCATCATCAAATTCCTGAGTGATCAAGGTAGGATTAGTCTTCAACTGAAGTCCTTGAAAATATGTTTTTTGAGGCTTGTCTATGTACAACATAAACCATGCATCCTTACGAGTCTCTTCAAGTCTATCTTTAAATATTAAGGACTCCTTGATAAACTACCCCTCAAATGTATCTCCAAGTTGATCCAATGTAGCATCCAATCATAGTTCTAACTTGAACTGATCTTCATTTTCTTCTTCTATGGAAGCAACTTGTTCCTTGCTTGAACCATCTTGCATATCCTCATTAAATCCATTTGGAACCTCATTATCCAACATGAAATTGCCAACCACTTTCTCTTTAGGAACATCTTGCAATTATTCATGTAGAATCTCACCAAGCATAACATCATCATAACTGATAGGAAGATCATCCCACAATGTGATGTCTACCAAATTTAATCTCAAATGGAAATTCCTCTCAAGGTCGCAACTGATGGTGGATCATGCCACTTGTAATAATTTGATCATCTTGAAAAACCTCCAACAATGAACCAACCTCCTATGTGATATCCTTTAGCATCCCCCTAAAGAAAATGGCAAAGATAATGTCTTGTATTGCTTTGACAAATTTTCCCTCATATTTTGATTCACTTGTGATATCTTGAAGTTCTTCATCCAACTTGTCGACTTGGTTGTCTTCCCCTCCAAGGGTTCTTGAAACTTCTTGCAATATATCCTCAAAGACTACCCCTTGAATTATACAGGAAAGCTCACCTAAGATTTCTTCTTCTTCCATTGTGTGATAATGCATTTGTAGTTCTTCAAGTGCTTCCACCTATTGACCTTTTCCTACCATCCTTCCTCTTTCTTGGATGAATTCGATTGCTACCCTGATTTTCTTGTCAACTTCTTCACCTTGTGATGTGATGTATGAAGATTCCTCCTCTTCTTGAATGTCCTTGTTTCTATGCTCATCTATGCTGCCTTGATGAAACTAATTTTCTTCTTCAACATTTGGTTCCTAACTTAAATGATGAATGCTATCCTCAATTGACATCCAACTTAGAAAATGAAAGAAATCCTTTCTTCCTCTCCTCGATATTTCCTCATACCAACCCATTTGAAACTTTACCAAGTCAATGGTATCTTGACAAGATGGGTAAGTAGATTCTGAATGTGAGAGATTATGCACATGGCACCAATAATTTCCTTCATATATTTTTCTTGGTTCCCTACTGATATCTTCTTTGAACTTAAGGGATTCTTCTTCCAAATTGGAAAGCACCATTGGCTCATGCACCTCTGAAAATGAAATTCTTCCTCTTAATGACAAGTCTACTCTCAAGAGGAACACCAAAAAATTCAACTCCTCATGATTAGTAGTATCATGTATTCTACATTGCAATGATGTTGCAAGATGAGTCAAATCATATGGAGGCAACCTCTTGTTCAAATCAAACCAAATGGGAAGAACATCCACCTTCCTGTGCATTGAGAAACCCACTCTACCCTTATTGGATTATTTGATTATTTGATTTTTTGGGTTTTGACTTTTTCACTTTAAAAAAAAACTTTTAAGAGAGATACTTCATCTCAAATCTATCTTGAAAGTGCACTCTTGTTGACAATTACATGAATGAGCTCTGTTCGCCCTCCCTCTAGCACTAATTTCTATTGATGCGCATTTTGTTCCACTTATGAAACATGTAGGACTAAACACTCAATGCTTCGAGAAATATAGATCATTAAACCCTCTATTGAATAAAGTCATCTCCCATGCTAAGCTTTGCAATGAATATCATGGAATGACTCCAAGGTTCCTTACACCTGTGGATACCTAACTAAGTTGAAATGATGTGATTTTTTGGTTAATCACTTAGGTGGGCTTATGTAATTCATTCAAGGATGCCAACTTACTTGCACATCCAAAGATTTGGCTTCAAAATGTGAAATAAAAATGTAACCATGATTTATATCACTTCCAACTTTTCTCTTCAACTCCTACTATCTAGATTACTTCTACTTCTAACTATGGATGGGAAGACTAATGGATGGACTATGACTCCTACCAAATGGAGGCTTTTTCATGACTTCAAATCCACCTAGTGTGAAGCTTCAAAGGATCTCAAATGATTTTCATATCAACACCTTCCCCTCAATCCAACTTAGAGTACAAATCAAGGATCCAATGCCAACTGAACTTGAGCACAATTACTAGATTACCACACAAGGAACCCTTGCATCTACAAGGTGTTGGAAACTACAATAGAAATAATTTTTATATTTCCATTGATGTCAAACCTTAACTGGTGAGGCAATTTATATCTAGTAGAGTACCATATCATTTGATTGATGAAGAGGATTTGAAAAGAGGAGATAACAAGAAGACCTAGTGAAAGTTTGAGTTATGAGAAACTACAATGGGTACTTGATTAGTTGGTACATTGGTGAGGTAATGTGTTGTTTATCGATAACACTAAGTGAAGAAGATAGTTGTTTAGAAGCATGAAAGAGATGAGGAAGGAAAGTCTAAAAGCTTAGGCTTAATTGAGCAAAAGAGTAGAAGATTAAGAAACTTAAGTGTAAGTCGAGTGATGCTAGTGTTGACCAAGTGCCAGTAAATTTAGTGTCGACCGTGTCAGGCCATTTTCCAGTTAGTGCAAAATTCTTTTGAAAATGACCTCTTCCCTGCAAGTTTTGTAAAAGTTGTCCTGCCCTGCTGCAAACCAGTTTTAATGTACGAAGAAGATCCACAACGATTCATGGTTTGCGCTCTTAGCCCCATGCTCTTTAATGTATCACCTTGCTCCAATTCATATCACATCTCCTAATTCACAAAATCCAGGGAGATATCCAAGTTTTAAGGTTTGTAGGAAATAGTTTCAGAATTTGCCAAAGTGTCAAAAACCCCGCATGTTTTTCATCTTTCACTAAAAACCCTGTGTGTTTTCAATCTCGCACTTCTGCCCTATTTGTTGGCATTCCCTAACTGTGCAAGTTCGACTAGATGGTGGGCTCAGGTTTTCAAGGGTTTTAAAATGATTGGTTGTCGCATGATCGCATGTCAAAAATTTCTGACATGCGACCATGTGACCGGTTACTTCTTGTGTTGGGGCACATTGGCGGGGAGGGCAGTGGTCCCGCTGGCAGTTATGTGGCATCCTATGGTTGGTTATCACATGATCGCATGTCAGAGTTTTTTGACATGTGATCATGCGACCAATTGACACCTGTTCTTGGGCCCATTGGTGATGGAAGTATTGTGGTCCCACTGTCAGACTGGGAGGATGATGTGGCAGTCTTGTGGCCTTGTCACATGATCGCAAGGGCCATCTTTTGGCCATGCAATCATGCGACAAGGGTGCTACATTATGCTGGGGCCCATGTTTGCAGTGCCCATTCGGTGGTGAGTGTTTGTTGTCGCATGTTTGCATGAGCCTTTTTCGTGCTATGTGATCATGCGACAAACACTTTGTGTCACTGTTGTGGAGTTATGAGGTGGTCCATGGTGCCAGTGCTGCTGACGTGCTTGTTTTTTATTGGTTTCCTAACTGGTGATGTGGCCAAGGAATTTTTAGGGGGTTTGTAATTGACTGTAGATTGCGGCTAAGAGATTGCGGTCACATGATCGCAAGGGTTAGTAAAGTGCCATGTGATCTTGCGACTATGTAAACTGGGATTCCTGTGGCGGTTAAGTTCATGACCGCACGATTGCATGACTAAAGATAAACAGTTAAGAGGCATAGCCCGTGAATGAAGTGACCATTGAAATTCAAATTCAAATTTGTAGAAGGTTATCCAGTGACAGGAAGTACCAGAATTTATGGTTTTAGTGATTGATTTTGATCTGTTTGGTGGCGCCAGTTGTTACAGTGTGATCCAGATGATCTCTGTGGCCGATTGCTTAATGTTTCCGTACCCAGTAATAAGTCTTGGTGGTGTGTCACATGTTCACATAGCCCAGTTTTTGGCTATGTAATCATGCGACAACCATTGTTTTGCAAGGTTTTTAGGCAGTAGGCCGTTTGCGATGAATGTGGTAGATCGGATTTGATTTTTGTAGGATAGTTGCTGTTGCGATAATGATGAAGAAGATTTGGGTTGCTGTCCTGATCCAATTTTGCTTCCTGGGATGCTATGCCAGTCTTTAATGCAGCAACTTCTTTCTCTCTATAGGTGGCTAGGGATTGTATGTCAGTGATCTTTATGCTATGTACATGCAAAGTTCTTCTAGTGGGTCTTGACATCAAAATTTGTTTTTCCTGCAATAAGAAGACAGTAACTTTGCTTTGCAGTTAGCTTGTGGTGATGAAACTGATACAACTGTACATTAGATTTCTCCCCAAGTTTCTAGGCTTCTCTGCACTCTTTCTCTTCTTGTTGTACTGGGTGGTTGTAGACTTAAATTTTGTTCTAAATGATCCTTTGCTTGTTTCAATCCTTGTTCCTATAAAAGGATTTTCAAGATCATTTAGAGGCATTCCAAGGTTCCTTTTTTGTCTCATTCTAGGGGTTCATTCCCCTAGTCCTATGAATGTTCCTCCTATAATGTTTTCCTTCTTCTCTACATATAGGGTGTTCCCTCTTTCCTCTCTGGCTATGGGAATACAATGAAGTTGTAATAGATGTCTTATGTATAAGATTTCAACATATTCATTCTACTATCAGGTTGTCCCCATTTGGGTTTTAGACTTATTGACTATAGCATCAAGGGTGTTGTAGTTTTTCTACTTGCATTTCCAGTGAGTGTCTGTCGTAGATTTTTTTTCACAGAAGCAACTAGGTCTAGGACTGGTTTTCAGATGTGTATGAGCTGGGGTATCAAAGATGTCTTATGCTTGTCTTCCAGTGGATGTTGGCTAATGTATCATTTGTTTATAGGTCTCTTCTAAGGGGAGGGTTAAAATCCTTTGAATAGGTGATAACACATTTGGGTACACAGGTGGTTTGGTAATGTATGATCTGATTCAAGGTGAATGTGTTGTCTTCTTGTTTCATAGCTCTATTGCAGTGAGGTATTTGACTCTGCTACCCAATGGATAAGGCACTGGTCTATGAGAGACTTAGGGTACTTTAGGAGTCCATTCGGCCAACATCAATCATTCAAGTGAAATAATTTTCCCTTCATGTTGGTAGTAGCAGTAGGAGGTCCTTTCTAGTTTTTAGACTCATTTCATGCAAAGTAGGTTATTGCATGAGGTCATGGTTTCATTGGGGTACAGGATACCTATAGGAGTCTGAGAACTATTCCACAATAATACATCTGTAGGCCTTTTGTGCATCAAGAAGAGTCATGAGTGTGCAGATGAGGCAATACCTGCCTGAGTGATGTGGAGCTTGAAGAAGGAGGATGCCCTCGGTCCTCATCAATTGGCACTTTTTCATTGTCAGACTTTGGAGCGAAGACTAACTAGTTTGTCATCATACTGTAAACCTGGCACCGTGTGGGAAAAAGTGGGAACCAACAAAATGGTGACTCTGCTAGGGAAGAAGTAAAAGACAAAAATTTTTCCTGCTTGGCTGGATCATCCCAGAGTTTGGTTAAAAGATCATAGAGTCTGATAGAAAAAACACATTAGTAAAATCTTCTCACTGCATGCTGAGTGGCAACTCTGAGTTCTCTATTTGATCAGTGTATTTCCTGATGAACAGTGCGACCTGATGAAGTTTTGGTTGGTTGGAAGAGATACAAACAAGTGCAAAATTTTCCTCTTCAAGGAGGTGGTGACTCTACATAGCAAAGGATTTGATGGAGCTATAAGGTGAGCTCTAGATCGGCCCTGCCTTCCAATCAACAAGTTAAGTTTTTCTGCAAAATTTCTTGGTATTATATTTTCAATGATGAGAAATGTTTCCTTATAAGGTGATCTGAGCACTAAGAGAAGGAAAAAGGTGTGATAGAGAGGTTAGCATGCTTCAATGAATTAGAGTTATAGTTTTGCAAAAAAATTAGTGAAACATGAGCATGGGTAGTGATCAGTACAGTTTCACTCTTCAGCCCATGGGTATTCACATATGTTTGCAGCAAAAATGATTATGACACTTTCAGATGGTCAGTTGCATATGTGGATGGAAATCAAACCTTCACTTCTGGAGGGTCTCTGATTTTCTTTTGATGGCCTGGGGCCACTAGGTAAGGTTTCTGATGTAGAAGCATTTCGGTTTGGGAGACTGGTTGCTCGGTTAAGTGTTTACCGACCCGCTCGGTCTCTATTGGTTACTCGGTAACTAAGGGTGTCAGTGTTCTTTGGCGCTTGGTATTTTCGGTGATGCTCGGTCATCGAAGGAGTCTTAACATTATGGGTGCTCGGTGATGTCTACATATTGCTCAGTTAACTTTGGTGCTCGGTAATGCTCGTGGAGCTCAGTTGATGCATGGTCGGTATATTTCCTAGTGCTCAGTGAATTGGCTTGCTGATGGGTGTTCTTGAGGATTTGGATTTACCGACCTTCACTACATCAGTTTCAGGCTTGTAAATTTTGTAAATATCTTTCCCCTTCAGTTGTGTTCTCCTTTCTTGCTTTCCTATTCGGCTGCCATTTTTTGTGAGGGTTCCCTATTTTTTTCCTGTGGGTGGTCTGCTTCCTCCCAGAGATCTGGATTCTTGCCATGCCTACAAGAGGCATGCATCCTCAGATAGAGCCACTGTTGGGCCATTTTCTAGTCCATGCAAAATTCTTTTGAAAATGACCTCTTCCCTGTAGGTTTTGTAAAAGTTGTCCCGCCCTGTTGCAAACTAGTTTTAATGTGCGAAGAAGATCCACAATGATTCATGGTTTGCGCTCTTAGCCCCATGCTCTTTAATGTATCACCTTGCTCCAGTTTAGATCACATCTCCTAATTCACAAAATCTAGGGAGATATCCAAGTTTTAAGGTTTGCAAGAAATAGTTTCAAAATTTTCCAAAGTGTCGAAAACCCTAGATATTTTTGATCTTTCACCGAAAACCCTGTGTGTTTTCAATCTCGCACTTCTGCCCTATTTGTTGGCATTCCCTAACTGCGCAAGTCCGACTAGATGGTGGGCTCGGGTTTTCAATGGTTTTAAAATGATTGGTTGTCGCATGATTGCATGTCAAAATTTTTTGACATGCGACCATGTGACCGGTTACTTCTTGTGCTGGGGCCCATTGGTGGGGAGGGCAGTGGTCCTGCTGGCAGTTATGTGGCATCCTATGGTTGGTTGTTGCATGATTGCATGTCAAAGTTTTCTAACATGCGATCATGCGACCGATTGACACCTATTCTTGGGCATGTTGGTGATGGAAGTATTGTGGTCCCACTGTCAGACTAGGAGGATGAGGTGGTAGTCTCGTGGCCTTGTCGCATGATCACAAGGGCCATCTTTCGGCCATGCGATCATGTGACAAGGGTGCTATGTTGTGCTGGGGCTTGTGTTTGCAGTGCCGATTCAGTGGTGAGTGTTTTTTGTCAGATGTTTGCATGAGCCTTTTTTGTGCTATGCGATCATGCGAAAAACACTTTGTGTCGCTATTACGGAGTTATGAGGTGGTCCACGGTGCCAGTGCTACTAACATGCTTGTTTTTGATTGGTTGCCTGACTGGTGACGTGGCCAAGGACTTTTCAGGGGGTTTGTGATCGACTGTAGACCGCAGCTAAGAGATTGTGGTCGCATGATCGCAAGGGTTAGTAAAGTGCCATGTGATCATGTGACTATGTAAATTGGGATTTCTGTGGCGATTAAGTTCATGACTGCACAATTACGTGACTAAAGATAAAAAGTTAAGAGGCATAGCCCATGAATGAAGTGATTGTTGAAATTCAAATTCAAATTTGTAGAAGGTTACCCAGCAACAAGAAGTACCAGAATTTATGGTTTTAGTGATTGATTTTGATATGTTTGGTGGTGCCAGTTGTTGTAGTGTGATCCAGGAGATCTCTGTGGCTGATTGCTTAACGTTTCGGTACTTGGTAATAAGTCTTGGTGGTGTGTTGCATGTTTGCATAGCCCAATTTCTGGCTATGTGATCATGCGACAACCGTTGTTTTGCAGGGTTTTCAGGCAATAGGCCATTTGTGATGAATGTGGTAGATCAGATTTGATTTTTGCAGGATAGTTGTTGTTGCGATAATGATGAAGAAGATCTGGGTTACTATCCTAATCTGATTTTTCTTCCTGGGATGTTATGCCAGTCTTTAATGCAGCAACTTCTTTCTCTCTGCAAGCAGCTAGGGATTGTATGTTAGTGATTTTTATGCTATGTACATGCGAAATTCTTCTAGTGGGTCCTGACATCAAAATTTGTTTTTCCTGCAACAAGAAGACAGTAACTTTGCTTTACAGTTAGCTTGTGGTGATGAAACCAATACAATTGTACATCAGATTTCTCCCTGGGTTTCTAGGCTTCTCTGCACTCTTTCTCTTCTTGTTGTACTGGGTGGTTGCAGACTTAAATTTTGTTCTAAATGATCCTTTGCTTGTTGCAATCCTTGTGCCTATAAAAGGATTTTTAAGAATATTTAGAGGCATTCCAAGGTTCCTTTTTTGTCCCATTCTAGGGGTTCATTCCCCTAGTCCTATGAATGTTCCTCCTATAATATTTTCCTTCTTCTCTGCATATAGGGTGTTCCCTCTTTCCTCTCTAGCTATAGGAATACAATGAAGTTGTAATAGATGTCTTATGTATGAGATTTCAACATATTCGTTCTGCTATCAGGTTGTCCCCTTTTGGGTTTTAGACTTATTGACTATAGCATCAAGGGTGTTGTAGTTTTTCTACTTGCATTTCCAGTGAGTGTCTACCGTAGAGTTGTTTTTGCAGAAGCAACTAGGTCTAGGACTGGTTTTCAGATGTGTATGAGCTAGGGTATCAAAGATGTCTTATGCTTTTCTTCCAGTGGATGTTGGCTAATGTATCATTTGTTTATAGGTCTCTTCTAAGGGGAGGGTTAAAATCCTTTGAATAGCCGATAACACATTTGGGTACACAGGTGGTTTGGTAATGTATGATCTGATTCAAGGTGAATGTGTTGTCTTCTTGTTTCATAACTCTGTTGTAGTGAGGTATTTGACTCTGCTTCCCAATGGATAAGGCACTGGTCTATGAGAGACTTAGGAGTCCATTCGGCCAACATCAATCATTCAAGTGAAATACTTTTCCCTTCATGTTGGTAGTAGCAGTAGGAGGTCCTTTCTAGTTTTCAGACTCATTCCATGCAAATTAGGTTATTGCATGAGGTCATAGTTTCATTGGGGTACAAGATACCTATAGGAGTCTAAGAACTATTCCACAATAATACATCTGTAGGCCTTTTGTGCATCAAGAAGAGTCATGAGTGTGTAGACGAGGCAATACCCGCCTGAGTGATGTGGAGCTCAAAGAAGAAGGAGGATGCCCTTGGTCCTCATCAATTGGCACTTTTTCCTTCTCAGACTTTGGAGTGAAGACTAACCAGTTTGTCATCATAGTGTAAACCTGGCACCATGTGGGAAAAAGTGGGAACCAACAGACCGAGCATCATTAATTATCGAGTATTAGATGATTAACTGAGAAAATACAGTAATTACTGAGAAGAACATTTTTAGTGATGACTGAGTGTTAGTATTTTACAGTTTGTGAAGAAATTGAGATTCCTAGCCGACACAGTTGAATTCTTGGAATATGTAAAATGTGTTGAAGATAAGAATGAATGACCTGAAACATTTAATGCATGGTAAACCATTTTTATGCATAGATTCAAGGAGAAGTTTTGATAAGTATCTAGAAGGATAAGAAGGAGAACAAAATGTTTGAAGGATTCAATGAATCTGACCTAAATCTAAGATCTACAAAGATAATTAAGTGGAAAAAGATTAATCTATCTAATTGAGGAGATACAAGGATAAACCAATTGGAGGTTATGAAAAGAGGTTGATTCTATTGATTGGTGAACCTATGTAGAAGGTTGAGAAGAGATGTGAAGAGCTAAACATAGTTGTGGTGATTTATTGAAGGATTTACAAGCAGATCAGAGATAGAGATGACAATCAAGTCTAGTCAATGAGTCAACATATGAGCTTCATTAGATCTATATTTGCAATGTGAGTTGTATGTATCAGATCACAACCTATTGTTACTTTCTAACCATTGTATCAGTTGAAATACTTTAATCAAGGTTGACCTAACAATCATTCATAAATCCTTTAATCAAGGTGACATTCTAATGGGATGTTCTTAAGTTCTCTAACAAGGCCACTCTTGATAGGGTGATTAAATCCTTTAACAGGGTCACACCTAATAGTGTGTATTGCAAATTTTAACAGGGTTGGCTCCTCACATAGCTCACTTCAGAAGAGTGAAAATTTGGTAGCATGTTACTAGTGGTTTTTCCCAAATTGGGTTTCCATGTTAAATCATGGTTTCATACTTGTGTGAATGTTATTTGATGTGTTATACTGTTAAGAGTTTTATATTATGCAAATTGATTACTTTTGGACAATGGACTACAAGTTTATGTTACTAGTTATATTCTATAGAGACCAAGTGGATTGTTGAATAGATCTAAGCTGGTTGAAGTGTTTAAAAGCTCAATTGGTACATCTAGACCTGAGGATAATTGATTCACCCCCCCTCTCAGTTATTCTAAAATCATTCTAACAATTGGTATCAGAGCTTGTGGTGCTCTGATACCAAGGATTCAAAGTGCTCTGATACAGAGTAGTTAGAACTCTACTTGCATATGCATCTTACAAAGGATTCAAAGTGTATTAGATGGATGTCAAATCTACATTTCTGAATGGAATACTAGAATAAGAAGTATACATTGAACAACCAAAAGGATTTGTTGATCCAAGCAAGAGGAACATGGTTTTTAAGCTACACAAAGCACTGTATGGATTGAAACAAGCCCCTAGAGCATGGTATGGAAGATTCCATAATTACTTGGTCAAAATTGGTTTTGCAAGAACAAATGACAACAAAAATCTATACTTGAAGACTGAAAAAGGTAAAGGGATATTTTTAGCTAAAATATTTGTTGATGATATCATATTTGGAGGACAATATGCAATATGCCAAACATTTGCAAATGAGATGCAAACTAAATTTGAGATGTCTATATTTGGAGAGATCAAATTCTTTGTTGGTTTTCAAGTTTATTAGATGAAGAAAGGTATCTAAATTTTCAATCTAAGTATATCAAGGAGATACTAAAAACTTTTGGCATGGAGGACTCTAGACCAGTAAGTACACCTATGGCTATTGGACACAAGCTATCAAAGAGTGATGAAACAACATAAGTAAATCAAACCTTGTATAAGTCAATGATTGGAAAGCTACAATATGTTATTCATAGCAGACCAGATATTTCATTAGCATTTGGGATTGTTGTAAGATTTTTTGCAAATCCTAAAGAGAATCACATGATGATAGAGAAAAGGATACTGAGATATCTAAAAGGAATAGAGGATTATGGATTGTATTACAAGAAAAATGACAAGTTTGAAATGAAAGTTTATACTAAAGCAAATTGGGCAAGGAATGTGGATGATAGAAAGAGTACAAGTGGTGGTGCATTCTTTCTAGGAAAGAGATTAGTCTCATGGATAAGCAAGAAACAAAATTACATTTGTCAATCTACAACAAAGATTGAATATGTAGCAAAAATAGTTAATTATTCAAACATAGTGTGGATCAAGCAATTGTTGAAAGGTATGAAGGAAGAAATCACTGAGCTAGTTGTTATTTTTTGTGATAACACAAGTGCTATCAATATACTAAAGAATCCTATGATGCACACTAAGACTAAGCATATTGCTATCAAGTATCATTACTTGAGAGAGTTAGTTTAAGACTAAGAAGTGAGACTGGAGTATGTGAATACAAAGGAATAGTTAGCAGATATATTCATTAAAGCTTTACCTAAGGATGCATATGAGTATCTAAGAGGTAAATCAGGGATGATTCCCCTAACTGAGGCTACCTAGAATCAAATAGGAGTATTGCATCAAATGTATTACTCAAAAAATCTAACAAATTAATGCAACGAGGTCACACTTTAGGAGATGTCTAAAGTTGTGAAGAGTAAAGCACAAGATGTTGATCAGTCATAAACAAGATGACAGAGGGAGTATATATTTCAAAAAACTAACATGAAGATATCTACATGGTGAAGATGAATGAGAAATTTGAAAGTGTCTTTAGCATTGTTGTCAAAGAGGGAGAGATTCATAGGTAAAGTTACCATGAATAGTTGAGGGAGAGATTCTGAGAAGGAATGAGAAATTCACTAAACTAATGTACAAACAAAGAGGGAGAAATCTATCCAAGACGAAGTTGATATTTGGATGACAAAATCATAATGAAGATAAGGATATTAATGATGATCTAATCACAAAGAGTTGAAAAAAGTTTTTTCAATACATACTTTTTGGATTGTATGCTAACTATGCATATGGTGTTGCATGTGGTGTTTCCATCAATGCCAAAGAGGGCGATTGTTGGAAACTACAATTGAAACCATTTTTATATTTCCATTGATGCCAAACCTTAACTTTTGAGATAGTTTCTATCTAGTAGAGTACCATATCATTTGATTGATGAAGAAGATTTGAAAAGAGGAGATAACAAGAAGACCTAGTAAAAGGTTGAGTTATGAGAAACTACAATGGGTACTTGATTAGTTGACACATTGGTGAGGTAATGTGTTTTTTTTATCTATAACACTAAGTGAAGTAGATAGTTATTTAGAAGCATGGAAGCGACAAGGAAATAAAGTTTGAAAGCATAGGCTTAACCGAGAAAAAGAGCAGAAGACTAAGAAACTTAAGTGTAAGCCAAGTGATGCTAGTGTTGACCGAGCGCCAGTATAAGCCGAGAAAATTTATTCCTAGCCAACATAGTTGAATTCTTGGAATATGTAAAATGTGTTGAAGATAAGGATGAATGTCCTTGAACATTTAGTGCATGGTAAACCATTTTTATGTATGAATTCATGGAGAAGTTTTGAGAAGTATTTAGAAGGATAAGAAGGAGAATGAAATGTTGGAAGAATTCGATGAATCTAACCTAAACCTAAGATCTATGAAGATGATTAAGCGGAAAAAGATTAAGCTATCTAATTAAGGAGATATAACGATAACCTAATTGGAGGTTATGAAAAGAGGTTGATTTTTTTGATTGGCAAACCTAAGCAGAAGGTTGAGAAGAGCTGTGAAGAGCTAAACAAAGTTGTGGTGATTTCTTGAAGGATTTCCAAGTAGATCAGAGATGGAGATGACAATCAAGGCCAGTTAGTGAATCAACATATGAACTACATTGGATCTATATTTTCAAAGTGAGTTTTATGTATCAGATCAAAACCTACTATTACTTTGTAACCATTGTATCAATTAAAATCCTTTAATCAGGGTTGACCTAATAGTCATTTGTAAATCCTTTAATCAAGGTGACATTCTAATGGGACATTGTTAAGTCCTCTAACAAGGCCACTCCTGATAGGGTGATTAAATCCTTTAACAGGGTCACACCTAACAGTGTGTATTGTAACCTTTAATAGGGTTGGCTCCTCATAGAGCTCACTTCAGAAGAGTGAAAATTAGGTAGCATGTTACTGGTGGTTTTTCTCAAATTGGGTTTCCATGTTAAATCATGGTTTCATACTTGTGTGAATTTTATTTGATGTGTTATACTATTAAAATTTTTATATTCTGCAAATCCATTACTTTTGGATAGTGGATTGCAAGTTTATGTTACTAGTTATATTCTATAGAGACCAAGTGGATTGTTGAATAGATCTAAGTTGGTTGAAGTGTTTAAAAGTTCAATTGGTACATCTAGACCTAAGGATAACTGATTCACCCCCCATCTTAGTTATTCTAAAATCATTCTAACACAAAGAGCTAGTGGCCTAGTTTTATAGAGTCAACCAATCAAACATCCACCAATTTCACCACATAATCTATCTACTTTTAGTTTTACTTTAATAACTTTGAAACAAAATCCTATTTTAATTGAGAGATCTAAAGAATCATGCAAATACCCAAAAATGATCATGTATATGCACCATGCAAGCCACAACAATGAATAGAGAACAATTTTGATAGTATTTTAGAAATAATTCTCCAATGCAAGTCCCTTTATAAATGAGAGAAAATGGCCTTACATAGAGGCTCAAGTACAATGAGTGACCAAGATTAAGAGGCAAAAATTTGAAATGAAGGACTCATATTACATCCCATAAACCCTAATTAGGGTTTCCATAATTACAACCAATTACATGAGGGCACCAAACTTGTGAGCCAATAATAAAATTACAATAAATTTTTCAAACCAACGAGGACATAGGACACTTGGAATGATATGATTAGACATGCTTGAAAGAGGAATAATTTGATTGGAGGAGACAACCAATTGCCACTCCATCATCCTTATCCTGTTATTTGATCTTTTGCTGAAGGAAAGATATCATTTAGATGCTCAACCTTGTCCATCTCTTTCCATGAACACCCCTACCAACCTGCAGGAGCATGCTTGCCAACTAGCAGCAACACCTCTACCAACTTGAGTCCTTAGGAATTTTTTCATTGCCATGTCTTGAACTTACTTGTGTGTACTTATTGTTGGAGATTTTCCAACATGCCAGTACTAAATGTATGTTTGTCATTGATGACAACATATGGAAAGTAGCATGCGTGGAAGTCTTATTGTTAAAATAATAACAAAATATAGAGAGAAATGGGAACTTGTTTAATCAATGAGATTAGGAATAAGAATATTTACCATGAATTAATGCAAAAAATAGGAGCATTCACCAAAACTAAGAAACAAAGGAGACAATATTTTGAAGGGGGAAAAGTATAAAAAAACCCCCATGATATTAATGAAAGTGGCAACAAATGCCTAAAAATGAGAGAGAGAGAGAGAGAGAGAGAGAGAGCAAAGCTCATACAAAATAATCAAGAAGAAGAAGAATCTCGTAAGATGAGAGAAGGAGAGTCATCTCTTAATAGAGATGTGAGAAAAGAGTTACATTGTAACACCCATTTCTGTGTATGCCACATTTCACTAGTGTGTGAGACAAGTGTAGGATTCCTCATAAGGAGGAATATCTATTTTCCTTAATAAAGGAAATTACAAATATGACATGTCTTCCCACTTGGACTAGAGGATGAATACAATAGGATACCTTGGTTTATCCTTACATAATTTACCAAGGAAAGATTAAATTCTAACACCCCCCTTTAATCTTTACTTGGGGGTTTACAATCAAAGGGTTTTAAACCCAAATTTGTACAATGAATCTGGAATTTTTCTCTAGAAAGAGGTTTTGTCAAGATATCTGCAACTTGATCTTCTCCTCTGTAGAAGATGAGGGACACTTGTCTGTCTTGAATGTGTTCTCTAATAAAGTGATGATGGGAGAGCAATGTGCTTAGATCTTGCATGGTAAACTGGATTCTTTGCTAAGACAATTGCACTTTGATTATCACAATACAATGTTGTAGGTTCTTGTTGAGGTAGACTCAAGTCTTCAAGTATTCTTCTAAGCCATAGATCTTCTTTAGAGGCAGTAGTACATCCTTTATATTCAGCCTTAGTAGAACATAATGAAACTGATTGTTGCTTTTTACTTTTCCAAGAAAAAAATAGTAACCACTAGTGGATCTCTCATCATTGGGGTTACCTCCTAGATCTGAATAAGAATAACCTTTAAGAGTAAAATCAGCATTAGCATCATAAAATAAAGCATAATTTAGAGTACCTTTAATATACCTTAGGATTCTTTTAGCAACTTTTAAGTGAGATTGTTGAGGTTTAGACATGTATCTAGAAACTAAGCCTACACTATAAGATAAAGCAGGTCTAGTGAGGGTTAGATAAATTAAATTACCTACAAGTTCTCTATAAGAAGTAGCATCTATGAAAGGAGATTGCATATCTATCATTAACTTAGTTCCTAATTCACAAGGAATAGAGACATCATTAGCATTAGTCATATCAAATCTTTGTAAGAGATATTGAGCATACTTAGATTGAGAAACAAATATACCATTAGAAGTTTTCCAAATTTGCATGCCTAAGAAGTAGTGCAAGATGCCTAAATCTGTCATTTGAAAGTTCTAATTGAGTTGAAATTTAATTTTAGAAAGAAAAGGAGTAGAGATAGAGGTAAGGATTAAATCATCAACATATAAGATAATAATAATAATGTCATTTTTAGTATGCTTAATATACAAGTTTGGATCATTTTTACTTCTATCAAAACCTTGAGAAATGAAAAAAGAATTAATTTTAGAGTACCATTCTCTAGGAGATTGTTTTAAACCATAAATAGACTTCTTGAGTTTACAAGCTAAATGTTCATTACCTTGTTGAATAAAACTAGGAGGTTGAGACATGTATATTTCTTCATGCAAATCATCATTCAAAAAAGCACTTTTAACATCCATTTGGTGAATAGGGCAATTCATTTTAGTAGCTAAAGAAAGAACAACTTTAATGGTAGGCATTTTAGCAACAGGAGCAAAGGTTTCATTATAGTCTATTCCTTCAATTTGAGAAAAACCACGTGCAACTAATCTAGCCTTACATTTACTAATTTCATTATTGGAGTTTAACTTAGTTTTATATAACCATTTACAGGAAACTAGATTCTTACGATGAGGTAAAGTAACTGAATCCCAATTATTATTAGAAATTAAAGAGTCATATTCTTCTTGCATAGCAGTTTTCCAATGAGGTTGATTTTTAGCTTGATCAAAGGTTTGAGGATCATTAGATTTAGAGAGAGAAGTCATAAGAGCATAATTGCAGTAGTTTATCCTTCTAGGTCTAAGTCCACCCATTCTAGCAATGTAATCATCACCTTCATTAAGTAAATCTTTAAACCATTTAGGATTTCTCCTCGAATTAACAGAAACATTACTAGGAGCAGTAAACAGATTATTACCATCACCATCATCATCACTGCTACTACTGGAAGGAACAAAATCATTAGAAGGAGTATCACTACTATCTATTTGATCATCATTATTCTGTTGATTTGTATTATCTTTAGTGTTAGGAGTAGAAATAGAAGGAACAAAAACTTTAGGAGTAGAAATTTGAGTAGGGTTGAGAGATGGAGGTTGGTCCTCCACAAGAACTATGTTGTTGTGATCAGAATCTGAAATTTGAGAACATTCATGGACACCATTTTCAGCAATGCAAACATCTCTAGCTATTTGAACTTTATCAGTAAGAGGATCATAAACTCTATAACCTTTAGTGTTCTCAGAATAACCAACAAATATATGAGGTGAGGATTTAGGATCTAACTTTTTCCTTTTCTATTTAGGTGTGTGAACATAAGCAGTGGAGCCAAAAATTTGTAAATGAGACAAATTGGGTTTTCTTCCTGACCAAACTTCTTCGGGAGCTTTATTTGCAAGGGCCTTACTAGGATTTCTATTAAGAATATAGGTGGCACATGGCATGGCTTCAACCCAAAATTTATAATCTATATTTCTAGCATGTAAAAAACATCTAGCCATTTCTACTATTGTTCTATGCTTATGTTCTGCCACACCATTATGTTCTGGTGTATAAGGAACGGTAAGCTCATGTTTGATACCAAAAGATCTTAAATAAGAATGAAAAGCATGATTAACATATTCAGTACCATTATCAGTCCTAAGAATCTAAATTTTACAACCACTTTATCTTTCTACATAAACATGAAATTCAACAAAAATATCAAGGACTTGATCTTTACTATGTAGGAAGTAAATCCAAGTTCTGCAAGAATAATCATCAACAAAAGTTAGAGCATATTTAGAACCTGAAATAGAAGTATTTTTCATAGGACCTAAAAGATCACTATGAATCAGAACTAACTTATTATTAGCTTTCCAAGATGATTTATGGGGAAAAGATTCTCTATGCATTTTACCACTCATACATCCATTGCAATCAAACTTAGAAGTAGTAAACTTAGGTAGCCCATCTACCATATTTTCTTTTTGCATTAACAAGATATAATCAAAATTTAAATGTCCTAGCCTCTCATGCCAAATGTGAAAATCAACAGTAGTAAGTAAAGAGTATCTAGGAGAGGAAAATTGATAGAATTTAAAGAGATTATCATCATCTAATTTAGCATCAACAACTATTTGATTAGTGTTAGGATCAATGATATGACAATTATTTTTATGAAACTCAACCTTATAATCTTGACATAATTGAGGAGCAGAAATAAGGTTAGCTTTCAAATCAGGAACATAAAGCACATCATGTAATTTACCATTTCGAACAGAAACATTACCAGTTCCTTCAACTTGACAGCAATGATTATCAGCTAAAGAAATAAGAATATTCATACAATCAGGTTGCAAAGGATCAAAGAATTCCTTATGAGATGTAACATGTTGAGATGCACCACTAGCAATAATCCATTCAAGTGGTTTAGAAGTATTAAAATAGACAGTAAAAGCAGAACAAGATTGATTTCCATTAGTTTTCCATTTGAGTAATTTTGAGAATTACGTTGATCATCTTTTTGTTTCTTAAAAAAGTTATGAATTAAGTGACCATCTTTACTGCAATTGGTGCAATGAGGCCTATTTGACTGATTATTACTATGATAGTTATTGGAAGGCCTAGAATTATAATGATCATTAAATTGTTGGCCTGAGTTATTATTTGAATTAAGAGTATTGTTAGATCGTTGATAGTTTTGGTTATTTTGATTAGTGTTAGAAGATCTATTGTTATTGTGACTTTGAGAGACATATGCATGTTCGTGAGTTTTAAGTATGCCAAACTAAATTAATTTAGCTTCCTCTTGACACAACATATTTTGAAAGATAACATAAGTTAGTTGAGATGCTAAAGAAGGAATAGCTAATTGAGAGTAAATGTTTGTAATAAACTGTTGGAACTGTCTAGGCAAACATTTATGAATGATAATATGGATTATCCTTAAATCAGAAAGAGGAACTTGTAAACCAGTTAGTAAAACTTTAATGGAATCAAACTTGAGCAAGAAATCATCAATAGAGTTGAAATCGGTATACTTGAGGTCTTCAAGTTGGTCTTGAATCTGGATTTTTTGAGTTTCATTTGCACTGTCATAGATAATTTTTTAGGATCTCCCAAGCCTGATGGGCTTCTGTACAAGTGGAAATGAGGACATACAATTCAGGACTTAAGGAGATCCCTATTAAACCAAGTGCTTCCTCATTTTTAGTCTGCCACACAGTTTGGTCAGCTTGAGGAGCAGAGGTTGCAGGTTTTGAACTGGCATTAGTGGCAATATCTAAAATGTGTCTAAATCTAAAGATAAAGGTCATGTGTGTTTTCCATGCATGATAGTTTGTACTAGTTAATTTCATTTCTGGCATCAAGGTAGTCATGATGAGAAAAATTTAAAGTATAGGATACTTAAAAGAATGAAAAACTTAACAGAACCATGAAAAGAACTCAGATCAACTAAATGCACTTGCATGCAATAGCAGAAAGCTATAAAAGCTTACACCACAGAGGCATGCAAGGAAAAAAAAGCCAGAGAAAAATAGAACTTAAGAACACTAAAGGGAAAGAAAGATCTTGGTTAAGCTGTTATGGATTAACATATAACATAAGAATCTCTTGCAAGTAAGAACAAGAATGAAAAATATTTGAACCTGCAAAGAACCGTTAGCAAAAAATGGGAAAAATAGGATGCGAGAAAGTAAACTGAAAAAAATGCTTTGAATCAAACTAAAACCCTTAAACTGATCCCTGCAAGAAGATGTTACAAAATAGAATGAAGTGAAAAAAAAGGAAAATATTAAAAAGAAACAAACTAACAGTGCATGCAAAGGATATAATTAGTGCAAAGGTTAATAACAATGATATTAACAGATTGATTTACACTTTCAATCATATATCACAATATAACCACTAAATCAGATTACAAACCTCGGTTAAGCCACAGATCCAATTAAATAGATTGCGAAACTAGAGAAATTAAAAAATTACAATTTAAAAAAAAAACTAGCATATGGAAATAACTACCAAAATGCAGACTAACTAATTGATAGGTTGAGAAAACATAATATATCAAAAGAATAATAGACACTGATATATAGAGATGCCTATACTGTAGCAAATCACCAATGCACCAAGAGCTATCTTGAAATTGATACCTACAATAAACGCTACAGAGCTATCTTGAAAAATATAAAAAATGTTATATTATTGAATACAATAACGTTGATGATAAAGAACGATCCAATATATGTCAAAAAATGTTTCAATATAAATAAAGGCCTGCAAAGAAAAAGGTTAAGATCTACAAAAGAAATAGATTGAAGGCCAAAGCATGAAGATTTTGCAAGAACAAAGCTACTATTTAGGGCCTCTGCAATAGCAATTACAGAGAGGCTACAAACAAAGTTTTTTTGATAACGAAGAAGCGAAAGAACATAGATATTGGGGATCGGTATAGGAGGAAGAGGCAAAATGAAACAACAAGGGCACACTAGGGCTACGACGGTGAGGTTGTGAGAGATCTAAGTGCAGATGAAGGAGGGAGTCACTTTCAATGGTGGTGGTAATGAAAGCCAAAACTGCATGCAAAAGAACCAAAAAAAAATAGTTAACTATGATAGTTAATAAACAACACATGAAACTCAAATGCGCCCTGCAAAGACCCGAATAGCCTCCTTTTTACTCACAAAAAATTAACTTCCTCAAAAAAATAGCGAAAAAGATGACAAAGAAACAAGGATAGATAAACGAAGGTAGTGCATGCAATGAGACAAAATTGCTAAAATGGCAAGACTAGCGCAAAACCCCTATCCTTCCTGTTCACAGATTTGATATGTGCTTCTCTTGGCCGATACTATGGTAGATGATCAACACCTGCTATATCCTCATCAAATGAGCTCAATTTCAGCCCATAACCTACAAAGAATACTATGATGCCAGATAGAATTAAGAGCTTTTGAAGCTAAGCAAACAGATCGGCAATGACAATTCAAAAGCAACAAATAGAAACCTTCAAAACACGATTGCCTTATTGCAAAATGAAAAAGGCAAGAACTAAACCAGCAGAGAATGATAGAATGCAAAGACATCAGGAACACATAAAAGACTAAAAGAACAAGATGCGAAAAGACTGAGAGAAACAAACAAAGGACCAGCGCTGTAGAACAATGAGAAATTTTAGTTTGCAATGGAGATACTACTTTGATAAAAGAAACACCAGAGTTTTTTTTATAAAAGAAAATAGTGCTCTTCTAAATACAATGATTATAAAACCAGGAGCTGCAAAGCAATAAAACAAAGACTTATTATTAGAACCGTTATGACAAATAAAATACAGAAAGCAAAAAAAACTCAAACAAGCTAAAGTTAGTATATATATTTTATGAAACCACAGCGCATGCAATGCTTAGAAACATGCAGAGAAAAAGAAACGTTTCCTAAAACTGATTCTATTGAAGGCAAAAAATGAAAGGAAGCAAATATTGATTCTAATTTCTAATCATTGAAAAAAATTTCTATGCATGCAACAACTGAAATTAGAAACAAATGATTTGCAATTTGAAAAAAATATTCTAAACAGATATGAACCGATATTAGAACAAAAAAGACTTATAAAACTTTAAGTTATAAAATTAAAAAAAAACAAGATTTAATATTATAAACAAAATTTAATATGATAATATTAAGATTTTGATAATAGTAATATAATAGTAAAATTGCTAAAAAGATGGCTCTACCTTTTTCGTCGAGGTGAATCTGCTCTACCGATTCGCTGGATTCTCAATTAATTTTCTTTGCTAAGACTAAGTATGTGGCTTATCAATGTCATGGCCCAAGTCACAGGGGTGACAGTCAGTCTGCTCGTGGCTTGACATCGATGGTTTCTCTTAGGATTTCGTAGTTAGAGAAACTTGATTTAGCAGTACCAGGTGCCATACACCACACTGATGAAGGGTTTCCCCAGTGTTCTTCTCATAGAAAAATTTCTAGGGCTCTTTCTCGGGAGACACATGACCCCTATCAGGACCTTCCATGGATACCGACCCACAAGAAAAACACCAAGAGGGAAAAAAAGCATTTAATTAATTCTGCATTGCAAAAGTCATCTCAGAGATTGGCACCCTTTGATTTACTAGTCAACAATAAATTCCAAAAATTAGATGCTGCAAAGAAATCTTTATATTCCCCAACACACAAGTGGTTTCCAAAAAAGGTTGCGAAAGATAGTTTTGTCAAGCACAATACACCCGTGATTGATCACTCCAGCAACATCAGGAGCAGGATTTAAAATGGTAAACAAAGAAAACATTATACATAGCTTTTCACGCCCCCTCAGTTTAGGGTAGAGAGTACGTATAATAAACCTCACCTGGATATAAATGCTACTGTTAAATCTATTAATTTGCAAGCAGTTGCCCTTAGTAGCTCTGTCTATACTCCCCGCATAGGTGCTTTGATTCCATTAAGGTTAAAAATGGTAAAGAGGATGATCCGATGTGCTATAACTCTTTTAGCTCAAACCCTAAGCACTCTTCCAAAATGGAGACTATTAATCTAGACCTCAAAGATGGGTGCATAGAGAGTATGCAAAGTGTTTGTGCAGGTTCAGGACTAATCTGCAAATGGAATGGAGTTGGAGCTACAGTCTATGATATTGCAGCATGGTTGAAATCTCAATGGCACAAATAGGTAGCTATCTCTATTCTCACTGAGTATTTCATTTATTTAGATTTTAGCAAAAAATCTCTCAAAAAGAAAATACTTTCAGAAGGATGCCCTAAATTTAGAAATATATCTTTTACTATTTTTGATTGGATCCCCCTATTCAATCCTGAAAAACTTTTGGATTTCATGGTAGACAAAGCCATCCTCCTTAAAAATCTTCCCTTGGAATGTACCTGGAAGGAAAATCTTAGGAAAATTGGTAACCAGATTGGAAAGTTTATTGGAACAGTACAAAATGAACATAATCAAGCAGAAAAAATTATTGTAGTAAAAATGAACCTTCATCAAAAAACAATCCCCCCTATCAAACTATGCCTTAAATCTAGTGAGGTAGTCATCAATCCTTCCATAGTTGAGGATTTCATAGAGGAATTGGAAGAGATCCCTGCTTGCCCTCCTGGATCTATAGCTTTGCCTACTTATCAAATTAAGAATACAGGCATTAAGGTAGATTTCATGGATGATAAGGGAGGATTTGTTATTTACAACAGTTTGGAAAAGACTAAGGAAAGGATTCACTCCTCCCCTAGCCATAGAAAATCCCAAAGTGATTATAGGACCACAGGAATCATAAGGGAAGAGAAAAATTTGTTAAAGAAGTTGTAACAAAGTCCTGAAAAAATTCCTACTCATGCACAAAGAAAGGATGTGGTAGTACCAAGAGCAGCTCAGTATGCTAACAGCAAAGTAGTAACTCATTCCTGCAAGAATATGCTGAACTCAGATCTAAGGCAAAGCATCCAGGAAGATAAGGTTTGTTCTAGCTCAATCTTAAAACATGATGACAAGCAAGACATAGCTAACATATCGAGTAAAGAGGCTGGTGAGCATCCTTACACACATAGCATACCAGCTGTAGATGAGGCCATCAAAATCATAGAGAATGTAAGGATTTTTGAGGAAGAGCCCATGATAGATAGTGAGGATGAGGAATAGAAATGTGAGAGGGAGGTAAACACTATTGTGGAATTCTTAGGAGATAAGGTTATAGATGAACTTATTGATAACTTCATGGATGAAATATGTGACAAGGAAGAACTTATCCTTCAAAAGAATCTTTTAATTAAAATGATAAAGGAAACTAAGGTAAATAGGAGAGATGAAACAGCTAATATTTGTGATCAAAAGGATACAATGCCTCTAGATTTTCCACTTTTAACACCAGAAGATATCAATAAGAAGATGGAGTATAGCACCGGTAACATAACAATGGATTGTGGAGATGACATCATAGAACAAACTGAGAATAAGTAGAAATTTGAGGAGGACAATATGAAAATTGAGGATAGTATACAACAAGGCAACAATCTTGAGCATAATCATGCTCCCTCTATATCTTTACCCATAGAAATCGAATCCCTTAATAAAAAAATGGAAACTAATATGATCAATATCCTAGAAGATTATGGCAAAGATATTATAGATCAAGAGGACTCAGCCATTATGAATTTGAGCAGAACGATTATTTAGAGAAGCTCCCCTCAAACAATTTTCTAAATGAGTTGGAACAAGATTCTTTCAAATGTTTGGATGGGATAACCAATAAAGACATGCAGTTAGGTATTGCCATAAATAGAGAAGGACTCTCATGTCCAATATCATTAAATCTAAGAAAAAGAGAGGAAGGAAATCCACCAACGAATTGAGAAATATGGACGACAACGCTGATAAACAACAAAAATTATCTGACATGTTGAATGCTGGGAAGGGGAAGAGCCTTCCCCAAGGGCAATGAAAGTAACAACCTGGAATGTTAGGGGTTTGAATGCTCCTAACAAACAAAGATTAGTAAAAAGATATCTAAAAACTTTTGAATCTAAGATAATAATTTTACAAGAAACCAAGTTAGATAAGGAGGAAAGCTTGAAGTTCAGCCTCAAATTAGGCATATGGAAATCTGAATTAGTTCACTCAGCAGGTGCATCTGGGGGATTGGCAGTTTTATGGGACCCAAGGAAAGTAGTATGTGAGGTAGTGTCAAAAAATAACAATTGGATATTAATCTCAGTCAAAAGTTTAAAGACAAATTTAAAATTTAAACTCATTAATACCTATGGTCCTACCCAAAGTATAGAAAAAAGAAGAGTGTGGCAGGAAATAAAGAATCATATGTCTTTATATCCCAATGACACCTACATTTTAGGTGGTGATTTTAATGAAATTTTAGATTGCCACGAAAAATACAGAGGGTCACAATTTATATCACAATCTCAAAAGGATTTCATCCAATGGGTCCTAGATAGCAACTTAATAGATATTAAAACCAATAACAGTATTTTTACATGGAATAATAGAAGATTAGGTTTCAGCCATATAGCAAAAAGGCTTGACAGATTCTTGATTAGGGGTGATATGGGGGTTCTAAATCAAAGTACAAATGCAGAAATCCTAACACTTGTAGGTTCTGATCACTTTCCAGTAAGACTCGCCATTGTGGAAAACTATAAACCTCCTTAAAACCCCTTTAAATTTGAATTCATGTGGTTCCAAGATAACAATTTTATGCCACTTTTAGAACAATGGTGGAACCAAATTAAAGTCACTGGATCTAAAATGTTATGTTTTGTAGCAAAATTAAAGGTTATGAAACACAAAATATTAGATTGGAACAAGGATAAGTTTAATAATATTTTTGAGCAAAAAAACAAAATTGAGTACAAAATAGAATGTCTAAATAAGATAGTTATAGAAAAAGGGATGAATGAAACAAGCTATTTAAGAGAGAAAGAACTTATGGTGGAACATGTGGAGATCCTTCTTAGAGAAGAAATATATTGGAAACAAAAGTCTAGAGAAAACTAGTTAAAAGAAGGTGATTGTAATACAAAAATTTTCATAACAGCACTAATAACAAAAGAAGTATAAATAGAATAACTAAAATTCACGATAATGGAGGTGCTATAACGGATGATCCCAAGCATATATCTGAACATTTCATTAATTTCTACCAACAACTTTACAACAATAATGAATCTTCAGACCTTCGAGCACAGAAAGAAATGCTCTCATCTGTCCCCAAATTAATTTCTAATGTGGATAATAAAAGATTGAATAGAAAATTTACTTTTGAAGAAGTTAAAAAAGCAGTCTTCCAACTATCCCTCGATAAAGCACCAGGACCAGACGGTTTTCAGGCAGCCTTCTTTCAAAAGTGCTGGCACTTTTTGGGAGAAGATCTTTGGCAAGCAGTGGAAGCCATCAAAAATTCTGGAACTCTCTTGACTGAAATTAATAACACCTTCTTAACTCTTATTCCTAAGAAGAATGACTGCATCGAACCAGGAGATTATCGACCTATATCCCTTTGCAATACTATTTATAAAATCCTCTCCAAATGCTTAGCCAATAGACTTAAAACCTTCCTTCCATCGATTATCTTAGAAGAACAAATTGGCTTTGTTCCTAATCGCTCTATCCTTGATGGTATTGTTATAGTGCAAGAATTAGTTCATACAACACAATACAACAAAGAAGCATGTATGCTTATTAAAATAGACATACAAAAAGCTTATGATAAAGTAGACTGGAGATATCTCTGCAAATGCCTAGAAGCTTTTGGATTCTCTAAACAGTGGACTAATTTGATCTTCAGTTGTCTATCTACGCCAAGAATCTCACTCCTTATTAACGGTACCCCTAAAGGTTTCTTTGAAATCTCTCAGGGTATCAGACAAGGTGATCCCCTCTCCCCTTTCCTATACGTCATCATGGCTGAAGCTTTAGGTCGATATATAACCAAGGCCCACCTAGTAGGAAAAATCACAGGTATCAAAGTCACAGAAGAAGTTCCTAATATTACTCATCAATAGTTTGTAGATGATACCATCCTCCTAGGAGAATCCACCTGTAGAGAAGCGTGAGCATTCAAAGAAGTTTTGGATTTATATATGAAGGCATCAGGGAAAATAGTTAACCCAAGTAAATTTGAAATCTTTTTCATTAACATTTCTGAAATCAGAGAGAAACAGATATGCAACATCCTGGGGTATAAATTGGGTAAATTTCCTTGCAAATACCTAGGGATCCACCTAGATAAGGGAATTCGTAACACTAAGTTATGGGAATAAGTTTTATCCAACATCTAATAAAAAAAAGGAAGCTGGAAAGGGAAATTTCTTACAAAAGCCGGTAGGGCCACAATGATAAAATCAGTACTGACAGCCATCCCCACTTATCAGATGTTGATACTACCTCTCCCTGGCAATATCAAAACTAGCTTAGATAAGATGTTTAGAGATTTCTATTGGCAGGGTCCATCAGAGGATAAAAAGCTAGCCCTTATTAAGTGGGATAATTTGTGTAAACCAATCTCTTTAGGGGGATTAGGAATCAAGAATCTTCAATGGCAGAACATGGCACTAGGTGCAAAACTAATATGGAGATTATACAAGGAGTCTAGAAGCAAATGGGCCACAATCCTTTTGCACAAATATATTCCAAACATGGACCCTATCAATATCTTTAGATCCTAAACCCATGTTAAAGGTTCACAGATCTGGAACTTTATTAAAGAATCTCAAGGAGTGATCAATAATCAACTGACATGGGATTTTGGAAAAGGGGATAAGACTCTCTTCTGGGAAGATTCATGGGGCGGTAATCCCCCTCTCACTATGTTAGGTTTCTCACAAGGCTTCATAGAATCTTGTAAAAGTATTAGAGGAACACTCTTAAAAGATTATATCTCCCGTGAAGAGGGTCAAATCTGGAAATTAGTTTATGATCTACCAATAGAGAATGAAGAAAAATTGAAACTCATTGACACATTAAGAGATAGATAAGCTACGTTCAAAGATAGGGAGGATAATCTCATTTGGGTAGGTTCAAAGAATGGATCTTACAATGTAAAGGATGGTTATAAAACAATTGTGCGGAATCATAATCTGAACTCCCTAGATATTCCTTTAAACTTATGTTGGAATAAGGCATGCCTACCTAAAGCAGGAATGTTCCTATGGACAACATTACAAAAGAAAATCCTTACCGTAGATAGGCTAAGGAGATTAGGATTCGAGGGCCCCACAAGATGCCCCTTACATGAATCCCAAGAAGAAGATGTCAATCACCTACTTTTAAATTGCACTTTCACCCAAAAATGTTGGAAATGGTTATGTAAGTGTCTAGATTGGCAGGCAGCTTTGCCCTTCGATCTTGTCAAGATGGCCCACACTAAGTAAGGATAGTTTGTACAAGGACATATGGGTCATCACCCCTTCTATTTTAGTTTGGGAAATTTGGAAAGAACGAAATAGAAGAATCTTTACAGACCAAAAGCTGGGTTGTTCATCGATAATCAACAAAATAGAAACTTCAATCATTGAAGTAATAAATAGCAAACTAAGAGATAAGATGTGTTTGGAGAATTCTTTTAAGCTTTGGGACAATAAGATTAGAAACATGTGGCCACATTTAGAAATCCCACCACTATATGGAAGAGGGGGTAGCAAATCAAGAGCAGACAGAAGCAAGTGCAAATGGTCACTACCCAAAGATGGGTGGTATAAACTAAACTTTGATGGGGCCTCTCGAGGTAACCTAGGAACAATAGGAATAGGAGGTATAATCCATAAATGGAGTGGAGAAATCATACAAAAATATGCTAGGCCTATCAAACCTACAATAAATAATGTGGCGGAATGTGAAGCTGTATTAGAAGGTCTTAGATTATGCCAACAACTAGGCCTTACAAAGGTGGAAATTGAAGGAGATTCACAAATCATTATCAATGCAATTAGATCTAGAAAGACTCCAAACTGGATCCTCAATTTGAAACTAGAAGATATATTATACATCCTTGACACCATCCCCCAACTTGAAATAAAACATATCTACAGGGAAGGGAATATAGAAGCAGATAAGCTGGCTAATCAGGGTGCTAATGGGGTCTTTGTGTGAATTTCTAAATCCAGAAATTTTCATGTATCCCCCCTATAATTAGACTCAGGAGGATCTCAAGGTTGAAAATCAACTTATACAAGCAAACATCTTAAAGGCCTTGGATATATACATCTATACAGATTGTGAGATCATGGTTCTTAGATAAACACAGACACAATCATAAACATACTAGTTCTAAAGATCTGTTGCCACCTATAATCGTCTCCACATTATCAGCTCTGAATTATAATAACATATACAATTCTGAGGTATTACTTAGCAAAAGATTTAATGTACTAGGGTTTTTAACTAAAATAATCAAGACCCACTAATGACAGTTTAAAATTTTGAATTATATTTCCAGATTTTAAGAGCCTCAGACCTAATTATCAATCTTATCATTTTACCCCCTGATTAGGGTAGGTCTTTAGCTCTTCATCCTAAGGATAGATAGGCTCAAAATATCCTAGGAGCCTCCTCAGTAATATTTCCTTAGTGTAGTTTGGTAGGTCAAGATTTATCCTAAGCATTCCCAACCTACACTTCCTGCAACCCTTGGTGATTGGCTTTGACCCATATAGGTTCTTCCTCAGGTTATTTTTAGCCCCGTTTCTTTTTTATAGGCTCCCCTTGGGACTATCCTGTAGAAAAAACATAGATTCATGTTTTTTATATTATATGTCTATTGGCTAGAACAGTATGTAGAACCATATGTATATATGTTATATTACTTGTTACTAATAGTCTATCTTAATATAGATACTCTTTTATTATTATGTTCTCTATGCTCATTTATTTTGAGCTACTAGACTAAGAATAGTATGCTCTTTATTATTGCAGGACTAATACCCAAAACACTGAATGTCCTATCTCTATTTTTTATTATTTTTTTGACACTAGAAACATTTGAGTTTCAATAAGAGAATGATGGGTATACTGAATGGGAATATCCACAACACTGAATGTCCTTTTTCCTATCTATATCCTCTCCCTTTGACTCCTCATAGGTAGTATAATGTGATAGAGAACGATGGGTTTTATCGAAAATCCATAGGATATCGACAGGCAGGCTTGAGATAACATTATCCCTTTATATATCATATGCTTGTTCAAACATTACTTATTAGAACCTCTCGAGCCATCATCAATACAAGTTAGTATTAGTAGCAGGGGCCAGTTAACATTAGTAGGGAAATTTATGACGTAGCATTTTTAAAAGGGTCCTTAGAAAGAAGCATATCCTCATTGTTAGAGCTACAATCCAGATCCTAGACCCATAATTCTATTAATCCTTAAATTAAAAAGATCAACATTTTATTTTCAACTAACAATCAGATCAAGAAAGACTAAGTCTCTACCCCCATTTAGCTAGTATATCATCCTCACAATTGCAAAATCTATTGTTTTCAGATGGGATTGCATAGAAATTCTTGCATGTATCACCAATATCTAGGATTGCCATGTCTTCATTTTATGGTAGATACTTTATTGAGAGTCAAGATTTACTCTTCCCTGCCTACCATCTTTAAAAATTGTGATTGCTCATTAAAATACAGGTAGCAATCTCCCATTTGGATGAGCCGAGCTTAGTATAAACATATAATAAAGACTGTAACCAAAAATGCTAAAAATGCTGCATGGCAAATTATAAATTGTGCTAATACTCTCTTATAGATAAATTTCTAAGATTTCTTTCATCTTTGTATAAGCCCTCATGAACTTAACAGATCTTGTATTCCATATGGAATTACTCTGCAGATCCTGCATTTTGGCTATTGACATATATGTATACAAACAAAAGATAGTACATACATACATACATACATACATACATACATACATACATACATATACATATACATATATATATATATATATATATATATATATATATATATATATATATATATATATATATATATATATATATATATATATATCTCTGTGTGTGTGTGTTTGTATTATTAGATGCAGGAGGATAAAGATATAAACTATGTATTATATTTCTCTACATTCTGTTGAATATAATCCTATGTAAATTTTCTCATATACATTTATATTTCCTTTACAATTTTTCCCTTTTAATTTGGTAGACCAACCACTTTCCACCAGATCATAGCTTAAATTTCTTAATGATTACAGGAACTTTAATGTAGGTTCAGATGTTAGATTAAGTCAAGCCTAATTAATTTTATGTGTAATTCATATTCTAGAAGGAAAGACCTGACAATCGAAAAATTACATAAAGTATGTACAATAATCCTATACATGGACTGAAAGCCTTTACTTTGCAACCCCCATTAGTAAGCTGTTTTAAAAATCTTGCAATAGTATAGATTTAGATAGAGCTCTGATGATATTTATGACAGTTTCTGGTCAGGATCTTATGATGATTAAGTTTCATATTGATCTAGTGTTTGGAAACTATGTATAGTATCGATCTTGATTCGGTGTCTTGATTGAAAATGGATGGAGGGTAGCTTTCCATGCGTATTATTATCTATTTCTAGTATTCATTGTTAGTTTTTAAAGTGTAAGAAATTTTCTTTTAAAGCTCTTAGGCTATCTTGCTTGTTGCAATTCCACTTCAATATATGAAGTTTTCGAAGATCGGTTGACTACCTTGTATATTGCCAAAATGGTATCTTGAAGCATTCTTATAAAAATGTCACTTTTTAGAAATTATAATGATTATACACAAAAAGTGGTATGGGTAGTTTAGGAATATGATTTCTTAATTCGCTTTCATGGAAGATCCTGGGTTCTTTTTCCCCTATGTTTTCGATCAAATGCTAAGACAAAATTTTGATCTCCTTCTCCCTCTTCAGACTATGATAAATCTCTTTTAAGCATAATAGTAGCTTATTGTATTATATTCCTAGTCACATTTTTAGACATATAATCTAAGGACAAAATCATAGTACGAGATACGACAGGATTAGGAGTAGTGATTATATATAGTCTTTGTTACGACTGGATTGATTTTCTAACCATATGGATGAAGCTTGTTAGATGTAGCAAATAGTGCTTTTGTATACATGACAGGTGACGAAGGGAAAAGAGTACACAAGAAATCTACGTCATCAATACATAAAAATATCTATACAATAGGCGCCAGGCGAGATCCTAATAAAAGGAAATTCAAAATTGTAAATGAAGGATTGCATTCTGCAATCGATGTAAATGAGGGGATGCCCTCATATTATTGTTTGTAATATATATATTATGGACCATGGTCCTGGGCTAGAATGGAGGTTTTCTTCTCCATTCTTTCCTACCAGTGCCCACACAGAATGGAGTTCTGTACTTAAATTTACTTTATTAATAAAAATCTTTGGCTTAGGCCTTTTACCAATAAAAATAAAAATAAAAAATTAAGATTTTGATAAAATTAAATTTGTATTATTTCGTTTATCAATAATGTGACCAAACTTGCACAAAACAAAAAATAACCAATAGATAAACTGGGTTTGGCGGTAAACCAACCAAACTCAAAGGAAAATTTTGATTTTTTTCTTTTAAATAGATTAGACAAAAAATACTAGCAAAGAAAAATCTCTCTCAAGAGTCTTCGATATTGGAGTGCTCCAAGATATGGTAGCTCCTTCACCTATACACTCAAAACATGATTAAACCAACCTGCTCTGATACCATGTTAAAATAATAACAAAATATAGAGAGAAATAGGAACTTGTTTAATCAATGAGCTTAGGAATAAGAATATTTACCATGAATTAATGCAAAAACTAGGAGCATTCACCAAAACCAAACAACAAAGGAGACATAATTTTGAAAGGGGAAAAGCATAAAAAAACCCCCATGATATTAATGAAAGTAGCAACAAATGCCTAAGAATGAGAAAGAGAGAGAGAGAGTGAGAGTAAAGCTCATACAAAATAATCAAAAAGAAGAAGAATCTCGTAAGATGAGAGAAGGAGAGCTATCTCTTAATAGAGATGTGAGAAAGGAGTTACATTGTCACTCCCATTTCTGTGTATGCCACATTTCACTAGTGTGTGAGACAAGTGTAGGATTCCTCATAAGGAGGAATATCTATTTTCCTTAATAAAAGAAATTACAAATATGACATGTCCTCCCACTTGGACTAGAGGACGAATACAATAGGATACCTTGGTTTATCTTTACATAATTTACCAAGGAAAGATTAAATTCTAACACTTATGTAGTAAGCCTTCAGTATATGTAGCATGGACATGATATCATGGGTGCAGAGGTTAATTGTTAGTACAGACAGTTATATAGTAGGTTGTGTCAGCAGTGTTCCTGACAGAGTTACAGGCAGTGTTTTGTGTATGGTTGTCCGTACAGTTATCATGGAGCCTTGCGCGCTTGGAGATATGATGTAGACATGTTAGTGATGTTAAGTTCATGGATGCATGATTTGATGATGAGCGCAAGTAAAGTTATGTAGTCGCTATTCGCCAGTAGCAGTTTCCTGTGTTTGTTCTACATAGCTGACATAGATTTTATTGGTTCTTGAGTTGCGCTTATCTTTAGGGTATGCACCCTTGGAGTTAAGCTTGGAGATGAGTTATTAATGTTCGGTTAAGAGCACATGAGTTAATTTAGCTTGTGGAGAAAGATCTAGTTGTTTTGGTAGAGATGATAGTGTGTAGCGTGTGTTTACATTTATTTTATTAAGACAGGTCCCAGAATATGTTGCGTGCATAATAGAGCCGATAGAATGTTGTTGGATTTTATTATGGTTTCTCTATTATGATTTCAAGATGGTTCTAACAGGTCGACTTGATTATATCATTTAGAGGAAAGATATTTATAAGTAGTCATTTGTGATTGCTAGAGTGTGGTTCATGGTTGATTAAGCAGAGCAGAGCAGAGCAGAGCAGAGTGTGCGAAGTGTTGAACCATCAGAGGAAGGTCTATTTGACCAAGTAAAGTGTTTGTGCTATACATTGGAACTAATCCAGATAATAGGTCAAAGCGTAGTTCACCAAGATCCAAATATAGTGTGTATTTGTTATTCAAAAGGTTATAGCCTTCGCCCCTTTGTGCAGTGAGCTCTCGGACAGTGCGTCCTCTCCCCTAACAGGGACAATTATAAAAGACTCCTAATAGGGTCTAACCCTTAACCAGGTCTACTGTACTTAATATATTGTAAAGCTACTCATAACAGGGTAAAGGATCTTCTAACAAGGATCATTATACACTAGTACATAATATTAGTGGGTATCAAGTCCCATTGGGGTTTTTACCTATTTGGGTTTCCCCGTAACCAAAATATTGGTGTCATGTTCATGTGTTCTTTCATTGTGTTTATACTTTATGTTTAAGTATACTTAATTGGATAAAGAACTGAATCTTGTAGATAACTGATTCACCCCCCCCCCCCCCTCTCAGTTATCTCTTGGGACTATTCCTAACAATTGGTGCCAAAGCCAAGGGCCTCAGAGAGAAAGTTTAATAGCTTGAAGTTGATCAGATGGCATACTTCACGAAAGAGAGTCCTAAGTTCGATGGAGAGAATTATCTTGATTTGAAGAACAAGATGGTGACACATTTGCAGTGCATTGGTTTTGAAGTTTTTAATGTAACTATCAAAGCAACCAAGATCCCTACCTTAGAAGACCTTGGATAGGATGATGCTACTAAAACACAAAAGGAACTATTTCATTAGAATGCTATTACTAAAGAAGCCCTTATCAACGCCCTATCAAATAGTGAGTTTTCAGAGATAAAGAAGGTAGACACTGCCCACAAGATATGGAAGTACCTAGCAGACATTTTTGAAGGAGACAACAAGAAAATGATGCACACAGAAAAATATGGAAGAAAAGATACAATGCATTAGAGATGCTACTTGAAGAAAACATCAGAGCTTATAATCAAAGGATAAATGAAGCAGTTGCTAGAATCATAAACAATGGTGGAGAGATCTCAGAGGAAGATATTATGGACAAGTTAATGAATACTCTCACTCCAGAATATGAAAACAAGATCAACATCCTTGATGAGACCATGCAGCTTAAAACCAATTTCAAGAGAGAGACCTTGATCAGCAAAATCTCAGCTTTTGAGATTTCAAGATTGAAGATCGAACCTAAAAATGAGATAGCCTTCAAAGCAACAGTTCATGGTAAGAAATTTGCAAACACTTCTGGTAATTTTGATGATGATGATGAAGAGAAAACTTTAGATGATTTTATTGCTATGATTTCCAAAAGAGAAAAGAAAGGAAAAGGAAAATATGAAGGTCAATTTCCATTTAAGTTCTTTTCATGTAATAAGATCGGTCACTTTGCATCTAAGTGTCCTACTAGAGCTAGAAAGTTCAAAAAGGATTACAAGCCTAAGTACTCTAAGGAATGTTACTTTTCTGGAGATGGAGTTTTAGATGAAGAATCAGGTGAAGAAGAAATTGGATTCATTTCTATTGTAGACAAAATCAATAGTAAGTTAGTTCCTAAAGATGAAAAAGTAAATCAAGAGATAACATTGATTTCCCAAGCAGACATAAGGACAGACTGGATTATAGATAGTGGTTGTTCACATCACATGACAGGTGATAAAGGAAGATTTGTTCATCTGGACAAATACAATGGTGGTATGGTCAGATTTGGTGACAACACTCCTAAACGTATAGTTGGTAGAGGAGCCATCACCTTGGATGGTAAGAATAGTATTGATGATGTTCTTTATGTTGATGGTTTGAAACATAACCTTCTCAGTGTTGGACAGTTACTTGGAAAAGGATATCAGTTGGAGTTCAAAGATGACAAATGCATCATTAACAAAAAGGATGGTGTTATGATTGCATCAAGCTCAAAGACAAGAGGTAATGTTTTTCAACTCAATTCAGAAGCAAGTTGTTTTGTTGCTAAAGTTGATGACAGTTGGTTGTGGCATAAAAGACTATGTCATATCAATTTTGATAACATAGTAAAGATAAGCAATGTTAAGGCAGTAAGAGATCTACCTAGCATAGCAAAGCCAGTTGATACTATATGCAGGGAATGTGTGATGGGAAAGCATGTGAGGAATTCATTCAGAAGCAAGCACAATTCAACAGAAAACAAGTTGGATTTGGTTCATACAGACCTATGTGGTCCAACTCAAACAAGATCATACTATGGTGAAAGATATTTCATTTTGTTTGTTGATGATTATACTAGGATGATGTGGGTTGCGTTCTTGAAAGATAAGTCATAAGCATTTGATAAGTTCAAAATATTCAAAGCTAAGGTTGAGAATGAATCTGGATTAAAGATAAAATGTTTAAGATCAGATAGAGGAGGAGAATTCACCTCTGATAGATTTTATGAGTACTGCAAAGAACATGGCATAAAGAGACAATTAAGTGCACCTAGAACACCTCAGCAGAATGAGATTGTAGAGAGAAGGAATAGGATCATTCTGGATACAACGCGCACCATGATGATAGAAGGAAAAGTTGCACACACCTATTGGAGAGATGCGATCAATACAATAGTCTACACCATCAACAGAATTTAGTTAAGGCTTGGCACTGACAAAACACCATATGAACTATGGTTTGGTAATGTTCCCATAGTAAAATACTTTAGAATCTTTGGAAGCAAGTGCTACATCAAGAGGGATGAAGCAGTAGGAAAGTTTGATGCAAGAAGTGATGAAGGTATTTTTCTTGGTTACTCTACTAAAAGTAAAGCTTATAGATGTTTCAATTTAAGATTGAAAAAGATCATTGAAAGTGCTCATGTGAAGATTGATGAAAAGTTTCTGATTCAAGAAAGATATCATGATTACTCACCCATGATTGAAGAAGAACCCAAACCCTCTACTAGTGAGACAGTTATTGAAGAAGTGTTTGACAACATTGATGTGTTATTCAATGACCCTGAAACAAGTGAAGAAGAAACTCCTAAGGTTGATGAGTCTACATCAACTAAAGTTCCAAAGTTTACATCTAGAAATCATTCTAAGAAAGACATCATTGGAGATCAAAGCGGTAAAGTCTTAACAAGATCACAAGAAAAGAACTTAGCTAGCAGTGATGCAGTATGTTTACTATCTCAGATTGAACCTTTAAGTGTTGAAGATACTTGTAAGGATTCAGATTGGCATGATGCTATGAAAGAAGAACTTGATCAGATTATTAAGAATGACACTTGGGAATTGGTCCCAAGACCAAGTGATAAGAATGTGATTGGTATAAAATAGATAATAAAAAATAAGATGAATGAAGATAGTATAGTAGTAAGAAACAAAGCAAGATTATTATGTAAAGGATATGCGCAAAGAGAAGGCATTGACTATTCAGACACATTTGCACCTGTGAGCAGATTAGAAGCTATTAAGTTATTTCTAGCTTATGCTATTGTAAAAAACTTCAAAGTTTATTAGATGGATGTCAAGTCAGTATTCCTGAATGGAGATTTGAAAGAAGAAGTATACATTGAGCAGCCAAAAGGATTCACCTTATTAGATGTATCTGATATGGTATGCAGATTGAAGAAGGCCCTCTATGGACTTAAGCAAGCCCCTAGAGCATGGTATGAGAGACTAGATGGATACTTAACAAAGATTGGATTCAAGAAAGGAGGAACAGATTGTAATCTATTCATTAGAGAGACATTTGAAGGTTTGTTACTTGTAGCTATATTTTTTGATGACATTATCTTTGGAGGAAATGACAAACTTAGTGCTGAATTTGCTAAGGAGATGCATAATGAATTTGAGATGAGTATGATTGGTCCTATCAAGTACTTTTTAGGATCGAATGTGTAGCAGATAGAGAAAGGTATATTCATTAATCAGTCCAAGTATGTGAAGGAAATATTAAAGAAATTCAAGATGGATGATTGCAAGCCAGTAGGGACACCTATGATCATTGGATGCAAGCTTACAAAGGAAGATGACTCACCAGCAGTTGATATAACATTGTATAAGTCTATGATTGGAAAATTGATTTATCTTACTCAGACTAGACTTGATATTTCAAATGCAGTTGGCATGGTTGGAAGATTTGCAGTAGAGCCTAAGCAAAGTCACCTCATGGTAGTAAAGAGGATATTCAAATACTTACAAGGCACTATAGACTATGGTCTATGGTATCCTAATTCAGAAAATGTTGAACTTCATGTGTACATTGATGCAGATTGGGCAGGATGTGTTGATGATAGAAAGAGTACATTAGGAGGAGCAGTGTTTCTTGGTAATAGACTTGTCACTTGGACAAGCAAGAAACAAAATTGTATTTCTCAGTCAACAGTAGAAGCAGAGTATGTTGCAGCAACCTTGACTTGTTCTAAAATTGTGTGGATCAAGTAGATGATAAAAGATTTTGGAATTCAGATTAATTATCCTATTGTTATTCACTCTGATAACACTAGCACTATCAATATGTCGAAGAACCTTGTGATGCAAGACAAAGCACATTAAGATCAAGTATCACTTCCTAAGAGAGAAAGTGGCAGAAAAAGAAGTCAAGTTGGACTATGTGAATACTAAAGATTAGTTGGCAGACATATTCACAAAGCCCTTACCTAAGGATAATTTTGAGTATCGCAGGGAGAAGTTGGGAGTACTTCCCTTCCCTGATTCAGCTTAGAAGAAAGAAGGATAGGCATCAGTCCTCAGGGACTGATGGAAGGTTGACTAATCTACCTCAGGAGCAGTATCGGTGCTTAAAATGAATGATGCCCTTTGCCATTAATGTCAAAGGGGGAGTAATATACAGAGTCATGAAAAATAGGAGTAATATACTTAAGGGGAGCAGTATTCAGTTGTGACAATAGTTCAGTTGAGGAAATGGAGAATGTTAGAAAATATTGTAGTAGATGAAGGATTCATCTTTGGGGGAGTTTTGAAGAGGAAATGGAGAATGTTATAAAAGAAATGTTCATTTGGGTTGGTGGTGGTTTTTAATTCCACATGTTGCCATCAATGCCAAAGGGGGAGATTGTTGGAGATTTGCCAGCAGGCCAGTACTGAATGTATGTTTGTCATTGATGACAACATATGGAAAGTAGCATGTGTGGAAGTCTTATGCAGTAAGCCTTTAGTATATGTAGCATGGACATGATATTTGCATGATATCATGGGCGCAGAGGTTAACTATTAGTACAGACAGTTATATAGCAGCTTGTGTCAGCAGTGTTCCTGACAGAGTAACATGCAGTGTTATGTGTATGGTTGTCCATATAGTTATCATGGAGCCTTGCGCGCTTGGAGATATGATGTAGACATGTTAGTGATGTTAAGTTCATGGACACATGATCTGATGATGAGCACAAGTAAAGTTATGCAGTCGCTATTCGCCAGTAGCAGTTTCATGTGTTTATTCAGCAGAGCTGACAAAGATTTTATTGGTTCTTGAGTTGTGCCTATCTTTAGGGTATGCACCCTTGGAGTTAAGCTTAGAGATGAGTTATTGATGTTCGGTTAAGAGCGCATGATTTACTTCAGCTTGTGGAGAAAGATCCAGTTGTTTTGGTAGAGTTGACAGTGTGTAGCACGCGTCTACATTTATTTTATTAAGACAGGTCCCAGAATATGTTGCGTGCATCATAGAGTTGACAGAATGTTGTTGGAGTTTATTATGGTTTCTCTATTATGATTTCAAGATGGTCCTAACAGGATGACTTGATTATATCATTTAGAGGAAAGATATTTATAGGCAGTCATTTGTGATTGCTGGAGTGTGGTTCATGGTTGATTAAGCAGAGTAGAGTGTGCGAAGTGTTGAACCATTAGAGGAAGGTCTATGTGACCAAGTAAAGTGTTTGTGCTATACATTGGAACTAATCTAGACAGCGGGTCAAAGTGTAGTTCACCAAGATCCAGATATAGTGTGTATCTGTTATTTAGAAGGTTGTAGCCTTCGCCCCTTTGAGTAGTCAGCTCTCGGACAATGCATCCTCTCCCCTCATAGGGACAATTGTAAAAGACTCCTAACAAGGTCCGACCCTTAGCCAGGTCTACTGTACTTAATATATTGTAAAGCTACTCATAACAGGGTAAAGGATCTTCTAACAAGGATCATTATACACTAGTACAAAATATTAGAGGGTATCAAGCCCACCAGGGTTTTTACCTATTTGGGTTTCCCCATAACCAAAATATTGGTGTTTTGTTCATGTGCTCTTTCATTGTGTTTATGCTTTATGTTTAAGTATACTTAATTGGATAAAGAATTGAATCTTGTAGATAACTGATTCACCCCCCCCACCCCCACCCTCTTAGTTATCTCTTGGGACTATTCCTAACACTTGTACATTTGATGTCTTGATCGTGAAATGGTGAAGCCTTCATGTACTTGAATCTTGAACTTTCCCTTGATCTTGCCTTGAGCCTGGTGTGAAATCCCTTGCCACTTGAGAGACTTGAACCTGAACCTTGCATCCTCCTTCCTGTCAACCCTACCAAGTTGCAAGAGGGCCTTCAACAAGTTGCAATAACTCTCCCGCTAACCTAAAAATAAGGCAAAGAAACCAGTTACTCCATTTCATTTGATAAAGTATTGCCAATAAAACTTTGAAAATAAAATTTGATCAAGCTAATTAGGATTATGATTGCATTTCATTCAACTAACTTGCCCAATCACAAAAAGACATGAACTTATCCACATGTTATAGGCAAAAAAACATGTTCAATGGATGTAAGTTGATACCCTAGGAGCTGGATAAATGATGTCAAGATTGCAATGCACCAACGTACACCAACCTACCAAGCTAACCCCTCCAACTTGCATAAGCCCACTTGCCTAGTTGCAAAGACTTTCTTGCCAACTTGAAATCATTTCGTCTTCTTCCTAACAAATTGTAATTTTCATAGCCAAAATAATTTTCTCAAGGTAATAATTCCACTTGGCTAAAAGAAAATTATTTTCTAATGTTGATCTTACCATTTTGAAATGTTGAGCTCCCATCAAGTTAATTTAAATTTTGCCAAGATGCAAGAGCACCCCTACCAACTCACAGGAACATGCCTACCAATTCGCAGGAACCCTCTTACCAAAATGTGAAAAGTGAACATTAAAATTGTAATTTTGACACTTAGAATTTAGATTTTTCAAAAATTATTTTATCAAAATTGCATGATTAAATTGCCCAAATTTATCTATCCATTCCCACAATTTGCAAAATTTCACCAATTTTCCCAAAAATTTCGTAAGTCCACAAAATCCAAATTTTGCTTGCAAAAATTTTCAAGTCAAAAATCAAGATTTTGCTTGCAAAAATTACAATTTCATCATTTTGCAATCATAATCCAAGCTCTTTGCACACAAAATTCTCATTGCTCAACCTCTCGAATCATCTCCAAATTTTGCAGGCCACTTCAAACTCTTCTTTAACATCACCAACCTAGGAAAACTGCCAAAACATCTACTGGTAAAGCAAAAAGAGGGGGGTCTCCATTTTCAATGGGGCGATGGTGTGAAAAAACTCACAACATGATCCAATGTGGGGCACAATAGAAGCTGTCAATGATTTAAACATATGGTGATTGTGTATGTCCCACTTGATTGATTGATACTAATACATATATAAAAAACAAATATTTACCAGAAGGTGCACAACTTCTATTTAATTATTAATTCAAATTTTGTTGTCTGATTATTCAAACTTTTCTGGCAATTTACTACAATTAGATAAGTATGTGTGGGCCGCTAACAAATTTTACTGATAAAAATAATTGTAATAAATTCTCATTGCTTAAAAAATTTAAAAAAATAATAATAATTAAATATAATGATTAAGAAAAAGAATGTGTGTACAAGGAAAAATTTATATTTTATTCTTTCTTCTTTTCCTAAGAATATCTTTCAATATTAATTTCTTTTATTAGGATATTCTATTTTTTTAATATTTCAAAAAAGAAAAGAAAATTATTTAAAAAGAAGATAAATCCTAATAGAATTGCCATTCAAATGATTAGTTTTTCATTATGGTAGATAAGATTGTAATAATTTTACATTGGTTAAATTTTTTTTAAAAAAATATTTAAATATTTTTACTAAGAAAAAATGTGAATCTATATTTTATTATTATTATTTTTTTATAAGAATATCTTTGAATATTTTCTTCTTTTATTAATATATCTTTTTTTAATATTTTTAAAATTATTTATTATGTTATTGAATAAGAAATGAACAAAACAAAACAAAATACTTATTATTATTTTTTTGCTTTTAAAACAATAATTGAAGGTCTGCATAAACATACACTAATTGTGTTTTTTCTTCTTTTAAAACACTAATTTAGATTCACATACACTCCACTAACAAAGTCATTTTACTTTTAAATCTTTAATCCTATGGAATATGTATTTTGGACATTTTGTTTTAATATTTTTTAAACACAAATTTTTCCGTTTCCAAATTTATCAATTTCTATTGAAATGTAGTTTGGATAGATAAGAGTTTGATTATTCAATATCACTTTTAAAAGTGGATTAAACACACATTAGCAAATTGCAAATTTGTTTAGGTATCTATAGCCATATGAATACTCTGATTGATGTTTTTCCGCCATTTCGAAGACCATTCATTCCGATTTGCTGAAATATTGAATGAATAGTAGAGAAGATTGTAGTAGTGGACTTGCATTTCTTTAATAGACCATAAAAAGAGACACATATTCAACTAGCCTTACTCCCTTGCAAACTTTGAGGAATGAAATTTACCCTTGCATATGAGGATCAATTAGAGGGAATGCATAATCTTAAAATTTTCGGCTCCGATCCACAGACCATGGTTGGGACTTAATTGCATACCTCTTTTTTAGTTTCAAGTTTATACCACTAAATCATTGTATTCCATGAAATAAAAACCAATTATATCATATTATTCATGCACCCTATATGATGTGATTATTCTTAAATCTTCCTACTCAATTCTCTCATAATGATTGAGGACATTTGATTTGATTTGATTTCATTAAATTTATTTTGTGCATGTCTTTTAATTATTTCTATGAAATGATAAATGTCCTTTAATTATTTTTATGAAATGATAAATACTATAAAAGATATTAGAATTAATATAATTATTACTTATTTTATTAATATTTTAACAAATATAGAAAATTTATATTTTTATATAAAAATAATCCTATTTAAATTCTACTTGTAATTTCTAATGGGCTTATTCTTGAATCTTAGGATGAGGTCCCATAGAAAGGGCTTAATCTCTATTTTTAAGGAATTGAAGGTCCCATGAGAATTAGTTTTTAAAGCTAGATTAATTAGATTCTCTAAAATAGAGCCCCTACTTTTTAGATCTTAAAATTTGAGCCGATGAAAATAGAGTGGGCTTAGGAGATTTTTATGCTATATATCAAATTTTAGTGCGAAATTAATTATTTTAACACAATTTTTTATTAGTACATAAATTTTAAAAATAAAAGTTCTCTTAAATTTTAGAACTAAAATTTAAGATGAATTAAAAAATAAAATTCATGAAAAAATTAGCTTTAAAATATTCCCAAAAATCCTTAAGCAGCTCCACTTTATTTTATAAAGAAGCCCCACCCATAAGACCCAGCCTGAGTGTAAGTGCTACCATAACACATATTAGACCCGCTGCAATTTCTCACTCCTCTCCTCTATCTGAAATTTGCCAGGTTTATGCGTCAAATTTGTGGGCTGGAAAGCTGTTTATTGAATATGAAGATAATACCGGCAGGATAAAACTGTTAGAAAAATTTAAAATTTGGGCAGGCTTGAAAGGCAAAGGAAACGGCAATGGAAATCCTGAACCAGCATAAACTAGGGTTGATGGCTCTATATTGGATTTTTGGGAGGAGTTTTGTTTTCGGACTATAATTTTGTTAATTTCTTGGCTTTTTCGCCATGAGTGGGCCATTTCATCAATGAGGGCTGCGGGAAGAACACCTGCAACTTACAATGCTTTACCACATTAGAGGTAAAAAGGCTTTTGAATTAAGTTGAATCAGATGCCATGGGGATTTCAATTGATAGGTTGAGCGACTTACCTGACAATTTATTGTGCTGCAACATTCTTTCTCTCCTTCCTCTAAAAGACGCGATTCGCTCCTCTGTCGTCTCCACTAGATGGCGACACCTCTGGAAACAAATTTCCTGTCTCGATTTCTCTCATGACTTTTTTCAATCGCTGAATCATCCAGACAGAGTGCGAAGTGAATGCTTAGGATACCTAAAGTATATAGTCGATAATATTCTTCTCAGCCATTCCGCCCAGCTTGAAAGTTTTAAGTTTTATTTCGGGCATTCATTGAACAGAGTTAATGTTGGGAATATTGCAGAATGGATTGACTATGCAGCTGCTAAAGGAGTTAAACACGTGGGGCTTGTCATCAGCTTTACCAGAATAGGAATTCATATACCACCTTCTCTTTTTGATTGTCACTCCCTCGTGGATTTGGAGCTTCGAGGTTTTGCATTTTCAGAAATACCTACCAATTTTGGGGGTTTTTTGTCACTTAAAACGTGCTCTTTTTCTTGTATTGAAAATTTGACTGATGACAAGCTTCAACAGCTCATTGCATTATGTCCGCAACTTGAGAAATTAGTGCTGGAAACATGTCCTCAGTTGAAAAATTTAAGAATTAGGGCTCCAGATCTCGACAGCATGGATTTGACAGATTTGGAAATAGAATCATTGACAGCAGACTGTCCTCGACTGGTCAAACTCGAAGTGGAGTATTGTCAGAGCCTATCTAAATTGCAGCTAAATTTTTGCATGTTTCTACAAGATCCAACGGCTTCAGATTTTGGGTCATTTGTAGGAGTTTCTACTGTGAAATCATTAAAAACATTATCCTTTATCAGATCGCCATTGCTTTTACATTGCACATCGCAAATGCTTTTACATCGTCCTTTTCTTACCCTACTTGGCAGTTTTCCTGATCTTGAAGAACTGAAATTAACAACCATCTTTTTTCAGGTTAGTGATTTCCTTTATCTTTAATTTATCGACATTTTGATTTAAAATAAATAACCTGCACTTTTTAAAATCTCAGGACATGACATCATGCAAGATGGTAGTACCAAGGCAAGATGTGGCAGCGAAAACTTTGTTGGCTCACACAAAGTTTCCAAATCTGAAGAAGGTACACATAGAAATATCATTAGAGATGAGTCAAAATGAAATAGCTTTCCTGGCTTTCCTTCTAGCAAATACTCCATCCTTGAAAGTTATGAGTGTCATTCTACCTCACTGCCCCAAAAATATTCACAACCAGATGTTCATGGACCAAGTGCTGTATTTAGATAGGGTGTCTCTTGGAGCAGAGATAAGAATATTAAATAACAGAGAAGTAGATGATGCAATCTGTATGGGAATGGCTTCTTCTGCCGCCGACTATTCACAGGATTCAGATTAGAAGAAAAAAGAAACTAACAGGCACTATGTTTTAATATGTTATAAGCAACCTAAATGAAATACATGAAGGTTACACGTTTTATCAATAGCATGGTTAGTACAATATTTTTTTGATAAAGGACTACATCTAACGAAAATATACAGCTCTTAATGAATTCAAACTCAAGAGAGATTATTCTGGCATGAAGTCTACAACAAACACTAAGTTATCTTCTGATTTAGGATCAGCAATTGAAAAAGGAAGAATGATCAGGAAGGAATCTGCTTCAATGATTCAGCGTAAAGGGTAGCTGTTTGTGTTAAGAGTTCTTTGGAGCACCATGGCTTCAAGCTTCCCAACTAGCTCGGTGTTTTCTTGTCTCTTTTGGTGGTTGACTCTAAACTGTTAGTTTTTGAATCATTTCTGTTGGTTTACAGCCTTAGTGCTGTTGGTCCATGCGGTTGGTTCATTAATGTTTCTGGGCCTTCTTCACTGAATGTTTATTCATCTTTGTAAAAGGGGTTGGCCCCTTCCAAAATTCTTCCTTCACCCATAATTAAAATTTAAAAATATATAATTTGGTGTCAATTTTTTTTCTATAGGTTTTAACTTTTAAGCTCCACTTAGCTCTTCGGTGCTTCATATTATTTAGGATTTTTGTAGAAGGTTCTAAGATTAGACCTTTCTTTTGAGAAATGCATATCATGTCAGTACAAGGGCACATAATGTAAATGAATGTTACAGTGTACACAGGAGGTCCTCTTTCTAAAAACTGAACCCAGTTAACAAATGTGTCTCTACCCCAAGAGGAATTGACTCAATATTTTATATGATACTTCTAGATTTATCTGTGATACCCAATGGCAACTCTTGCCTGAACCTTTCAAATTCTCCTATTCTGAGAAGGGATGAGTCCTACTGCCTCACTATATTATACTGTTTTCTCATGCAGTACTCCAATTTTGTCTGTTTCGAGAGAAACATGTGGTGCCTGAAACGTAGATTTGTGGGCATGCTGACCTGCATGCTGCAAATTTTTAACTGAAGATTATGGGTTCCCATTCTTATGTAGAGGGGACTTTATTTTGTTGGATTTTAGCTTGTTATGTCTGGATTCATGTTTACACAAGCACTTCTTAATGGATCCACTCACATTCATGTGCTTACAAGGTGTGTTGTGTCAGGAAGGCCTAAATTTGATGGCTGTATGGTTGTGCTAAAACATTTTTGCCATAAATTTATTTTTTTTGATTTTGGTTTTGTTATGTATCGGATTCATGTTCACACAATCACTACTTAATGGAACCGCTCCCATTCATGTACTTACCAGATGTGTTGTGCCAGGAAGGCCTAAATTTGATGGCTGTATGGTTGTGCTTACGCATTTTTTTCATAAGTTACATAAAATTTAGGAAGACTGTATGTCAAGGGCAATATTTAATGGATAACTGTCACCAAACATTTGCTTGACAGGTAGCGTAAACCCTCAAATATAAGCCCTGGGAGAAAGGTTTGTTTCTCCCATTCTCTACTCCACTTGCCTTTGCCCACCAGCAGTGATGTATTGTAAAGTTCATGGTGCTATTAAGTGGTGGCATAGCAAGAGTTCAATAAGGGGGTGAGCATGTATTTTCCATGAAGCAGCAGGGGGTGCTAGACAATGACTGTGAGAGTGAGAAGCTGATTGTTGCAGCACGCTTGGGATTTCAATAGAGAATATCCCTGTGATTTGGGGTGGGGGTGAAAGCATGTGCCTCCTTCATGTTTTCTCCCCTATAAATAATTTATTATTGTTTTTGATATTGAAAAACAGCAGAAACTAGGGCGCTCACCCTTACAGTTCTACAACCCGAGGGCAAACAGTTCCAACATGATAGTAGCGGAAAAACACTGCCATAGGGCTGTCAAGAGATCAACAGCACAAAACAAGAGGTGCTGGTTGTTACATGTCAAGGTCACAAGGGGCACACTGTCAGTAGATTTGCCCGCCTTTCTTAATAAGTGTCAGTAGATTAGCCGCCTTCTTTAAAATGCCTTTTACAGAGCAAGGGGCCACAACAGGCCACTTACAACACAGTGGCTAAGAGAGGCCATTAACAGTAGATAACCAACATCCAGACATGTGGGGCGAAATAACTGAGGGATTTTGAAAGGTTCCCCAAGCCTTCACAAAGGATGACAAAGTGGTATTGAAAATCACCCTGCAGTAAAGAACAACACCTCTCCCACTGGAGCACCACCCCCATTTGCAAAACTCCTTTCCTAAAATTTCCTGAACTAGTATATTGTTTCAAATCTGATTTGGGTTTTCAATTTTTGCTAGGTTTTGCCTCATTTCATTGCAAAATAACAACATGCAAATATGCAAACTAAACATGCAAAAGAAACAATATAGATTTGCAAGGAAATAAGCAATTACAAACACAAATCTATTGATAATGATTCTGATATAAAAGATGCACGACTGTTGCATCAAATATACTATTGTTACAATGCTAAAACATGCATAAATTTTCCTCCAAAACCCGTTTAAAATGATGCAAATCTGCTCAATGATGAACCTTGAGTGAGCCCACTTCTCAAGTTGTGTTGGGTTTCCGTCCTCAGATTCATGGCTGCTACTGTCAAACCAGCAACAAGAAGAAATTATCAAGTATCAAATCAACATATCATAATACTTGGAGAAGGAAGGAAACCCCCTAAATAGATTCTCTAAACCGCCTTTGGATCTCAAATCACAATGTGTGATTCTTAATAAACTTTTTCCCTCCTCTAAGAGGTTCGTCCCACTTTTAGAAGGCTTAATAAATAAATTCATTTTATAACTTTGCCTTTATGATAAAGTCACTTTATATTTTATGACCTTCTTAATAATGTCACTTTATGACTTCATGTCTTAGCTTAAGTTACCTTATTTTTTATAATTTAATTTTATAACCCAAAGTGATTTTTCCCTTATAATATTATTTTATGGGCTCAAAATAATATTATTTATTTCTCCATTAATTAATAATTGACAATTCCAGCCTCTCATCCCTTATATCTTCGAAGTAGCCTACTGAGATGACAAAATAATAGGCTAATCAACACCAAAATGATCATTGAGGAGAAGGGGACATTATAGTCCTCCCTTCCTAGGATTGCTTGCCCTAAAGCAATCTGCATTTGCATGCCGAAACCAAATACTGAGATCCCATATCAACCTTAGGAATGCTGCTCCATCAAAATGCTGCGGTACTCTGATATCAATGCCAGTACACCACACACTGTGAAGCAACGTAATGAAATCCGTGTGCAACAATACACCCATCTGGTCAATACCTGGAGCCCAAATATAGAACTTGGTAGTAATCTAATACCAAGGAATCATCATCAGTCGTCCAGCCGTACATTTAGACCAACCAAAGGATGTGATAAGAACTCTCACATTTTCAAAAATCAACAGTCTAGGCCACCACATATCGCTGTTATATCTCAGACAAGCAACAAATAGGATGGCAATGATGTCATCATACCAAGGCAAAAGTAGAAGACTCATCTTATGAAGATTTCCCATCAAGTAATCGTGTTCCTACACATTCTCATACTTCATAGCTGATGTATACCTAAACAATTCTGAAAATGTAGTGAACAACCATGTAGGACAGTCACTTGCCACTAAACAACCCATGTCATTTGGGTCAAATGCCAATCAATATGCAGCTATACCGTCACAATATCTAGGTGCCAATATTAAATTTGGAATGTAGATGCCATCACCAACACTCAAAGGCAACTCAAGAATGGTTGGTCCACTAATAGTAACTTCCATAGAATCATTATGTCTGCCAATAATAGTAATTTGTTGCAGGGGAAACTTGGCTTGTTGGGCTGTCAAATTAACTTCCTTTGACTTATCAATCCAAGTCTCAACCATTACTTGGGACTGATTTAGTGCTGTTGTTCTAAGGTGAACAAATTTAGTCTTCTTGGAGGATTCATTATCAACCAACGACTCATGTTCATTTTTCAAAACTTGAATGCCAGCATTAGGTGACTCAATCGCATTTTCTTCTCCATGATCATGGGCTGCATTACCTTGAGGATGAAGAAATATATCTCTGTTGTTATAACAATCAGCGCAACTGTCATGCACTTGTGTCGTGCTTTCAACTTTTACAACACCTCTTTATTAGAAGCTTCATTCTCAAAACTGGCATTTTGAATGCCATGTTCTGATTTTTCTTAATGTATGAATTTTGTCATCATTGGAATCAACTAACACACTAGAAAATGCATTATGGTCACCCAAAGAATCCATACCATCATTATCCATATCAATCTCATGCTTAACATCAAGAGAAGTCATGTTTATCTCTCTTCCAGAATCCTCTTTGCTTAAACCCTCATATGTCTGAAGTTAACTTCTGGCTTCTTCTTCAAAAGAATTCTCAACATTGGGATGATCTATATGCTCATCATCATTGACTTCAAAGTGTTCATCATTATTATGCCTCTTATTTGTCTTTTTAGCTTCTTCCAAAAGCAATTTTTCTAACAATAATGACATCTGGTTGATATTTTTGAAATGCCTGAAATAAGTCATTCATACCATTCATAAGATTTTCCATATGTTGATCATTTCTTTATGGACTTTTAACTATTTTTTCAATCCCTTTCTTTAGCTGGTGAGGCAGGAAGGAAAGTAAGTAACAATCTCCCATTTTTAATTTTAGCCATTTATGTAACCTTTGATACCCCTATTGTAAAGTCTGAAATAAACACTGAATTTGTTTCCTCTATTCCTAGCAATATACCTCTGAGTTCATTCACTATCACGCATGAGTCAAAATACTAACAGACAAAGCAAATCAACTAACTAGGATTGCTCAGAAATAACATGCAATGTTAACCCTCTTCATAAATTACTTCTAAACTAACATGGAAGAGTAGCTAACTCACATGCAACTAAAAAAGGCTGACATGCAACCTCATAGGCTGGTAGGATTTGTGGCTCTGATATTACTAAAATATCTCAAACTAGGATATTGTTTCAAATCTGATTTGAGTTTTCAATTTTTGCCATGTTTTGCTTCATTTCATTGCAAAATAACAACATGCAAATATGCAAACTAAACATGCAAAGGAAGCAATATAGATTTCCAAAGAAATAAGTGATTACAAACACAAATCTATCAATAATGATTCTGATATAAAACATGCATAGTCGTTATATCATATATACTATTGTTACAATGCTAGAACATGCATAGCCGTTACATCAAATATACTATTGTTACAATGCTAGAACATGCATGAATTTTCCTCCAAAACCTGTTTAAAATGATGCAAATCTGCTCAATGATGAACCTTGAGTGAGCCCACCTCTCAAGTAGTGTCGGGTTTTCGTCCAACCTACGAATATCCAAGGGTTTCTGTCCTCAGATATGGCTGCTACTGTCAAATCAGCAACAAGGAGAAATTATCAAGTATCAAATCAACATATCATAATACTTGGAGAAGGAAGGAAACTCCTTAAATAGATTCTCTAAACAGCCTTTGGATCTCAAATCACAATGTGTGATTCTTAATAAACTTTTTTCCTCCTCCAAGAGGTTCGTCCCACTTCTAAAAGGCTTAATAAATAAATTCATTTTATAACTTCATAACTTAAGTCATCTTATTTTTATAATTTAATTTTATAAACCAAAGTGACTTTTCCCTTAAAATATTATTTTATGGGCTCAAAATAATATTATTTATTTCTCCATCAATTAATAATTTGACAAGCTAGCCTCCCATCCCTTATATCTCCGAAGTAGCCTATTGCGATGATAAAAGAATAGGCTAATCAACACTTGAATGATCATTGAGAAGGGGACATTACATTTCCACAACAGCAGACAAGGAGCCCACCTCAATAGGAGTAGAAAAGGAAGAGATAATCATGTTGGAAAGCCAACTACAAATCCATCCTATGTCCCAACTGCCATAGAAAGGAGAAGACCGCCCAAAGTAACAAATCTCCTCCTTCGTGAAGCAAGTCCCCGCCTCCATGGGTGACTCTTCCACCTCCATAGGAATTGTGAAAGAGGAAGAAATCCATTGAGTGCGCCAAGTCCTTACCATGACCAGTAAAAAACACCCCACCACAAGAAGGTCCAACATAGCCCCAAAGTTAGATACAAACTTCAACCAAAAACAACCTAAGAAGAGAATGAGCCCTTGAAAACTATTAGCAATTGATTGACCGCTAGAGGAAACAAGACCACTATCCATACTAGCTAAGGTTGATAGTCCAAACAAAAAAAGCACACAAAAAAGAAAAGGAAACCTAGTATTAACAACAATGTCCATCAAGACTTGGCTACAAAGGGCAAAGAAACTCAACCCTAGAAACCAAGGTAGGTACCATCTTCAGGCTCGCAGCAAGGGGAATAGAGTAGACCCGTAAACATCCCCAAGCCCCTCACTAAGCTGGAGCATCACTTTTTCATCAATTTGAACACAGTCCACTGCACCTCACATTCTTTCCATAAGCACAAGAGTCTAATCGACCTTGAGAGAAGCCAAGGTAAATCTATGGAGGATTAACATTGTAAACACCACACCCTGCTGGTAGCATATTAAAATCTCCAAGAACACAAGCAGCAGCAAACCCCAATGGTACCACAACAACACCTCAGCTGTAGAGGGACCATTGCTTGCAGAAGAATCATACACAAGATGACCACGGAGATTGTTAAAATTTAACCAGAAAGATAAACAGAATGAGAGAGAGTAAATAAAATAACTACACAAGAATATATCCTGGGAAAAACCCTCTTCGCAGAGGGAAACAACCCAGCCCACAAAATTGTATCCCTTTTATTGATATTCAACGCAAGATTACAATATCTCTCTGATGATGATCTGCTTAGCCAAGATGATCAAGGAGTGATCATAACCTTGAATATGGTCACATGTACAACAGAGATGTAACACAATGGTATATAAGACTTAGATAAACACAACACAAAATTTGCCTGATGATAAACACGGCTCACTGATACGCCCAACATCAAACACGACTCATTGTTAGGCCCGATGTTAAACACGGTTCACAGAGAATAGCATATGCAGTGTTTGAATAGCTTGGAGAGTATCGATTTGAAAGTGCTAACTCGTCGAAAAGAAAAACTGCGATAATGCATGCATTAAAATGTGCTCATTGCGATGATATTTATTTCAAGTTCTGGAATTGCCGTGCTGCAGGAAGAACATTGCCAAGTATGGTTACGTCTCATTAAATTTGATATGCCAAGGCAGGTGACACTTCACCTTACTTGGCGATCCACCTAGTAAGGTGAAGCGCCATTACCACGCACGTTACGCATGGTGGAAAGACGAGACACCAAGGAACAAATGCCATAGGCGTTACATAGTGAATACACACCATAGTGAATGGCATCCGCATAATAGAATCAACAACGCACAAGGTAAAAACAATCACAATAGACGTTGGTAGTTACAACCGTATTTAACTGTTGGTGACAGTTACATGAACCGAAGGTGTACAAAATATAATTACATCAATAGGAGCATAAGTGCGGTGGCGGGGAGGATCCAGTTAGGTCTCTATTGCCACTACAAAATTTCAACACTCCCTCTTAGCAAGAGAGAGACCTTATGAAGAATTCACCTGGACAAATATATTCAGTTGCAAAAGAATCAACATCAACGGATAACCTCGATATATTTAGATTTCGTTATTTCATACAAAAGAGTTCACCATAGCTAATCTAGAGGGTGAAAATGAGAATAACAAACCATCCATTATAGCTACTTCTAGAGCATGGATATAAAAGATCATAACAAAATATTCAACGTGATTATTTAAAGATCACAACAAAATCATGGAATTCACATGAATGGCTTCCACTATGGCTGCTCCCAGAGAGTGGATCAAGGGCTTTCACCTCAAACTTCTCCCTGAGAAGAATGCATTATCACCTTGCCTACTCGCAAAGGGTGATTCCACCATACCTACTCGCAGAGGGTGGATCAAGGGCTTTCACCTCAAACTTCTCCCAGAGAAGAATGCATTAATCACCTTGCCTACTCGCAGAGGGTGAGTCAAGGGCTTTCACCTCAAACTTCTCCCAGAGAAGAATGCATATAAGAGATGGAACACTCCGCCTGAGGTGTCTTCTCAATAAGGGCCCCATTTTCCACTAAACCAAAACTTCACTCTCAGAAGTGGCTTGGTGAGGATGTCCGCAGTTTGCTCTTCTCTAAGAATGTATTTCAGTTCAACTGCATTTCTTTGCACCATGTCCCTCAAGTAATGAAACTTGATTTCCACATGTTTGGACCTGTCATGAAATACAGGGTTGACTGAAAGCTTTATGCAGCTTTGGTTATCACACATGATCATGGAGGGCTCGAGAGGCTGTCCAAACAATCCTCCAAGCAATTTGTGAAGCCGTACAACTTCTTTGGCAGCCATACATGCTGCTACATATTCTGCCTCAGCTATGCTTTGAGCTACACAGGATTGTTTCCTGCTGCTCCAGGAAATCACGGCGGAACCAAGGTTGAAACAGCTATCTGAAGTGCTCTTCCTATCAGATACACAACCTGCCCAGTCAGAATCAGAGAATCCCTACAACTTCAGCTTGTTGGAAGAAGAGTACTTAAGTCCATATCCAATGGTACCCCAAACATATCTCAATACATGTTTGGCTGCCACAAGATGAATATGTCTTGGTTCACACATGAATTGACTTAAAGTATTGACGGCAAAACATATGTCAGGTCTTGTGTTGACCAAGTACATTAAGGAATCAATGAGTTGACTATACATGGAGGGCTCAACCAAATCTGAATTAATCGAATCATCATAAAGCCTTTTCAGATTCACTTCCATGGGAATTACCATGGATTTACAGTCCAACATACCAAACCTTTTCAAGACATCAATAGCATTTTTCCCTTGACTTAGGATGATGTCATTTGAGTTCTGTCATACTTCAAGGCCAAGGAAATAGTGCAACATGCCAAGGTCTTTCATTTCAAATTTTGAAGTTAACTCCTTGCACGTGATGATGAGATCATCATTGCCTGTGAGAAACAATCATCTACATATAGGACCAAGATCAGAATTTTATCATCATGAAGCTTTAAGTATAAATTAGGATCAACAACATTCTTTTGAAAGCCTAAGCTCAAAAGATATTTGTCAATTCTCTCATACCAAGCACGTGATGCTTGTTTGAGTCCATACAAAGCTCTTTTTAGCTTACACACATGAGATGCCCTGTCATGGATAATGAACCCTTCTGGTTGTTCCAAATAGACTTCTTCTTCGATGACTCCATTGAGGAATGTTGTTTTTACATCCATCTGGTGAAGTTTCTAGCCTTTAATCACAACAATGGCAATAATGGTTCTCATGGAGGTATAGCGAGCCACCGGTGCAAAAGTCTCATCATAGTCTATACCTTCCTTTTGGGAAAAGCCTCTAGCAACAAATCGTGCCTTCTACTTGTCTACACTCCCATCAGGTGCATGCTTAATCTTGAATAACCATTTAGATGAGACAATTGATTTGTCTTGGGGCCTAGGGACAATGTCCCACACGTCATTCTGTATGATGGATTGGTATTCTTCCACCATGGCATCTCTCCATACTTGATGTTTGGAAGCCTCTTCAACATTAGGAGGTTCAAAAGAAATTATGTGACTCATTAGTGCAACATAACCAACAAACTTATGAGGCTGTTTGCTTTCTCTGAAGGTCCCTCGAGGGGCTGCGAAAGGTGCAACTTCTTCCACAATGTTCCTAGTCCATAGGGGTCTCTTCTTATTGGTGGAAGGAGAGTTGGAACCTGTGGGATCAAGTAGTGCATGAAGAGGAGCAGGATCAATAGGGTCTTCATACTCCCCCTCAATCTCTGAAGGAGAATTCGGATCAACCATGGTGAGATCTTGAGGGAATTCAAGATCTTCCTCATCAATTACAAGGTTAGATTCTTTGGGAAGCTTGCAAGCCATATCTTCATCAAAAATGACATCTCTACTGATCTCAATTTGCCTTTGACCAGGTACATAAATTCTGAAAGCTTTAGAAGAATCATTGTAACCAACAAAGAATCCTTTCTTGCCTGAAGGTTCTAATTTGGACCTTTTCTCTTTTGGAATGTGAATGACTACTGGGTAGCCAAAATTTTTGAAGAAGCTAACGTCTGGCTTTGATCTTGAGAAAGCCTAATCAAGAGACATATTTCCAAGAATCTGATGGGGTTTGCGATTCTAAATGAAGACTGTTGTACTGCATGCTTCAGCCCATAAGGTGGGAATATTTTGATCATGAATCATTGCTTTTGCTATTTCAACAATGGTCCTGTTCTTTCTTTCAGCCACACCATTTTGTTGAGGGTGATAGGGAATGCAAAGCTCCCTCTTGATCCTATTATCATCACAAAAATTATGAAAGATTTTGGATACAAATTCCCACCGTTATCATATCTCAAGGTCTTGATCCTTTTCTCAATAGTGTTTTCAACCAAGGCCTTGAAAGTTTTAAACCGGGACAGCACCTCATTTGATTCTTTAGACTTAAGGAAGTAGATCCAACACTTGCGAGAGAAGTCATCAATAAAAGTAATATAATACCAAAAACCACTAAGAGATGCAACAGACATGGGGCCACATAAATCTGAATGAATTAAATCTAAAATACCTTTAGCTCTAGATTCATTGTTATGAAATGTACTCTTAGTATTCTTCCCTAGAGCGCATCCCTTGCAAATTCCTTCATGATCCTTATTCAGCTTAGGAAGGCTTGTGATAGCCTTGTCCATAGAGGCTAGGGTTTTGAAATTTAAATGTCCAATCTCTTGTGCCAAAGGACATTTGGATTTGAGGAATAGTGAGAAAGAGCCTAAATAGGGCGGGCAGAGAGCTTGTAGAGACTGTCATGGCGAACTCCAATCTCACGAGCTGAAAGGAAACTTGAGTTCTTTTTCCATGCAAGGACTTCACCATCAATGAAAGATACATGATACCTTTGTCTTCAAGAGCTGAAATTGATATCAGGTTTCTCTTAATGCCAGGATCAAAGAGAACATCACTTAGGTGAAGAGAAATGCCTGAATCAAGTTGGAAGGAAGTGGAACCAGCCCCTTTCATTGAATAGCTAGCATCATCTCCAATAATCACTTGAAAGTGTGAATCCTTTTCTTTAAGGTTGATTATGGTAACCGGTGATGTGGCGTGAAGCTCCGCTATCAATCAGTTAGGTGTCACTGTTGTTAGGAACGTTGCTGGATAAAGCAGAGATGAAACAAAAACCCTCAGGTTCATCACATGATTCCCTCTTAGGAGAAGAGTCTTCAACAAGTGCAGTAGAGGCTTGAGGCTTCAGCGTTAACGTGCAATCCCTAGCATAGTGGCCAAACTTGTCGCATCTGAAGCACTGAACTTTTGAGATATCAATCTTCTTTCTTTTGTGGGAAGAGGCTGGATGAGAGTTGTAATCTCTAGATCGCTTGAAGTATGGTTTCTTTCCTTTTCCCTTAAAGGTGTGGGCTGCTAGCACTTGATCATCTTCATGATGACTTTTGCGACCATCTCCTCTAGCCTCAAGTCTGCATTCTTCTTGAATACAGTCAGCTCTCAATCTGTCAAATTTAGGGAGATCGTCTCGTCCACTAATACCTTGGATAAACGATTCCCAAGAGTAGGGGAGACCATTCATGGCAAGCATAACCAAATCTTTGTCTGGGATAGAGTCACCAATAGTACTTAGCTGGTCCTCAAGTTCTGTGAATTTCATGAAGTAGGATATCACATATTCTCCTCGAGCCATCTTAATGTGAAGGATCTGACGTCTCAAGGCTAACGCTCTGCTTGTATTGTTGAACTCATATAGATCTTTTAAGGTTTGAAACATCTCACTTGCTGATGACAATTTGGAAATAATGGGAACTAGATGATCCTTTACTGAATCAATTAGAACTTTCTTAGCCATCACTCTGTTCTTTTTCCATAGTGTTTTCTCAGCATCATCAGAAGGTTCTTCCGGGTCAGAATTTACATAAGCAAGAAGATCGTTCTCCTCCAGAGCAATCAGAATTCTAAACTTCCATGAGGAGAAGTTGGAAGAACCGTCAAGTCTGTCCTCGACCTTCAAACCGTTAACCATGATGGAGCGAGCAGAATAAAATAATTTGAAAGAGAAGGTCTTTCTGGTTCTAGATCGAAATGCTTAAACCCGCTCTGATACTGTGTTAAAATTTAACGAGAAAGATAAACAGAATGAGAGAGAGTAAATAAAATAACTACACAAGAGTATATCCTAGGAAAAACCCTCTTCGCAAAGGGAAACAACCCAGCCCACAAAATTGTATCCCTTTTATTGATATTCAACGCAAGATTACAATATCTCTCTAATGATGATCTGCTCAGCCAAGATGATCAAGGAGTGATCATAACCTTGAATAGGGTCACATGTACAACAAAGATGTAACACAGTGGTATATAAGACTCAGATAAACACAACACAAAATATGCCCGATGATAAACATGGCTCACTGATACGATCAACATCAAACACGGCTCACTGTTAGGCCCGATGTTAAACACGGTTCACAGAGAATAGCACATGCAGTGTTTGAATAGCTTGGAGAGTATTGAGTTGAAAGTGCTGACTCGTTGAAAAGAAAAATTGCGATAATGCATGCATTAAAATGTGCTCACTGCGATGATATTTCTTTCAAGTTCTGGAATTGCTGTGCTGAAGGAAGAACATTGCCAAGTATGGTTACGCCTCATTAAAACTGATACGCCAAGGCAGGTGACTCTTCACCTTACTTGGTGATCCACCCAGTAAGGTGAAGCGCCATTATCATGCACGTTACGCATGGTGGAAAGACGAGACACCAAGGAACGAATGCCATAGGCGTTACATAGTGAATATGCACCATAGTGAATGGCATCCGCATAATGGAATCAACAACGCACAAGGTAAAAACAATCACAACAGACGTTGGTAGTTACAACTGTATTTAACTGTCGGCGACAGTTATATGAGCCGAAGGTGTACAAAATATAATTACATCAATAGGAGCATAAGTGCGGTGGCGGGGAGGATCTAGTCAGGTCTCTATTGCCGCTACAAAATTTCAACAAAGATAAGAACAAATCCATCAATAAGAACATCAAAGCAAAAAAAGACTGCTTCCATTAAACTTCATGCATCTGCTCCACACATAAACCTAGTAAGGGCATCAACAGCCCAAGATATGGAGAAGAAACCCTCAGCAAATGCCAAAGCCCACTAGGAGAGGGGAATAGGTAGCCAGCTAAGAGGTCCTCTTCTAAAATTTGAAGCCCTTCAGCCCAAACCATCTCAAATTCAACCTCCACCTCAAACCAAAGCTGTGACATCTCTACAACATCAGAGATCACAAACAAGGTATCCATCGCATTCAGGACACCCATACTCCTTCCTTTCACTTTGTCATCCTCCTTTAAAAGCAAGAGGGCAAACAAAGCCCAAGCCACAAGACCCACCATTCCAAACACCTTATGCGTTCTCCAAGGGACTGAATAGCCATCACCTCTCTATTGCCCACTGCGCAGAAAAGAGCTTCCTATAACAGGGGGAACCAATCTCCATATAGTAAGGACAAACTCTAAGACAGAAATATCATCCAAGCCCGAAGCAAGATAGGGCACAAACCAATCTCTCCCAAAGAAGATGCCAATAACAGATACCTTCAAAAGAAGAGGACAACCTCGACTACCACCAGGAACAAGCCAGACAGACCTTTCCATAGGAAAAAAGCTGCATAAGCAGTAAAAAGAGCAGCAGCATCCAAAACACAATCAGGGTCCAGAAAATGAACAACACAGATCATAGACAGCTCCATAGCACATGCGAACTTAAACAGGGTATCCCTCATATAGAGCAGAATAGGTGCACACAAGAAGCAAAATCACCCGTGAATGCATCGTCCATCAAGCCAAGGAGATCTCCAACTGGTAAGACATAGTCCTTTAGTAGAGGGAAGAAACCAAAAACCGATCACAAGGTTAATAAACCCCAACTTTTAAAGACAGCGATGTAAACACACTTGTATTACTGCTCGCAGAAGTACTGTGAACACAACATTGGGCAGGGCTTCCAAAACTCCAGATCAGAGAAGGGTGCACAACCAACAGTCCCACAAAACGAGAAAAGACAAAGCACCAAACACTGCACAACAGGGGCTTGTCCGAAGACACCAAAGCCTGAAGTAAGAAATGGCATAAACCTTGTGCCCTCAACAGCCACACCAACACCACAGTCCTGCAGGGGCCAATAAGACTCACTGCTATCATTAGGAACACGGCAAAAGAGTCCAACCGTAGTCACAAAAGGAGAAGCAGAGACACTGCCCCCAACACCAACCAGATCTTCATCGGAAACAGCCTCAGCTTTTTGGAATGAGTTAGAACCCCAACTCCTATTCCTTCTTCTGTCGTCCTCTCTCTTCCACATCACCATAGACTAGTTTACGCAGGGAGACACCAAAAGTGATTCCTGATTGACTATCATAGGCCAAACATGGCCACCAGTTGACCCTTGTGGTATCACCAGGGTTTCACATATGCCAATCCCCCGTAGCACCATAGGCAAGATCATCACACAAGGTTTTGCAATCCAAGGCAAAACCAAGAAACCCAAGAGCTCCTTCAATGGCGCAGAACCTAACTTCGACCACTCAACCACTAGGGAAGAAGAAAGAACATCCATAGCTGACATTGTAGCAACCATAGACAACCGCTCCTTCCACACCCGCACAGTGAAAGAGGGATCGCAGAGGAGGATACCAAACCTAGCACCCCAAGAAGAAATTCCCAAAAGACGAATTGGGTCGCTGTCGTCATCCTCGAATTCACCTCCCTCCGCTGCACTGTAAGTTTTGAAACACCCAATTACAATTTCACAATTATAACAACAATCTTATCCCCCCTAATCAGCTAGCCGCTATAAAGCCTTATTTGTGATATGTCTGCGTGCCTCTACTTGCTGGTTTGTGTATTGATGTTTGATTATATGTTATTAATTTACAAAATTTATCAACTTTTCATACTGGAGAGCCATAAAAATTGTGATGTGAGTCCTTTTTCACAGAGTGGTATGGTGAACTTTTTTACAGCTAATTGGCCAGGCACTGAATTTCTGGTTTTTATAGGTAAATAATATGGATGTATATAAAAAATGGCCAACTTTTTTAACACATAAAGACTAAGGGGGTAAGGGGCAGTTTAAAATATTTTTCTTTCTTCTTGAGTTATTTTATTCTGATTATGGATCATGGTGTTTGATCTAAAAAGTTGATGTTTCAAAAGTTCACAGAGTCAAATCCAGAAATCAATAATATTAGTTATTATAGACTTTGAAAACTTCATTCTTTTAGTTCAGAATGTGTTAATAGAACTCAATTTTTAACTTTGTTGACTGTGAATACATGTAAGCTTATATTTTTAGTGAATAATCTATGTTTAACTAATTGAGAGTTGCCTACTCTTAAGTGCGCCCATTGCAACTTAAGAGAGTCACTACCAATTTAATTTAACGTTTGTATCAATCTCCACAGGACTAAAAGTTACATCTATAAAGTTACAGGACTAAAAGTTCATGTAAAAGTTATTGATGTGCAATTTTTGCAAATGGGCACTGATAGAAGCGAGTAAATGTTGTCAACCTTATCCATGATTTTGTTTCATGCAGACCTAGATGGAAACACGGTCTTTAGGTAAAAGGCATGTGGAATTTTGAGCTGCAATGGGGTTAATACCAAATTTGAGCGTTTTTAACTTGAATGGGCTGGGTGGGGTGGTAGAATATTTTGTTATGTTAAGTGGACTGTTACATCTAGCATCTGGACTATGTCATGTACCATACAAACTTGAGTTAATGATTTTCAGGCTGAAGAATGAGTTTTCAATACCCATTAGGTCAGCATAACATTCAATTTTGTAATAAAATTTTTTATGGGTGATTATCACTCTAAAAACCTAGGTCTCCGTGGAAACAATAGGCCTGTTCACCAATTCGTATGCTCAACAATTAGACCAATATAACATTTCTATTGCCAAGTTACCCTATTTTAAGTAGGGCTGTCAAAAAAGAAGTGGTTTTTCTTTCTACAACTTATTAGAAGAAAAACTTAAGATATAGACTGGACATATCTTTTCCATTTAGGAAAAGTACAAAAAAGCCCTTGGCACACCCTAGTGTTGGTATTTTATTTTAGTTACGAAATGAAGTGTCAATACAAAAACAGCAATGGAGAGTTTAATATAATCAGTAAGGAAAATTCAGACTTGTGATAGTCATTCAATGAGCAGTTTTTGTCACCCTAGGCACTTCTGCGATCTTCAATCATTTTGGTGCTTTACAGTCTGAAATATCTGCAAAGTTGTTTGATTCAAATTGAAAAGTGATGGGGAATTTGGGTTTGGCGTGGATTGGAAGGAGCAATGTTAACTTATAGGTGAAACACAGGTATATAGTTTGAGTGTTATGCTTGATCATTTAGAGTGAAGTCATCAAGTCATTCCCAGATTTAGGTAATGTTTGAAACCTTAAAGCACATAAAATTACGTCAATCATCTTCCAGATAAGCAAGTTGCCTCTTCATTTTTTGTTTTATTTCTAACTTAAGCCTGTTTTAAGTGACATCCTCCCTTGTTTGAGATAGGAAAAAAGCAGCAAAATTAATTATTTAGAAAGCTTGAAAAATAGTTCAAACAACATTACAGGGTTCCAGTCCTACAATTTTCTCGTTTTCATCAAGTGATCATTGGATTCCCTGGAAAACCCCGTAGCAGATAACCGAAACCGTATTGTACATGTTTCTGATAAGAGAAATTTGAAAATATAATAAACTAGGCTTTAAACAACTGGTGAAGACACCAAAGAATTAAAGACTAGCATAGCCAATGTCACAGAGATCATCAATGGTCATTCCTTCTCATTGATAACACATGCAAAATATAGGACATAAATAAGAAAAGATACAAGTTTTGAAAATATAATAAACCAAGTTTTAAGCAATTGGTGAAGATAGCAGAGAGTTCAGGACTGTAGAATAGCCAGTATCAAAGTGATCATCAATGACCATTTCTTCTCATTGACAACACATGCACAAAATGGAACATAAATAAGGTCAAATAAGAATTATGGAACAACAAGTAAGAGCACGCAGAACAGAAACAAAGAAGCTTCCAGCTAGATGTATAGAACAAAAAGTAAAAAAGCTTGCCAAGAAAGAAAGTTGAAACCTTTGCTTGCCTTCTTTTTTCATTTCCCAGTGCAAAAAATGTTATGATTCTTCTTATGAAACAGTGATATGAGGGGAAAATGTATGAGACATAGTGACCAAAAGAGTATAGGAGCTAAGTAGTTGAGCGTAAGGACATGTCAAGATGTGAATGTCTTAGTTGAAAGCACTGATATAGTGTTGGAAAAATAAGGAGTCATATGAGTAGAGAAGATTGATAGAATACTAAGAACTTTATATGCATTACCTAGATAAATAAATGCCTAAACAAAATCAAACTTTTTCGGCATACCAAGATTTATTTTGTCGATCACTTTTATTTTATATACAAGGTTTCAAAATGTTCAATAAAATATTGATGAAAACTTGCGCCCAATTCATATCCTTGCTGGTTATAGTGGCTCAATTGTAAGCATCATCATGTGTTTTCTTTATTGATAATGAGTTGAAGGCTTGCGTTGTGCTTGCTTGTAAGATCAATATCATTGGCAATCCATTTTTTGTATGCTTTTTGAAAAAAAGGATTTCATCAACCTTTGCAAATTACATTCCATAGCAAGTTTTTCACTATTATGTTGTGTCTCAGAGACACATTGTAAAGGCTTCGGTATTCTTGTTTGAGTTGATGCTAAGATTCCAATTGAAAGTTAAGTCTACGGCGATTGCTCAAAAGCTTATTGAGTCTACCTTAATTGGCTTCACTCAAATGACCTTGAGAAGCTCCATGTCTGTTGATTTTGACCAAAGGATATGTTTGAGGGCTCTCAAGTAGTTACCTTGATTTTTTTAATAGGTGTAATACCTCCAATCACTTGAATTCTTGTTAACAAGGTTAATATCTCACATCACTTAGTTTTTATGAAATCAAAGTTCATTTGTAACTATAGGGTGTAAAATTTTAAGTTCAGATGCCTTGTGATACTTGGATACGCGGCCTCACCATGTACATACTTCTTAGTAAAACTTCCTTTTCATTCATCGTCATGTTTGAGTCATCCTCACATGACCCTAATCTAAAAGAGATATGCAACATTAACCATGTTTCATATATTTGACTTGGTATTAGTAAGAATTCATGATACACAATATTCAATTTTGGTGCTCAATAGATAATGCTCCACATTGACATTATACTATCTTGTGGAATGTTAGGGTCTTAAACACCCTGAACACTTAAAAGTAGACATTTTCATGATTCAAGAGTCCAAGTTGATCAATCATGAAATATATTTGTTCAAGAGAAGATTGAAAAACATGGCCAGTGATATCAGTTTAGTTATTGGAGGCCTAACTAATTTTTTTGAAGCTGCATGCAGTTCTTTTGGAAAGGTTTGTAGAGAGTAACAATCGAGTTGGCTATAAGGTAATAAGTCTATCATAAATCTACAATTTATCTTGGTGAATATCCACAAGGCTAATATATGCATTAAAAAGAGAACTTTGGGTAGAACTAGAGCTTTTCCTTGTAGGACATCCCAACCTTTGTCTTATTTTTTGGGGTGACATTAATGCATTCCTTCATAATAGTGATAAAAGAAGGATAATTACATGGGCTAGCCGGTCCCATAAGGATTTCAATGAATGGGTGGATAGGGATAATTGTTGGAAATTAACATGATGAATGGATCACAGATGGACAAATAGGAGACTAGGTTTTCGTCACATTTTAGAAAAGTTTGATAGATTTGTCTTTTGAAAAGACTTAGGCTTCTTCCCCTTTGGCTTTGAGGGAACAATTTAGTTGGAAATTATAGGGGACAAGAGGCTGGTTAAAAGCCCTTTCAAATTTGAAAATATGTGGATGAAAAATCCATAATGTTTTCACCTCGTGGAAGGGTGGTGGAGAGAAAAACAACCCACTAGATTAAAAATATTCAGATTTGTAACCAAACTAAAACTTTTAAAGTAGGTTATCAAAGAATGTGATAACTTGCATTCTAAAAACATCTTAGAAACCAAGAAAACTATCGAAGAAGATTTGTAGCGACTTAAAGAAGAGGTGGTTAAAAATGAAAGGGATTAGAAAAAATATCTAAAAAATTAATATCTTTTGAAAGCATATGAAGAAGTTTTAGTAAAAGAGGAAATATCTTGGAGACATAAACTTAGAGAAACTTGAATAAGTGAGGGGGACAAGAATTTCAAATATTTCCACAATGACAAAGCAAAGAAGACATTTGAATATAATTTCCCCAATAAAAAAGGAAGATGACTCCACCATAGAGGAGCCAAATGCAATTGCCGAAGAGATGGTGCCTTCTTTAGTAATCTTCTCAATAATTGGGAGGGTTCAAAAGTTTTAGCATGAAAAAACATCATTTGAAACATACCAATGTTGGTTAACGAGAATTAGTTTAAAATGTTAAATGCCAACTTCTTCTCAATAAAGAAGACACTTTAAGTCAATTACATCTAGGTAAAGCTCTAGGTCTAGATGGTTTTGTGGTTAGCTTCTTTCAAAAGTGTTGGGGAACATTGGGTCAAGAGCTGGTTTTGTCCCGGGTTGATCCAGTCTGAATAGTGTCATCATTGCTTAAGAAGTAATTCATTCAGTACAACAAACCAAAAACTAGAGTATGGTGATTAAATTAGACATCAAAAAGTCGTCTGATAGAGTGGATTGGAGATTCCTTCTAGAGGTGATAGAAGCCTTTGGTTTCAACAAAAGATGGTTGAATTGGATCTTGAATTGTATATCTAGCCCATGATATTTGGTTCTCCTTAATGAATCTAAAAGGTTTCTTTGAGGTATCAAGGGGCTTGTATGTCACTGAGATCCTTTGTCTCCCTTCCTATTTATCATAATCATAGAGGCTTTGGGCACGTTTTTGGTGAAAGCATCCTCCATGGGTAAACTTGAGGGTATCAAAGTCACTAGTGTTGTGCCTCCTATTTCTCAATAACAATTTTTAGATGATAAAATGCTCTTTGAAGCTACAAGAATGAAGCCATGCATCATAAACATATGTTGAATATGTATTAGAGAGAATTTGGGAAGGAATTGAGCAACACGATATCAAAAACCTTCTTTTACACCCTAGTTTAGAAGGAACAAGAAATCATAAGGATCCTAAATTTTAGGATGGTTCATTTACATTGTACTTACCTAGGACTTTCTTTAGTAAAGGGCCTTAGTTTAGGAAAGCTTTGTGATCCATTAAAAGAGATAATGAATAATAGGTTGACTTCTTGGAAGGGTAGATGACTATCTTGGGTAGGAAGAAGAGAGACAAGAAAGAGGGATAGAGTGAGAGAGGGTAGAAAATAGAGAGAGATAGGGAGAGGGTGAGATGGATTAGAGAGGGAGAGAGGAGTGGGGAAGGAAAGACAAGATGAGAGTTGTTGGGAAGAGAGAGAATAATAGGGGAAAAGAGAGAGGCGGGGAAACAAGTTACAAGAGAGAAGGGAAAGAGATGGATTGAGAGGGGGAAATATACCGATAGATGGGGAGAGGGTGGAGATGGTGTAGAGAGGGAGAGAGGCGTGGGGAAGGAGAGAAGAGATAAGAGATGTGGGGAAGAGGGAGAGAGTGAGAGGGCGAAAAGAGAGAGGGGGAGGAGAACCAGAGAGATGGAGTGATAGAGGGGATGAGATAGAGTGAAAGAGAGAGATAGAGAGAGAGGAGAGATGGGGTAGAGAGGGAGAGGGGGGTTGGAAAGGAAATAAGAGAGGAGAGATGTGGGGAAGATGGAGAGAGTGAGAGGGGGAAATAGAGAGGTGGGGAAACAAGAGAGAAGGGAAAGAGAAATTGAGTGAGAGAGGGGATAAGAGAGGGGGAAATATATAGATAGATAGGGAGAGGGGTGAGATGGGGTAGAGAGGGAGAGAGGGGTGGAGAAGGAGAGAAGAGAGGAGATATGTGAGGAAGAGGGAGAGAGTGAGAGGGGGGAAAGAGAGAGTCAGGGAAACAAGAGAGAAGGGAAAGTGAGATGGAGTGAGAGAGGGGGAAAGATAGAGAGAGATAGGGAGAGGATGGAGATGGGGTAGAGAGGGAGAGAGAGGTGGGAATGAGAGAAGAGAGGAGATATGTGGAGAAGAGGGAGAGAGTGAGATAGGGGAAAGAGGGGGGAAATAAGAGAGAAGGAAAAGAGGGATGGATTGAGAGAGGGGGAAAGATAGAGATAGATAGGGAGAGGGGGAAGATCGGGTAGAGAGGGAGAGAGGGGTGGGGAAGGAGAGAAGAGAGGAGAGATGTGGGCAATAGGGAGAGAGTGAGAGGGGGGAACATGAGATGGGGGGGGAAACAAGAGAGAAGCAAAAGAGAGATGGACTAAGAGAGGGGGAGATAGGGTAGAGAGGGAGAGAGGGTTGGGGAAGGAGAGAAGAGAAGAGAGCATGTGGGGAAAATGGAGAGAGTGAGAGGGGGAAAAGAGAGAGGTGGGGAAATAAGAGTGAAGAGAAAGAGGAATGGAGTGAGAAAGGGGAGAAGAGAGAGGGGGAAAGATAGAGAGAGATGGGAAGAGGGACGAGATGGGGTAGAAAGTGAGAGAGGGGTGGGGAAGGAGACAAGGGAGGAGAGATGTGGAGAAGAGGGAGAAAGTCAAAGGGGGAAAAGAGAGATGTGGGAGAACAGGAGAGAAGGGAAAAAGGGATGCAGTGAGAGAGGGGGCAAGATAAAGAGATATAAGGAGAGGGGGGATATTGGGTAAAGAGGGGGAGAGGGGTGGGGGAAAAGGATAAGAGAGGAGAGATGTGAGGAAGGCCCTAAAAACTAAGCCATAAATAGTATAGTAGACCCTAAACCCTAAATCATAAGCCCTAATCCCTAAACTATAACCCCTTAACCCTAAAATCTAATCCATAACCCCTATACTACTATCTAAACCCTAAATCATAAGTGTTGAACTCTAAAATCTAAGTCCTATACCCTAAACCTTGCACCTTTAACCCTATACTAAACTTCAAGGGAGAGGGAGAGAAGAGAAAGAGGGAGAGAGCGAGAGGTGGGAAAGAGAGAGGTGGGGTACCTCTCCCTTCCTCTCAATCCCTTCACCCAATCACTCTCTCCATTTCATTTTATCTTATGCCCTAAACCCTAAATCTCAAGACCTTAGATCTAAACTCTATGCCCTAAGCCCTAAACTCTAAACCTTACACCATAAACCCTATACTAGACCCTAAATCCTAAGCTCTAATCCCTAAAGTCTAAGCTTTAAGCCCTAAAATATTTTCCCTAACCACTATAATACTCTCTAAACTATAAACTATAATCTGTATGCTCCAAACTCTAAACCCTAAGCCCTATACCGTAAACCCTATACTAAGCCATAAGAGATAGATCTTGTGGGTGAGAGGGAGAGAATGGAAAGATGGAGAGAGTGAGATGTGGTAAATATAGAGGTGGAGAAATGAGAGAAGGGGAAGAGGGATAGATTGGGAGAGGGGGACAGATAGAGAGAGCTAGGGCAAGAGGAAAATATTGACAGTGGGGGAAAGAGACATGTGGAGATGGACAAGTAAGGAAGGCGGAGAGGGAAGGACAAAAAGGAAATACATATGTACTTAGGTTAAGGGATAGAGAGGGGAGAGACGAGGGAGAGGGAGAGAGGGGTGGGGAAGGAGAGAAGAGATGAGAGATGTGGGAAAGAGGGAGAGAGTGAGAGGGGGGAAGAGAGAGGTGAGAACATCTCTCTTCCCCCTCTCCCCTTCTCTAATTTTGTCCATTTCTAACCCCTAAGTTACCCTGAACCATATGCCCTAAACCCTATGGTGCAGAGCACTCTAAGCTCATGACATGGTTAGAAGCAGTCAGTTAGGATGGAGGCATATCAAGATTACAACAAGGCATTTATTAAGCCTTCCATTGCATATTTTTACACTATACTTGTTTCTTCTTGCCTTGAGATCTTGGATTGGCTCATGATGTGAGCACAAGGAAATAAAATGGTTTAGAGTAGTTTGTGATCAAATAAAGCCCATTTGTAAAGGCTCTAGGTTCATTTGGTGTTTCTATAAACCATGAATCTTAGAGACCTATGGGGCTAGAATAGGGAATAGGAGATAGTTTAAGGTCTAAATAATGTATAAAGACCTTAGAGAAGGATTTCATAGGTTCTTAGAGGTTAGAAAGTCTTTAGACTTCATAGGATGCAAAAATGCAAAGTTGCAACAAAAAGTTGCTATGCAACTTTGCAACTTTCTGTCGCAAGTTGTCAAATAGACAAATCAATGAGTTATAACTAATTCCAACTGATTCAAAGGTGGTTGATCGATGGAAATGATGTATAAATGAGTCTATCAACCTTCCCAATAGAACAGGTTGACATATGTACGAATTTTTACACTATCAATAAAAATTCCCTGGTTTTTTTGTGTTTAAAACCCTGTTGTTTCAATTGTGTACGATTTGTACGATCTGGGAGTGAGAGGCTGATGTTTTGAGAGACAAGATTGGCGAGTTATCTTTCGAATGCACTTAGTCTGAAGTGATTTGTCAATTGCTAACTCAAGATATAGCAATCTCTTCATAAACTACCAGAAAACCCTAGGTAGACAGGGTTTTTGGGCAAATGGGGGTATAGATCATGACTGTACCACCCAAATTGCACAAAACCCAATGCAAATGAAAGATCTAGCAATACATTTTCAGATTTTAGGAGTAGGAGTTGCAGAGTTAAAGGGAATGATTTATGCTTGCAAGCCCTAGGCCAAATATATGAAGGTATTTGGTCCTAAATTATAGTAATTTGCATATTCTGTATTGCAGAAGAAGGAAGTAAGTAATTGAAAGGTGGATTAAGTGTTCTCAGATACCCTTGAAGAGATCCTAAAGCCTGTCTTCGATCTATGAATCCATTTCATTGGTCTTTCTTTGAAAACCAAGCCTATTAGGGCCCTACTAGGTCTGTGTTCTTTGGAAGATTCTTGGAGTGTTGGAGTAGACCAGGAGTTGGTTTTATGGGATATTGTTTGGGTAGTTGAACATTTCCAGATTCCATCATTTGTTAAGGTGTATGTGTGGATTGCGACAGGAACTTCAATTGTTTCCATCTTAGTTTCTGTAGCCTGTTTAGGGAATAAGTCAGTAGATTATTGTTACAAGTTAAAAAGTGGATTTGTGGATTAAGTTGATATCCTTAGGATTGTTGAAGGGATATAGCAATCAAAGTAAAGTGTTGAGGCACTTCTTAGAAGTCTTTATTGAAGACTTAGTGTTTTGGGAGCATTATACTTTAAAGGTTTGAAGACCAACCTTCCGCTGTGCCACTCTGCATCATGTGGTATCAGAGCATCAAGAGGATCTTGAGAAGGTTGGAAAGTGACAAGATGTCAGAAGGAGAAGAAGGAGAAAGGGAGATCCATCTGAGGATCACAAATGTTGAATTGGCCAAGCTTGTAAAGGAGCAAATGGCAGAAAGGAGAGCAGTAAGGGAAGAAAACAGAAGCATGAGAAGAGAGTTAGAAAAACTCAAGGGTAAGATGAAGAATGGTGACAATGATGAGTTTGAAGGAGAAGAGATTGAAAGGGATGTCTATGATGAGATAATCCCACCAGACCAAAGGCCACTCCTACAAGCATTAGAGAGAGTGGGAGTAAAAGGAGGAGATATACCTGCTTTCTATGGCAAACTAAACCCTGATGAGTGCCTAGACTGGTTGGAGGCACTTGATAACCATTTTGAATGTGACCAAATCCCTGCAAGTCAGAGGGTTAAGATTGCAAAGGCAAAACTCAAAGGTCCAACCCTTAGTTGGTGGAACTTTTTGCAAAGTGAAAGACTAGATGAAGGAAAAGACCAGATCAGTACATGGAAGAGGATGAAGGCAGAGATCAGGAAGCAATTCATTCCTGAAGATTATGAGGTCCTAACACATCAGAGGCTGCACAATCTCAAACAAAAAGACATGGATGTTAGTACATATACCCAAGAGTTTCATAATTTGACTCTTAGGGAAAAAGTATATGAGACCAACAAACAAAAGTTGGCAAGATATATAAGTGGTTTGAAGTACAGTATTCAGGATGAGTTGACCCTTGTCACTCTTGAATCTGTCCATTAGTGCTTCAATCTAGCCTTGAAGATTGAAGAAAAGCAGAGGAGAAGAGGAGAATCTAATTCTAATAGGGGAAGAGGAAACAACTTCAGAGGAAGAGGAGGAAGGTTCCAAGGAAGGAACAACTTCTTCAAGGATGATACAAAAAGTCAGAGCTCGGAGACAGAGTCTAATACAAGAGGAGTCTTTAGAGGTAGGAGGTCTAATGGCAATAGAGGAGGAGGAAATGGAAGAGGCAGAGGAGGCAATGTCTTCACAGGCAAGTGCTTTACCTGCAACCAGACAGGACACCAGTCCTTTAGGTGCCCTCAAAAGATAGGAGATAATGCTAGGCAAGGCGACAGGAGAGTCCAACTGATCCAAGAGGAAGAGGATGGACAAAGCACTTCATCATACTACTCCACTTCATCCAGACCTGCTGATGCTGAACAAGGAGAATTTCTGATGATGCAAAGGACATTGTTGAAGGTGCCAAACCCTGTTGAACCTCCACAAAGGAAAGCCCTATTTCAGACCCATTGCAAGGTAAAGGCAAGGTATGTAAATTGATTGTTGATTCTGGTTCAACCGACAACATAGCATCTAGGGAGATGGTAGACAAACTTAAATTGCAAAGAATACCTCATCCCTGTCCTTATAAAGCATCATGGCTTACTAAAGAGAAACAAACACTTGTAAATGAGCAAGTATGGGTAGAGTTTACCCTAGGAGAGTATGTAGACAAGGTTCTTTGTGACATAACAGATATGGATGCTTGCAACCTCCTATTAGGGAGACCATGGCAATATGATGTAAAATCCAGGCATGATGGGGAGACTAATGTTTACACTATAACCAAAGGAGGCATTAATTACACTATGAACCCCTTACCTGATGATGGAAAGGCAGACCATGTGGTTAGTAGTGTTGCCTTGGTAGGAGAAAAGGAGTTTTTGCAGACCTTGAAAGAAAAGGACACCCCATGCTTTGCTATAGTAACCAGGCCTAAAAAGGAAGTCTTAGTGAAACCTAAAGACATACCCAAGAATGAACAATGGTGGGAGGATGTTGGCCCGAAAGAAGTTAGAACTCTTTTAGAAAAATATCATGGGATAGTGGCAGGAAGTGTTCCAACCTCCTTACCACCTAAAAGGGAAATTAGCCACTGTATAGACCTAATCCCTGGTGCAACATTACCCAATAAAGCAGCATATAAATTGACCCCAGAATAGAATGTAGAAATTGCTAAACAAATAGAGGATCTGCTGTCTAAAGGTTTGATTAGAAAGAGTGTAAGTCCATGTGCAGTTCTTGCAGTATTAGCACCTAAAAAGGAAGGCACTTGGAGACTATGTACAGACTCTAGGGCCATTAACAAGATAACAATAAGGCATAGGTTCCCAATGCCAATAATGGAGGACCTACTTGATTGCTTAGGAGGGGCAAATTTTTATTCCAAGGTAGATTTGAAAAGTGGATACCACCAGATAAGAATAAGAGAGGGGGATGAATGGAAAACCGCCTTCAAGACCACAGAAGGACTTTATGAATGGCTTGTCATGCCATTTGGGCTATCAAATGCTCCTAGTACCTTTATGAGGCTCATGAATGAGGTCCTCAAGCCTTTTTTGAACAAATTTGTAGTTGTTTATTTAGATGACATCCTCATATTTAGCAAGGATGAAGATGAGCACTTGAAACACATAGATCTTGTTTTGAAAAGACTACATGAAGAAGACTTGAAGATTAACCTTGAGAAGTGCACCTTTGTCAAGGAAGAGATTATATTTCTAGGATTTGTCATTTCAAAAGACTGTCTTAAGGTGGATCCCTCTAAAATTGAGGCCATTTTGAATTGGCCACCTCCAAACAGTCCGAGTGAAGTTAAAAGCTTTCATGGCCTTTGTAACTTTTACAGAAAATTCATCAAAAATTTCAGTGGTATATCAGCACCTATAATTGATACTATAAAGGGAGGAAGAAAGTGTCATTTTGTGTGGATTAAGGAAGCAACAGAGGCATTTGAGGTTCTTAAACAAAGGATAGCACAAGAACCAATCCTAAGATTTCCTGATTTCAACAAAATTTTTACTGTGGAGTGTGATGCAAGTATTAAAGCCATAGGAGGAGTCTTGAGTCAAGAAGGCAGGCCTGTGGCCTTCTTCAATGAAAAACTCAATGATGCAAAGCAGAAATATTCAGTCTATGATTTGGAATTATATGCTATGGTACAATCACTTAAAAGGTGGAGACACTATTTGTTACCAAAATAATTTATTGTATTCACTGACAATCAGGCTTTAAGTTTTTTCAACGGGCAGGATAAGCTCAGTCAAAGGCATATAAAGTGGATGGAATTCATGCAGGCTTATACATTCTCCATTAAGCACAAAAAGGGCATTGTTAATAAAGTTGTTGATGCTTTAAGTAGGAGGAATCTCATTGTGCAAACCATTGAACTTGAAAGCATTGGAATCTCTGTTATGAAGGAGATGTATCCAAATGATGGAGATTTTAAGGAGATATATCAGACATGTTTAGAAATGGGAGACAAATATCATACTGATTTTGCAGAGTACCTCATCCAAGAGGGGTTACTATTCAAAGGTGGACAACTGTGTGTACCAAGAGGATCTTGTAGAGAAAACATAATCAAGGAGAAGCATTGTGGGGGCATGTCAGGACATTTTGGCCTAGACAAGACACTAGAGCAAGTGAAGAGGTTCTACTACTGGCCTAAAATGCAATCAGAGGTCAGAAATTTTGTTGATGGTTGCCTAATTTGTCAAAAAAGGACACACTTCTAATGCAGGGTTATACAATCCTTTACCCATACCATGCAAACCTTGGGATTCTATAAGTATGGACTTTGTATTAGGATTGCCAAGAACTAAATCAGGTCATGATAGCATCTTTGTAGTTGTTGATAGGTTTTCAAAGATGGCTCACTTTATTCCTTGTAGGACAACACATGATGCATCCCACATAGCAGGGTTATTCTTTAAAGAAGTAGTTAGATTGCATGGACTACCTATGTCAATTGTATCTGATAGGGACCCTAAGTTCCTAGGACATTTTTGGAGAACATTATGGAAGAAACTAGGAACCAATCTGAACTTTTCATCTGCCTACCACCCACAATCAGATGGGCAAACATAGGTCATAAATAGATCACTAGGAAACTTATTGAGATGTCTGACCCAATAGCATGAAGGATCATGGGATACAGTCCTGTCACAGGCAGAATACTCTTATAATGATTCAATGAACCGGAGCACTGGTATGACTCCCTTCCAAATTGTTTATGGAAGCCACCCAAGGGGAGTTTTGGAACTTAGAAACATCAAGAATATGGATAGAAAGAGTGCATAGGCAGAGGACTTTGCACAAGTCATGAAGGATATACAAGAACAAGTAAGGAACAGACTTCAAGTTACATCAACAAAGTACAAGGAACAGGTGGACAGCAAGAGAAGAGACCTGCAGTTCAAAGTTGGTGATTTGGTTATGATACACCTCAAAAAGGAAAGGTTACCAAAAGGGCAGTATACTAAGTTAATGATGAAAAAGGCAGGGCCATTCAAAGTGATCAAGAAATGTGGCAATAATGCCTACAAAATTGACCTTCCAGCAGACATAGGCCTTTCCCCAATTTTCAATATTTCTGATTTGCATGCATACAAACTACCTACTGATATCTGTGATGCAGGAATAGGTCCAAATAACAGCGCTGATGTATCTCAGTTACCTAAAATTCAGAAGCCTCAAATTGAATGTATTTTAGATAGGAAGATCACCAAGCAAACAAGAAGGGGTACCTACTACTCTTACCTTGTCAAATTGAGGAACTCACCTAATGAAGATGCTACTTGGATGACTGAAGCGGAGATTGAAAAGGCAGGATACCAGTTTGACACAATCCCAACTCAAGGGACTTGAGTTCTTCAGAGGAGGGTAGTATGGTGCAGAGCACTCTAAGCTCATGACATGGTTAGAAGCAGTCAGTTAGGATGGAGGCATATCAAGATTACAACAAGGCATTTATTAAGCCTTCCATTGCATATTTTTACACTATACTTGTTTCTTCTTGCCTTGAGATCTTGGATTGGCTCATGATGTGAGCACAAGGAAATAAAATGGTTTAGAGTAGTTTGTGATCAAATAAAGCCCATTTGTAAAGGCTCTAGGTTCATTTGGTGTTTCTATAAACCATGAATCTTAGAGACCTATGGGGCTAGAATAGGGAATAGGAGATAGTTTAAGGTCTAAATAATGTATAAAAACCTTAGAGAAGGATTTCATAGGTTCTTAGAGGTTAGAAAGTCTTTAGACTTCATAGGATGCAAAAATGCAAAGTTGCAACAAAAAGTTGCTATGCAACTTTGCAACTTTCTGTCGCAAGTTGTCAAATAGACAAATCAGTGAGTTATAACCGATTCCAACCAATTCAAAGGTGGTTGATCAATGGAAATGATGTATAAATGAGTCTATCAACCTTCCCAATAGAACAAGTTGACATATGTACGGATTTTTATACTATCAATAAAAATTCCCTGATTTTTTTGTGTTTAAAACCCTGTTGTTTCAATTGTGTACAATCTGTACGATCTGGGAGTGAGAGGCTGATGTTTTGAGAGACAAGATTGGGGAGTTATCTTTCGAATGCACTTAGTCTGAAGTGATTTGTCAATCGCTAACTCAAGATATAGCAATCTCTTCATAAACTACCAGAAAACCCTAGGTAGGCAGGGGTTTTGGGCAAATGGGGGTATAGATCGTGACTGTACCACCCAAATTGCACAAAACCCAATGCAAATGAAAGATCTAGCAATACATTTTCAGATTTTAGGAGTAGGAGTTGCAGAGTTAAAGGGAATGATTTATGCTTGCAAGCCCTAGGCCAAATATATGAAGGTATTTGGTCCTAAATTATAGTAATTTGCATATTCTGTATTACAGAAGAAGGAAGTAAGTAATTGAAAGGTGGATTAAGTGTTCTCAGATACCCTTGAAGAGATCCTAAAGCCTGTCTTCGATCTATGAACCCATTTCATTGGTCTTTCTTTGAAAACCAAGCCTATTAGGGCCCTACTAGGTCTGTGTTCTTTGGAAGATTCTTGGAGTGCTAGAGTAGACCAGGAGTTGGTTTTATGGGATATTGTTTGGGTAGTTGAACATTTCCAGATTCCATCATTTGTTAAGGTGTATGTGTGGATTGCCATAGGAACTTCAATTGTTTCCATCTTAGTTTTTGTAGCCTATTTAGGGAATAAGTCAGTAGATTATTGTTACAAGTTAAAAAGTGGATTTGTGGATTAAGTTGATATCCTTAGGATTGTTGAAGGGATATAGCAATCAAAGTAAAGTGTTGAGGCACTTCTTAGAAGTTTTTATTGAAGACTTAGTGTTTTGGGAGCATTATATTTTAAAGGTTTGAAGACCAACCTTCCGCTGTGCCGCTTTGCATCACCCTATCCCAGTCCCTAAACCCTAAATCCCAAGCTCTAAGCTCTAAACTCTAAGTCCTCAGCCCTAAACCCTAAACCATGCACTATGAAACCTATTGTAGACCCTATATTCTTGAGGGTTTAAAACCATTAGAGACTAGTATAGGGTTCAAGGCTTATGGGTCATGAGAGAGAGAGAGAGAGAGCATGGTCTATAGTTTAGGGTTTAGAGCTTAGAGTTCTGAGAGAGGGATAGATGGAGAGAGGTTGAGGAGATGGAAAGAGAGGGGGAAAGAGGGACCTTGGAATAAAGAGGGACATAGGTAAAAGGGTGAATATAGGGGGGTTGAGATAAGGGAAGCGAGGAAGAGAGGGAGAGCGTGGCGGGGAAGAAGAAGAGATGAGATAGATGTGGGTAACAAGGAGAGAAGGGAAAGATGGAGAGAGGAAGAGGTGGGAATGAGAGAAATGGGGAAATAGAAGAGAAGGGAATGGGGGATGGACTGAGAGAGGGGAGATGATGAATGGGGAATGATAAAGAGATTGACAAATGGGGAAAGACACACGGGGAAATGGATAGGGGAGGAAGAAAGGGTGATTCAAGAGGGAGAGGGGATTGAGAGATGGGGATGCATAGGGGTAAAGGGATAAAGAGAGGGGAGATAAGGTAGCGAGAGAGAGGCTGTGAAAGGGGAAAAGGGAGAGAGAGGAAAGGAGAGGAAAAAATGTAGAGTGAAAGTGAGGAGGGAGATCAAGGAGAGAGGGAGACTAGTGATAGAGGGGGAAAGAGAGGAGAAAGGAAGATGACAAAAGAAAATAAAAAGGCAAAGGGATATGGGGGAGACATGTGAGGGAACAAAGGGGGAAGGGAGAGGGACAAGAGGAAGGGAGGGTGGTAGAGAGAGGGGGAAGGCAGAGGGATAGAGCGGAGAGAGGGTGATGAGAAGAGGGGAGAGGGATAGAGACGTGAGGAGGGATATGAGGGGCAGAGGGGAAAAAGAGAGAAGAGAGGGATAACGTGGAGAGAGGGTGATGGAAAGATGGGAGATGGATAAAGACATGGGGGACAAAGGGGAAAATGAGAGAAGGAAGAGAGGGATGCAATAGAGACTGAGAGATATTATAAAGATAAAGGCTTATAAGGAGGGATTTTGAGAGGTGGAGATGAAGAAACACAACTAGCTTGTTGAGACATTTATAGGGAGAAATGGATGTCAAAAACCTAATTAGAGATGTATAGAGGGTTGAGATGAATAGAGGATGATATATGGAACCATTGTAATAAAAAAATAATGGAGAGGTGGACACACTAGATTGAAACCATAAAGTGTAATTTTTAACAAAATTGAGAGACATAGACACAAAGCAACATTTATGAATAAGTTCTACACATGGTGTATGCCATATATGGGGCACACCATATGCAAAGAACTTTCTACAGTTGGTGTGCATCATATATGGTACACTCCATATATGATGTGCCCATTAACTTCTTTGAGAAACACAATGCCTAAGGCTTGGACTTTCCTTGGGCATCCAATCCAAAGGCTTGTACAATTCAAACATGCTTGAGACGTGTTTTCCAACAAACATACAAAAAATTCATATTTTTTTCGTTTGTGCTCCTTATCAGGTTTGCACATGGTTCAACAATGATAAAATCAAACAACGAGATGTTATAGAACTCTTTTTTATCTATCTAACCATATAATCTATTTTGAATTTTGATTATATTAAACTTTTCATCTCTAATTTCTTTTCTAAGTATTTCTATTTTGTTTTTCAAAAACCAACATGTACTATTTTGGGCATATATTTTGGCTCATTCATTGAATTTTGAAACAAGTTACTTTTTTAGAAACTAGACTCCATTTTACAGACTTTTAGAATCTTTTTATTTTATTTTTGATTAGTTTTCAATGATTTCTAGGGGGAGCATGCTCAACTTTCATGTTTTAAAGATGTGTCCACTTCAGAAATTCATAAAAAATCATACATTCTTAAAAAAATTAGCAAAAAAATCTGGGATAAACTACGTGGTTTTAGCTAACTTCTCATTGAAGTGATTTAAAAAAATAAAAAATAAAAAAGTTAACATTTTAGGGGGAGCACACCAAACACTGTGTTATATTTTTTCATTAAAAAAAAACCACTTTTTGTGCTCCCCCTTTTTGAGGGTCTTTATCTCCACTATTTTCAAAAATAAATTAGTAGTTTAGAAACTAGATTCAAAGTACTACAACTCTTGTTCTTGTTGCATCTTCAAATTTTGATTCTGATTATCTTCAATTTCTTATTGAAGTTTAGAGTTTTATGATTTCATAAAAAAATTGGCATCTTATACCCCCTTTTTAGTCCCCCATCTTTCTTCTTTTGGTCATAATTAACTTTCCTATCTACTTGTTGTTTGGAATTTAGTAGTTACCTGTTGTTAGTAGTCTTAACCAACCTGGTATACAATTTATGTTGTTGTTGGTTGTGGTTGGGAGATCTACCTATCGCTTTTGATGTGATGTACTGATTGCAAATTTATTTCTTGGTAACGAAAGATATATCTTTCAAACATGTGAAAATAGTTAGATGGTATATATTTTTATGGTATGTAATGTACATTTCTATTTATTTATGTAACTAGTGGAGTTAGGAAGAAACATTTGGTATCATTGTCAATATGAATCTTGCAGAAATATAATTCATAGACAAAAAATATGATGATGTCATGGGCTAGCCCATGGAAGAACCAAATGTAACTAAAATTGAAGAAGAGGAATCCATGATAAAAGACAAATCGACACAATACTTGGTGTACTTATGATAAGTATTTTGTAACTTGTACATTCAAAGGGATTCCCTCTAGTGAGGTTCTCAAGAGTGCTATTTGGGATAGTTTAATAGTGAATGATGAAGTTGACCATCTTGTTTGGAGATTGTTGAGGTTTCTCATACATAAATTTACTACCCTTCAAGACCTTCACAAGGAGAGGGACCGAAAGAAACATAGGCAATAGATATTGTAGTGGATCAAAGAAAAAAACTAGAGGGAGGAAGAAGAACATGACACTAGTAGTAGTTACATAATCTTGAAATTTAATATGCCCATGCAGTTGAAAAAATATAGAAGACGGTCCATGCCAAGTAATCAATAAGTCATAGAAGGTTTTGTAAGATCCCTTTGGTTGATAGAAGAAAATGAGTGATAAAGATGTCTGAAAAGAATTGTCCAAGTTGGAAATAGAGGGCTATTGAGGGAAAGTCCAAGTCTAGTAAGAAGTACAAGTCAAAGCATTAGTCACATCCATAATCAAGGGGAGAGGAAGAATCCCACTGATGGTGGGTAGAGAAAGAGTGTGTGGGTAGAACTTTCAAGACACCTACCACTCCCCAATGAAACATACAAAGACATTACCAACTAAATAGGCAACCCATTTGTACAATCAAAATCGAATGAAGAGGACAGAGAAGAATACCCTGAGACAGAGCTAGTGAAGATTTTGGAGAGTAATGAACATCACATTGAACAACTATCCATATTAGAGGAACTAATAATTGAGGTAATTGAGCTGAAGTCCCTAGGAAAATAGAGTGTACCAATGAGGAGGAAGGTTGCCAAAGTGCAAGGGATGCCAAGGGTGGACATGCATAAGACTCGTACATAGTGGTGAGTTCAAGTGAAGCATCATAATGTTGAAGGAAAACAAATGCAACCATGTATAAGGCACAAGGAATGTGCCAACTAAGAAATATGGTGACTCCCTTGCATGTCCACATGTCAACATGCATAAACTCCCAAGTTCATAAGAAATGCATTGGAGGTCTTGATATGACACTGCAAGATGTGCAAAAATATTTGGATAACAAGAAGTCACAAGGAAAAGGATTATTAGCTAAGAGAATTTACCACAATATAACAATGAATAAACATTAATTGGTTTATAGAGTTGGGGGTAAGTGCACCAAGACTATATGCAAAAAAGGGGTATATGTGGCCACTTTTTTTTTTCTTTCTGAAATCAGGTAATCTTGAACTTGGAAGAGAAATTTGAGAGTCATGCACTCAAAATTAGAAGATGTGCAAAAAACAAAAATTGTAGTACTTTAAATCTAGTTTCTAAAATACTAAATTTTTTATAAAATGGATAAGATTAAAGAGGGTGAAATCCATTACGCAAAGAAACTATTCTTGATTTTTTTTAGGAAAACATAACATAGTGTCTAACATGCGCATCAAGAAAGATATAGTTAGATTTAGTATTCTTTGAAAGAAAGATAGATAAGAGTGATAGTTAGAAGTTGTGTATTTTTTGTTGAGTATTTTTTTTGTAAGTTTTTGAATTGGACACATCTTGAAAATCAAGTGTCTATTTGTGCACTAGATATAACTTGCATCAAAATAATCGAACATGATTTTTTAAAAAAAATGTGTATAGAATCAAGTGCACAATAATAATATGAGATTTATTTTAAATTTAGTCAAGTAGATCAAAAGTTATTAAGAAAATGGTACACATATGTCGTTGAGAACTATGGAGACACTGGTAAATAAAATTAAACTTTACTATGTTATTGTTGTCCAAAAATAGAAAAAATTATATGGTTAGAAATTTTAGAAGACATGTGAAATTATGGTGGCAATTTTACAAATACCTAATTGATGATGTGTAAACCTGATGACGAGGAAGATGAGAAACCATTCTAGAAGAACAAAAGACATGAAAAAGGAGGGAGATGGAGGGAAATGAAGCTCTCAAGCCTTAGGGTCTTTATCCATGCCTATTGCCTAAGCATAACAGGATTGAGTTTTTAAACATTTAAAAATACGACCCTTTTTTTAAACATTAAAAATGTGATCGTGTTTGTAATGTTTAAAAACATGATCATATTTTGAATGTTTAGAAACACGTCCTTTTTTCAAACATTCAAAACACAATCATGTTTTTAAACATTAAAAACAAGATCGTGTCTTTAATGTTTAAAAGTTAAAAGAATGATCACATTTTTTAAAAACTTAAAGCCATACACATATATGGACATATGTATTCAAATTTAAAAACTATTGAGGAAATGCTTTGACAGAGTTGGAACTATTAAAAACCTCACCCACTTGGAAATAGTAGTGGACTTGAGTTATTAACGAGTAACATGCTCAAGGAGTAGTGGAAATTCCCAACCTAAAACCCATCACTACATATTTTGGAGTCATAACAAGGATTTACAAATAGCAAGGAGTAGTGGACTCTCTCTCTCTCTCTCTCCATCTCTTCCCCCTATTTACCCTCTCTCTACCTCATGCCTCTCACCCTCTCCCTCTTCTCTCACTTTCTCTCATGTCCCCCTTGTAATTACCCCCTCTTACACTCTCTTACACACACACACACACACACACACACACATATTTATATACATACACATTATATATGTACATATATAAATATGTATACATATATTAAATTTACATTTATATGTCCATATATGTGTATATGGATTTATATTTTTAATGTTTAAAACCCTTATGAGGTTTTCAAACATTAAAATCATGTCATATTTTTAAACATTAAAAAAATGATCATGTTTTTAAACATTAAAATCATGTCATATTTTTAAACATTAAAAACATGATCATGTTTTTAAACATTAAAAACACATTAAAACCAAACCATAACCCAATTGGGTTATTTGAATTAAAAGAAACTCGATCAGGTTATTGGCATTTTGGGATTTTTTGAGTTGGTGGCTACTTTTTTGTACACCATCTTGGTGCACTTACCCTTGGATGAGAATTTAAGACTCTTGAGAATCCCTAAAGAAGGTATTCAAAGCAGAGTATAAATTGTTGAGAAACGGTAATGAAATTATGGCCAAAATTTACAACACTAAACAAGAGAAGCGTGGAAATGAACGAGCTCACAATCGTAGGCTCAAAGAGTTACTAGTAAAATTAGTGAATTAGCCAACTGAAAACCTTAAGAAAAGATGGTTCATTGTGGGGTTAATCCCCTTTCTATGTAAGAAAATGATAGTGGTACCTTTTTCATCATATGCCAATCCTTATAACTAGGTGGTGGACATCGAGAGAGAAGTCAAAACATCCTCTTAGGGAAAATAAAAGTTGGATGATGACAAAAGCACCAAGGATAATAGAAATGATGAATCCAAAATTGTCCAAGCCCTACAAATAGATATGAAAAGTAGGATGAAGGAGTTGAAAGTCAAGAAGCAAAGTTCTAAGAAAAACAAAGTATTATGAGGTTCCAATTATAAAGTAGGTCACATTAAAACCTTTTATTGAAATAAACTATTTTTCAATATCTGTTAGGTATTGGGACATTTAATAAATGAATGCCCATACTATCTAAATAGAAGAGGCACACATTATGAAACGAAAGGAATGATAATGATTGAGTTTCAGAAGTGTAATGAATGGGGTCACTTTTTGTGAGAACGTCAAAGTGGTGAAAATAGTTTGGGAATGTTGTGTAATTGGGGTGGACTAGGTAATAAAAAATACATCAACAATCCAAAGCAAAAAGGGGGGAATATGCTAGTTGTGGAGAATCCAAATGAGGAGGTTTTGGCGATCACTAGATTATAATCAAAGAAGGTGGTGTACATACATCTATCCACATGTGGAGAAGGAAAGACTTCAAGAAGCAAAAATTGACGTGGAACATGCGATAACCAATGATAGAATAACCTCCAATAATGTCGCAAGTACTTCATTATGGTCATAGTTAGGAAAAAATATGGTATAACATGTTGGCTGAATATTTTACAATCGTTAGTTTTCAACTAATTGCAAAATGGTAGTTTTGACCATAGCGCGTGAGATAAAGTCTCTCCTATTTGTAAGGGAAGGCTCCCCCTTTTACTGCTACAAAAAACAACTAACACTTAACTAGAATCTAAGAATATGTACACCAAGCTAATCAATAAGGTGTTACCTTTGTCATATTCTCTTTTTTCAGAATAAGCGTTAACTCAACTACCACTAGAAGTTAACTTCATGCTTTTACCGCTATCATATGGAAATATATAAATAGTACTTTCTTTTTAGATTTTGTATTGGATGCTCATTTGTCTAAATCTATGTTACATTAATTATATACTCTATTGTTATGACACAATTATAAGTCTTGGGCATGAAAGTTGTTCTAGAGGTTTTCCACTTGCAAACACTTGTGGAATATTGGAGTTCCAATGACCTCCTCAATGTCATCATCATGTCTAGTCCTCTCAACACAAATATTTTTTTTCCTCTCAACGTGACCATGACATTCTTACTGGCATGACGATGGAACATTTTCTTAGCTAAACTTTTTTGTTTCACCTATTCATGCAACTCTAATTCGGAAGAAAAAAACACAAAAATGATACAAACCCATTTTTGACGGTTAGGGTCCCCTTCCCCCAACTAATATAGCTCTTATTACTGGATAGTATGTATTATTTTTTATTCTTTTAAATATCTAACATAATTTGTATAGATATAAATTTATACATAAGTTGTGGATTATATTTTCATCGATTATAAATGTTTGTAAGATTTCGAAGCATCGCCGTATCTAAATTCCATATCCTGCAAAGCACCCACTAACTTAATGACGACAAAATTTCATTCATTTCAAAGCCAAAATGTCTCAGACTTGTAACAAAAAGAAGAAAGTAACACAAACAAATACAGAGAACAAATTACTTTACAGAAAGCAAAAATCTTCCATCAAAATTTCATTGATAGATTACATTTTGCAGACTTTGTCTTAAATCTCCTATTTTAATTAAAACAATGATGAAAATGATACATGGTACAATTTCTTTACTGTTGTAGCTTCCATTTTCATGATTCCTCCAATGTTGTGATCCCCTAGAGGCGTCACTTTCTTTCTTGCGACAACTTCTTTAAACAACAAATTGATTGCACTTTCCCCTTAGCTTTATTGATAATTTTCTAAAAACAATGTTGATAGAAAATACTATTTTTTTTTTCAAAATCTTCTTTTATCAGGACACATATATAATATTCAGTCTTTCTTTTCTCTTGGCAATAGTCGCCGCCAATTCCACTTTAACTGGGCATAATAAACATTTTCTCGATAACAAGTCTTTCATGCATCCTCCTGCGATCCACATCCCCTTTTATTCAAACTCCAGAATGAAAGAATTTTTATTTCTAAAAAAAATACGTTTCTTGTTTATTTTCTTGGGTTTCAAATTCATACTTAAGACATGTATTCAGTATGGTTTATCAAGTTTTTGGAGAAATATATGTTATTTATAATTAGCATTGAAAGACCATGTGTTTGGCTCCTCATATTCTACAATATCTGCGTTTCTTAAAGATTAACAATATTTATCATGAATTAAAAAACCTTTTTTATCTCACTCAAAAAGAATAAAAATCTTTAAGTTATTATTATATTTTAAATTTTTTTATCATTAATTATTATATTTTGAAAACAAATCTATAAGACATTGATTAAAAAGTTCGATACAACTTGAATACAATTTTACATTATAGATGATATTGAAAAAAAAAAATTAAAAATTACAAAAACATAATTTTTTACCTTTTTAATAGATTTCTTTTAATTTTAAATTTTTTGTGTAAATTTACTTGTAATTTTTAATAAAATTAAAATTTAAACTTTATCTCTCTCTCCATAAACACACACACACTCTCCCTCTCTCCCTCCCTCCATATTTGTGCCCATCTCCATCTTCATCTTCATCTTTATCTTTATCTTCCTTTCTATCTCTTCTTCTAAATAAAAGAATAATTAAAAAAATTACACAAACATATTTTTTTTAACCTTTTTAATAAATTTTTTTTTAATTTTAAAATTTTAGTATAAATTTACTTGTAATATTAATATAAAAACAATTCTAATTGACATTCCACATTTTGGTGTACCCATTGCACACCAAGATACAATTGCTAGTTTTAAGATAAACATATATTATTCATCATTTGACAAATAAAAATTAAACAGATAACATGTGAACAAAAAAATCTACTTTAAGGAGACAAACTTGTAACCTCATACGGAAAACAACCATAAAGAAGACTGAAAATAAGAAAGAAGAGACTCCGAAAAGAAAATTCAATTTATATTGTTAATAATTTTTCCTGGTTTATAAGCCTCTTACTCCGTAAAAGTTAACCGTAGAGCCTCCTCCAAATCCTGTACCCGGTTGATTCATTATGACAGTCAAACCGATAACTCTCTGTTTTATTTGCAGAAACTTTTTCTCATTCGGATGGACTACGAAAAACTCACCTTCATAACAGTATAAGATGCTACACACCGAGCAGTAATTCAATGCATTGAATCAATCAGGGATGGGAATGACCCAATGAACACCAAGCTCGGTGTCTTGAGACCATGGATTCAGAAAAACAAAACCAATTTTCTCGCATTTCCATTCACCATTAACAAAAGTGACATTGAACAAATTCATGGAAACGCTACTAGGGTTATGAGTGAGGATGTCATCACATTCTGTATGAAGGATCGATTCAAAGAGGCGCTTCAAACTCTGCACTCTTACCATTCGGACTTTTCATTGTACAATTCTCTTTTGCAAAGTTGCCTCAAGTTTAAGGATCTTCCGCAAGGTAAACTGGTTCATGCCCACATCATTCTAACTGGATTTCCCCTCCAAATTAATGTGGGTACCAAGCTCATCACGCTGTATGGTAAGTGTGGCAGTTTGGAAGATGGCCAAAGAATATTGAAGGAAATGCCTGAATATGATGTGGTCTCCTGGACTGGATTGATCGCAGCTTACTCTAAGCGGGGACAAAGTAAAGAGGCCTTGAGCTTGTTTTATGAAATGCAGGAAGCGGGTATTAAACCAAATGAGTTCACTTTTGCGAGTATTTTATCAGTTTATGCAGATTTGGAAGCTCTGGAACAGGGTAAAGTAGTTCATAAAGATATAATTAAAGGTGGGTTTGATTCGGATGTTTATGTCAGGAATGGTCTTGTTAGTTTGTATGGTAAGTGTGGGATTGTTGACGATGCACGCAAAGTATTTGACAAAATATCTAAAGGAGAAACAGCTTCATGGAATGCCATGATTGCTGGGTATGTTCAGAATGGGTGTGTAAATGAAGCGCTGGAACTGTTTGAGAAAACTCCTGAAAGGAATATACGTACATGGACTGCAATGATGACAGGATATGTACAGAATGGTTGTGTGGAAGAGGCGCTGAAGCTCTTTGAGGAAATGCCAGAGCGAAATGTTGTGTCCTGGACTGCAATGATCGCTGGACTTGTTCGCAACAAGTGGTTTGATGAGGCCCTGAAGCTGTTTGGAGAGATGCAAATGGCAGGCGTAAAGCCAAACTCTGAAACCTTTTCTGCCGTTCTTCCAGCATATGGCAGGTTGGGAGATCTTTGCAAGGGCAAGGAGGTTCATGAAGAAATAAAGAGAAACGGATTTGAATCAGATGTCTTTGTGGGGAGCGCCCTCGTGGATATGTATTTTAAATGCGGGAGTGTCGAGAATGCACATCGTGTCTTTGATCAAATGGTGGTGCAGGATGTTGTCTCATGGACTGTACTGGTTGTAGGATATGCAAGTAATGGATATATAGACAAGGCTGTGAAACTGTTTGATAAAATGCCTGTAAAGAATTTGGTTTCGTGGAATGCAATGGTTGCAGGATATGCACAGAATGGGTATTTTGAGAATGCCCTTGAGCTCTTTCGAAAGATGCAGCTGGAAGGTATGAAGCCAAACATGGACACTTCTGCCAGCGTCCTCCAAGCATGTGCGAGCTTGGGAGATCTCTGCAGGGGTAAGGAAGTTCACACAGACATGATTAGAAGTAGAAATCTCACTGACGTCTTTGTAGCGAGTGCACTTGTTAACATGTATGCCAAGTGTGGAAGCATTGAAGATGCCCGAAAAGTGTTTGACAAAATGCCCACCCAGGATGTAGTTTCATGGACTGCAATGATTGTAGGATATGCAATGAATGGCTATGGCAAAGAAGCACTTCAACTCTTTCATGAAATGCAAAACTCTGCCACAAGGCCAGATGGTGTTACTTTTGTTGGTGTTCTTGCGGCATGCTGCCATACAGGGCTAGTAGATGATGGATGGCAATACTTTTATTCAATGAATGAGAAATTTCACATTGTTCCTACAATGGACCATTATTGCTGCATGGTTGATCTCCTTGGCCGTGCAGGGCATCTGGATCAAGCACATGACTTTATCAACAAAATGCCAATAAAACCTGATGCTTCTATCTGGGGATCTTTGCTGGGTGCCTGTAGAAATCATAGCAACATTGAGCTGGGACAACTTGTTGCAGAAAACCTTGTTCAGTTAGATCAAACAAATGCTGCACATTATGTGCTTTTGTCAAATATCTATGCAGTCGCTGGCAGATGGAATGATGTGGACAAGGTTAGAAGAATGATGAAAGAAAGGAAAGTTAAAAAGGTGCCGGGTTCCAGCTGGATTGAGTTAAATGGCAAGGTGCATGTCTTTGTTGTAGGAGATAGATCACATGCACAAACACATAAAATTTATGAAGAGTTAGAAAACTTGTCTGGACGACTAAAGGAGGCAGGTTATATGCCTGATAAAAATTTTGTGCTCCATGATGTTGAAGAAGAACAGAAGGATCATATTCTTGATCACCACAGTGAGAAGCTGGCCATTGTGTTTGGGCTTCTTAACACATCCCCTGGAATAGCTATACGGATTGTCAAAAACCTTCGAGTGTGTGGTGATTGCCATTCTGCCACCAAGTTTATCTCCAAGATTGTTTCAAGAGAAATTGTTGTGAGGGACACGAATCGATTCCACCATTTTAACAATGGGATGTGTTCTTGTGGGGACTACTGGTGATGCAAGATGAAACGGACATTAGATTGTATAATTCCAGCCTTCCACTCCCCTTTGAATATAATACATTTGTAGACAAAACTGTGATGATGCAGCTGGAGTCCCTGCCTTTTGTTCTAGCAAAGTATAGCAACTGAAATGGAAAACTTAAAAATACAGCACCGATACAACCATTATTTGTCACAATTAGGATCTTAAGAAATAGAGCTTTGAAAAATTAGCAAAACAAATTATATGCAAACAGGAAATGCAAGAAACGGTCATATTCAGTTGACATGCAAAACCAAGAAGAGGACACTAACAACTAGATCAAATGTTACCAATGCTGATTTGAAGGTTGTACATTTTAGTACTTTAGTACAAATCAAAGCAACAAAAACCTCCAAATTGAAACAAAATAGTGACTTTTTGGGCATCAAAAATTCTCTGTGCAATTCTTCAAGCTTTGTGCTATGCAATAACAAAGCTAAGCTAGATTGCCTGTCAGCTATGTTTTTGTTAACAAAAGTAAAAAGTAATATTCAGAATCCGTAAAAGCTTAGAAATATAATGAAGTATCAGCACTAACCATGCTTGAAAGAAACAATAACATGTAAAGATAAAGATTATTTGTAATACATGAGTTTCAGTACAGACAATGGAGCAATCTCAGTTTGAATCAGAGAATAAATTCATACACATAAGCTTAAAAAAAAGAGATATATAATAAGGCACACGTGTGCATAAATTTGATAGTTGCTAGATTTTAATGGATAATAATCAACTAAATTAACTACGATTTGAGTTAGATCAGTATGCCATTGTCAATAAGGCACACGTGTGCATGAATTTGACAGTTGCTAGATTTTAATGAATAATAATCAACTCAAGAAATTAAGATTTGAGTTAGATCAGTATGCCATTGTCAATCGATTGAAATTTATACTAAAATGTCAGTTTTGTTGCTGAAGATTCCATTTATGTATGCTTGTTTTTTATCGATCAACCTGGTTTGTGTTTTCACTTGACAAGCTTTCAGATGCTACGGAAAAGAAGGAATTGGAAATATTAGCAGAAATGGACAAGGGATCTTGGTGACATTAAATGAACACAAGATTCAATTTTATTGCATTGGAGGTATCAATGCAGAGGTACCCTTTGCCAATCCTATTTTAACCATACTAACCTTGGCATCCTTAGCAACACATACTGCAACAACTCTCGAATTAAATACTTATATGTTGCATTTATGGGAAGGACTTTCAAGCAAATGCTCTTGGAATGCCATGATTGCAAGAAATGCAGAAAAAGCTTTCAAGCAAATGCAAGTGACAAGTTTAAAGCCCAATTGCACAACTTTTGTCAATACCCTACCTTCCTATGCCATGATGCATTTGACATTTGTCTTCACAGAAACTTACAATAGTAATGCACACTTACATCACACCCTGAACATACTATGTTTTATGTTGTTTCTTTAATCTCTCTCTTTCTTTAATCTTTTTTTTTTCGTAGTTGATAATAGAGTTTTTATATTTATTATAACATTAAAAAAATTACATAATATCCATAGTTATAAATTTCACAAAGCCAAACTAAGCATCCATCCTTTCTACACTGCATCTATCACTACTACTAGCAGGCTATTACAACAAGTTACAAATTTATGTTTCTCATCTTTCTATAAACCATCTAGTCTGCCTAATAGACATAAACAAAATACATATATTTTTCATATTTATCCTCAACTTACTACGTTCCATGAGCCATTGCCCCGAAAACCTCTCATCCTTGTGCACTGCGCATCTTTGTCTAGGCATTGCAACCTCTTGTCACCAAAACTTCATTCTTCACACTTCTTCTGCAAAATCCTCACCACATATAGTGATAAAATTAACCAACCCTTTGAACATGGACCTGCATCACACGAAAGGATCTTTGGCTCCTCGGAAAGCGGAGCAGAACCCTCAGCCTTAGTCTTTCTCCAGCTTCCTGGTAAGCCTCAATGGCCACTTTCAATTTCCTCCATTCCTCTTTTACCCCTTCCGTGTAGTCATGCTTGAATTGCAGTTAGTTTTCCCTCCCAACCACCTTAAAAAAGGAACACAAATTCTAGTCGTCGCGTCCTCGGGATCTTCAAAGCATTCACTGTAGTCAAACCCAAACCTTGGATATGCCAATTCCAGCAGAGAGTCTAAACCAACAATCAAGTCATCATAAAAGAGAGATCTCATTAAACCCATCTAATTCGTTCCTCCTCACCAATTTCCAGACCCCACGCCAGAATTTGTGCTGCAATTTCTACATTTAATTTCCACCTGTGTGTGGCTTCTTGAAATAAATCTCCCAACGTAGCTTGGACAACACAAACCACCTCCTCAGTTGGGCATTTTAACAGTAATTTTAGTCTATGATCCTCAACAGGGCCGAAAAGGCCTTTCTGTTGCTTCCTTGTTCTAAATGTGAATGTCGCTTCCATTTTCTTCTATAACACTTACTCTGTACAAAACTAATCACCCAAAATTGCTAGCTTCTAAAAGGAAAACTTAGCTTTTAAGTTTCCATAGATTTGCCTTGATTTCCTAAAATCGTGCCATTCCTTGCAATAATTACTCTAGGCTAATTGATCGTCAGGTTTCTAGTCATTCCTACACCCGTTGTTACCTTTCCTCGCCGTCATCGTACTCAGGCATGCCAACTTACCAAAAACTGTCCCATCAATCTCTGTAAAATCTCACGTCTCCATAATCCTAAATAATGATTGCCACCCTAGAGATATAACCATTTTTTGGTTTTCCTTTATTTTTTACATTTTTAACTAGCTTATAAATACACATCATTAGCTTTTACTAGCTCCCGCCTTAAATCAAATTAGTTTTTCAAACCTAAAATCAACTTCCTCTGACAATCTAATTGCTAATTTTGAAAGTTGATCTGCTTCATTATTCCCTTCTCCACATATATGTGAAGTTTTGAAGGTCTCAAACCTTTCCAACAATCCTTAAATTTCTTCTATACAGTTTTTCAGGTGCCATGCGTTGATATGCCTGTTACTAATGCTGTGTATGATAAAGAGTGAATCCCCTTCCAAATGGATTCTTTTAACATCCAAAGCAAGTGCAATCCTTACCCCTAAAGTTGTTGCCTTTTCCTTTGCAACATTGTTAGTCCCTAGATGAAGCTTCCTTACTACCACTACTAAAACCTCTCCATGCTCATCTCTCACAATCACCCTGCCCTTGATGGCGCTAGGTTCCCTTGTGCTTCCCCATCAAAATTTACCTCTGTGCATCCTTCCTCAGGCTTAATCCAAGCCCCGTTAGTTTCCTTTGTCTACTTATTATTTCTATGTAGTTCCCCTCCTACTGATTTAAACATGATTCCAGACCATGCCTCTGTGTGCGTGTGTGTAGGGAAACTGCAAATATTGCCTTTTAGTAGTCACAGTCCCCATAATCTCCTCCATTATTCTGTCAATTCTTCCTAGAAGCATTTGAGTTGATTCTTTCTTGTCTAGAAATATTCTTCTATTCCTTTCCTTCCATATTTCTCATACGACAATAGCCAGACAAACCTCCCCAATTGACCCTAGGGTAGAATTTCCATTCATCCTTAGCCACTCAACAAAAATACCCTTCACTGTAAAAGCCCTTGGCCCCACCCATCCTAGTTTCTTTTGCAAATGATCCCAGCACTCTTTTGCCACTTTGTATTGAACTAGAATATGATCAACATTTTCTTCATTATTTTCACACGTAACACATTTGACAGGCCCAACAAAACCATACTTTTTTCTTCTTTCCAATGTTAGAATCCTACCTTTAACAACTAACCATGAGAAAACACCTTCTTTGGATAGACCATCCTCATGCCAACATAGGTTGCCTGCCTCAAAGGAATCTTTATTCTAAGTAGGTTAAAGTCGATATCCGACTTTCATCAAATAGTTACAAGACACAGACCTACACCAAACTAATATATCTTCCCCCACACCCAAAGACACATGTCGATCCTTGAGAAAAGCTTCAATTTGTGAGATTTTCTCCTCATTTAAACCCGTTGAAACCAAATCCTTCCAGACCCATCCCTCACCCCACACAGTTTGTTTAAGTGTTACATAATCCCTGACCTTATTTCCCCATAAATTGCAAAGATGGTCCTTGATGACTCTCATATCCTTTGAGTCCATACATGGATGACCTAGCCACACATCCTCTCAAAACTTTTCCTTTTGTCCATTCCTTAGCTTCCATGTTAGATGATCAGTTATAACTAATCTACATTTCAAAATAAAAAGTCTAGATTGTCAAACCTCTAGGAGGGTCCCTGACAATTAGGATTTTATCATCTTCCTCCAAATGTAAGTATTTAGCTCTCAAGATTTTAAACCACATTTGGTTTGGTTGCTTATACATATTCCATACCAATTTTCTTCCTAGAGCAATGTTCATCAACTCCCACATTCTTAAACCAGCCCCACCCTGAATCTTCACTTCACATATCTTCTCCCATTGCTAATAAGGGGATCTTTTCATCTTCATTAGCACCGTTCCAAAAAAACTTCCTCATTGTTTGTTTGAGAACATTAATAACCTTTTTTGGTATCTCTAAAAATATCATTAAGAAAACATGGATAACTGAGATGACCATTTTTAACAGTAGAATCCTTCCTGCAGAGGTTAACCACCTTCCTTTCCATCCTTCCATCTTCGTCAAACAACTATCCACTAACTCATTCCACAATTCTTCCTTGTTCCTTCCTTGGAATAGGGGAATTCCTAGATACTTACTTGGAAGGGCCCCAACCTTCATCTCCAAAATTCTGCAAATTCTCCTCTGCTTTTTGTTTGTGGGTGTTGAAGAAGAAAATTTTAGATTTCCTCCAATTTATGAATTGTCTTGAAATTGCTCCATAGCTCTCAAGGGTATCTTCATCACGTTGGCCTCCCTTTCATATGTTTTCCCTGCCAAGAAAGCGTCATCTACAAACTGAATGCGAGATAAAGAATCCACCCCCTCAGCTACATTTACCCCTTACCATAGTCCTTTCTCTTTTTGTGTTGATATAAGCCTTCCTAAGACCTATGCCATGATGATAAACAAAAAAAAGGATAAGGGGTCTCCTTTCCTTATCCCTTTCTTTGTTTCAAAAAATCCTTGTGGACTGCCATTAACAAGCATTGAAAATCTAGGAGTGTATTATGCCATGATGATAAGCAAAAAAAAGGGATAAGGTGTCTCCTTGCCTTATCCCTTTCTTTGGAAACACTGCTAGATCGTGACCTGCATTCAGAGGTCTTGTGACCATACTTATAACAGTTGCTGTAGTAATTGTTAGTGGTGAAAGGTCTCATCGATGCATTCCTGCAATCATTTGATTTATGACCCGGTTTGACACAATGTTTGCAAGACGGTTTGAAGAGTCTTTTACCTTTGTCTTTGGTTGGTTTCTTCTTGTCCTTCTTGCTTTCCTTGGTTCTAGACGACTCACTAGTTTCTTTGTTTCTTTGACCGATGTACCCAAGTCTTGTGGGATCTTTGTGCTTTCTTTGAGCTTTTAGTTGCTCATCAAGCTTCTCAGAACTTTCATTGTACTTCCTGAGTTTCTCATTTCTTTCCTCAAGAGTTTTCAGTTGTTCTTTCAGTTTTTCAACTTCAGCAACCATTTCTTTGCATGTCTCATCTTTATCATGCAAGTGTTCATGCATGATTGTATTCTCCCGATTTATGCTCTGCATGTCTGTATGCAGTTGTAGTATGAGAGCATCACTCTCTCTTAATGCATCTTTAGCTAGGTTTCTTTCTCTCTCAACAGTCATATGTGCCTCTTTGGCACTATTCTTCTCATCCTCAACTTTTGTGCTTGCTTCGATGAGTTTGGTCATCCTCAGAGCATGACCTTCATGTTCTCTTTTCAAATTGGAGATTTAATCAGTCAGATTCAAATTTTTCTCTATGAGATCAAAGAGCGCTTCTTCGGCTTCATCAGAACCACTATGTCCAGAGAGTTCTTCAATTGTTTCCTGATTTTCACTCAGTTGTAAAGCCAACTCTTTTCTCTTGGCAAGAGATCTTCTCAGTCTATTTTCAAGAGAGGTAATCATTTCATTTGCTTCTTCCAGCTGCTTTTGATACCTATAACCCTCCATGATCTTTTCTCAAGCGCTTAATCTTTCTTTTCCTAAGACCTGAGCTCTAATACCAATTGTTAATCCTAACCGGTTACTAAGAGGGGGTGAATCAGTAAATTTAATTTATTGAACTCTTTTCTTTGTTTATGATTCATGTTAATACTGAAAATAAAAGAATGCTTGAACAATCATAAACAAAAATCACATGCACAACTCAACACAAAATTTATACGTGGAAACTCTCCATTAGAAGTAAAAAACCACAGTGGGATAGAACCCATGAAACTCCACTATTGAAGTAATAAAGCTACCATGTTAAAGGCTTACAAATCACTGGTTAAAATGATACCCAGTTAAGGGATTTAAAAGAGATGATTAATATCTTGACCCTGTGAGGAGTCGCCTTGTCAGACGACTTAAAACATCAACAAAGATGTCACCCGGTGAAGGGATTTATACAATAGAACATGTTAGGGTTCACTTTGATAAAGGGATTTAAATATGCTTCACACAAGAAAAGTAATGACCTTCCTTTGACACTTTATCTGTCGATTCAGATCATACTTGTTCACTCCTTCCTCTGCTTGGATGTTGAATCTTTCTCTCTTTGTGATTGTATCCCTTCTCATAAGACGTCGTGCTTCTATTTTATTTTACTTGCTCTCTGCTCTTAATATTCAACAACACTTCTTCTCATGCATAATGACCTTGAAACGCTCGCAAAAGATAAAGCTAACTCTAATTCATTTGAAAAAGCTAACTCTAGTTCAACTAAAAAATGCTCTGCATAATCCGGATCAGATTATAAAGCACTAACCGGTAAATTTGCAATGGAGTGCAAACCGATGTGCAACTTGTTAGTCATCTGCATCCTATGGTGTCTTGCTAGACCGATTGGACAAGACCGGACTAGTTAAGGTACATTGTTTCCTTAGTAAGTGTTATCGGTTCACCACTGTTGTTCTATCATGATGACCGGTCATAATTACTGGTGTGTGTGTCTAGTACAAGTGTGTTTGATGTTTGCCAGTGATGACAACTAAGCTTTATGCTAACAAAGCTTTCTAAATATATATGTAAATATGTAATTTTGGTTTCCATTAATTTTCAATTTATTTTAAATCATTAACACTGTTTGGATATAAACAAAATATTTTTTGTGTATTAATTTAAATTTTAATTTTTTTGGTATTTTAGTTAGAGGTTTAGAACTCTTTTGGGCTAAGAGTCAAGAGGTAAGGGTTAACTTCAAGGGCTCATTTAAAACCAAACAACTTCATGAAAAGACCATTTAAACTTTAAAATAAAAAACATTACACTTATTTGCAAGATCACTCTCAACAAATATATAAATAGATGAGATCTAAGACAATTAAAAATAGAATCCCAATATTCATTTAAAAATTAAATATCTTGTCATCATGAAAAAGGCAAAAAAGGCAAGTAATTTTTAACTAACTACAAAAACTTTATATGTACTTTAAATCAGTAGCATTAAATTAATTAAAAGTTTAAAAACATAAAATGTTGTAATATTATTTGAAAAATAAATTAACTTATTATAAACTCCTATTCATATTTAGCCCTATTGTGATCTCCATCTTCCACATTATTGCCACCTATTTTTGCATTCATGGGAGTAGATATGTCCATATGAAAAAATTGAACTAATACAAAACAAATACAATTCCAATCTGTGATGGAATGTGTCAAGGCATCTTATGTTGCGGACTGTGCACTTCCCCTCTGTAGATATGTGCATTGATATTTTTATCGGGACTGCTAGTCGAACCCTTTCCTCTTCCCTCTTCCATTTCAATTGAAACTTTCCTATCATTCGTAATTATAAATCAAAATCATTTGAAATTCAATTAATTCATTAAACTGTCAAACAATTAATGAGAGATGCATTTCTACAAAAAAATACACTATGAGTCATACATGCAAAGAGATTCTAGAACATAAAAACAACACGAACTTGTGCTTTAAAATTCTTGGGATTTGTGCTTCTATTTGCCCTTGGGGACATACTTGTCCTTTGCTTTGTAAGACCATTCTTTTTAAGTGTCCAATGCATTTGTTGTTCTTAAATAAGTACAACCTCAATGGCCTCAATAGTATCATAAATGCAATCAAAAAATAGGTTAAAAGAATGATTGTTTCTATTTTCAATAGTTTGTAGATTTTTTTAGAGTATTTTGTTGTTTTTATTTTCAAGGTAATAGACTTCTAATTTGCTAATTCTAAAATGTTAAGTCTAAAAAATTCATAAAACATTCCTTAAAAATCTCACCAACCACAACTTTATTTTTTAAGAAAGCCCCCTCTATAAGACTCTAACCTTTTAGGCTGAAAAACTGTTTGTTGTTATAAAAATAATACACGCTGGATAAAACTATTCAAAAACAATTTAAAATTTGGGCTGGAACTCTGTTCGTTGCATATAAAGATTATACAGGCGGGAAAAATTATTCAAAATATTTAAAATATGGGCGGGCTGGAAAGGCAACAGAAACACTAAACGGAACGGAAACCCTATATTTAATTTTTGGGAAGGGTTTTGTTTTCGGACTGTAATTTTGCCGACTTCTTGCCCTTTTTGCCCTCATTCGGCTATTTAATTAATCAGGGCTGCGAGAAGAACATCTGCAACCTACGATGCTGTACTACATTAGAGGTGAAAGGGCTTTTGAATCAAGTTGAATCAGATGCAATGGGGGTTTCAATTGATAGGTTGAGCGAGTTACCTGACAATTTATTGTGCTGCAACATTCTTTCTCTCCTTCCTCTAAAAGACGCTATTCGTTCCTCTGTCCTCTCCACTAGATGGCGACACCTCTGGAAGCATCTTCCCTGTCTCGATTTCTCTTGTGGCTTTTTTTACTCGCTGAATCGTCCAGAAAGAGTGCTAAAACTTGTAGTTGATAATATTCTTCTCCGCCATTCCGCTCAGCTCGAAAGTTTTAGGTTTAATTTCATGTGTAATGCTGAAAATATTGCAGAATGGATTGACTGCGCAGCTGCTAAAGGAGTTAAACATGTGGGGCTTGATATCTACGGTAGGCAAATTCATATACCGCCTTCTCTTTTCGCTTGTCACTCTCTCGCGGATTTGGAGCTTAAAGGTTTTACATTTTCGGAAATACCCACTGACTTTGGGGGTTTCTTGTCGCTTACAACATTTTCATTATCTAGTATTGAAAATATGACTGATGACAAGCTTCAACAGTTCATTGCATTATGTCCGCATCTTCAAAAATTGGTGCTGGAAAGGTGCTCTCAGTTAAAAAATTTAAGTATTAGGGCTCCAGATCTCGATAGCTTAAATTTGGTAGATTTGGGAATAGAATCATTGGCAGCAGACTGTCCTCGACTTGTCAAACTCGAACTGGACTATTGTTACAGCCTATCTTATTTGCAGCTAAATTTTTGTGTGTTTCTACAAGACACTACCGCTTCAGATTTTGGGTCATTTGGAGGAGTTTCTACTATGAAATCATTAAATACTTTAACCTTTATGACATTATCGGGGATTAAAATTTTGACTGATGACAAGCTTCAACAGCTCATTGCATTATGTCCGCATCTTCAGAAATTGGTGCTGAAAATCTGTTTTGAGTTAAAAAATTTAAGTATTAGGGCTCCAAATCTTGAGAGCTTGGATTTGATAAATTGCAGTTTAGAATCATTGACAGCAGACTGTCCTCGACTGGTCAAACTCGATGTGGAGAGCTGTGATACGCTATCTAAATTGCAGCTAAATTTTTGTGTGTTTCTACAAGATCTATCTACTTCAGGCTTTGGGTCATTTGGAGGAGTTTCTACTTTAAAATCATTAAAATCATTAAAATCATTATCCTTTATGTCATCCTTGCAGTTTTCACCTCCTTCTCTTACCCTACTTGGCAGTTTTCCTGATCTTGAAGAACTGAAATTAACAGCCATCTTCTTCCAGGTTAGTAACTTCTCTTGGCTTTTAAGTTATGGGCATTTTGATTTAATATAAATAACTTTTGGACTTTTTCAAAACCTCAGGACATGGCTGCAGGCAAGATGGTAGTACCAAGTGTGGCAGCGCAAATGTTTCCAAATCTGAAGAAGGTATCTGTAGAAATATTTATATATGTGAATCAAGATGAAATAGCTTTCCTGGCTTTCCTTCTCGCAAATACTCCGTCCTTGAAAGTTATGAATGTCATCATGCCTCACTGCCCCAGAAAAATTCACAACGAGAGGTACATAAATCAAGTGCTGAATTTAGATAGGGTGTCCCCTGGAGCAGAGATAAGAATATCAAATAACCCCATGTCTCCATGTGGCTGCTTATATTTATACTAAGTCTTATGCTGTTACATGGGGTTGCTTATATTTATGCTGTTACATGGGTTGCTTATATTTATACTAAGTCTTATGCTGTTTGTGTTAAGAGTTCTTTGGAGCACCATGGCTTCAAGCTGCCCAACTAACTCGGTGTTCGCTTGTCTCTTTCGTTGACTCTGAATTGTTAGTTTTGGAATCATATCTGTTGGTTTACAGCCCTAGTGCTGCTGGTCCATGTGATTGTTTCATTAATGTTTGTGGGCCTTCTTCATTGAATCTTTATTCTTTTTTGTAAAAGGGGTTGGTCCCTTTCAGAACTCTTCATTCTTAATTAAAATTTAAAAATATATTTTGGTGTCAATTTTTTTCAATAGATTTTAAGCTCTACTTTACTCTTCGGTTCTTCGTATTATTTAGAAGGTTCTAATATTAGACTTTTCTTTTGAGAAATGCATATCATGTCAGTAGAAGGATACATAATTTAAATGAATGCTACAAGGAGGTCTCTTTCTTGAAAATGAATACTGATAACAAATGCATCTCTACGCTAAGAGGAATTGAATCAATATTTTTACGCAAGCACTGCTTTATGGAACCATTCACATTCATGTACTTATAAGGCATGTTGTGTCAGGAATGCCTAAATTTGATGGTTGTTGGTTGTACTCACACACCTTTGTCATAAATTTCAATAAAACTTTGGAAGAATGTATGTGAAGGGCAACTTTTAGTGGATGAGTGTCCCCGAAAATTTACTTGACAGCTTGTGTTGTCCCTCAAATTTAAGCCCTGGGGGCTGTATTGTGAATTTCATGTGCTATCAAGTGGTGGCAGAGAAAGAGGTGAATCAGGAGTTGAGTGTATTTTTCATGAGCAGCAGGGGGCACTGGACAATGACTGCAAGAGTGAGAAGCTGATTGTTGCAGCCTGCTTGGGATTCCAATGATGAATACCCCTGTGGTTTAGGATGGGGAGCAAACATGTGCTTCTTGCATTTTTTCGCCTGCAAATAATTTGAAATGTTAATTATGAAAAGATGTTTCAATTTAACATACTAAATTGAACTACTAAGTTATATACCAAATTGAAATACACAAACTAGAACTATTGAACATTCAACATAGTAACATAATCATTTAAACATAGTAATATAAAGTTATAAACGTGCAACTATCATGTTCTACTATCAAATGAGAAAGATTCAAAATTTATTCTTCAAATATGAAATATCAATGTCATATATCATAAAGATGATCATGATTACAATGAGCAGAGTAGCATGATATGATATAATGAATCATGATCAATCATCAATATCAAAATGAGTGCAAAGTGTCAATTTGAAATCATGTCAAAATGTAAGAATGAGAGGCCTCTAATCATCCCCCAAGCCAAAGTCTTCATCACTAGAACTACTGGACTCAGAGTCCTCATGGTCAAGGTTTGCCAAAGGAGCACCAACTAGCCCTACGTTGGCTTTTGTTGCAATCTCGTCCTCATCGATCTATGCTGGATCCTCTAGCTCTACATTCCATCGTGCTGCTGGGCTCTCTTTGTACCCGCGTGTCTTGCGATTTACGATACGCAAGGCACTGTGTACAACAACTAGCTTCTCCGCTCTCTTAGAGGTAAGTCTGTTCCTCTTAATAGAGGATGAAACTATAAGTAGACCAGTTCCTCTCTATAGCCGAGGAACTAGAAACTTGAGATAGCAAACAAATTTATAAAATTAGAAAAGTAAAATAAAAAAATGTTAAGTTTATAAAAAAATTATAATTTAAAAACTTGAATAGGTTCTAAAGATGAGGAACTACAAACTTGAGAAAGCAATTGGATGGCTAGTGTGGTAATCTTTGCCCTCTGTGCTCCATGACATTTCCACCACAATATTGGATGCTTATGTGTGATAGTTCTAATGTCCATCTTTGCCAAATTCGAGTATCTTGGAACATAATAAGTTGTAACATAATGTCATGAGTCATGACCCATAAATATAGTACATACCCAATGGGCCAATAGTAAAACTAAAGTTACTTTACTCTAGATAGTAAAACTAAATATTAATAACGAAAGTTGAATATTGAATTAACAATTACTTGTAAGAGTGGCAAATTCCATCCACTCAGAGCGAATCCGACCAGTAGTCTCAACATCAAACATCTTACCAATGCATTGAAAGAACTTGACCTTCACCTCATCCTGAAGTGGTGTAACTCTACTAGACCTAGACATGTACCACTTAGGATTCAATGCATAGGCCGCCATGTGTAAAGGAGTGTTCAGCTTCTCCCACCTGCGGTGAATGATAGGCTGAATGTGCTCAGTATAGAATGCTAGAGTGGGATCTCTCTCACGCACAGCAACCCTCATGGAATCAATGCACTCATAAACCTCTCCAAGGGTAGGTGCATCCCCATCACCATACCTGATGACCTTGAAAATTGGAGTAATGATGGAGACTATGTATTTTGCATCAATCCAAAATTGATTACTCTTCATCATCTCCTTTACCATCTTCCCCTGCTTTGTTTTGGACTCAGCCCACCGATTCCATTCATGTGTCATAACCATGAGTTGCAGTGGCTCTTGCAACTCAACCATTCTCTCCAAGATAATGTAATATGATGCATATCTAGTCTCAACTTGTTTCAGGAACTCCTTTGCGAAGCTCTTGAACAGTGCATGTGAAGTGCAGTGATTGTAGATAAACATCTGCACCTCTCTCGCATCATTAACCACTTGTTTAATCTAGCCAATTTTTCCCATGTCCTTGAGTGCATTGTTCATGGTATGCACACAACATGGAGTCCACCAAATATGTCTATAGGCTGTCTCAACAAGCCTCCCTGTAACTTTGCACACATGTGCTGCATCTGTCACTACTTGGACCACATTTTGTGGCTCAACCTCCTCAATGGCATCCCTAAGGACGTGAAATTGAAAATGAGCATCTTTACGATGCCCTGAAGAATCAACTGCCCTCAGTGCATGTGACCATGATGTTGGTGAGTGGATGATGTCTAATGTCCGTCCACCCATCCATAATAATGTTGTAACTTGACTCCATTTACCATGCCTTCATCCGCTCTATCAAAACCTCGATCTTGTTATACTGCCTATCCAAGATCGTAGTCCTTAATTTGTGCTCACCTGGTGGCACAAATGATGGCCCTCCCTCTGTCGCCACCAAGGACATCATCTCCCTATAATAAGGAGATCGAGTAACATGCAATGGGATGCCATTGGCAAAGAAGAATGTACCAATGGCATCCTCTAACCGATCCTTCACGTGCATGTTAAATAAATCAGCAATGGGGTTAGTAGTAGAACTTCCTGCCTTCCGTTTCCGCCTGCTGAACTCTGAATAGATGAAGGAGTGGAAGCTAAATCTGACAAAGTCCCTGCTCTCTGATGCAAGATACGTGTAGAAGTATCTCGTTGCCCCTGTAACTGCTGAATAGCTTGAACTTGTCGCCTACTAGCCAAAGATTTAGCCACTAGAACTGCACACTTTATCAAGATGCCCCACAATTTGTTTATTTCGATTCTACACTTCACATTTTCAGCATCTACTAGGAATTTGCATGAACTCGCACCAAATCCAGTCCAAAAGAGGTGTGAATTAACCCTAGTAATGTTGCCAAACCATTTTGTGCCACAAAAATTACATTTCCATTTTCATGTGCCACCACTTGTAGCTATAGGGAGTGAAATTTTGGTTGCAAATTGTTTTAGAGTGGACTTTGGATCAAAAGGACCCCTAGCAAACTGTGTTAAAGTTTCTGAGGGGCAGTCAATAGAAGGTACTCCTGGTGCAATATAAGGAGGTTGAGATTGGGCTTCTGGATCATCCCCATGCTCACTTCCCTCATGATTAGGCTCAGGCTCATACTCAGATATACTAGCACTTCCCCCATAAAATCACATGTCTTCTCCACTTTGACTATAGGCCATTTAGACACTGCATTTTACAAAATGATAAATAATAGCCTAATTAGTAATTTAAAAAAAAAAATTAACTAGTTTCAACCTAGTTTAGAAATTGATATTCAAATAACATTATAACTAATAAGTTTCAGCCTAACTTAATAACAAAAAAAATAAAAAATTTAACATAATGCATTCAATAATCAAAGATAAACTTTCAACATTCAAACATTTAGATTCCAAGATTTATGAATCATGATTTATCATTTTTAATTTATTTTAAAACAAAAACAATGCATTCAAAATTTCAAAGAATCAAAGTTGAAGCACATTCAACATATTCAGCCTATCAACAAGAATCTAAAATAGTAAAACTCAAACAATGTATTCAAAAATGAAAATTTGAAAATAAAACAAAGAAAATAGTAAAAACCCTACCTTGTGTTTGATGAATCGCTTGTAAAATAGAATCTTCTTGCTCCTCTTGTTCCTTTTGATCTTGCAATCACTTGCAAAATCAGTCCCCAAGCTCTTTCAAACTCTTTTTCTCACCTTCCTCTCAGCTGTTGCAAAAATGTGGATGCCAAATGAAACATATGGGCCTTATGAAGGCTTAGAGGGCTCTATATGGAACCCACACCCTTTTAGGGTTCCTAAAGAAGCAATCATAAAAAAAAACTTTTTAAAAACTTTTTTGGGGCTGCCGCAGCCAGCCACACACCGTCGCATCCGGGGTGCGATTGAGGGACGCTTGGGCAGCACCGCACCCAAAATCCCGAGCACCCGACCGGTACGGGGATGGGTGCAGCTGAGGTGCGGCGGCTCACGTCCGTTGGTGGGGGTGCTCGGGTGCATGGCGTACCCGTCCTAGAGACGTCCCCGCACTTGGTACTCCTAGATTTGTAGGGGGGTGTGCATCCCCTTGTTACACTGGGATATGTAGGCATTTAATTTTTGTTTTTAATAGGTAGAGAATATGTAGATATATATAAATTGTCATTTTTTTTAACATGTACAAACTAAGCGATAAGGGGCAGTTAAGAACGATTTTATATCTTTTAAAGTTATCTTATTCTCATTATCTGATCTGAAACAGTGACATTCAAAACCAAAAATCAATTATATTAGTTATTATAGACCTGGGAAGTTTTATTTTTTAATTCAAAATGTGTTAGTAGAACTCAATTTTTAACTTTATTGACTGCAAACACATGTAAACTTATATATATATATATATATATATATATATATATATATATATATATATATATATATATATATATATAATTGAGAGTCGCCCTCCCTGAAGTGTTCCCATTGCAACTTCGAGCATCGCCGCCAATTTAATTTGATGTATGTATTAGTGTCAACAGAAGACCCAAAAAAGATCCACAGGAAAAAAAATTACATATAAAAATATCAACTGCTATTTAAATTAGTATATATCTTTCTTCCTCAATTCTATTATTGAAAATATACAAGCAATTTGCATTAACAGGCATCTCATACCAAGAATCATCCTAAACAGAAGTTGCAAGGGCAGTCTATTTCAAGCTACCAAAAATATGGTGTATGTTTTTGGATATCTGTTGTTTAAGTAATCTTTAATTTACCTATTTTTCAATAAATCACTACTTGTAAAACAACAGTTAGTATGTTTGTGAAACTGAAGATTACTCATAGTATACGAATCTAATATTTTGAATTATAAATTTCGAGCAATCTGGTTTAGTATTCCTATCATACATTTACAGTTTACATTCACAGTGTTTTGTGTTTCTTCAAAACATTTGATATTTGTAAAAAATAAAAATATAGCAGACCACGTCAGGAGGGTAACTTCCAATAATTAGATTATAATATATGAATGAGGGTTAGTGTTATATTTTGATGTTGTAGACTTGTGGATACATGTTTGAGACTTCTAGATATTATTAGACTATGGTTTTGATGTTTGAGACTTGTTATAATCCCATTACACTAGCTCTCTCATAATTTCTTTACATATTGTCTCATTGTTATCAATTATTGACCCCCCTCTCTCAATATTGTCATCCCTTGCCATCCATTATGTTTTGGCCCTTCAGAAAACATCACAAAAATGCATCTCCTACCACCGCCCTCCCATCCCCAACACACCATGGAACCTTGACCAACCATCTATAAATCTATGTGTATATCTGTGTGCCTCTATTTACTGGTTTGTGTATTGCTATTTGATTGAATCTTCTTTATTTCTGGTTTTATAGAATAAGGGTTAAGGAGCAGTTCGGAATGATATTTTAATGGGAAAATAAATATGTAGGTATATATAAATTAGCCCTTTTCAGAATGATCTTCTCCATTCTCTAGCTATTCTATTCTAATTATGGATCATAATGTTGGATTGAAAATGTTGATATTTCAGAATTCCAAAAATCAGTGATATTAGCAATCATTGACTTTGGAAACTTCATGCTTTTATTTTTAAGTTTGTTTACTTCAAATACATGTAAGTTGATTGTTTTAGTGAATGTCTATTTTTGACTAATTGAGAGTTGCCCTCCCTTACATGTCTTTATCAGCTTGCCCATTGAACTTAGAGTGTCACTGCCAATTTTATCTAATGTATCTATCGATGTCCACAGAAGACCAAAATTGATCCACAGGACTAAAAGTTATATGTAAAATGTCAACTGCATTTTAAAATAGATTATGTTTTTTGCCCCAATCCTACAATTGTAAGTACACAAGCAATTCACATTAACAGGTATCCCATACAAAGAATCATCCTGAACAAAAGTTGCTAAGGTATGCTATTTCAAACTACCACAGTGGCACAAGTAGGGTGTGCATTTGTGGATCTCTATTGTTTAAGAAATTTTCGTCACTTTTTTTTAATATGAATAATGATCATGTTGCATTAAACTATCTCATTAAACTATCAACATCTCTAATCAAATTCTTATGTGATGAATAAATATAAATCTGCTCCAGAAGCCTCTGTAATAATTCCCATAGTTACTACCTAATTTTTGTTGGACATTCCTAACTGCCTAATTGGAAATTTTGCACACTTGGAACTCTATCAGCAGCAACATGGAGTGGTTTACTAACTCACTAATAGCCCAACATGTAGCCAACGAGATGGATTCTTTGTTAACGAATTACATAATGCAACTATACGACTAATTTTCAGCCTCAATCCTATCTACCCCATCCTTGTGGATTCTATGACCCGCCAAGAAAAGTTATTAATGACAATCATATAGTGAGCAAGTCATTTGCCGCATACTATAGAATGACATCCACACCTACATGCCATTTGTTCCATGGCATGCATGTTATTTGAAAAGCCATTGAACCCCACAAATAGCTTTTAACATCCATCACCCGTATGCCCAGGTAATAGGCAACTGACTCTGGTATACGGTCAAATCACTCTACTTGCAGAGCAAGCTTACTCAAATCACTCTACGGTCATAAGATTTATTGTTTTATCAATCACTTCAGGAGGAGAGAAACAAGCTACATTGTGGGGTATACAACCCCACACCTATGCCCTCGTAGAGTCCATTATCCAATCTCGGGGTGCTGTAGAAGACGACCCTTGTATCCAACTTAGTTCTGCAAGTGAATTTTTTTCTATAATGAAATAAGCAAAACTGAAGTCCTATTTCTAGTTTCATGTAGAACTTTCTTATTACTCATTAGGATTATTGTAGCAATAGCAAGAGGATGTTCATTATAATCATAGGGTCCACCCTTTAAGGCCAACGTCTATGTAGCCGACACATCTCACCTAAATTGACAATTAACATGCATTTATTAATTAAATTGAAATTAACACACGAGTTATTTTTAGTTTTCAATTTAATTAATAAATGCATGTTAATTGTCAATTCAGGTGGGATTTGTCACCTGCATAGATGGTCTGCATGCTTGTGGAAGGATATCTTATGTAGAGGATAATAGAGGACATGAAAATATTTAAGAGGAGATTGTGACACTCAAACTAGATTGACATTATTTAATTAGAGTGTAAATTTGTTAAGGTTTAGTTTTGCATCTAATTTTAATGTTGGGTAATTTGTAACAATTGATAATCTTGGAACATACTTATCAAGATGGTCTAAGTTTGCCGATAAAATAGGCTTTTCTACTATCTCACCCTCTAGGACAATCCTTAACCTTCTAACATATACATATACATATAGGTAAGTGCACAAAGATGGGGGAGCAAAATGATGCCACTCAACCTTTTAGTCCCCCAAAAAGCATATGGTGTGCATCCTATATGAGCACACTAGGACAATTAATGTGTTCTAAGGGGTCTTGATGGGCTCTAATGTGTCCTATTGGGTCCTAAGGGGTTGTAATGGGTCCACTTAGGACCCATTACAACCCCTTAGGACCCATTAGGACCCCTTAGAACACATTAATCATTGTAGGACCCACTAATGTGTCCTAAGGGGTTGTAATGGATCCTAAGGGGTCCTAACGACATCATTCAATTGAGAATGTTTCCTATAAACATAAGTATCTAGAGGTGGGTATTAGTCAATTCTTGATGTAAAAATGAGAATGAATAAGTTGGGAGGGAGGGCACCCCACCTTTTGCAATAGGATGAGAAGCTATTCCTCCAGAACAAAAGGATCAAAACCTTCAGCTCCCCAATTATAGGGTTCTAATTGGCAATAGTTCCTGGAAAACCCATTAGGACATATTAGGATTCCTTACAACACATTAGGAACCATTATGACACAATATAACCCATTAGGACCCCTTACAACACATTAACTGTTGTAGGATAGACTAATAGGTTATAAGTGGTCCTAATGTATTATAAGGGGTCATAATGGCTCCTAAGTCATCTGAGGACCTCTTAGGAGAGAATGGAAAGAGGGAGAGAGTGAGAGGGGGAGAGAGGAGGAGCAAGGGGACAAGGAGAGAGAGAGAGAGAGAGAGAGAGAGAGAGAGAGAGAGAGAGAGAGAGAGAGAGAGAGAGAGAGAGAGAGAATGGAAAGAGGGAGAGTGAGATTAGGGGAAAGGAAGAGGGGGAGAGAGAGGAAGAGGAAGGGGATAGTGAGAGCAAGTGAGGAGGGAGGGGGAAAGGGATATGTGAAATAGAGAGAGAGGGAGAGTTATGGTGAAGAGGGAGAGAATGAAAAGACAAGGAAAGTGAGATAAGGGGAAATGGAGACGAAGAGAGTGAGTGAGGAGGGAGGGGAAAAGGGATAGGTGAAATAGAGAGAGGAGGGAGAGAGTAAGAAAAGGAAAAAGAGAGGGGGAAGGCAGAGGCGAGAAATGGAAAGGAGGAGGAGAGACAAAGATATGGAAGAGAGGTAGGGGATGGATGGAGAGAGAGGTAGGGAAGAGGGAGAGAAGGAAAATGGGGAGAGGGTGAGAGGATAAAAGAAATACGTAAAAAGGAAAATAATAATTGAAGGTTTAGGGTTTAGAGAAATAGAGAGGTAGGAAGATTAGGGAGAGAGGTACAAAGATTAGGGAGAGAGGGAGAGAGTGAGAGAGGGGGAGAGAAAGGATAAAACCTATAAACATTATCCATTAACCCTAAATCCCTTTTCCCTCTCTCTCCCTCTCTCTCCCCCTGCTCTCTCCCTCTCTCCCCCCTTTCTCTATTCCTCTTTTCCTTTCTTCCCTACCTCTCCCTATCTCCCCCTAAAATCTAAATCCTACCTAAGCCCTAAGCCCTAAGCTCTCTCTCTCTCTCTCTCTCTCTCTCTCTCTCTCTCTCTCTCTCCATCAACCCTAAATCCTTTCTCCCTTGCCCCTCTCTCTTTCCCACTATCCCTCTCCATCTTTTCCTTCTCTTCATCTTCCCCACCTCTCCCCCATGTCCCCCATGTCCCCCTTTCCCCTAAACACTAATGTTTTTATAATATGGAGCCTAATCAAAGTTGGAAGTTAACCTTTTCCTACTTTTATCAGCGCAATTCCTCCCCAAATTATTGAATGGGGGTAGTGCCCCCAGTGGGGTCAAGGAGTAGTGTCTCTTGCGGGGGTTTGGGGGCAATGCCCCTTGCTGGGTCTGGGGGTAGCACTCTAGGCACACTCTTTCTCGTGGTATAGGGCGAGGTTGAGGGGCAGTGCCCCTATTGCCAAAACCAAATTAACACCTTGAGAACCACACAAAAATCTATGGCACACACCATTTTCTCAATAAAATGTTGGATTTTTACATTTGACGCATGCCCTATATGGTGTGTGCCATATATGTCTCATGCCATATTTCAAAGCTTTTTTGCATATTTTTATTTCCAAATAGGGTATTTGGCGTGCACCCTTTTAACTGCATTGGGATCCACCAAGCCTAAGGCTTGGATTTTCCTTGGGCATCCAACCCAAAGGCTTGGAGGATTCAAACAGGCCTGAGACGTGTTTTCCAACAAACATACAAAAAATTCACATTTTTTTGTGTGCTCCCCACCAGGTTTGCACATGGTTCAACAACAACAAAATTATACGACATGATGTCCTAGATCTCCTTGTCAGCTATCTAACCATATAATTTAAATTTAAATTTTTTTTATTATGTTTAGCTTTTCATCTCTAATTTCTTTTTTAAGTATGTTTGATTTTTGTCAAAAACCAATGTGTAGTATATTGGGCTTAGATTTTGACTCATTCATCGAATTTCAAAACAAGTTACTTTTTTAGAAACTAGACTCCATTCTACACACTTAAAAAAAAATTTGATTTGATTTTCAATTAATTTTCAATGATTTCTAGTGGGAGCACACACAAATTTCACATTTTTAGGACGTGTCCACTTTAGAAATTCGTAAAAAATCATACATTCATAAAAAAATTAGCATAAAAATCTAGGATAAACTATGTGGCGTTAGCTAACTTCTCACTAAGGTGATTAGAAAAATACAAAAAGAAAAGTTAACATTTTAGGGGGAACACACCAAATGTTATGTTATGTTTTTTCACAAAAAATAGGACCACTTTTTGTGATCCCCCTTTTTTAGGGCCTTAATCTCCACCATTTTCAAAATAAATTAGTAGTATAGAAACTAGATTAAGAGTACTACAACTCTTGTTCTTGTCACATCTTGAAATTTTGAGCTTAACTATCTTCAATTTCTCGTCGAAGTTCATAGTTTGCTGATTTTAGAAAAAAGTGGCATCTTATACGCCTTTTTGGTCCCCCATCTTTGTGCATATACATATACATATTACATCAATTTTACATTATGGTTATTTGTAAACATACTAATTGATATTTAGAAGGGTGTACATTATTAGGATTATCTATTCACAATCTTCCCTTTCCAAATTTTGTGAATGAGAACCTTGATTACTTAGCAATAAAAGTAGGGTACTATTAATGAGAAGATGTAGCCAACACCTATTCTAGTGAAATAATATTTGAGGATCTAATGTGTATGACTAACACTTCGTTTTGACCATCATGATAAGGGACTATTATATAGGGAAGATACCTAAAACCATGACTATAATGGTAAAGCAAAGAAAAATACCTATGTGGAATGAAACACAAAATTGGAAATGCATTGAAAATTGAATAAAATCATTTTTAGACAGTCTCACACAAATAATTTATGGATGGTCTCACACAACTTTTACAGCAATAATCTTGAATATAAATCTCTTAACAACCAAATCTTATACCATATACTTCTAATATCACTACCTAAACCAAAAGGGAAACCTCTGACACAACCATCTAACTCATTTAAACCAATAATGCTACCTAAATTTTTCCATAGAAATGATTAGCAAACCAAAACCATTTGGAATGAGTGAAAATAGCAACACTAACAAAAAATTGAAATGTGAAGACTACAATGGTTTGGTTTGATCTTGGTTGGTCAGGATAGTCTAGTTTTGATCAGTTGTGAAGGTTTGCATTAAAATTTTTAGGTTCTCCATATTTCTCTACATAAAAAATTTCATGGATGATGACATTACTTAATTTAATTCAATATTAAAATGATTACATACTGAAAAATATTCAATTCAACTTATCTCATATTGACAAATTATTAATTCGAAGAATGTGGTAATGTTTCTCTAATGTATGTATTATGGTTTTTTAATGTTTTGAACAATGTTATTTGTTTGTGTCTAATGAGGATGACAAAGAATCACTCAAGGATTTTGAAAAGGGTTGAGTTGTGCTTACTCTTCAACATGATTTCTCTCATGAACAAGGTTTGGTAAAAAATCATTTTGAAGGAGTTGAAGGATTTTCATTTGTTGAAATTAAAATAATTACATAAAAATTCAAACATAATTATTTTATTAAGAATCATAAAAGAGAAAAAATCTTACCTCCTCCACCTCATGTATGTCATGGTGAAATGGTGTTGGAGTTGAGTTGGTTCTTGAAAATATTTTACACTCCATGAGACACCAATATACCTAAGACTGATATTAAGGAGGGGTTAGTTCCAAATGCGAGAAATCTGTAGGTAATTGGACCAACTATAGGGACAAGACTGCCCTCTTCACTTCTGACTCTGCAAAACCAAGGTGGGTACACCTGATCCAATAGATACAATTCTATTCTTGACTTGATACTGGATCTAAGAACATATATCAGTGAGAAAGTACTAAATAACAACCTATTATTCATTGACTCTCCATCACCGGGTAGGACAACTATTTTAAAGTAAATGAAATTAAAATGACTGGTTTTGATTATATGTTTCCGATTATAATGATTTCAATCATTCCCCATGAAATAAAGATAGGTCTACAAAGGCCAGTGCCTTATCCATTGGGCTAACAATACTAGAAGATAAAGTAAATACAAAGATCCTTGAAGAAACTGGTCTATAAGCATAAATACAAACACTACAACCCTTTCCTACTTGCAAATAATCCTTATGCAAATCAAATGAACATATATCCCACTTTGAGCAATATTTAATCTAACCCTAGATCAGAACTCAAAGCAAAAATACATACATACAAGTCTTTGATAGACTTGGAAAATTCACAGATTAAACACAAAGGAGAGGCAAAGACTTGAGATTTATATTAAGTATAACCTTTGATCATTTGTATACAATATATGTTGAATAGAAAGCTTAAAGGATAACAGTAGCAACATGTACTTCTTCTCTATTACTTGATGAGAAATGATACAAAATATTACAATCCTCGACTGAGGGTTAGGGTTTCAAAATTTCTATCTTTTCAACACCTAAAACTCTCAATGCCTAATATGATCGTGGGAAATCCTTTTATATACAAGGAAATGCAACAAGCTATCGATCATATTAGGGTTTAAAAAACTTTTCCCTAAAACTTTACAACAACCCTATTGGGTTTACAATAAATGCCTCGATCAGATTTGAACAAATATTTTGCAAGCAAACCGCCTCACTTTATGTCTTCAATCTTTTCCTCAGTTTCTTCAAACAAATCTGATCACCATTCCTTTGTAGTTGCCCCTACAATAAATACATTTTACATCCCAACCACTTTTAAACCAAAAAGTCATAGTCTTCGCTCGGCTTAGGAAGTAGGTGGAGTATCTATTTTTTCTGCATGTGGAATGTACTGGTATCTCAACTTGTTGAACACCTCTTCACTTGGGAACTCGAAATTTGCAAATTCAACGTTCTTGCTAGATAGCTGTCTCCACTTATCTTCCATCTGCTTAACCTCCTGCTGAATATATTCAGACTTGGATTTAAGAGTTATTAACAACTTGATGGTGTGGATAAAGGAAGGAGTATTTTCCAAAACACTTGTCATCCTTTTCGAGAAAAACTCATCCATCTCCTCTCTCCATTTGTACAATTCCTTCAATTCACCAGTGTCCTTGAAAACACTTGGCACTAACTCACAATTTGGATGTGTTAATTCTCTTTTTAACACATTGGATTTCCTCTTAAAATCATCCAAAATTATGCTATACTCCACAAGCTTTTTTACATTTTGATGCACTGGCTTAATTAGTGGATCAGGATCTACCTGGCCTTTAGATAGCCAACGAAACAATCTCACATTACGGGATCTCTCAATCCACTTATTCAAAATTGGTCCACACTGATCTCTATATTCATTCAAAGTTGTAAGCAAAATCTGTCATCTACTAGCATGAACAGACAAAATTGAAGGCTTTAGATCATGCGCAAACTGCATCACCGCCTTTGTTATTTTCTCCTCATATTTTTGATTTGCTAGGGACCTAGCTTTCATATGCTCATTCTTCTCCTTTTCAAGCTGCACTCTAATCTCCCTTAATTTATTTTTCTCCTCAACCAATTGTTGCTTCTCCCAACTGATTCTTGCATCTATATTTGGTTCTGGGCGTGGTGATGGTGGAAATTCCACAATAGGGCTAGATGATGAGGGTACAACTAGTCTGTCAGCAATCATCAATTGAGGTGACCTGTGATCCTGTGGTCTAGACAATTGTGCAATCAATTTGTCCTTTTGGATCAAGTCTACTTTCAGCTCATTATAGGACTTAAGGATAGTCTCAAACATTGTCCTTAATTCCTCCTTTTCCTATGCCTCCACACCAGAAGTTTCACCAACTCTTTGCACTAACAAGTTCCCAGCATAATCTAAAGAGAGAACCTCTCTTTTTCCTTTATTCTCTTCCCTTTTAAGAGACCACATGACCAAAGCTGCATGGTCATTAGAGAAAGTAATACCTCTAGCAGCCTCTTGTGCTTGCTCTGCAGTAGTGAGGGTCTTCACTTTACTTTTTCTGACTGAATCAAAGATAATTGCATCTACAATATCCCATTCAGGAAGAATCAAAACCCCTGCAGTATGGATCATAGCTCTTCCTTCCTCCGGGTTAATCTTCTCAAATTTCTTCATCATTTCGACCTTGGTCTCATTCTCAATCTCAGTCATATCCCTATCAAGGAATTCCTCTTTCTTTTTCTCACAAATTTCTTTGAATTGATTTATTTTCATTCTCCACAAAAAATGCTCTAGTTGTTACAAACTTATCATTAGAAGTAAAAGAATCACTGACCTATTTCAAAATTGGGTCTGTTTGCTTACCCTCAAACTCTGCCACTGTAAGATCCATCTCTATTCCTTTGGCTACCTCTAGCATTCCCTCTTGTATCTCATCATTTGAAACAAAAATACTCCCCTCAGTACTCAATTGTACTAATTTCTCAGCAACTCCATGCTCATCTAATTGGAAGGGGGATTGTGAAGGAGAGTACACTTCCTGCTTGAGCCTAGACTCTTCCTGTCTCTACCTCTTTGGAGAGGGCTTCTATATTGTTGAATCACTCATAGGTCTTTTCCCTTTTGAGGTAGATGGAAGACTCGCATCTCTTTGTTGAACCGAGAGAAGAACACTATAGCCCTTCCTCTACTGAACAGTGTAAGCTCCCCTTTGGGTCAATTTTGTATAGCCTGGCTGGCTCAAAATCCTCTTTGCCCTATTTGGGTCTTTCCTACTAACTACAAACCTCTTTTCATTAGTTTCTTGCATGATTCCCTCAAAATTCTCCATGAGGGCATCAATCTTTCTCACCCATGGCTGAAAAGCATTTAGTTGGTCATAGTCCTTATCAAAATTTCTTATAAAATCTACAATCTTCTTGTAGATTACACACTTTTCTTTCTTAATTTCTTGAGTTTGAAGATCAAAATCATTCCTTATTACATCTTCAGGGAAATTAAACTGATGCTCAAAAAGAGCACACCTTATCTTCTCTCTGAACATCCCGGATAAGAAACCCTCATTGTCTGCACATCTAGCCACAGCTATAGCCATTATGTAGGGCTGCAAAACTTGATCTAAATGCACCCAACCTTTCTTGACAATAATATACTGGTGTGCAATTTTAATGTCTGGGAACAAGGTTCCCCTTCCTTTACTAGTAAGGGTTGTTTCTTGCAGATCACAAATTTTCCTTAAAATTTCTGCGTACCCTATCTTCAATTGAACTTGGTAAGGCAATATATATGGTGCCCTCCTGCAACCATACACCCTGAACACTATAGAAACTGGATATAATATTATATCACCAAAATTGTGTACTATGGTGATGTCTCTGCAATACTCCTTAGGTCTGATCAACCTCAACAATTCCCTTGGGATTCTCAGATTCTCAAAAAATAGTAGGGTCCTAAGTCTTGAAGCAAAATTTCTTTCAAAGACAAGGAAGCTAGCCTCAATTCTATCCCATGACAAATATGTAGTCCATAACTGAACTGGTAGTGTTTCTCCATTCTTTTCTTTGACAATATCAATTGTTGTGCTGAAAAACTACTCACCCTTATAAAAAAACATGTGCATTAGCATAGAATACCACCCAAAGGGCCTGCTTATCTTCATGTTCTTCATTCCCATTAACCCTTCATGGATAAGATTTGCAAGGTAAGGGGAAAAATAAAAAATTATTGCCAGTTGTGGGTGCAAAGACTGCACTATCATGAACATGTAAGGGATAGGCATATGAGTGGCCTCATCCTGCCCAAAAATCAAGGTCAAAGACTTGTACACAACTTGTGCCCATAAATTGAAAAGGTCCAACTTGAAAGGTTTAGGTGTGCTTTTACTAACCATACACATGGCACCAACTTGGCCAAAGAAATCCCTTAAAGGCCCTAACCTTAGATAATCTCTCTTAGCTTCATAAATTTCATTAAACTCCCCAAAATAAATCTTTTCTAACCTGATAGAAGGATCATTTAATGAGAAAACTTCTCTAATCTCATCCTCTGTAATACTTATTAAATCATTTCCATTTATATCCTTGACATATCTAGTAATAGGATCATAACACTTAGCAATTTGTATCAAAAGATCTACATCCATGAATACACTAGGCATAATCAATTTTCCTATGTCAAACTGCCAGATGTTACTAAGAGGAGCACATGAATTCCTCTGAGAGTATGCTACCCTAAAGAACACCAGACCATTGTACTCCTTTCCCACATCAACATCCCTCATCCATAACCCTCTATCATAGTGTCCCTCATTGACAAAATCTCTAGGGTTTTTCGGGACCAATTCTTTAGTCCTAGATGCTCCATTCTCAGAGTGTGGGAGTAGTTGCATCAGATCTTCAAATACCCCCCTATCTTTATATTCTGTCTTTCTCAAGAGCTCCCTTTTAGGTGACATCTTCAACTAGAGTTTTTTGAGAAAATGTATGCACACTAGAAATAAAACCCTCAAATATCGCAAGATAGAAATTATAGGAAATATTAATCACCTAAACTTCCTTTCTTTGAAAAATTGTGCATTGTTTAAGCTGAAATTGGCCTACCAGATGCTTGAGAAACTTTGCTTGACGACGAAACCAATTCAGTCACAATGATACTTTGAAAAGAGGTGAAAAATCTATCAATCAAATCAGGATATGTGATATTTTGACATCCCGTTGTAGCTCACCCACACAAAACAAATTAAATCTGCCATTACTGAGAACTGGCGGCTTCAACGTTCACAAGATTCAAAACAACGTCACTAAATCAAAATTTGAACTTGAACCGTCGATCATAACATCTTTACGACGCATCGAATGACTGGAAAAATGAGTGCCATAGCCCTTTAATACTTTTCCCCAAACTAGTTCTCATCCAATGAGAACATTTCAAATTATCCATGTGCAGAAATTCACAAATTAGCTTAACCCCAAACGGTCTGGACAGGTGTCAACCTGTCGCTAAAGCGGAAACATAATATTCGAGCACCTTTCTTCTTCGGTAATATGACGATCGTTGATTTTCTCAAGACTTGACAAGTCTTTAACATCTCTGAAAGTTAGTGACCCCACTTCGCAGATGAACATGTGGAGGCTTTTGAAGACTTTGGAGCACTGGCAACTGACAAGATAAAAGACACATGTCAACCAGTCGCAAAAGCGCAAGTAGAAAACTGTTAGGTATGTCAGGCAAAGATAAAGCGACAACCATTGATGCTACTTTAATTGAATGATCATCATTCATTTATATACTTTGGTCCCACTTCGAACCTCGCTTAGTCCTTCATCCAATCAGAAACAACCACATTGCAAAAATTGGCAGGTAGACACAGTACCTTTCTTAACACCAAAAATATTGACATGTGCCACATCATATGTCCACTTTAACCAATAAAAATCAAGCACCTCATCGTGACCTGGCAACCTTGGGCCCACTCCACAATCTGCATCCTACATGTAAGATCGAATGGTCATCGCTAAAGCGCAAGCTTTAAATACTGAGCATCTTCTCTTGGTGGTGTAACGACAACCACAAGATCTGTCAGGGTTTTAACCTTTGGAAAATTTACGACCCCACTGCATTACATCACCTCAGACAACTGTCACCATAAGAAAAATACCATAGAAACTGAAATGTCAGAACTCTATCTTTGTCAGCATGGAGTTTAATCAAATGCTTGTCGCTAAAGCGCATGTATTAAGAAACGGTCAACTTGACTCAAAGGTATAATGACAAACGTTGATGGATTCCAATCCTTAACTGAAAACACAATATTGAAGATGGGCCTGCTTCAACAGGTGTCACCCTATCGCTAAAGCGTATGTCAAAAAGTATAACAACTCTGAGCTGTGAGATAAAGCGACAACCATAAGATCAAAAGAATTGGACGGTTGAAGAAATAAAACAAGGAACATGTGAGGCCTCACCCTAGACTAGCCATAGCTTTTTTGTATCATTATGGTAGCCCTAATGATTGGCTTACTGTTCTGATTAGTTAGTAGATTTTACTCTTTTGACAAATATTTGTTTACAGTAGATGAGAATGCATTGCATTTTATGATGCTTTCTATACGCACAATGTTGACCTTATGATACATTATGATTGACATTATGATAATTAGATAAATATGAAGGTGTGCAATTAGAGAATTTATGTTGTTGTAAGTTGTTAGGAAAATGAAAATCAAGAAATGAATTAGGTTGAGGTGTGTATTTCATTTCGGGTTAAATGTTAGGCGATGAATTATTGATGATTATTTTATGATATAAATATGAATTCTAAATTATGGTTATTTTGATTTATGAATGTTGGGATGAAGTGATGGATTTTGTACGCTTACGTAAGTAACTAGGAAATGGAGATTTGATTTGATTATGATACGATGAGATTTCTATTATGAATTGAAATGTTAAATACTTAGGAGAAGTTTAGGAGTGTCGTGATGACATTTAATTGCAACTAAATTAGATATGCAATATGCTACATGCTTACTTTAGTGAAGAATTGAATATTTCATGATATGTTCTATGTATGTTATAGATGATTGAATTATGCAAGTTGAATTGATATTGACATAATTATTGTATTCTATATGATTACAAGCATGTGATTGAATTATGATTTATATGTGAACATTGTGTTGTAGGTGATTCTATCTACGCAGTTGAATTATGACTTATGTGAAAGTGATTGTATGTATGCATTTGAATTATGGATTATGTGAAAGTGATTAGAAGTATGCATTGGAATTAGGAATCATGTGAAAGTGATTGTATGTATGCATTCGAGTTATGAATTATATGTATGCAATTGAATTACGAATCATGTATGCAAATTAAATTATGAATTATACATGCAATTGAAGTATGAATTGAGTTATGCAAATTGAATTTATTTGATGTAATTATTGAATTCTATATGATTACGTGCAGACAATTGAATTATGACATTTCATTCTATGTGATTGAATGTTCAATTGAATTGTGTGAGATCATTACTTGTTGTGTGATTTCATGTATGCAATTGAGTTATGAATAATGTGTGGATATTATATCTTATATGTTTATATGTAATGGTTTTCTTCCTTGAATTACTGATGCGACATTGAGGTTTTGCAGGTGGAAGGACCATGGAAATGTTCGGGGAAACCACATTGAATGCATGTGCTAACAGTAAAGCCAAGGCCCCGTCTATTGAAGAGACCAGGGCCTTGTTGTGAAGTGTTTTATTTGTAACCGTAATGTGAATGTATGTGTAGGAATGTTAAGTGTTGTAATGGACATACCTTAATTGTGATGTTAATTATGTGAGTGTCACTTGACACTAGAGTTATATGTTAACTAAGGTATGTCATGTGCTTGGAGTGTGAGTGCAAGTTCTAGAAGCTTCTTTGGGGGGAAATCCAAAGTGCATCCACTTGTCATAGGACCCCAAAGTGAAGTCACATCTTACTTTTTCGTGCATACACTTAACCATGGTTTTTGGAGGGTTAAATGGGACCCTAGGGGGTAGTTTCATGCATTTTGAGGTAGCCCATTCCATTTACCCATGGGTTAGGGGTATTTTTAGCAAGTTAGGAGCCCAATATTAACTTTTTGACCCCTTCAAAAGTGTCTTTTTGAATTTGAGCGAAAATGCAAGTTTGAATGTGGTCCAAGATTGTCCTCTCTTCATTTTGGACCAATCTTAGGTTTCCACTTCCATGGAACACCTTTTTGGGTGTAAGGGGTTGTGTAAGACTTTGGGAAGACCAACCAATGGCATGGGGTTCCATCTTCCTATGATTTTGGGGATTGAGTTGGAGGCCATTTTTAGAGGGGAGTTGGGGAAACAATGAGTTTGTTCACCCACTCTCTACCTTTAGAGACCACTAAACTTGGAGAAGGAAAAAAGCTGGGGATAGAAGAAGGAAAAGGCATAAAACTTCACCATTTTTGCATTGGATCATAGGTTGGAGGATCTTGCTCTTCATCTCACTCTTTGTTGTAGTAGAATCTTGTAGTTGTAGTAATTTGTTAAGTGTTTTAGCTCCCCATGGTTGGTCATGGTGAGAGCATGAAATGGTATTTGTGTTTTCTTTTGTGATATGATTTTGGGTTGTTTACTCTTGGCTCAATCACCCTTGGGAGGGAAGAGCAACCAAGAGGGGGTGTGGGGATGGAGGCAACTCATGTGCAGAGTCTCCTCCATGTGTGGGGAAGGATGAGCTTGGGTGTGTTGTCCCCAAGTAGCCTTTGCATTTTTAGCCCAAGGGGCATTTTTGGGGGGGCATAAGGAGGGATTTGGCCTTGTGTGCCATTGATATGAGATACATCGTTATTGTGGTCCATGTGTGGCCCTTGATATTGTTTATTGTGGTCCATGTGTGGCCTTATTTTGGCATTGGCTTCTCCATGGGTTGCCCACCCTCACCCCATTAATTGGTTTTTTGTGGAATGTAAGTATGTTTTGTGTGAGTGTTTGAATGTTCCCCATTCTTTGTGGTTTCCCCTAGCTCGGGGGTGGCCTCTTAGAGGCCTAGGCTGGGAGGTGAGCTCCCATGGTCTTCCTTGAAAATGGTTTTATTGCAGGATTTTGGAGCCATGAAGTCTTCTTGGATGGAGATGTAACCTTGTGAAGATTTGAAGATGTTATCATTTTTATGTTGGATTACTTTGTATTGTGAATGAATCCTTGAAAGGATATCTTGTGATATCCATGAGCTTTGTAATTTTGTAATGGAGTATCACTCTCCAAGTCATGTATTGTATCAAGGATTGTTGTGATAGGTTGTGAATATTTGTTTGTAAATCTTGTGATAGTTTTATTTATGATATTGTTGAAACATGTTTTTTTTTTATGGTTACAATGATTAATGAATAAAGTTGATTTCAATAAGCACATTGTAAGTTTTGCAAAGCATTGAATAGTGTTAGTAAATGTTGTTCCTTGAAGTTTCTCTTTGAGATAGTAATGTGAAAATGAATTGTTATTAAAAAAAAAAATAGTGTTATGTTTTGGTTTATTATATTGAAATGAATATAGTGAGGTTGAACTCTCAAAGTCTAGTTAAAGAAAATCTTCATAGTTTTATATGTATTGTAAAGAAAGGAATATTCATGTTTAATAGGTGAAAGAAAAGTTTAAGTTTTCAGCATTTTAGTTGTTCAATAGTTACATTGAATTAATGAATTCATGGCTTGTAGGAATTAATTTTATTTCCTTTTTGCAACCAAATAAAATAGAACTATTAAGTGACTTGTGGCTCATAAAAACAAATCAATTGGGAATGAGAATACAGAATAGACAAACAAAGAATAAAGGAAAACAATGAGAAAAGTTTCAAATTCGAGACCTACAGGTCTCTGGAATTTGTATGGGAAGAATTTCCATACAAATTCCAATTACACAGTCAATATTATAATATATAACTGACTACTTGTTTTTCAAAAAATAAATAAAATAATAGTGAATGATCACACTTCCATTGCTCTCCTAAAAAGTGGCGCAAAGAATAGAAGACCCGACTTAACAATAAATTTTCATTGTTCCCATTGGTTATTGATATTCCATCAAGAAGTACTTGCTGTCATAAGACCTCCTTAGTACCTCTCCCTTGTCGAATTTTCCATCTTTCCTTAGCCCTGCGTGAGCTTACCTTAGACAAAGCATTTGTTTTGGGGTGGGGCCCAAACCCCCTTGTCACCTTCTATCCTCTTTCCCTTGGAAAATGGCGCAGGCTTTCCTTGCTTGGTTGTATTCCCTAGAACCATGCGCTAGCTCTTTGCTTGGACTAAACTTTTTGCTAAGGCAATGTCCTTAGGAGATTTTGGTGGGCCCTCCTAACTCCCCTTCTTTATTGCAGCCCCTTCTCCCTTCTTTTTCGCAGCTTTTGATGGGAATGTTGTCCCCTCCCACTTGGCATGTGGGTCAAGGGGGAATAGGGTGCTTGGCCTAGGGTAGGGGTAGATGGTAGGTAGTGTGTTTAGGGGATTTGGTAGGTGTTTAGCTAGGTTTTAGGGGAGATTAGTATGTAGTTTAGGTAAAATTATAAGTGGTTAATTTGCTTAGCATAGGATAATTTTTTAATAATTTTTTATTGTTTAATTTTAATTGTTATTTCTATAAGTTTGGTTTATTAAAATTTTATTGTAGTAACTATTTAATATATATATGTTAATAATCACAATATTATAATATATTAATTAATTAATATTATATTAATTAGTTAATATATTATAATTATTTATTAATTAATATATATATTACTTAATTACTATTATTAATTAAATATATTATTAAGTGATATATATAATTTATTAATTGGTTAATAATCATATTAATTAATTGATATGTTATAATTAGTTTATTAATATATGTCTCATTTAATTATAATCGTCATTCAATTGGATATTTAAATTAGAAGATTATAACTTAACATGGTTTGGTTCAATATAAATTATCTTTATAATTTTTAATAAATAAATTTGATATTAGCTTATGCATATCGCAATCGATGACCAATATTAATAAGAACATTATTTAAAGAATATTATAGGCAATGTTCTTATACTCTAAATAATCTATGTGGATATTAAATCAACGAATTGTTCATTAAATTCAATTAACGAAACCTCCTAATTTTGAAACCCACTTGGTATCTTTAATAAAATAAATTATGAAAATTAGACCTTCCTAGATTGTAATCTAGTTGTAGCTAGTAGGGTGACCTAATCATGAATAGTTTAATTTTAGTTAATTCTTGGCAAAGGGTCACTCTAATAACACAAATGGTGATCTGTTAACCTATTAGGAATCCTTGGATAGACCTCGTTGGCATCATCAAATGCTTATCGAGAGTTGTTCATCCTAACCCCTTCGAAACTCGGTTACAACTTCACCACCTTAATTGAATACTTATCAACTAGTATCCTTTTGGAAACCAACGTTGGTAAAGGACTTATTCTTCAGAGTCTTTTCGAACTATTTTTAGAAACACCTATTAACCCGCAACATTAAATTAGACCTAATTATTCCTTTTATAAAAAAATTGGTGTGATTTAGACTGAATTTTGATGGGCATGACAGAACACTAAGGTTTGAAGTGAATTTTATAAAAAAGGGAACCCGCTTGAAAACCTAATTGCGTAACACATGAAACAGACACTTCATAAGGGTTTATAATAACACATGCATTATTTTAAATCTTAATGAATGAAAAAGTAACATCCAAACATAACAAAGCTTATATCGGACTAGGGTTTTAGCAACATTGCTCCCTGCTAGGTAAAAAACAAGAGTTCACCACAATTCTGAAGTATGAGGATTAAAATTTTGAAATGGTACTAACAGTGGCTCATACTCGGGGACGTGTATCTCTTTCAGATACAATGCAAAAACTGGAATCTCCTGGAAGAGTAGATCAACTCAAAACTTCGACTAAAAATAAACAACTGTACACAAAACCCTAAACTAAAACTTCTCGAGAAGCCAAAAGATCTCAGAAAAAATAAAGCTTTAAGAATGGCCCATGAACTAGCAACTCCATGAGTTCTCTTGTTAGATTTTTTAACATATATGAACCCGTTCCCCAATTTTCTTCAATAATGTAAGGGCCCAACCAAATGGGATCAAATTTCCCATGTTTTCCCTTATTTTCCAGTCTTGCATTCCGCATCAACACAAAATCACCCTTTACAAAATCTCTCTGAATAGTCTTTCTGTCATATAGGACCTTACATTGGGCTTGGATCTTTTCATTTCTTATGTGTGCATCACCTCTTACCTCATTTAGCTAGATCAAATCATTAATTCTAATTGTCATTTCATCTTCCAGATCATCATCATATGCCTGGATGATTTGATATATTTGCAACAGATTATTTTGGGGTAGTCTAGCATTTATTCCATAGACTAAATCAAAAGGGGCACAACCTATTGCTTTCTTTATTGTAACTCTGTCAGCCCATAAGGCCTGCAACAACTTTGAATCCCAAGCCCTTTTATTTTTATCCAATACCCTCTTTAATATCTTAATCAGGCTTTTGTTACTAGACTTTGCTTGGCCATTGCCCTGTGAATGGTAAGGGGATGAGTATGAAATTTTGATACTATTCTTCTGACAAAAATCAACAATCTCCTCCGACCTAAAACACATTGCATTATCAACCACCATTGTTTCTGGACAACCAAACCTAGTAAGAATATTTTGCATCATAAAGTCCACAACTACTTTACTAGATGCTTTCTTAGAGAGGATTGCTTCAACCCACTTGGTGAAGTAATCTGTTGCTACCATGATATAAGAGTGTCCACCACTAGACTTGTTAGGAATCTCTCCAATAAAATCCATACCCCACTTTTGGAAAGGGGCTTGCACTGCAACAAGCTTGAGAGGCAAATTCCCACTAAATTTTAGCTTCCCAGCAAACCTTTGACAAGGGTCACATCTTTTTACAAATTGGTGGGCATCTTTAAAAAGTGCTGGCCACCAAAAACCTACTCTGATAATCTTGTGAGCTGTGGTCTTTTCCATGTAATGCCCCCCACAAACTCCATTGTGCATTTCATTTAGCAAGGTTTTGGATTTGTCTTGATCCACACATCTGAGCAAAAATCCCTCATTACTTCTCCACCACAACTCACCACTTATAATTGCATACCTCATGGAATGGAGCCTAATAGTCCTTTTCTTGTTATCATCCAACTCAGGGGGTAGGATCATTTTTTGCAGGTACTTAACAATATCATTGTACCATTCACAACAATCCATATTGCAAACAAAAGGTCTCTATTCCTCTTCCAATATATTTATCTAATTTGCAGCCAAATTACTCTGGGACATCAATTTTGCAAGGCCTAACCCTCTTACCAACTTTCTAATATGAATATCAATATTAAATTCCTGGATCCTATTTATCCACCTACATCTTCTTCCTAAAACTTCATGTTGGACCAATATATCTTTGACTGCAGTACTAGGGACATAAGCAACTACTGTGGCTCCAACCAAATAACACTTAAATACTTTAATAGCCCTAACCAGAGCATAAGATTTTTTTCAACAATGTCATAATTTAATTCAGCTGCTTGTAGGATTTTACTAAAAAATGAGATAGGTTGCTCAAACCCATCTGCATTCTTTTGTAATAATACTGCTGCAACAGTGTGGGCAGATGCAAAAGAAAAAATTTGCAGAGGTTTACTGTAATCTGGCATTTTGAAAACTGGGGCATGCTTAATAGCCCTTTTGATATCATTGAAGGCATGTACTGCTTCGACACTCCATTCAACCTTTTCTCCCTTCTTTAGCATCCTTGATATAGGGATACTAATCTCTGCAAAATTTGTAATAAATCTTTTCAGAAAATTCACTTGTCCTAAAAAGCACTGAATTCCTTTAACATTCTTTGGTTGGGATAGTTTGTCAATAGCTTCCACCCTCTCAGGATCTATTGTCACCCCATCCTTTGAAACAATATGTCCTAGAAGATTTCCTTCCACCACACCAAAGGCACATTTCTTTGGGTTTAAAAAGACCCCATATTCTAATGCTCTTATGGAATTTTTTTCCAAGTGTTGGCAATGTTGTTCCTCTTTGGCTGAAAATGTTGTAAGGTCATCTTGATACACTACCATAAATTTGTCAATGAAATCAGCAAAAGCCACATCCATAGCTCTCTAGAAAGTGGCACCAACATTAGTTAATCCAAAGGGCATCCTTACATAAACATATGTCCCCCAAGGGGTAGTGAATGCAGTCTTGAATTGTTCTGATTCCTTAACCACAACCTGATTGTATCCAGAGAAAGCATCCATCATGGACATTAGTTCTGATCATGTCACCTTTTGCAACATATTTTCCATGTTAGGTAAACCATAGTTGTCTTTCAAAGAATTTATGTTGAGGTTTTTGAAGTCAATACAAAGTCTAATATCACCATTCTTTTTCCTGACAGGAACCAAGTTTGAGACCCAAGTAGAATGTCTAATAGGCTTAATTATTCCAGCATCTATCATCTTTTTAAGCTCTCCTTGCATTTTGGGTGCCAAGGTAGGATTGATAGGCCTCAACTTCTATCTGAAAGGTTTAGTGCCTTCCTTTAAAGGGATATCATGTTGAAAAAGGTCCTCTCTGTAAGCCTTGATGTCTTCATAAGACCATGCAAAAACATGTCTGAACTTCCTAAGGAGATCAATCAAATTCTTTCTGGTTTTAGGGGATAAGCATTTACCTATGTACACCCTTTTAGGCACCATCCTTGTGCCCAAATTTATTTCCTCAAGATCATTTTCTTTATCACTGTTAGCCGAGAAAGCATTGTATTTATTATCAAATGCTCTTTCAAGAGAAACAAAGCCCTTGGGAACTCTATTTGATTTCAACTGCAACACTTCCTTTCCAAAAACAACCTCTTAACTGTTTACTGTATCAACACAATCACTGAAATCCATTTCTCTGTCACCAAAATGAGACTCACATTGCAAAAATCTTAATATGTCCTGATCATCAGAAAAAACTTGACAATTTTCTACATTGTCGGGAATGGAAGGTCTAGATTAAACCTCTATATTTGATATATCTGCAAATGTAATATCTTCCAGTCTTAGAGCCACATTGGATAACAAATCAGCCATCCTATTTTGACTTCTTTCCACCCAAAAAATGTTAAAAGCACTGAAACTTTCAATTTCATCCCATACTATATTTCTATATTGTTTCAACTTTTGATTTTTTGATGCATACCTTGACCTTACTTGGGAAATTATCAATTTAGAATCGCCCACCACTTTCAAACATTTTATGTCATGCCTTTATGCTAACCTTAGGCCTATCAACAAGGCCTCATATTCTACAACATTATTTGTACATGAAAATAGCAAAGTGAAAGAGAATTTGAAAGTTTTACCATTTGGAGATATAAGCAACACTCTAGCTCTAGATCCCTCTTTTGAATTTGCCCCATCAAAATACATAGTCCATAAACTATCAAGATCAATCTATTTCTCCTTGCTATCTAACTCAAGGGAAGATTCAACACCCTCCTCTATTTCTTTATCTTGGACTTTGAAAGCATTTATGTCAGTATCTAGAAAATAGTTCATAGTGTCCTCTTCTTCCTCAATCATGTGTGGAGTTCTAGGTTCCCTAGAAACCTTGATATTTTGTCCTTCAAATTTGAAAGTAGCAAAAGACAAATCACACTATATGCTGGCTCCCATAGAAGCACTCCACTTTATTGATAGCAACATCCCATATTGTGGAGGGATATCGACTACTAAGACACTCATGGTCAATTTTTTGCCAGGGTATGCTGCTAGCCTATAAGGTAAAGCCTTGATAGTACCAACAACTAGTAATTCTCTTGAATCCATTGCTTGACATCTCCCATGTGGAGTATCCACCTTCAGCCCTAGTGAATTCATAACTTCTATGGGCATAACAGTGTTTGATGCTCCTGAATCAATCATGCAATTCTTTAACAACTTTCCATTTATCAGCAGGGTTAAAAAGAAAGGATCAACTGTTCTTGTTGTGGTACTAACAACATTTGTGTCCAAATAAATTTGAGGAATTTTAGAGACAATTTCCTCACCGTGACTTTCATTTTCATCATTAAAAGCTACTACTTGTTTATCAATCCTTTCTGTCTTTTGGGTATCTGTGGATATTACACCATTCACCCAATTCAGAGCCTTTTCTTTACGTTATTCTATCCTCATCATTTCTAGCAAAGGGACTTTAACAGTAATCTGTGATAGCAACTTTATCATGTCAATGGGAACATATTTTAAATCAAACACATCCTGCTTCAAATTTGCAGTTTCTTTATCATCATTCTGTGTGAATGTATTTTGGGTCTCCTTAGTTGGGACCTTGGCTTCCTTTTGCAAAAGGGGAATAACATCCTCTGAGGGTTTAGTCTTTATTTTATAAAAAAATTTAGGTTTAACATTTTTCTTCACTTTAACCTTGCTAACATTTTCGGCCTCCTTTGGTTTGTTTTGTGAAGCTTTGATATCCTTTTCTGTCTTCTTAATAAAAATACCAGCAGGTTTTTGATTTGGGTCACCAACTACTCTATTTATCAATTTGTAATTTGTTTTAGCCTGAGTAACCATATCTATTGTTATCAAAGCAATTTCCTCACTAGATGGTCTTCTCAAAACAACTGTCTCTTTGCCCCTTAAGGCATTGCACTGGACATTATCCATTTTATTGTCTTCCTCATCTAAAAAAACCTGTTGATGATATGATTCATTTCTAGTTTGATAATTTAGGATATCTTGATTCTCATCTTCCTCAGTAGAATCAACTTCATTCCAAATGTGGGAGGAAGTCATGCCACATCCCTAATCATCATAGGGCTCTTCCTCATTACACTCTTGTTCTTCTTGTGTAGAGACACTTTGAGATATGACACAATAATTAGGATCATGTGGTGATTGACATACAATACACCATGGGACATCCTCAACCATATTCATTGAGTTCCTTTGCAATGGATCAAGGGTACTGTCATTTGGTTTATCCTTTCTCTCTAGGAGTATGGGCTTCCCATTCTTCCATTGAGTATTTTAAGGATAGTTTTGCATTCTTGGCAACTTATTGAAGTTATTAAAGGCAGGCTTATCATTACTTGCAACCCTATTACCTTTGTTTTCACCAGGCTTCAAATCCTTTATAGCTTTAAATTGTCTTCATCCTTTGGCTTTACAATTGTAGGCTTTCCTAGTTCCTTTTTGTTCACCATCTGTGACTTGTTATCTTCCCTTCTTCCCAATTTCCTTGAGATTCTGTGGTTACTTTCTATATTTACAACCAACTTATAAGCTTCTACAAGATTCCTTGGATTCTTATCTCTTAAAAGGTAACCCATTTTAGAATCAAAGGCATTTAAATAAGTGACAAGAAAAACCCTATCATCGAATCTAATGACCTGCAAGAGTTTATGCATAGCTTTTTGAAATTTGATATTAAATTCAATAACATCCTCATTAAAATTTTTCTTGATGTTATTAAATTCATTTAATACAAAGCCTTCATTTGTCTTATCACCATATTATTCCTTGAAACAATGCTTAAGTTGATCCCATGAGCCTATACTACCATGTGGTAAAGCCCTAAACCAATCCCTTGAATCTTTAGTCAGAGATTGTATAAACAACTTCATTATTACATCATTTGGCACAATGTTGTAATCATCTATCACATCAATGAAATTTTTCAAATGTTCCTCACAGGTAATAACATTACTACTAGTGAATTTGGGAAGCTTCTTTCTAATCTCCCCATGGATGGGGTTGGGGTATCCTGGAATGCCTGTAAAAACCAACTATTTACACATTTCATGTATAGGTCCTGCATTAGATAAACTAGCACCCTGGGATGTTGAGGTATTAGTATTTGTCACAACAGAAATCTTGAGTCCTCTTGGTGGAGGAACACCCACTACCTGGTTAGCATTATTTGCAACATTTCCTCCCTGTGTTAAAGTCGAAGTGGCAGCATTATTAGGTCCTGAAGACCGTTTAAGAAAATCTATCTTCTTTCTCATCTCTAATGCCGAAGCTTCCAATTCTGCTTTTTCCAATTCCCTAGCCAACAATTCCTGGTCCCTCTTAGCCTTCTCGAGGTCTACTTCTAACCTTAGAGCTTGGTCTATGGAACTCTTAGGGCCTACAAGCTCATTAATTGAAATTCCCATAGCCTTTTTCTTCCCTCTATCCCTGGGGTTTCTCAATTCAAACACCTCTTGGATAATGGGCCAATCCTCTGTTTGTTCAGGTACAGGGACATGGTTTATGGCTTATAGGTCTAATAATTGCCTTTTCAACTCGTCGGCCCTTATCATAGCATGTCTAATTTTTTCTTCCCTTTCCTTTTCCCTCCTTTGCCTAATAATTTCTTGCTCGTGGATTTTTCTTTCTAGTTCATAGGCTTCCTCAAAAATTTCCTCAGAGTCAGGCAAAGTTGTCTCAGATTCAATCTAATGTGCTTGAAGTTTTTCTTGCTAATCCTGGGATTCATGGAGACCCTGGGGTAATGAAGAACCAAGGGTGAAAGGAGGGACAAAATCTTGTCTACTTCTCTTTCTTCTAGACCTCCTCTCTACTCCATGTCATTTATTAGGGACTATTTTCTTATTGTGTGGTAATTTTTCACCCTCTCTCTCTAAAGGAGAATAATAGTCCTCATATTGGTTCAGACCTAAGTCAACAAATTCTTCATATTCTGAGGCATTCCCTTCCTAGCTAGGACGATCAATAATTTATTGTCTTGAATTCCCCTTCTACTTCCATGTAAAGGACATATCACTAGTACTTTTTTCTCTTCTGATTTGACCACACCTAGACATGGTTGGAAGTTCACCTTCCAAAATTCCCTCTGGATGTTCTTTTCTCTAGGATCTTGTATTCTTGAAACTCATTGTAACACAATGAAACCTTTCTTAGCACTAGTTCAGAGATCTCTTAGAGTCGCCACCCAAATAAAATGGGATTCCTTTTAGGATATCTCCTTTGAGATTTTAAGGCAAACAGTGGAAAGCGTAGGCAAATTTAGAATAAGAAATAACTTTGTGTGTTCAATGGTAACAGAATGGCTTAAAAAATAAGCAGGCCAGGAGTCTAGCTCAACTTGTACCTACGTTATTTGACACAAATCTTACACTTTCCCTAGCAGAGTCACCATTTTGTTGGTTCTTGAAAATATTTTACACTCCATGAGACACTAATATACCTAAGACTGATATTAAGGAGGGGTTAGTTCCAAATGTGAGAAATCTGTAGGTAACTGGACCAACTATAGGGACAAGACTGCCCTCTTCAATTCTAGCTCTACAAAACCAAGGTGGGGACACCTGATCCAAAAGATACAATTCTATTCTTGACTTGATACTGGATCTAACAACAGATATTAGTGAGAAAGTACTAAATAACAACCTATTATTCATTGACTCTCCATCATCAGGTAGGACAACTATTTTAAAGTAAATGAAATTAAAATGACTGGTTTCGATTATATGTTTCTGATTATAATGATTTCAATCATTCCCCATGAAATAAACATAGGTCTACACATGCCAATGCCTTATCCATTGGGCTAACAATACTAGAAGATAGAGTAAATACAAAGATCCTTGAAGAAACTGGTCTATAAGCATAAATACAAACACTACAACCCTTTCCTACTTGCAGATAATCCTTATGCAAATCAAATGAACATATATCCCATCATGCCCATCTAATTTCACCCTAAAAACACACCAACTTTTTTTTTTTTTGAAAGGTAAAAATAAACCTAAGTTTATGTTGTGGGTTAATAGTTGACTAAGACCTAAGTTCACAAAAGAGTTGAAAACATTAATTCCTTACACGTTAGTGATTTAAGTTGCTAGCTAACTTAATTCTAACAAGGGATGATATCTCAGTAGCGAAGTTGCAATCAAAGTCAACCCAACATTTAAGTTAGAAACCAACTTATAAGTTTAGCTATACTAAAACTAGATAGTTGAGCCTATAGCCAACGCTATACTGCAATGTGTCGATAAGTTGCAGTTATTAAAGCATTGTGATACTATATCATAGAAATTTTATTGAACTATAAAATATCTATTCACATTACATTGTTGTTAAGTTACAATTTATCTTGAAATTTTCTATAATTTATTCCTTAATTATTGTCCATAGGCTACATTCATTAAACCATTAAAGAAGGACAAAATTGTTGCAAGATAATAATTATAATAATTATTAGTATTTAATAACTAATATAATTATTACTTGCAAAGTAATTAATTACACTCCTCAGTCTTAAGATAGATGAATTACCAATACTAATAGAGTTGTTAGCTCTAATTAACTCGTAATTAATATTATTATCAACACATTAAACGATAATCATGATATACATTTCCATCTAATAATAATAACATTAGAATGAATTAATTAATATATATTTAACCAATGAATATATATATATATATATATATATATATATATATATATATATATATATATATATATATATATATATATATATATATATATATATATATATATATATATATATATATATATATATATATAATTTATAAAATAACTAATTAATATAAATTTTAAATTAATAATTAATTAATGATATATATTAATTAACATAATTACTAAATAAATAAAATTTAATAATTATTATATATATTAATATTAATAATATTAATTAAAATAAATAATAATTAAATAAATAATTATTATTTATAATAATTAATAATATTAGTATTAATTATAATATAAAATTTAATAATAAAAAAAAAATTAAGTGCGCTTGCTATTATTTTAAGTCCTGTATGGATTAGGCAGGCTATGCTGCCGGCAGAGGCCCTGCCGTAGCAGGATTGTCGTGCGATAGGCAGTTTGCCACAGTAGACTGTCTGTCGCACGGTAGACCCCTGCTGCGGCAGGGTTCTCTACCGTAGGCAGAGGGGGGCGTGGGGCCCGTGCCCCCCCCCCCCCAACTTAAACCTTTTTTTTTAAAAAAAAAAAAATTTATTTAAAAAGAAACACTTTTACTTTTAATTTAATATATATTTTATTTTATTTTTTAAACTTTTTTTGAAAGCCAATGTGGGCTTTTATGAAGCCCCTTTTTTTTTAAAAAGGACCTTCTATATTTTTTTTATAAAAAGAAATCAAGTTATAATATTAATTTTTTTTCTTTTGGGTCTTTTTTTTTTTTGAGATCATTCAAGTGGGTCCCCCAAGGACTAGCCTTTTGTAGGACGAAATAGGCTTTTTGTCATAGGATTTTAAAGTTATATTTTATTGCCATGTAGATCAAGGATACATTAATTTAATGACTGTGGTATTCGAAATTGTATGGGAAATTTTCCCATACAATTTCCAGAGACCTGTAGGTGTTCTTTTTTCACTTTTCACTTGTTTTTGACTTCATCTCTTTGTTTGATTTATTTTTCTTCTAATTTTTTTTTTTTTTGTCTTACTTTCTATTTAACTTATCAAGAAGGATTAATAGGTCAAAAGTGCAAAGAAATTTGGTCTAACATTCTTACACTAATTCTTTATCCTGAGACTATTGCTTTCAACATAAAAAAAATATAACTACTAATATTGAATCAACAAAACCATTGTATTGACTAAGAGAGAGAAATGCATTCAAAGGATTGAGAGTGAATGTATAAAATCTCTTCTTTCACACCACTATCATTAAATCAAATAAGGTCTTTACAATAGAGCTATCAAGATACTACAATAGAGATTTTTCATAACATGTATTCATAGAGATTTTTCAATGAGTATGTAAACAATGCATTCACCAAACTCTATTCCAACAATCTTAGATTATCAATGAAAATACATTGTCTATCTCTTATTCAATAAGACTTGAATACACTTAAAATCTTTCTTTGAACATTATTCAAAAACTTCTAATGAAAGTGAAACTTAACCAAAAGAATACTATAATACATTGCTTCAAAATTTTGATACAACATCACTTGATACATTTACAAACTTGGAGTGATGAATCCATTACAAAAGACATTAATCTCATGGATATCACAAGATATCCTTACAATGACTTAATACACAATACAAGAGTGATACATCTCAAAATAAGAAAATAACATCAGATTTCTTCAAGAGTCCCTCTTCAACAAGAAGACTTCATTGGTTTCCATAACCTGCAAATAAACAAAATATAGGCCAAGGAGTGCTCACCTCCCAACCTAGGCTTCTACGAAGCCACCCCTGAGCTAGGGGAACCATCACAAGAGAAGGAGAACACTCATACAATCTTACAACACAACATCATAAACAAAAAAAAATACAAGAAAACTCCCTTCCAAGGTTATCACAAAGAGTCAAGAAAAATGACTCAAATAGGGTGAAGGTGGAACCAAATCCAAGAGGAGAAGGCACATCTATTGATGAGAGCTAAGCCATCACTTGGCTTCCTCATCAAATATCTTTCTCCAAAAACACAATCCCACAAACTCCTTATGACCCCCAAAATACAAAACATAAAATAGAGATGGCTACATGGAGCCCATACATCCATGTTCATCCCTCTCCTATCCAAGGAGAGACTCTACACTCTTGAATGTCCCAACAAACCCTTCACCCTCAAGGCTACTCTTCCCTCCCAAGGGTGAGTATGGCCTTGAGTACTCCCTCAACAAAATAATACATCACATAAAAGAAAGAAAACATCAAGAACAACAAAGAAACTTCACATTTACAATACAAGAATCATGCTCAACAACAAGCTCATGATTCTCATAACAAATATAAAGAAAATTACATTTTCACAACACATGAACATAAAAATACAACAACTAAAGAATCTCAAAACCTCCATTATCACAATAACATCAAGCTCACATACAATACAAGAGGAATAATATCTACATTTTGCATACAAGGAAAGTAACATTCAAGAGAGTTCATCCTCTCAACATGAACAAAGAAACTAAAATAACTAAGTGAAGAATACCACCAACCTTGACCCAAGATAATGGAAGATAGTTGATGAAGAGCTATCCACTTTCCAAGGTTCTCCAAACTAGCTGAGTCTCCAAAACTAGAGAGTGGGTGTCAAACTCTTTCAAAAGAAGAGTCCCCTCTAAAAAGGTCTCCACCCAAACCCCTATGGATAAGATTGCATTCCTATTGGGTGGTCTTCCCTAAGACCCTTATATGGTTTCTAAATTTGGTCTCTTACAAAGGTAAGCTAAAAAGGTGGGATAAGGACTTCCTTCTTAGTGGGTGGTGATCTTTCCAAAACTTGGTCCCAAAAGTTGATTTTCGTCCATCTTGGTAAACCAGCTTTTGGATGGGTCATTTGGTCAACCAAGGGTTATCCTTTGGTGAAAAATGACCCTTACCCTATGGTATAACAATTGGGGTAACTAAAAATGGCCAAAACTCTCCCCTAGGTGCCTTTTTGACCTTCCAAAAGTGCATGACAAGCTAAAATTCGAAATTCAAGGATAAGACATAACCTCAAGCTCTCTAACCAAGTGGTCTTCATGGGGATCCTAAAAGAGTACCTTCCTAGGTTGGTGTTCAACCAATCCCCAAGTGGACATGTCATGGCCACAAGAACATACACGTGTCAAGTGACACAAACAAAAAGAGACATGTCACAAGCCATGTGGCATATCCACTTGGGCATTCACACAAAAACACATTTTCAATTAATAAATAAATCAAAAACATCCATGCATCATACTTTTACAAAATAAATACATTACAATGAGGTTATTGGCTTCTTACTAGAAGCAACCTTGGTTCAAATAGATTTAACATTAGTCTCTGTGATGATTCCCCAAATATACCATGGCCTATTTCCCTGCACACTCAAGTCCGATATCAGTAGTCCAAGGAAATAAAACATGTAAATTCATAACATTAATAATCAAGATAATTCATCTGCCAATTCATAATTCACATGACAATAATTGTTCATCCATAACCTACATTCATCTCATCATGAACATATATATAATTCATCACTAAGTTAATCTTGAAACATAAACATTGCATACATTTATAATTTGATTTGCAATTAAACTTCATCATCATAATCAATCATAAGTTAGAATTAAAACACACATGTAAGTTTCAACTGATGTCTCAGTAATCATCATCCAAATCATAATGTAATGTGCATCAAATTACTAAAGTGATAAAACCACAACTTAGAGTATCAGTAAAATTCATAAACATCAAAATATAATCATAAAATATGTTTATCATAATGCAGAAACTAAATGGCTATGATAGGCTCAGGGTGAGGCCTCACATATCCCACTTTGAGCAATATTTAATCTAACCCTAGATCATAACTCAAAGCAAAAATACATACATACAAGTCTTTGATAGACTTGGAAAATTCACAGATTAAACACAAAGGAGAGGCAAAGACTTGAGATTTATATTAAGTATAACCTTTGATCATTTGTATACAATATATGCTGAATAGAAAGCTTGCAGGATAACAATAGCAACATGTACTTCTTCTCTATTACTTGATGAGAAATGATACAAAATATTACAATCCTCGACTGAGGGTTAGGGTTTCAAAATTTCTATCTTTTCAACACCTAAAACTCTCAATACCTAATATGATCGTGGGAAATCCTTTTATATACAAGGAAATGCAACAAGCTATTGATCATATTAGGGTTTACAAAACTTTTCCCTAAAACTTTAAAACAACCCTACTGGGTTTACAATAAATGCCTCGATCAGATTTAAACAGATATTTTGCAAGAAAACACCTTACTTTATGTCTTCAATCTTTTCCTCGGTTTCTTCAAACAAATCTAATCGCCATTGCTTTGTAGTTTCCCCTGCAATAAATACATTTTACATCCCAACCACTTTTAAACCAAAAAGTCACAGTCTTCGCTTGGCTTAGGAAGTACGTAAAGTATCTACTTTTTCTGCATGTGGAATGTACTAGTAGCTCAACTTGTTGAACACCTCTTCACTGGGGAACTCAAAATTTGCAAATTCAGCTTTCTTGCTAGACAACTGTCTCCACTTATCTTCCATCTGCTTAACCTCTTGCTGAATATATTCAAACTTGGATTTAACAGTTATTAACAACTTGATGGTGTGGATAAAGGAAGGAGTGTTTTCCAAAACACTTGTCATCCTTTTCGAGAAAAGAACATCCATCTCCTCTCTCCATTTATACAATTCCTTCAATTCACCAATGTCATTGAAAATAATTGGCACTAACTCACAATTTGGATGTGTTAATTCTCTTTTTAACACATTGGATTTCCTCTTAAAATCATCCAAAATTATTCTATACTCCACAAGCTTTTTTACATTCTGATGCACTGGCTTAATTAGTGGATCGGGATCTACCTGGCCTTTAGATAGCCAATGAAACAATCTCACATTACGGGATCTCTCAATCCACTTATTTAAAATTGGTCCACACTCATCTCTATCTTTATTCAAAGCTATAAGTAAAATCTGTAATCTACTAGCATGATCAAACAAAATTGAAGGCTTTAGATCATGCGCAAACTGCATCACCGCCTCTGTTATTCTCTCCTCATATTTTTGATTCGCTAGGGACCTAGCTTTCATATGCTCATTCTTCTCCTTTGCAAGCTGCACTCTAATCTCCCTTAATTTATTTGTTTCCTCAGCCAATTCTTGCTTCTCCCAACTGATTCTTGCATCTATATTTGGTTCTGCAAGTGGTGATGGTGGAAATTCCACAATAGGGCTAGATGATGAGGGTACAGCTGGTCTGTCAGCAATCATCAATTGAGGTGACCAATGATCCTGTGGTCCAGACAATTTTGTAATCAGTTTTTCCTTTTGGATCAAGTCTACTTTCAGCTCATTATAGGACTTAAGGATAGTCTCAAACTTTATCCTTAATTCCTCCTTTTCCTGTGGATCTTTTTCTGCTACCCTCACATTGAACTTAGCTGTTTCCAAAATGATGTTTGAGGCCTCCACACTAGAATTCTCACCAAATATTTACACTAACAAGTTCCCAGCATAATCTGAAGAGAGAACCTCTCTTTTTCCTTTATTCTCTTCCCTTTCAAGGGACCACATGACCAAAGTTGCATGGTCATCAGAGAAAGTAATACCTCCAGTAGCCTGTTGTGCTTTCTCTGTAGTAGTGAGGGTCTTCACTTTACTTTTTTTGACTAAATCAAAGATAATTACATCTACAATATCCCATTCAAGAAGAATCAAAACCCTTGCAGTATGGATCATAGCTCTTCCTTCCTCCGGGGTAATCTTCTCAAATTTCTTCATCATTTCGACCTTGGTCTCATTCTCAATCTCAGTCATATCCCTATCAAGGAATTCCTCTTTCTTTTTCTCACAAATTTCATTGAATTGATTTATTTTCATTCTCCACAAAAATTGAAAAAATGCTCTAGTTGTTACCAACTTATCATCATAAATAAAAGAATCACTGGCCTGTTTCAAAATTGGGTCTATTTGCTTACCCTCAAACTCTAGCACTGTAAGATCCATCTCTATTCCTTTGGATGCCTCTAGAATTCCCTATTGTATCTCATCATTTGAAACAAACATACTCCCCTCAGTACTCAATTGTACTAATTGCTCAGCAACTCCATGCTCATCTAATTGTAAGGGGGATTGTGAAGGAGAGTACACTTCTAGCTCCGGCCTAGACTCTTCTTGTCTCTACCTCTTTGGAGAGGGCTTCTGTATTGTTGAATCACTCATAGGTCTTTTCCCTTTTGAGGTAGATGGAAGACTCTCATCTCTCTACTGAACTAAGAGAAGAACACTATAGCTCTTCCTCTGCTGAATAGTGTAAGTTCCCCTTGGGGTCAATTTTGTATAGCCTGGCTGGCTCAAAATCCTCTTTGCCCTATCTGGGTCTTTCCTACTAAATACAACCCTCTTTTCATTAGCTTCTTGCATGATTCCCTCAAAATGCTCCATGAGGGCATCAATCTTTCTCACCCATGGCTGAAAAGCCTTCAGTGGGTCATAGTCCTTATCAAAATTTCTTATAAAATCTATAGTCTTCTTGTAGATTACCCACTTTTCTTTCTTAATTTCTTGAGTTTGAAGATCAAACTCATTCCTTATTACATCCTTAGGGAAATTAAACTGATGCTCAAAAAGAGCACACCTTATCTTCTCTCTGAACATCCTGGATAAGAAACTCTCATTGTCTGCACATCTGGCCACAACTATAGCCATTCTGTAGGGCTGCAAAACTTGATTTAAATGCACCCAACCTTTCTTGACAATAATATACTGGTGTCCAATTGTAATGTCTGGGAACAAGGTTCCCCTTCCTTTACCAGTAAGGGTTGTTTCTTATAGATCACCAATTTGCCTTAAAATTTATACGTACCCTATCTTCAATGGAACTTGGTAAGGCAATATATATGGCACCCTGCCGCAACCGTACACCCTAAACACTGTAGAAACTGGATATAAGATTATATCACCAAAATTGTGTACTATGGTGATGTCTCTGCAATACTCCTTAGGTCTGATCAACCTCAAAAATTCCCTTGGGATTCTAGGATTCTCAAAAAACAATAGGGTCCTAAGTCTTGAAGCAAAATTTCTATCAAAGACAAGGAAGCTAGCCTCAATTCTATCCCATGACAAATATGTAGTCTATATAACTGAACTGGTAGTGTTTCTCCATTCTTCTCTTTGACAATATCAACTGTTGCGCTAAAAAACTGCTCACCCTTATAAAAAAACATGTGCATTAGCATAGAATACCACCCAAAGGGCCTGCTTATCTTCATGTTCTTCATTCCCATTAACCCTTCATGGATAAGATTTGCAAGGTAAGGGGCAAAATAAAAAATTAATGCTAGTTGTGGGTACAAAGACTGCACTATCATGAACATGTAAGGGATAGGCATATGAGTGGCCTCATCCTGCCCAAAAATCAAGGTCAAAGACTTGTACACAGCTTGTGCCCACAAACTAAAAAGGTCCAACCTGGAAGGCTCAGGTGTGCTTTTACTAACCATACACATGGCACCAACTTGGCCAAAGAAATCCCTTAAAGGCCTTGACCTTAGATAATCTCTCTGAGCTTCATAAATTTCATTAAACTCCCCAAAATCAATCTTTTATAACCTGATAGAAGGGTCATTTAATGAGAAAAATTCCCTAATCTCATCCTTTGTAATACTTATTAAATCATTTCCATTTATATCCTTCACACATCTGGTAACAGGATCATAACACTTAGCAATTTGTATCAGAAGATCTGCATCCATGAATACACCAAGCACAATCAATTTTCCTATGTCAAACTGCTAGATGTTACTAAGAGGAGCACATGAATTCCTCTAAGAGTATGCTACCCTAAAGAACACTAGACCATTGTACTCCTTTCCCACATTAGCATCCCTCATCCATAACCCTCTATCATAGAGTCCCTCATTAACAAAATCTCTAGGGTTTTTTGGGACCAATTCTTTAGTCCTAGATGCTCCAATCTCGGAGTGCAGGAGTAATTGCATCAAATCTTCAAATACCCCCTATCTTTATATTCTGTCTTTCCCGAGAGCTCCTTTTTAGGCGACATCTTCAACTAGGGTTTTTTGAGAAAATGTATGCACACTAGAAATAAAACCCTCAAATATCACAAGATAGCAATAATAGGAAATATTAATCACCTAAACTTCCTTTCTTTGAAAAATTGTGCACTGTTTAAGCTAAAACTGGCCTACCAGATGCTTGAGAAAATTCACTTGACGATGAAACCAGTTCAGTCGCAATGATACTTTGAAAAGAGGTGAAAAATCTATCAATCAAATCAGGATATGTAATATTTTGACATCCCGTTGCAGTTCACCCGCACGAAACTCATTAAATCTACTATTAGTGAGAACTGGCAGCTTCAACATTCATAGGACGTGAAACAACATCACTGAATCAAAATTTGAACTTGAATCGTCAATCACAACTCTTTACGGTGCATTGAATGACTGGCAAAATGAGTGTCATAACCCTTTAATACTTTTCCCCAAACTAGTTCTCGATCAATGAGAACTTTTCAAATTATCCATGTGTAGAAATTCACAACTTAGCTTAACCCCAAATGGTCTGGATAGGTGTCAACCCGTCACTAAAGCGGAAACATAACATTTGAGCACCTTTCTTCTCCGATAATACGACGATCATTGATTTTCTCAAGACTTGACAAGTCTTTAACATCTCTGAAAGTTAGTGACCCCACTTCGCAGATGAACATGTGGAGGCTTTTGAAAACTTTGGAGCATTGGTAATTGACAACATAAAAGACACATGTCAACCAGTCGCAAAAGTGCAAGAAGAAAACTGTTAGGTCTATCAGGCAAAGATAAAGCGACAACCGCCGATGCTACTTTAATCGAATGATCATCATTCATTTATATACTTTGGTCCCTCTTTGAACCTCACTTAGTCCTTCATCCAATTAGAAACAACCACGTTGCAAAAACTAGCAGGCAGACACACTACCTTTCTTAACGCTAAAAATACTGATAGGTGCCACATCATATGTCCACTTTAACCAATAAAAATCAAGCACCTCATCGTGACCTGGCGATGCTAGGCCCACTCCACAGTCTGCATACTACATGTAAGATTGAATGGTCATCGCTAAAGTGCAAGCTTTATATACTAAGCATCTTCTCTTGGCGGTGTAATGACAACCGCAAGATCTGTCAGGGTTTTAACCTTTGGAAAATTTATGACCCCACCACATTACATCACCTCGGAGAACTGTCACCATAAGAAAACTGCCATGAAAACTACAATGTCAGAGCTCTATCTTTGTCAGCATGGAGTTTAATTGGACGCTTGTCACTAAAGCACATGGATTAACAAACGGTCAACTTGACTCAATAGTATAACGATAGACGTCGGTGGATTCCAATCCTTAACCGACAACACAATACTAAAGATGGGCCCGCTTCAACAGGTGTCACCCTGTCGCTAAAGTGTATGTCAGAAAGTCTGACAACTCTGAGCTTTGAGATAAAGCGACAACCATAAGATCAAAAGAATTAGATGGTTGAAGAAATAAAACAAGGAACACTAAGGTTTGAAGTGAATTTTATAAAAGAGGGAACCCGCTTGAAAACCTAACCATGTAACACATGAAATAGACACTTCATAAGGGTTTATAATAACACATGCATTATTTGAAATCTTAATGAATGATAAAGTAATGTCCAAACATAACAAAGCTTCTATCCAACTAGGCTTTTAGCAACATTGCTCCCTGCTAGGTCAAAAATAAGAGTTCACCACAATTCTGAATTATGAGGATTAAAATTTTGTAATGGTACTAACAAGTTGAATGCATTTTGATGGTTTACAAATGCGCTTGTGCTATTCCTCTATCACATTTGGGAATTGGAGAGAAGTGAGCGTGGGTTGAACTAGACTATTTTTTCTTTTGTGGATATTGAAATGTGAGAACGTTATAATGCACTCATAGTATAAGAATCATTTTTTTGGTCCCTCAAGGGCATGTGCAAGAAGATGAGGGGCCAAAAAGTGGCGATGTGAAAAATATTCACTTTTCACTCGTCCAAAAGCGCATGAAAGCGCTTGTTGACTTTTTAGTAGGCCTGGGTGTCAGCACACCTGGGCAAGCCTACCACCAAAGCACATTCCTAATCGGGTACCCAAAAATATCGGGTACCTGATAATTGTGGCATATATCCCACACCCGTGAGCCCTATTCTTCATTTCCTAGCATGGTTTTATCATTTTCTAGCCGTGGTTTTCTGATACCCGATATATTTTCGGATACCTGATATTTGAAACGTCAAATTCGACTTCAAGCATATTTGGTAAGTAGCTAATTGTATATTTTTATTAATTTATTTCATTTTCATTGTAAATGTAGTGTTTTTTTTTTAAATAGGGTTTTGTATTTATATTTGTAATAATATTTGAAACTTAGATTTGTTTTTTATTTAATCAGGCATGGCTGACAACAATGAAGAAAATAACCCTCCAAATAACAATCCCAAAAACAATCCCCCATATCTAAACCCTAAATCTTTACAAGATTTGATAGAAGAAAATTTGAACACAATATGAGGTTTCCAAAACACGTATCAAAATATACCTACATTAGCTCCCATGCTTACCACACTAAATATAATTGTTGGAAATATTGACACACTCACGCAGCAACATAATGCTGCTCTTCATTGGTGTGATGATATGCACGACCAATTTGATGACGGGCTTGACCATGATGGGATTGCAGCCCTTAATATAACTAAGGAAGATATAGTTGCCCTTTTTGTCGATCCTAAAACTGGAATACCAATTGACCCCAAAAAGCCCAAATTATCAATAAAATGGTGCACAAATGAAGCAATGCGCACAAAATTTTGGGATCACTGGTGGATGGTTTTTGATAAACCACCACATAGCAATTTGGAGGTCCCATTTTATTTCCTTAAAAAATTGTATGCTAAGTTTGTGCTTGGTCAACATGTTGATTATTGGAGTATGAGGCCCAAAATGAGCATAGGCAGAGGAGCTCCTCAGACTAGGCCATCTTCCCAGTGCCGAAAGGCCACTACCTTTGTCCCCCCCATTGATGTTGCACCCCCTCCTTCAGTGCAGCATCGTGATATCATAAGAGAGGCTGCTGAATAGACTATTAGGGCAATTCATTTACTGAGTGATCAATTGATCACACAGACTAGGTCAGTGTTGCCTCTTGTGGATGCTGTTGGCGCATCGACATCTCGTCGGAGTTCACATGTATGCAAGCCCCATACGTGTATTATGTGCAGGCATATGTGCCTCGGACCGCTTTCTGATTCTGATATATATCAGTTTCATGATATTGATGAGGGAGATACAGGAGAGGCTACTGCAAAGGCTGCAACACCTCATGGAGCATCTACATCTCATGAGAGTGCTCAGGAGGTGCACGTAGAGCCATTGACTCCTGTTGATATGGTAAGAGTAAACATTATAAATAAATTTGTCACATGACTTATTTAATTTAAAAATAATTTATTTATTTAGATTAGTTTTAATGATTGCATGCACTTATGTATATATATTTTTTCCATTTATGTTCAGTCGATGACACAGGAGGAGGTGAGATAGGTGGATGAGTCCACACTTTCGGCCATTTCATTTGGCCTTGATGACTATATGGTATATTATAAATTATGAACCCATTAGTTTTTTTTTATATCATTTGGTGTAAATGCTTAAATCTCTATCAATTAGAGCAATAAAATTCATACATTTACTAATATATATTGTCATCTTATTGTGTTCTTGCAGGCTACAACCAACGTCAGTGGGGGGCGTGAGTGGGTTCCTTCATCAGGTGTCGACAAAGGAAAGGTAGTTAATTGTTTAAGATTAATTATGCATGCATATGTATGCAGCTTGTGTGTAGTAATAAATATTTTACTTTCACTTTATTGTATAGGGTGTGGCTATTGATGATGTCCAGACACCGGTTCGACGGCATAGGGTTACAGGCATCTCGATTCGGAGTGATAGCCCGATTGTACGTAGACTTTTACATATTGTTATTTGTATTTTGTAACTAGGGTTGCTATGATGAAGTACATTGATATATAATTGACAATCTTTTTACTCTCATAGGTTACTTCGACTGTGAGGGAGGTCCCACGAGAATCTTTCGTTTCTTTGTTGACCCAGCCCACTATTCCAAAGGAGGGATCACCAGATGTAAGTTTTAATTTTAGTTCAATCAATTTGTAATTTTATTATGCTATCATCCTATTTTGTAGATTTATTACTCTATGTTGCACCAGTCTACTAATCTCATTATTGCAAATATATATTTATAGGTCAGAGTTGGTATTGTTGGCATGGTCCCTTCGCTACCCAGGACTTATGTTAGGACACCTGATCATGGTAGGCGATCGAGAGACCAGGTACAAATTTATTTGTATTCAGTTATAATTTTAATTAAATTAGTGTTTGAAAATTATGAATTATATATATATATATATATATATATATATATATATATATATATATATATATATATATATATATATATATATATATATGTACAAATCATATAAAGTAAGCAATCTAACTTTGGTTTGAACTCATTTTTTATGCAGGATCAATCAGAGCCCAACACTTCTTCAAAGAGGCTAAATTTTGATGATCCCCCTACAACATAGGATGCAGTTTTAGTTTTGTGGTCATTTAGAGATGACACTTGGCACATTTTGAGATGGTATATATGCCACATTGTACACCTTAAAACATTGATTTTGTAGACATTTTGAAATGACATGTGCCATATTTGTATATGGACATACTTTTGATACATTTGATACATATATAGAACATATTCATTTATATGTTATATTTGTGTCATCTTTTGTATATACATATTTATTATTCATGTTTGTGGAATTGAATGGTGAAGTTATATCTTGACTATGATTATCATTATGATTTAAATTATATCTTGTTGAAGTTACATTTGTTTTTCTTTACTCTGGAATACCCTGTTCATGGAGCTTATTATGTTTGAGGTTTAACTTCTTGTTGGTGAATAGATTTGACTTCAAAAGAAACGCTTACAAAATGACCTTTAAAGCCCAAACAAAAAGACTCAACCAACACCAATAGTTGGGTCACTTCGCTATTGAGAAGCGTAAGCGCCCTTTGAATTATCTGAGTACAACTTTCCGTGCAGGATTTACAATGAATCAACTAAACTATAAATGATAATGCTTTTAACCTGAAAGCAATAAAGGCTTACAAACATCTATTCATAAACATGAGATAGACGTGAAGGGACTAATTTAATGAATAGTGCCATCTGGATCTTATTGCAACACAAGTGTTAATGTGTCTGTGTTTTGATTGGATGCTTGGTGCTATAACTAGAGCGTGTCATTTCTGGCTCTCCACAAACATACCGCTTCATGCAAGTGACACCAATAAATATTTTTTCAAAGCCATCATACATATGTATTTTGGGATTCAATTGTGAGCACGTCCTCCTCAATTTTCCCACCCCGTGAACCTGAAGCCAACATCTCTGAATCATGACTGATGTCCACACAAAGAACTGCATTATCATGCGTCATGAAGGCATCATCATCTTGGTATTGAAAATCACTCTTGAGTTTCCCATTGATATAGTCCCAGTCCTCTATGAATCCAACAACCGAAAAGATTGCTGCCCAATCGTGCTTAGTGCACCTTGGGGTCACTTGGGTCGAGCGTGGTTGTGAGCGTTTCCGTGACTCTGTGGGTAGAATGGGGTTGTCACTAGCATTTACCCAGCCAATCGGAGCTGATGGAGTAGATGGTTCGATGCCAGGTAGGATGGTTTGAAAGATACAATGCTGAGCCACTTTCAACTGACCCTCACTGCAAGTTTTGGCATCAACTGAGATCGCTTTGCCAAATGCAAACGAAGTCAAATCACCCAAAATTGAGAGAGGTTATTGTAGACCTCAAAAAAATGATCTCGTAGCACCTGATAGTTTGTCAATAGCTCTCACGAGGTCTGAGATACAAGCCCTAGAAGATCGCTGCCCAATCGTGCTTAGTGCACCTTGGGGTCACTTGGGTCGAGCGTGGTCGCGAGCATTTTCGTGACTCTGTGGGTAGAATGGGGTTGTCACTAGAGTTTACCCAGCCAACCAAAGCCAATGGAGTAGATGGTTTGATGCCAGGTAGGATGGCTTGAAAGATACGCTACTGAGCCACTTTCAACTAACCCTCACTACAAGTTTTGGCATCGACTAAGATCGCCTTTCCAAATGCAAACGAAGTTGAATTGCCCAAAATTGAGAGAGGTTATTGTAGAACTCAAAAACATGATCCCATAGCACCTGATAGTTTGTCGATAGCTCTCACGAGGTCTGAGATATGAGCCCTAGAAGATCGCTGCCCAATCGTGCTTAGTGCACCTTGGGGTCACTTGGGTCGAGCGTGGTCGCGAGCATTTTCATGACTCTGTGGGTAGAATGGGGTTGTCACTAGTGTTTACTCGGCCAATTGGAGCTGATGGAGCAGATGGTTTGATGCCAGGTCAGATGGTTTGAAAGATACGCTGCTGAGCCACTTTCAACTGACCCTCACTGCAAGTTTTGGCATCGACTGAGATCGCTTTGCCAAATGAAAACAAAGTCGAATAGCCAAAAATTGAGAGAGGTTATTGTAGACCTCAAAAACATGATCTTGTAGCACCTGACAGTTTTTTGATAGCTCTCACGAGGTCTAAGATACGAGCCCCAGAAGATCGCTGCCCAATCGTGCTTAGTGCACCTTGGGGTCACTTGGGTCGAGCGTGGTCGGGAGTGTTTTCATGACTCTGTGGGTAGAATGGGGTTGTCACTAGCATTTACCTGGCCAACCAGAGCCGATGGAGCAGACGGTTCGATGCCAGGTTGGATGGTTTGAAAGATACACTGCTGAGCCACTTTCAACTGACCCTCACTACAAGTTTTGGCATCGACTGAGATCGGCTTGCCAAATGCAAATGAAGTTGAATCCCCCAAAATTGAGAGAGGTTATTGTAGACCTCAAAAACAAGATCCCATAGCACTTGATAGTTTGTCGATAGCTCTCACGAGGTCTAAGATACAAGTCCCAGAAGATCGCTGCCCAATCATGCTTAGTGCACCTTGGGGTCACTTGGGTCGAGCGTGGTCGCAAGCATTTTCGTGACTCTGTGGGTAGAATGGGGTTGTCACTAGTGTTTACCTGGCCAATCAAAGCCGATGGAGCAGACGGTTCGATGGTAGGTCAGATGGTTTGAAAGATACGTTGCTGAGCCACTTTCAACTGACCCTCACTGCAAGTTTTGGCATCGATTGAGATCGCCTTGCCAAATGCAAACGAAGTCGAATCGCCCAAAACTGAGAGAGGTTATTGTAGACCTCAAAAAAATGATCCCATAGCATGTGACATTTTTTTGATAGCTCTCATGAGGTCCGAGATACGAGCCCCAAAAGATCGCTGCCCAATCGTGCTTAGTGCACCTTGGGGTCACTTGGGTCGAGCATGGTCGCGAGCATTTTCGTGACTCTGTGGGTAGAATGGGGTTGTCACTGGCATTTACCTGGCCAACTGGAGCTGATGGAGTAGACGGTTCGATGCTAGTTCAGACGGTTTGAAAGATACGCTACTGAGCCACTTTCAGCTGACCCTCACTGCAAGTTTTGGCTTCGATTGAGATTGCCTTGCCAAATGCAAACGAAGTCAAATTGCCCAAAATTGAGAGAGGTTATTGTAGACCTCAAAAACATGATCCTGTAGCACCTAATAGTTTGTCGATAGCTCTCACGAGGTTCGAGATACAAGCCCCAGAAGATCACTGCCCAATCATGCTTAGTGCACCTTGGGGTCACTTGGGTCGAGTGTGGTCGCGAGCGTTTTCGTGACTCTGTGGGTAGAATGGGGTTGTCACTAGAGTTTACCTGGCCAACCGGAGCTGATGGAGTAGATGGTTCGATGCCAGGTCAGACGGTTTGAAAGATACGCTGCTGAGCCACTTTCAACTGATCCTCACTGCAAGTTTTGGCATCGACTGAGATCGCCTTGCCAAATACAAACGAAGTCGAATCGCCCAAAACTGAGAGAGGTTATTTTAGACCTTGAAAACATGATCCCATAGCACCTAATAGTTTCTCAATAGCTCTCACGAGGTCTGAGATACGAGCCCCAGAAGATCACTGCCCAATCGTGCTTAGTGCACCTTGGGGTCACTTGGGTCGAGGTGGTCGCGAGAGTTTTCGTGACTCTGTGGGTAGAATGGGGTTGTCACTAGTGTTTACCCGGCCAACTAGAGCCAATGGAGTAGACGGTTTGATTCCAGGTCGGCCGGTTTGAAAGATACGCTGTTGAGCCACTTTCAACTGACCCTCACTGCAAGTTTTGGCATCGACTAAGATCGCCTTGCCAAATGCAAACGAAGTCGAATAGCCCAAAACTAAGAGAGGTTATTGTAGACCTCAAAAAAATGATCCCATAGCATGTGACAGTTTGTCGATAGCTCTCATGAGGTCCGAGATACGAGCCCCAAAAGATCGCTGCCCAATTGTGCTTAGTGCACCTTGGGGTCACTTGGGTCGAGCATGGTCGCAAGCATTTTCGTGACTCTGTGGGTAGAATGGGGTTGTCACTGGTGTTTACCTGGCCAACCGGAGCTAATGGAGTAGATGGTTCGATGCTAGGTCAGACGGTTTGAAAGATACGCTACTGAGCCACTTTCAGCTGACCCTCACTGCAAGTTTTGGCTTCGATTGAGATTGCCTTGCCAAATGCAAACGAAGTCGAATTGCCCAAAATTGAGAGAGGTTATTGTAGACCTCAAAAACATGATCCCATAGCACCTAACAGTTTGTCGATAGCTCTCACAAGGTCCGAGATACAAGCCCTAGAAGATCGCTGCCCAATCATGCTTAGTGCACCTTGGGGTCACTTGGGTCGAGTGTGGTCGCGAGCGTTTTCGTGACTCTGTGGGTAGAATGGGGTTGTCACTAGCATTTACCCGGGCAATCGGAGCTGATGGAGTAGACGGTTTGATGCCAGGTCAGACGGTTTGAAAGATACGCTGCTAAGCCACTTTCAACTGATCCTCACTGCAAGTTTTGGCATCGACTGAGATCGCCTTGCCAAATACAAACGAAGTCGAATCGCCCAAAACTGAGAGAGGTTATTTTAGACCTTGAAAACATGATCCCGTAGCACCTAATAGTTTCTCAATAGCTCTCACGAGGTCTGAGATACAAGCCCCAGAAGATCACTACCTAATCGTGCTTAGTGTACCTTGGGGTCACTTGGGTCGAGGTGGTCGCGAGAGTTTTCGTGACTCTGTGGGTAGAATGGGGTTGTCACTAGTGTTTACCCAGCCAACCAGAGCCAATGGAGCAGACGGTTTGATGCCAGGTCAGACGGTTTGAAAGATACGCTGTTGAGCCACTTTCAACTGACCCTCACTGCAAGTTTTGGCATCGACTGAGATCGCCTTGCCAAATGCAAACGAAGTCGAATCGCCCAAAACTGAGAGAGGTTATTGTAGACCTCAAAAACATGATCTTGTAGCACTTGATAGTTTGTCAATATCTCTCACGAGGTTTGAGATATGAGCCCCAGAATATCATTGCCCAATCGTGCTTAGTGCACCTTGGGGTCACCTGGGTCGAGCGTGGTCGCGAGCATTTTAGTGACTCTGTGGGTAGAATGGAGTTGTCACTGGTGTTTACCCGGCCAACTAGAGCTGATGGAGCAGATGGTTTGATGTCAGGTTGGAGGGTTTGAAAGATACGCTGCTGAGCCACTTTCAACTGACCCTCATTGCAAGTTTTGGCATCGACTGAGATCGCCTTGCCAAATGCAAACGAAGTTGAATCGCCCAAAACTGAGAGAGGTTATTGTAGACCTCAAAAACTTGATATTGTAGCACCTAACAGTTTGTCAATAGCTCTCACGATGTCTGATATACAAGCCCCAGAAGATCGCTGCCCAATCGTCCTTAGTGCACCTTGGGATCACTTGGGTCGAGCGTGGTCGCGAGCATTTTCATGACTCTGTGGGTAGAATGGGGTTGTCACTGGCATTTACCCGGCCAACTGGAGTTGATGGAGTAGACGGTTTGATGCCAGGTTGGACGATTTGAAAGATACGCTACTGAGCCAGTTTCAACTAACCCTTACTGCAAGTTTTGGCATCGACTGAGATCGCCTTGCCAAATGCAAATGAAGTCGAATCACCAAAAACCGAGAGAGGTTATTGTAGACCTTGAAAACATGATCCTGTAGCACCTGATAGTTTGTCGATAGCTCTCATGAGGTCTGAGATATGAGCCCCAGAAGATCACTGCCCAATCATGCTTAGTGCACCTTGGGGTCACTTGGGTCGGGCGTGGTCGCGAGCATTTTCATGACTCTGTGGGTAGAATGGGGTTGTCACTAGTGTTTACCCAGCCAATCGGAGCTGATGGAGTAGATGGTTCGATGCCAGGTTGGACGGTTTGAAAGATACGCTGCTGAGCCACTTTCAACTGACCCTCACTACAAGTTTTGGCATCGACTGAGATCGCCTTGCCAGATGCAAATGAAGTCGAATCACCCAAAACTGAGAGAGGTTATTGTAGACCTCGTAAACACAATCCTATAGCACCTAATAGTTTGTCAATAGCTCTCACGAGGTCTGAGATACGAGCCCCAGAAGATCACTTCCCAATCGTGCTTAGTGCACCTTGGGGTCACTTGGGTCGAGCGTGGTCGTGAGCATTTTCATGACTCTGTGGGTAGAATGGGGTTGTCACTAGAGTTTACCCGGCCAACTGGAGCCAATGGAGTAGACGGTTCGATGCCAGGTTGGACGGTTTGAAAGATACGCTGTTGACCCACTTTCAATTGACCCTCACTGCAAGTTTTGGCATCGACTGAGATCGCCTTGCCAAATGCAAACAAAGTCAAATCGCCCAAAACTGAGAGAGGTTATTGTAGACCTCAAAAAAATGATCTTGTAGCACCTGATAGTTTGTCAATAGCTCTCACGAGGTCTGAGATATGAGCCCCAAAATATCGCTGCCCAATCGTGCTTAGTGCACCTTGGGGTCACTTGGGTCGAGCGTGGTCGTGAGTTTTTCGTGACTCTTTTGGTAGAATGGGGTTGTCACTGGTGTTTACCTGGCCAACCAGAGCTGATGGAGCAGACGGTTCGATGCCAGGTCAGACGGTTTGAAAGATATGCTGCTGAGCCACTTTCAACTGACCCTCACTGCAAGTTTTGGCATCGACTGAGATCGCCTTGCCAAATACAAACGAAGTCAAATTGCCCAAAACTGAGAGAGGTTATTGTAGATCTTGAAAACATGATCCCGTAGCACCTGACAATTTTTCAATAGCTCTCACGAGGTCTGAGATACGAGCCGCTTTCAATTGACTATTAGTGGTATGTTTGAAATTTGAACTGTGAAATTAATCATAATTAAGCTTGTTAAATTTGATAAAAAATAATATCCTTAAAGCATTACAAACAACAATCAAACATGTAAGAATTCAAACCATGCAAATGACATAAGTATATGACATGTAAGATCTCTTCTTGGCACTATTGGCCACCCATACATGATTTTGGTCATAAGTCCTTATGAAGAGTTTTAGGACATTTAACTTTTAAATCAAATTGATTGTTACAAATTGCCATTATAGGCTTCAAAAGATCTCAATTAACCATTAAGGATCCTTTTGTCCTTCTATCTCTAATTGGATCCATGGTGACCATAGGCGTCTTCATAGGTGCTCCTGCACAAGTTACATTCCACATACAAAACCAAGTTTATTGACTCAAAATACAATCTAAGAAAGGTCAAATTAATGTATTGAAATTAAGCTTAACAAACTTAGAAAATAATGCACTAAGTTAACTTATTACCTAGTCAAGTGTTCCTGAAGGGTCATCTCTTTGCTTCAAGGTCTCCAATAGTGCTTCATGATCAGCAGTAGTAATAGTCCAAAGTTCTTTTGTCTTTGGTCTTCCTTGATGCTTTGACAACTTGACATTTGTTGCTATAACAAGGTGTGAATACATAAGAATAGTTTTGTGCTTCTCATAGTCTTCAAATGTGGGAACTCCATTCTTTCTAATCATGTATGTTTGCAGCCATGTTCCCGCAACAACAACTGAACTAGTAGGAGATGTGAACCCATCACCATCTGTCATCAGTTGTACAAGCTTTTGTTTACCTTGTACACAACGTGCTAACCAATAATCTGACCTCTCATCATTCCCCTACGGTGCAACCAATGCAAAAACATCTCTTGGCTTCAAAAGATCTAAAAGATGGTCATAGTCAACTGAAGTGTCCATGTCATCATTTCTTATAGAGAGTGTCAAAGATAAAGGAGTCAGATATTGTGGAACCCATGTATCCACCCACTCACTTGACTCGCAATGATCCCAATCATACTGAAAACACATGGGGCAAAAACAAGCCAACTCTCATGTCCAAATGGTCCATGTACTACTATTGGAGCTTCAGAATGAATGCATTTTTGAAGAGTCTTTCACTATTTGACAATCCAATCTATCTCCTATTGACCCCTTAACAGGCCTACCGACCCCGAGTCCCCGTGACCCCTTTTCACACATTGGAATGCTCAAGTGTGTCTTAAGGGGTCCTACGACCCCTTAAGGAACACTTGAGCATTCCAATGTGTCAAAAGGGGTCACGGGGACTCCCTAGGGGTCCTAACACGTGATAAAGCGTACTAGGACCCCTAGGGAGTCCCCGTGACCCCTTTTCACACATTGGAATGCTCAAGTGTGTCTTAAGGGGTCCTACGACCCCTTAAGGCACACTTGAGTGTTCCAATGTGTCAAAAGGGGTCACGGGGACTCCCTAGGTGTCCTAACATGTGATAAAGCATACTAGGACCCCAAGGGAATCATCCTGACCCCTTTTGACACATTGGAACGCTCTAGTGTGTCATAACGGGTCGTAGGACCCCTTAAGACACACTTGAGCATTCCATTGTGTCAAAAGGGGTTAGGGGGACTCCCTAGGGATCCTAACGCGTGATAAAGTGTACTAGGACCCCTAGGGAGTCATCGTGACCCCTTTTGACACATTGGAACACTCGAGTGTGTCTTAAGGGGTCCTACGACCCCTTAAGGCACACCTGAGCATCCCAATGTGTCAAAAGGGGTCACGAGGACTCCCTAGGTGTCCTAACGCGTGATAAAGCATACTAGGACCCCTAAGGAGTCCCCGTGATCCCTTTTCACACATTGGAACACTCAAGTGTGTCTTAAGGGGTCCTACGACCCCTTAAGGCACACTTGAGCATTCCAATGTGTCAAAAGGGGTCACGGGGACTCCCTAGGTGTCCTAACATGTGATAAAGTGTACTAGGACCCCTAAGGAGTCCCCGTGATCCCTTTTCACACATTGGAATGCTCATGTATGTCTTAAGGGGTCCTATGACCCCTTAAGGAACCCTTGAGCGTTCCAATGTGTCAAAAGGGGTCAGGGGGACTCCTTAGGGGTCCTAACATGTACTAGGACACCCAGGGAGTCCCCGTGACCCCTTTTGATACATTGGAATGCTCAAGTGTGCCTTAAGGGGTCGTAGGACCCCTTAAGGCACACTTGAGCATTCCAATGTATCAAAACGGGTCACGGGGACTCCCTGGGTGTCCTAATGCGTACACTTTATCACGCGTTGGGACACCTAGGGAGTCCCCGTGACCCCTTTTGACACATTGGAATGCTCAAGTGTGCCCTAAGGGGTCCTACAACCCCTTAAGGCACACTTGAGCATTCCAATGTGTCAAAAGGGGTCAAGGGGACTCCCTACGGGTCCTAACATGCACTAGGACACCTAGGGAGTCCTCGTGACCCCTTTTGACACATTGGAATACTCTAGTGTTTCTTAAAAGGTTGAAGGACCCCTTAAGATACACTAGAGCATTCCAATGTGTCAAAAGGGGTCACGGGGACTCCTTAGGGGTCCTAGTATGCTTTATCATGCGTTTGGACACCTAGGGAGTCCCCGTGACCCCTTTTGACACATTGGAACACTCAAGTGTGCCTTAAGGGGTCCTACGACCCCTTAAGGCACACTTGAGCATTCCAATGTGTCAAAAGGGGTCAGGGGGATTCCCTAAGGGTCCTAACATGTACTAGGACACCTAGGGAGTCCCCGTGACCCCTTTTGACACATTGGAATGCTCTAGTGTGTCTTAAGGGGTCCTACCACCCCTTAAGACACACTAGAGCATTGCAATTTGTCAAAAGGGGTCACAATGACTCCCTAGGGGTCCTAGTATGCCTTATCACGTGTTAGGAACCCTAGGGAGTAAAAAGGACCCCTTAAGACACACTTGAGCGTTCCAATGTGTCAAAAGGGGTCGCAGGGACTCCCTAGGGGTCCTAGTACTCGTTACAACCCCTAGGGAGTCCCCCTGACCCCTTTTGACACAATGGAATGCTCAAGTGTGCCTTAAGGGGTCGTAGGACCCGTTAAGGCACACTTGAGCATTCCAATGTGTCAAAAGGGGTCAGGGGGACTCCCTAGGTTTCCTAACGCGTGATAAAGCATACTAGCACCCCTAAGGAGTCCCCATGACCCCTTTTGAGCACATTGGAATGCTCAAGTGTTCCTTAAGGGGTCATAGGACCCCTTAAGACACACTTGAGCATTCCAATGTGTGAAAAGGGGTCACGGGAACTCCTTAGGGGCCCAAGTACACTTTATCATGCGTTAGGACACCTAGGGAGTCCCCGTGACCCCTTTTGACACATTGCAACACTCAAGGGTGTCTAAAGGGCTCCTTCGACCCCTTAAGACACACTTGAGCCTTGCAATGTGTCAATAGGGTTCACGGGGACTCCTTAGGGGTCCTAGTACGCTTTATCACATGTTAGGAACCCTAGGGAGTCCCCGTGACCCCTTTTGACTCATTAGAACACTCAAGTGTGCCTTAAGGGATCGTAGGACCCCTTAAGGCACACTTGAGCATTCCAATGTGTCAAAAGGGGTCACGGGGACTCCCTAGATGTCCTAACGCATGATAAAGCATACCAGGACCCTTAAGGAGTCCCCGTGACCCCTTTTCACACATTAGAACGCTCAAGTGTGTCTTAAGGGGTCTTACGACCCCTTAAGGAACACTTGAGTGTTCCAATGTGTCAAAAGGGGTCACGGGGACTCCCTAGGGATCCTAATGCATGATAAAGCGTACTAGGACCCCTAGGGAGTCAACGTGACCCCTTTGGACACATTGCAATGCTCAAGTGTGTCTTAAGGGGTCCTTCGACCCCTTAAGACACACTTGAGCATTGCAATGTGTCAAAAGGGGTCACAGGGACTCCTTAGGGGTCCTAGTACACTTTATCATGCGTTAGGACACCTAGGGAGTCCCCGTGACCCCTTTTGACACATTGGAATGCTCAAGTGTGCCTTAAGGGATCGTAGGACCCCTTAAGGCACACTTGAGTGTTTCAATGTGTCAAAAGGGGTCACGGGGACTCCCTAGGTGTCCTAACGCGTGATAAAGCGTACTAGGACCCCTAAGGAGTCCCCGTGAGCCCTTTTCACACATTGGAATGCTCAAGTGTGTCTTAAGGGGTCCTACGACCCCTTAAGGCACACTTGAGCGTTCCAATGTGTCAAAAGGGGTCACGGGGACTCCCTAGGTGTCCTAACATGTGATAAAGTGTACTAGGACCCCTAGGGAATCATTGTGACCCCTTTTGACACATTGGTATGCTCTAGTGTGTCATAAGGGGTCGTAGGACCCCTTAAGACACTTCAGCATTCCAATGTGTCAAAAGGGGTCACGGGGACTCCCTAGGGGTCCTAATGCGTGATAAAGCGTACTAGGACCCCTAGGGAGTAATTGTGACCCCTTTTGACACATTGCAATGCTCAAGTGTGTCTTAAGGGGTCCTTCAACCCCTTAAGACACACTTGAGTGTGGCAATGTGTCAAAAGGGGTCACGGGGACTCCTTAGGGGTCTTAGTACACTTTATCACACGTTAGGACCCCTAGGGAGTCCCCGTGACCCATTTTGCCACATTGGAATGCTCAAGTGTGCCTTAAGGGGTCCTATGACCCCATAAGGCACACTTGAGCGTTCTAATGTGTGAAAGGGGGTCACGACCCCTTAAGGTACACTTGAGCATTCCAATGTGTCAAAAGGGGTCACGGGGACTCCCTAGGTGTCCTAACGCGTGATAAAGCATACTAGGACCCCTAAGGAGTCCCCGTGACCCCTTTTCACACATTGGAACACTCAAGTGTGTCTTAAGGGGTCCTACGACCCCTTAAGGCACACTTGAGCATTCCAATGTGTCTAAAGGGGTCACGGGGACTCCCTAGGTGTCCTAACGCGTGATAAAGCGTACTAGGACCCCTAAGGAGTCCCCGTGACCCCTTTTCACATATTAGAACACTGAAGTGTGTCTTAAGGGGTCCTACGACCCCTTAAGGCACACTTGAGCATTCGAATGTTTCAAAAGTGGTCACGGGGACTCCCTAGGTGTCCTAACGCATGATAAAGCATACTAGGACCCCTAAGGAGTCCCCATGACCCCTTTTCACACATTGGAATGCTCAAGTGTGTCTTAAGGGGTCCTACGACCCCTTAAGGCACCCTTGAGCATTCCAATGTGTCAAAAGGGGTCAGGGGGACTCCTTAGGGGTCCTAACGTGTACTAGGATACCTAGGGAGTCCCCGTGACCCCTTTTGATACATTGGAACGCTCAAGTGTGCCTTAAGGGGTCGTAGGACCATTGAAGGCACACTTGAGCATTCCAATGTGTCAAAAGGGGTCACGGGGACTCCCTAGGTGTCCTAACGCGTACGCTTTATCACGCGTTAGGAAACCTAGGGAGTCCCCGTGACCCCTTTTGAAACATTGGAACGCTCAAGTGTTCCCTAAGGGGTCCTACGACCCCTTAAGGTAGACTTGAGCATTCCTATGTGTCAAAAGGGGTTAGGGGGACTCCCTAAGGGTCCTAACATGTACTAGGACACCTAGGGAGTCCCTGTGACCTTTTTTGACACATTGGAATGCTCTAGTGTGTCTTAAGGGGTCCTTCGACCCCTTAAGACACACTTGAGCGTTGTAATGTGTCAAAAGGGGTCATGGGGACTCCTTAGGGGTCCTAGTACACTTTATCACATGTTTGGACACCTAGGGAGTCCCCGTGACCCCTTTTGACACATTGGAATGCTCAGGTGTGCCTTAAGGGGTCCTTAAGGCACACTTGAGCATTCCAATGTGTCAAAAGGGGTCACAAGGACTCCCTAGGTGTCCAAACGCATGATAAAGCATACTAGGATCCCTAAGGAGTCCCCGTGACCCCTTTTGACACATTGCAATGCTCAAGTGTGTCTTAAGGGGTCCTTCGACCCCTTAAGACACACTTGAGCATTGCAATGTGTCAAAAGGGGTCACGGGGACTCTTTAGGGGTCCTAGTATGCTTTATCACGCGTTAGGACACCTAGAGAGTCCCCGTGACCCCTTTTGACACATTGGAATGCTCAAGTGTGCCTTAAGGGATCGTAGGACCCCTTAAGGCACACTTGAGTGTTTCAATGTGTCAAAAGGGGTCATGGGGACTCCCTAGGTGTCCTAACACGTGATAAAGCGTACTAGGACCCCTAAGGAGTCCCCGTGACCCCTTTTCACACATTGGAATGCTCAAGTGTGTCTTAAGGGGTCCTACGACCCCTTAAGGCACACTTGAAAATTCCAATGTGTCAAAAGGGGTCACGGGGACTCCCTAGGTGTCCTAACGTGTGATAAAGTGTACTAGGACCCCTAGGGAATCATCGTGAGCCCTTTTGACACATTGGAATGCTCTAGTGTGTCATAAGGGGTCGTAGGACCCCTTAAGACACTTTAGCATTCCAATGTTTCAAAAGGGGTCACGGGGACTCCCTAGGGGTCCTAATGCATGATAAAGCATACTAGGACCCGTAGGGAGTCATCGTGACCCCTTTTGACACATTGCAACGCTCAAGTGTGTCTTAAGGGGTCCTTCAACCCCTTAAGACACACTTGAGTGTGGCAATGTGTGAAAAGGGGTCATGAGGACTCCTTAGGGGTCCTAGTACGCTTTATCACACGTTAGGACCCCTAGGGAGTCCCCGTGACCCCTTTTGACACATTGGAATGCTCAAGTGTGCCTTAAGGGGTCCTATGACCCCATAAGGCACACTTGACCATTCCAATGTGTCAAAAGGGGTCACGACCCCTTAAGGTACACTTGAGCGATCCAATGTGTCAAAAGGGGTCACGGGGACTCCCTAGGTGTCCTAACATGTGATAAAGCATACTAGGACCCCTAAGGAGTCCCCGTGACCCCTTTTCACACATTGGAACACTCAAGTGTGTCTTAAGGGGTCCTACGACCCCTTAAGGCACACTTGAGCATTCCAATGTGTCTAAAGGGGTCACGGGGACTCCCTAGGTGTCCTAACGCGTGATAAAGCATACTAGGACCCCTAAGGAGTCCCCGTGACCCATTTTCACACATTGGAACACTGAAGTGTGTCTTAAGGGGTCCTATGACCCCTTAAGGCACACTTGAGCATTCCAATGTTTCAAAAGGGGTCACGGGGACTCCCTAGGTGTCCTAACGCATGATAAAGCGTACTAGGACCCCTAAGGAGTCCCCGTGACCCCTTTTCACACATTGGAATGCTCAAGTGTGTCTTAAGGGGTCCTACAACCCCTTAAGGCACCCTTGAGCATTCCAATGTGTCAAAATGGGTCAGGGGGACTCCTTAGGGGTCCTAACATGTACTAGGATACCCAGGGAGTCCCCGTGACCCCTTTTGATACATTGGAATGCTCAAGTGTGCCTTAAGGGGTCGTAGGACCATTGAAGGCACACTTGAGCATTCCAATGTGTCAAAAGGGGTCACGAGGACTCCCTAGGTGTCCTAACGCGTATGCTTTATCACGCGTTAGGACACCTAGGGAGTCCCTGTGACCCCTTTTGAAACATTGGAATGCTCAAGTGTGCCCTAAGGGGTCCTACGACCCCTTAAGGCAGACTTGAGCATTCCAATGTGTCAAAAGGGGTCAGGGGGACTCCCTAAGGGTCCTAACATGTACTAGGACACCTAGGGAGTCCCTGTGACCCCTTTTGACACATTGGAATGCTCTAGTGTGTCTTAAGGGGTCCTTCGACCCCTTAAGACACACTTGAGCATTGTAATGTGTCAAAAGGGGTCATGGGGACTCCTTAGGGGTCCTAGTACGCTTTATCACATGTTTGGACACCTAGGGAGTCCCCGTGACCCCTTTTGACACATTGGAACACTCAAGTGTGCCTTAAGGGGTCCTTAAGGCACACTTGAGCATTCCAATGTGTCAAAAGGGGTCACGGGGACTCCCTAGGTGTCCAAACGCGTGATAAAGCATACTAGGACCCCTAAGGAGTCCCCGTGACCCCTTTTGACACATTGCAACTCTCAAGTGTGTCTTAAGGGGTCGAAGGACCCCTTAAGACACACTAGTGCATTCCAATGTGTCAAAAGGGGTCACGGGGACTCCCTAGGTGTCCTAGTACATGTTAGGACCCTTAGGGAGTCCCCCTGACCCCTTTTGACACATTGGAATGCTCAAGTGTGCCTTAAGGGGTCCTACGACCCCTTAAGGCACACTTGAGCATTCCAATGTGTCAAAAGGGGTCACGGAGACTCCCTAGGTGTCCTAACGCATGATAAAGCATACTAGGACCCCTAAGGAGTCTCCGTAACCCCTTTTCACACATTGGAATGCTCAAGTGTGTCTTAAGGGGTCCTACGACCCCTTAAGGCACCCTTGAGCATTTCAATGTGTCAAAAGGGGTCAGGGGGACTCCTTAGGGGTCCTAACATGTACTAGGACACCCAGGGAGTCCCCGTGACCCCTTTTGACACATTGGAATGCTCAAGTGTTCCTTAAGGGGTCCTACGACCCCTTAAGGAACACTTGAGCATTCCAATGTGTCAAAAGGGGTCACGGGGACTCCTTAGGGGTCCTAGTACGCTTTATCACGTGTTAGGATAGCTAGGGAGTCCCCGTGACCCCTTTTGACACATTGGAACACTCAAGTGTGCCTTAAGGTGTCCTACGACCCCTTAAGGCACACTTGAGCATTCCATTGTGTCAAAAGGTGTCAGGGGGACTCCCTAAGGGTTCTAACACGTACTAGGACACCTAAGGAGTCCCCGTGACCCCTTTTGACACATTGGAATGCTCTAGTGTGTCTTAAGGGGTCCTACGATCCCTTAAGACATAGTAGAGCATTGCCATGTGTCAAAAGGGGTCACGATGAGTCCTTAGGGGCCCTAGTATGCCTTATCACACGTTAGGAACCCTAGGGAGTGAAAAGGACCCCTTAAGACACACTTAAGCGTTCCAATGTGTCAAAAGGGGTCACGGGGACTCCCTAGGGGTCCTAGTACGCGTTAGGACCCGTAGGGAGTCCCCCTAACCCCTTTTGACACATTGGAACGCTCAAGTTTGCCTTAAGGGGTTGTAGGACCCCTTAAGGCACACTTGAGCGTTCCAATGTGTCAAAAGGGGTCAGGGGGACTCCCTAGGTGTCCTAATGCGTGATAAAGCATACTAGGACCCCTAAGGAGTCCCCGTGACCCCTTTTGACACATTGGAATGCTCAAGTGTGTCTTAGGGGGTCCTACGACCCCTTACGGCACACTTGAGCATTCCAATGTGTGAAAAGGGGTCAGGGGGACTCCCTTAGGGTGCTAACGTGTACTAGGACACCTAGGGAGTCCCTCTGACCTCTTTTGACACATTAGTATGCTCAAGTGTGTCTTAAGGGGTCCTAAAACCCCTTAAGACACACTAGAGCTTTCCAATGTTTGAAAAGGGGTCACAGGGACTCTCTAGGTGTCCTATCATGTGATAAAGCGTACTAGGACCCCTAGGGAATCATCGTGACCCCTTTTGACACATCAGAATTCTCTAGTGTGTCATAAGGGGTCGTAGGACCCCTTAAGACACACTTGAGCATTCCAATGTGTCAAAAGGGGTCACGGGGACTCCCTAGGGATCCTAACGCGTGATAAAGCGTACTAGGACCCCTAGGGATTCATCGTGACCCCTTTTGACACATTGGAACGCTCAAGTGTGTCTTAAGGGGTTGTAGGACCCCTTAAGACACACTTGAGCGTTCCAATGTGTCAAAAGGGGTCATGATAACTCCCTAGGGGTCCTAGTACGCCTTATCACACTTAGGAACCCTAGGGAGTCAAAAGGACCCCTTAAGACACACTTGAGCATTTCAATGTGTCAAAAGGGGTCACGGGGACTCCCTAGGGGTCCTAGTACACGTTAGGACCCCTAGGGAGTCCCCCTGACCCCTTTTGACCCCTAGGGATTCCTAATGCATTCTAAAGGGTCATGGTTCCATAGAAGTTGCATTTTGAACCCTAATGACCCCTTAACATGCCTACTGACCCCATTTCAACATGTGGTCTCCTGAGAGCTCCCCATGGACCCCTTTTGCATTTTCCTAAGAAAAAGTCATCCAAATTTGGTACATAGGTCCTCTGACATGTCTTAATGAATTTGAAAGGGTCACCATTCCATAGAAGTTTCATTTAAAACCCTAATGACCCCTTAATAGGCCTACACACCATGATTCGACATGTGGTCTCCCGAGACCACCCCATGGACCCCTTTTGAGTTCTACTCGAAAAAAGTTATCCAAATTTGGTATGTAGGTCCTCTCACATGTCCTAATGCATTGCAAAGGGTCACCGTTCCATGAAAGTCACATTTGGAACCCTAATGACCCCTTAACAGGCTTACCGACCCTTATTCGACATGTGGTCTCCTCAAAGAACCCCATGGACCCTTTTTGAGTTTTACTAGGAAAAAGTCATACAAATTTAGTACATAGGTCCTCTAACATGTCCTAATGTGTTCCAAAGGGTCACCATTCCATCCAAGTTGCATTTGTAACCCTAATGACCCCTTAATAGGCCTACCGACCCTGTTTCAACATGTGGTCTCCTAAGAGCACCCCATGGACCCCTTTCGAGTTCTACTAGGAAAAAGTCATCCAAATTTGGTATGTAGGTCCTATGACATGTCCTAATGCATTCCAAAAGGTCACCATTCCATCAAAATTTTATTTGGAACCCTAATGACCCCTTAACAGGCCTACCGACCCCATTTCGACACGTGGTCTCCTGAGAGAACACCATGGACCCCTTTCAAGTTTTACTAGGCAAAAGTCATCCAAATTTGGTACATAGGTCCTATGACATATCCTAATGCATTCCAAAGGGTCACCGTTCCATCGAAGTTTCATTTGGAACCCTAATGACCTCTTAACAAGCCTACCGACCTCGATTCGACATGTGGTCTCTCGAGAGCACCCCATGGACCCCTTTCAAGTTCTACTAGGCAAAAGTTATCCAAATTTGGTACGTAGGTCATTTGATATGTCCTAATGTGTTCCAAAGGATCACTGTTCATCGAAAGTTTCATTTGAAACCTAGATGACCCCTTAAGTCACCTATCGACCCTAAATCGCACAATGGTCTCCCAAGAGCACCCCGTGGAACCTTTTCAAGTTTGACTAATCAAAATTCATCTAAATTGTGGAGTTAGGTCCTTTGACATGTCCTAATGCGTTCCAAATGGTCACCGTGCATCAAAGGTTGTCTCACGAGCCCTGATGACCCCTTAAGACGCCTAGTGACACTGATTGGACATGTGGTCTCCTGAGAGCACCCCATGGACCCTTTTCAAGTTCAACTAGGAAAAAGTTGTTAAAATTTGGTACATTGGTCCTTGGACATGCCCTATTGCCTTCCAAATGGTCACTGTACATCCGAAGTTGCCTCACAAACCCTAATTACCTCTTAAGACATCTAACGACCCCGATTCGACCTGTTGTCTCATGAGAGGATCTGTTATAATTTAAATTAAATATTAAAATAATATATAAAATATTTGAAAAAATATAATATTTAATAGACTAAATATATAATATATATTAGATATTACATTTAATATATATTATCAAATATACAATATATTAATGTCCTATTCATTTTATATATTATATATATTAGACATTATATTATATACGTGCAACAATATTATATATATATATATATATATATATATATATATATATATATATATATATATATATATATATATATATATATATATATATATATATATATATATATATATATATATATTATGTAACATTTATATTATAATATAAAAATATTGCATTTAATATAAATCTGAATAGACTATATACTTAGGTCGTCTAAATTGATATTATCGAATATATAATATAAATAAATAATATATATAATATATATACTATATAATATAAAATATAAAACATAAATATAAAATATATAAATTATTGATTGTCAGGGTGAAAGAAAAAAACATCAAAATTAAAGGGAAATAAAAAATGAGTGGGAGGGGGAAAATTTTCAAAATTCAAATTCAAACAAAATCGGGTACATGAAAAAATTAGGTACCCGATTTTTTCGGGTACCCGATTAGGCTTGGTAATAGTTTTGGAAACCAAAGCCCCATGGTCAACGCTGAAGGTGTGCAAAAAATGTATTTTTTCTCTATTTTTCTTATATCGACACTTCGACCATTAGGTTGACTTTTTTTCCACCCAATTTCGATAAAACGAAAAGGGTTTCTTTGGATGATTGTCAGCTTTCCATCGATATAAGTGCTGTCAGATTTTGAATTCGTTAAGTATTTATTAGTTATTTTCTAGTTCATTTACGTCTAAAGTCCTGATTGACATATTGATGGAAAAATAGCTATAACTTTCAAACCGTATAACATTTTTGAAACCCGAAAGATGCGTCACATTCTATGCTTCGTCTAGTATAAGAAAAAATTAAAAAAAATTGAATTATGATAAGTTTTCAATGAGTAAAGGTGGTCAGACACGAGAGTTTTTAAATTCTGAAAGCGCTGTAGCAAAAAAATCATAATTAATTATCTGTTTGGAATAAAAATACCAAAAAATATGCGTCACATCCGGGCATGAGTCAGCTACTTATATATAGAATATTATAAAAAAATATTATCATTTTCTTTTGATTAGGGTGGTCAGACATACACATACTTCTTATTTTTTTGCTAAAATGTTTGTAGTGCTGCATTGCAATCTATACTTTTTACCAATCATATTAAAAAAAAATTTCAAAAAAGGCTTAGTAGTTTAGAAACTACATTCAATTTCCTACAAATTATGTTCTTACAACTTTTTGATATTAGGTAGATAACTAGTTCATTTTTTCATGTCAAGTTGACTAATCTTGATTTTCTGATTTTTCATTGCCACTTAAGGGCATAGTTTGGCCCCTCATGATCCTGCACATACCCTCAAATTTGTGCACATGCCCTTATTGCATATTAAAATTTTGAGTAAAGGAACCTTGGATTACTTATCAAAAAATATTTTTTACAATGTCAAGAAAAATAAGTAGAAGCATTTGACATCATTTTGGCTTCCTATTTCTATGTCATTATCCTTCTAGATAATATTAATGTTTCTTGTATAACCAAGATAAATGGTTTCATAGAGTACAATAGAAGTCTTATTGTCCCCCTCATGAATTTGATTTATATTTAATACAATGCCAAGGTATAATGTTGTTTCCTAAATGGATTATTAGAGCCTTGTATAGAAATGAAGGTTTGATGGTATTATAAGAATTTATATCTTTGCAAGGTTTCTAATGATTGTTAAGGCTTGGAAAGGATAATCCCCTTATTATACAGGGACCTATTTAGATATAGGAAACTTTTGTTATTGAAAGTATATGCAAATCTAGTAAAGACATTAACATGACTTCTATGAATGGCAATGATTTTCACAAGGATTTATCTATTAAGTCATGATCTATTTTGTGGTCTCTTACTATTTCTTTTCTAGATTAAACTCTTGATCAAACTCTTTGCATTAATCCTTTGAATTTTTTCATAGAGGTAGCACTACTAGAATTTGGCAAATATGTGACTACATGACTAAAACTTCTAGTCACGCGACAAAGAATGACTAACGTCTACTATTTTTTTTGCAATTCACAAGTATAAATGACTAAATAGATGACTAATTTGGTTATACGACCAAATCAAAACTAAATAATTGGTCAGATGACTAAATAAATGATTAAATAAATGATTAAATAAATGACTAAATAAATGACTACTACTCTATTCTTTTTTCTTTTGAATTTAATAATAATCCATAGAGCTTAGGCCCCCCTCAACACCCCTACCTAAGAAGGCCATTTGGCTGCCCTGGTGGCTTGGCACACAAAAGAAAAATAGTGCTATTCAATGATTAAATAATCTACCAAAATTAGGACAGTGGCGGTCTTCCTTTCAAAAATCATCATCCCTTAATAACATGTCCTCCAATGTACCAGGGTTCAATTGGCAAAGTATTTTCTATCGGGTTGCATGCAAAAACTAATTAAGTCATACATGGTGTGGTAATAAAACGTGTAAACACATTTGAACAAAAACCATGACATAAATTTGTTTCCCCCAAATAAAAATGATCACTTTTTTTATTGTAGATCTTTTCTTACACAATAAATTGCATTTCCCAATTTTAAGAACAAGCAACCATGTTTCTAATAGCAACAATGAGACTGTCTAATCAACTTGATGCTAGCGAGTTTATATCCGTGCTCTATAAATAGGTTGCTTGATGCCCCACAGTCTACACAAATCCCTAAGGTACGTGATGCCCAATCCTTTGGTATCAAATCAGTCCATTTGGTTTGGGTAAAAGTAAAACAAGACAAGATCATTTCCTAGGTCTATGAGCGGTTAATCCATGTCTTTTCTAATCAAGATAGTTGCAAGCTTATGACCATTCAAAAACTCAGACAACTCTGTCCCTCACCCTATCAAAATTTTTCTACTATAAGAATCTTTCTTATATTAAATGAGGTCTTGATTTGTCATAAAGAAATAAAATAGAGGTCATTCTTATTTAACCACATATCATATGGGAGGGAATTTTTTCTTTGAAGGAGTCAAATTTTAGATGAGTTTTAGGATTATTTTTGTGCTTCTTGAAAGATCACATTCAACACCAAAGAAGAGAAAAAATGATACATTACAATAGGTTACGAGTTTGAAGATGATAATGTGGCGTGTAATCAATAAATAACTCTTTGATATCATTTTAACAACATTGCTGATTTTTAGATAGAGAATGGGCACATTGCATGTTCAAAAAAATTGTACCCACCGAATAGGAAGAAAAGTAAGGTTTCTATTACCAGTAGAAAGAAGCCCTTATTTTTGGTGCAAAACATGTGTGGTCCAAATGCTCATCAAGTTGTAGATTTTTAGAGGGATAATGGGCACATGACTTTGTGGCAAAGGGAGTTCTAGTAGGAATGAATCTCATATGGCATGATAAACAAAAGGTTTTCCTACATTATTATTACCTTTTTTTTACCTCTAGATAAAAAAATAAGTTTAATAGGAGGGCAAAGTCCTTTGTTGAGGTTTTAGAGGGGTTGTTAGCATTTTCAAAAGAACTTTAAAAATACTCCCAAATGCCTTTTGTTATTTTTTTTCAAAAATAAATAGAAAGGGGTAAATATTGTTGAGTCTTGTTTAAAAGTCCGAAAGGCACACTACAAAGCAATAATTGGAGGGAAAAGAGAAACGCAAGGTCAAAATTCTTTCATTGACTTAAGCTTGAGAGGCTAAACTATGGTTTTGTGGTGAAGTTAAAGAAATGAACCCTACCTATACCCGTAACAAGCTTATCATGTGAAAAAATGGCAGCAAATGTCTCAGAATAGAACGTTGATGAGGAGTTAACAATGTAGATTTAATATTGAAAAAAACTGTCATTAATGATCTTGCAAAGAACAACAAGATCAATAGAGGAAGAGCAGAAGTTTTCCCCTTTTTCATGCGTTCAAGAAGGAGGAGAAGATTATTTGTTGAGAACAACAAATCTCGATGGGTAAGGAACAGATTTCTATTGTAAGCAATGTATTTCATGCAGTAGCAACGTTTTATTGATACTCTAGCAGATTGGTTTCATGAAACATCTAGTTTTGTGAGTAAGAATGGTATTAGCATATGGAATGCATATTCTAGAAAGAAAACAACGAGAACTCACCTTCATAGCAGTATAAGATGCTACACACTGAGCAGTAATTCAATGCATTGAATCAAACAGGGATGGGAATCACCCAATGAACGCCAAGCTTGGTGTCTTGAGACCAAGGATTCAGAAACTCAAAACCAATTTTCTCCCATTTCCATTCGTCATCACAAAAGTGACATTGAACAAATTCATGGAAACGCCTGTAGACTTATTATTGAGGATGTCATCACAATCTGTAAGAAGGATCGATTCAGAGAGGCTCTTCAAACTCCATTCTTACCACTCGGACTTTCCCTTGTACAATTCTCTCTTGCAAAGTTGCCTCAAGTTTAAGGATCTTCCGCAAGGTAAACTGGTTCATACCCACATCATTCTAACTGGATTCACCCTCGAAATTAATGTGGGTACCAAGCTCATCACGCTGTATGCTAAGTGTGGCAGTTTGGAAGATGGCCAAAGAATATTGAAGGAAATGCCTGAATATGATGTGGTCTCTTGGACTGGATCGATCGTAGCTTACTCTAAGCGGGGACAAAGTAAAGAGGCCTTGAGCTTGTTTTATGAAATGCAGGAAGCGGGTGTTAAACCAAATGAGTTAACTTTTGCGAGTATTTCATCAGTTTATGTAGATTTGGAAGCTCTGGAACAGGGTAAAGTAGTTCATAAAGATATAATTAAAGGTGGGTTTGATTCGGATGTTTATGTCAGGAATGGTCTCGTTAGTTTGTATGGTAAGTGTGGGATTGTTGACGATGCACGTAAAATATTTGACAAAATATCTAAACGAGAAACAGCTTCATGGAATGCCATGATTGCTGGGTATGTTCAGAATGGGTGTATAAATGAAGCGCTGGAGCTGTTTGAGAAAACCCTGAAAGGAATATACGTACATGGACTGCAATGATGACAGGATATGTACAGAATGGTTATGTGGAAGAGGCGCTGAAGCTCTTTGAGGAAATGCCAGAGCGAAATGTTGCGTCACGGAATGATTCGCTGCTTGTTCGCAACAAGTGGTTTGATGAGGCCCTGAAGCTGTTTGGAGAGATGCAAATGTCAGGCGTAAAGCCAAACCCGGAAACCTTTTCTGCCGTTCTTCCAGCATATGGCAGATTGGGAGATCTTTGCAAGGGCAAGGAGGTTCATGAAGAAATAAAGAGAAACGGATTTGAATCAGATGTCTTTGTGGGGAGCGCCCTCGTGGATATGCATTTTAAATGCGGGAGTGTCGAGAATGCCCACCGTGTCTTTGATCAAATGGTGGTGCAGGACGTTGTCTCATGGACTGTACTGGTTGTAGGATATGCAAGTAATGGATATATAGACAAGGCTGTGAAACTGTTTGATAAAATGCCTGTAAAGAATGTGGTTTCGTGGAATGCAATGGTTGCAGGATATGCACAGAATGGGTGTTTTGAGAATGCCCTTGAGCTCTTTCGAAAGATGCAGCTGGAAGGTATGAAGCCAAATATGGACACTTTTGCCAGCGTCCTCCAAACATGTGCGAGCTTGGGAGATCTCTGTAGGGGCAAGGAAGTTCACACAGACACGATTAGAAGCAGAAATCTCACTGACGTCTTTGCAGCGAGTGCTCTTGTTGACATGTATGCCAAGTGTGGAAGCATTGAGGATGCCCGAAAAGTGTATGACAAAATGTCCACTCATGATGTAGTTTCATGGACTGCAATGATTGTAGGATATGCTATGCATGGCTATGGCAAAGAAGCACTTCAACTCTTTCATGAAATGCAAAACTCTGCCACAAGGCCAGATGGTGTTACTTTTGTTGGTGTTCTTGCGGCATGCTGCCATACAGGGCTAGTAGATGATGGATGGCAATACTTTTATTCAATGAACGAGAAATTTCACATTGTTCCTACAGTGGACCATTATTGCTGCATGGTTGATCTCCTTGGCCGTGCAGGGCATCTGGATCAAGCACATGACTTTATCAACAAAATGCCAATAAAACCTGATGCTTCTATCTGGGGATCTTTGCTGGGCGCCTGTAGAAATCATAACAACATTGAGCTGGTACAACTTGTTGCAGAAAACCTTGTTCAGTTAGATCAAACAAATGCTGCACATTATGTGCTTCTGTCAAATATCTATGCAGTCGCTGGCAGATGGAATGATGTGGACAAGGTTAGAAGAATGATGAAAGAAAGGAAAGTTAAAAAGGTGCCGGGTTCCAGCTGGATTGAGTTAAATGGCAAGGTGCATGTCTTTGTTGTAGGAGATAGATTACATGCACAAACACACAAAATTTATGAAGAGTTAGAAAACTTGTCTGGAAGACTAAAGGAGGCAGGTTATATGCCTGATAAAAAAATTTTGCTCCATGATGTTGAAGAAGAACAGAAGGATCATATTCTTGATCACCACAGTGAGAAGCTGGCCATTGTGTTTGGGCTTCTTAACACATCCCCTGGAACGGCTATACGGATTGTCAAAAACCTTCGAGTGTGTGGTGATTGCCATTCTGCCACCAAATTTATCTCCAAGATTGTTTCAAGAGAAATTGTTGTGAGGGACTCAAATCGATTCCACCATTTTAACAATGGGATGTGTTCTTGTGGGGACTACTGGTGATGCAAGACGAAACGGACATTAGATTGTATAGTTCCAGCCTTCCACTCCCCTTTGAATATAATACATTTGTAGACAAGAACTGTGATGATGTAGCTGGAGTCCCTGCCTTTTGTTCTAGCAAAGTACAGTAACTGAAAGGGAAAACTTAAAAATAGAGCATCGATACAACCATTATTTGTCACAATCAGGATCTTAAGAAATAGAGCTTTGAAAAATTAGCAAAACAAATTATATGCAAACAGGAAATGCAAGAAACGGTCATATTCAGTTGACATGCAAAACCAAGAAGAGGACACTATCAACTAGGTCAAATGTTACCGATGCTGATTTGAAGGTTGTACATTTTAGTACTTTAGTACAAATCAAAGCAACAAAAACCTCCAAATTGAAACAAAACCGTGACTTTTTGGGCATAAAAAATTCTATATGCAATTCTTCAAGCTTTGTGCTATGCAATTGCAAAGCTAAGCTAGATTGATTGTCAGCTATGTTTTTGTTAACAAAAGTAAAAAGTAATAATCAGAATCCGTAAAAGCGTAGAAATATAATGAAGTATCAGCACTAACTATGCTTGAAAGAAACAATAACATGTGAAGATAAAGATTATTTGTAATACATGAGTTTCAGTACAGACAATGGAGCAATCTCAGTTTGAATCAGAGAACAAATTCATACACATAAGCTTAAAAAGAAGAGATATATAATAAGGCACACGTGTGCATAAATTTGACAGTTGCTAGATTTTAATGGATAATAATCGACTAAATTAACTAAGATTTGAGTTAGATCAATATGCCATTATCAATAAGGTACACGTGTGCATGAATTTGACAGTTGCTAGATTTTAGTGGATAATAATCAACTCAAGAAACTAAGATTTGAGTTAGATCAGTATGCCATTGTCAATCGATTGAAATTTGTAAATTAATGTCAGTTGTGTTGCTGAAGATTCCATTTTTATGTATGCTTGTTTTTTATCTATCGACCTGGTTTGTATTTTCACTTGACAAGCTTTCAGATGCTACGGAAAAGAAGGAATTGGAAAGATTAGCAGAAATGGACAAGGGGTTTTGGTGACAAACACAAGATTCAATTCTATTGCATTGGAGGTATCAATGCAGAGGCACCCTGTGCCAATCCTATTTTAACCATACGACCCTTGGCATCCTTAGCAACACATACTGCAACAACTCTCAAATTAAATACTTATATGTTGCATTTATGCGAAGGACTTTCAAGCAAATGCTCTTGGAATGCCATGATTACAAGAAATGTGGAAAACGCTTTCAAGCAAATGCAAGTGACAAGTTTAAAGCCCATTCCACAACTTTTATCAATACCTTGCCTTCCTATGCTACGATGCATTCGACATTTGTCTTCACAGAAACTTACAATAGTAATGCACACTTACATTGCACCCTGAACATACTATGTTTTATGTTGTTTCTTTCATCTCTTTTTTTGGTTGATAATAGAGTTTTTATATTTATTATAATATTAAAAAACTTACATAATATCTATAGTTATAAATTTCACACAGCCAAACTAAGCATCCATCCTTTCTACATTGCATCTATCACTACTACCAGCGGGCTATTACAGCCAGTTACAAATTTATGTTTCTAATCTTTCTATAAACCACCTAGTTTGCCTAATAGACATAAACAAAAATACATATATTTTTCATATACATCCTTAGCTTTCTGCATTCCACGAGCCATCACCCCCAAAACCTCTCATCCTTGTGCACTGCGCATCTTTGTCCAGACATTGCGACCTCTTGTCGCCAAAACTTCATTCTTCACACTTCTTCTACAAAATCTTCACCACAAATAGTGATAAAATTAACCAATTCTTCAAACATGGACCCACATCACATGAAAGGACCTTTGGCTCCTTGGAAAGTGGAGCAAAACCCTCGACCTTAGTCTTTCTCTAGGTTCCTGGTAAGCCTCAATGGCCACTTTCAATTTCATCCATTCCTCTTTTATCCCTTCCGTGTAGTCATGCTTGAATTGCAGTTGGTTTTCCCTTGCCAACCACCTTAAAAAAGGAACAAAACCTCTAGCCGCCACATCCTCGGGATCTTCAAAGCATTCATTGTAGTCAAATACAAACCCTAGATATGTTTCATTCCAGTAGAGAGTCTAAACCAACAATCAAGTCATCATAAAAGAGAGATCTCATTACCCATCTAATTCGTTCCTCCTCATCAATTTGCAGACCCCACGCTAGAATTTGTACTGCAATGTCTACATTGAATTTCCACTTGTGTGTGGCTTATTGAAATAAATCTCCTGACGTAGCTTGCAGAGCTCAAACCACGTCCTTAGTTGGGCATTTTAACAGTAATTTCAATCTATGATCCTCCACAAGGCCGAAAAGGCCTTTATGTTGCTTCCTTCTTCTAAATGTGAATGACGCTTCCATTATCTTCTATAACTCTTACTCTATGCAAAACTAATCACCCAAAATTGCTAGCTTCTAAAAGGAAAACTTAGCTTTTAAGTTTTCGTAGATTTGCCTTGATTTCCTAAAATCATGTCATTCCTTGCAATAATTACTCTAGGCTAATTGATCACCAGGTTTCTAGTCATTCCTACACCTGTCGTCACCTTTCCCCACCATCATCGTACTCAGACATGCCAACTTACCAAAAACTATCCCATCAATCTGTGGAAAATCTCCCATCTCCATAATCTTGAATAATGACTGCCACCCCAGAGATATAACCATTTTTTTGGTTTTCCTTTATTTTTTAAATTTTTAACTAGCTTATAAATACACACCATGAGCTTTTACTAGCTCCCACCTTAAATCAAATTAATTTTTCAAACCTAAAATCACCTTCCTCTAGCAATCTAATTGCTACTTTTGAAAGTTGATATGCTTCATTATTCCCTTCTCTGCATATATGCAAAATTTTGAAGGCCTCAAACCTTTCCAACAATCCTGAAATTTCTTCTATATAGTTTTTTAGGTGCCATGCATTGACATGCCTATTACTAATGCTATGTATGATTAAGAGTGAATCCCCTTCCAAATGGATTCTTTTAACATCCAGAGAAAGTGCAATCCTTACCCCTAAAGCTATTGCGTTTTCCTTTGCAACATTGTTAGTCCCTAGATGAAGCTTCCTTACTGCTATTGCTAAAACCTCTCCATGCTCATCTCTCACAATCACCCCTGCCCTTGATGGCCCTAGGTTCCCTTGTGCCACCCCATCGAAATTCACCTTTATCCATCCTTCCTCGGGCTTAATCTAGCCCCCATTAGTTTCATTTTCTACTTATTCTTTCTATGTAATTCCCCTCCTACCGATTTAAACCTGATTCCAGACCATGCCCTCTGAATTTGTTTATCTCTCTCTGTATAGGGAAACTGCAAATATTGTCTTTTAGTAGCCACAATCCCCATAATCTCCTTCATTGTTCTGTCAATTCTCCCTAGAAGCCTTTGAGTTGATTCTTTCTTGTCTTGAAATATTCTTAGATATTCCTTTCCTCCATATTTCTCATACCACAATAGCCAGACAAACCTCCCCAATTGACCCTAGGGTAGATTTTCCATTCATCCTTGGCCACTCAACAAAAATACCCTTCACTGTAAAATCCCTTGGTCCCACCCAGCCTAGTTTCTTTTACAAATGATCCCAACACTCTTCTGCCACTTTGCATTGAACTGGAATATGATCAATAATTTCTTCATTGTTTTCACACATAACACATCTGGTAGGCCCAAGAAAACCATACTTTTTCCTTCTTTCCAATGTTAGAATCCTACCTTTAACAACTAACCATGAGAAAATACCTGCTTTGGGTAAACCATCATTATGCCAACATAGGTCACCTGCCTTAAAGGAATCTTCATTCTGAGTAGATAAAAGCCGGTATCTAACTTTCATTGAATAGTTACTAGACACAAACCCACACCAAACTAACATATCTTCCCCCACACCCAAAGACACATACTGATCTTGTTGCTCATTTAAACCTATTGAAACCAAATCCTTCCAAACCCATTCCTCACCCCACACAATTTTTTGAAGTGTTACATAATCCGTGACCTTATTTCCCCATAAATTACACAGATGGTCCTTGATGACTCTCATCTCCTCTGAGTCCATACATGGATGACCTAGCCATGAGTCCTCCCAAAAAATTTCCTTTTGTCCATTCCTTAGCTTCCATGTTAGATGATCAGTTATAACTGATGTACATTTCAAAGTAAAAGTCCAGATTGTCGAACCTCTAGGAGGGTCCCTGACAGTTAGGATTCTATCATCTTCCTCTGAATCTAAGTATTTATCTCTCAAGATTTTAAGCCACATTTGGTTTGGTTGCTTATACATATTCCATACCAATTTTTCCCCTAGAGCAATGGCCATCAACTCCCACATTCTTAAACCAGCCCCACCCTGAATCTTCCCTTTACATATCTCTTCTCCCATGCTAATAAGGGGATCTTTTCATCTTCAATAGCCCCATTCCAAAAACACTTTCTCATTTTGTGTTTGAGAACATTAATAACTATTTTTGGTATCTCTAAACACATAATTGAGAAAACGAGGATAGTTGAGATGACCTTTTTAACAGTATCCTTCTTGCAGAGGTTAACCACCTTCCTTTCTAGCCTTCCATCTTCTTCAAATAGCTATCCACTAACTCCTACTAGAATTTTGCCTTGTTCCTTCCTTGGAATAGGGAAACTCCTAAATATTTACTTGGAAGGGCCCTAACCTTCATCTCCAAAATTTTGCAAATTCTCCTATGCTTCTATTTGTGGGTGTTAAAGGGGAAAATTTCAGATTTCCTCCAATTTATGAATTTTCTTGAAACTACTCCATAGCTATCAAGGGTATTATTCATCACCTTGGCCTCCGTTTCATATGCTTCCCCTACTAAGAAAGTGTCATCTACAAATTGAAGGTGAGATAAAGCATCCACCCCCTCAGCCACATTTACCCCTTTTCACATTCCTTTCTCTTTTTGTGCTGATATAAGCCTTCCTAAGACCTATGCCACGATGATAAACAAAAAAAGGGACAAGGGATCTCCTTGCCTTATCCCCTTCTTTGTTTCAAAAAATCCTTGTGGACTACCATTAACAAGCATTGAAAATCTATGAGTGTTAATGAAACTCTTAATCCAATTTACCCAGTCCCTTCTGAAACCAAATCTTTGCAAAACCTTAGCCATAAAATTGCTATCAACTTCATCATAAGCTCTTTTAATATCCAATTTCACCATCATTTGTTCTACTTTCCGTAATCTAATAGTGTGGACCGCTTCATGAGATATGATCACTCCTTCAAAAATGGATCTACTAGGGGAGAATCCACTCTGATCATAAGATATTACCACATCTAGTAATTTTTTCAACCCATTTGCAATTACTTTAGAGATTACCTTATAAATAGTATTGTAGAGGGATATAGGTCGAAAGTCCTCAAACGTATTCATTACCTCCCTCTTAGGGATCAAGGTGATGAAGGTATTGTTAAAGTCTCTCAGAATAAATCCACCTTTCCTTGATTCTTCCATAATTTCCAATACATCAGATTTGAAAACCTCCCATAATTTTTGCAAGAACATTGCTAGAAAACCATCATGTCCTAGGGCATTATCACTGCCTAGCCTGAATAGAGCCTTCTTTACCTCCTCCATAGAGACTTCCTTCATCAACATTTGATTTTGGGCCTCAAATATGCAATTTGGGGAAATTTCTAAGATTTTATGCCTAAGACTTGTTTCACCTTCATTCCTCCCCTTATCACTCGAGAAGATTTTGATTTCATCTTGATTGGTATCCTCTACCTTTTATAGGGTGACACCATTTTCATCTTTAATAGAGAAGATTCTATTTCACACTCTCCTGACCTTAATCGAGTTATGGAAAAAATTGGTATTTCTATCCCCTTCTTTTAAACATAATTCCCTTGATTTTTGTCTCTAGTAAACTTCCTCCTTGACTAAAATATCGTCATAGTCCTTATTTAATTTTTTTTCTAAGACACAATCCATCTCACCCATCCCATTTTCAATTACATGTGTGTGCAGAATTTTTAACTCTTCTTCCAACCTAAATTTCTCCACAAAGATATTCTTGAAATGAACCCTATTCCATTCTTTAATTTTTTCTTTAAGAAATTGTAGTTTTTTAAAGAAAATGAAAGCCTTATTACCTGCTCTTTCAGGGGCCACTGACCACCATTCTCTTATTATATCAGCAAAACCCTCTTCCTGCGCATCCACATTGCTTCAAATTTTAAAGGACATCTTTTAGGGGCCTCATCTTCCTATATCCTGATAGTGATTGGGTAATGATTCGATCCTTTTATAGGAAAAATATCTGTATCACATACCCATCTAGTAGTAGCCCAATCCCCCGCAATTAGAAATCTATCTAACTTTTCCACAATATTCACAAACTGCTCTCCTATTTGTCCATGTGTATTCACCTTTTTTGAAGGGGAGCTCAATAAGACCATTATTTGTCACAAAATTATTAAATTCAACACTACTCCTTTTCAACCATCCCAATCCACCTTTCTTATCTGAGGGATTAAGGAGGGCATTAATGTCTCCTCCCAAAATAAAGATCTCCTTTGAGTTGCCTTCCAAAATTCCTAATAACTCCTTCCATAGGGTTTTTTTGAGAGTCCAGTTATTAGGTCCATACACATTTATGATTGAAAAGTGAAAATGTAGCTTTTTAGATTCTAGTTGCAACCACTTCCAAGCTCTCTCCTGTCTGACTACCTCAATATGCACTATTGAGCTACACGACATAACTCCTAAACCCCCCAAAGCACCTAAAGATCCTACCATCTTACACTGCCACCAGTTGAATCTCCTTTCAAATGACTCAAAATCTTCCTCCTTAATTTTTGTTTCTTGAAGCAAAACAACATTTGGCCTCATTTGATCAAGACACCTTTTGATCAAATGAGTCTTGTTAGGGGCATTGTAGCCCCTGGCATCCCATGATAGGAGCTTCAGTGCTCCTGATCTCAAAAGATTGGTTTGGCTTGCAACATTCCCAACCATTGCCAATTTTATTCTAGTAGTTTTTGGGCCCCTCTTTTTTTGTGGTCCCATTTTTGGTTTGGATATCGATGAGGGTGTCTATTCAATAGATCTATATCCTTCAATCCATGTGATATCAAAGATGCCTATCTTATCACCATGCTATTCTTGTGACCCATAATCTATTTCTGAATCAAATCTATCATCCTACATTTTTTCCAAATTATGTATCGGTGATATTTGAATATCCTTAAAGAATGGTTCCCTTTGTTTACCTTCCAAAATCAAATTCTTAAAATCGCCTTTTGTCTTCACCTGCTTGGGGGAAACCAACACACCTTTTTGTTTGATACTTCTATCCTCCTTTATCCCTAAATTTTCCTAATTGTTGTTGCCCTCTAAAAAGGTATCTAAGATAACTACCTTCATCCAATCAGGTTGGAAAGCTTTCTCCCCTATTGTTTATTCAAAATAACACCTTGAGGAGGTCCCTCATACCCTTCTCGTTCTCCTCCCATAAGCCCCTTCTCCTCCATGTCCTTACTCGAGACCTCATTTTCCTCCTGGATTCTTCCTTCCTCCTCTTGATATATAGAAAAAGGAGTTTCTTTTACCATCTGGATTGAGCTAACTACCTCAATTTCCCCAAGGTCCATCTCTTCGCCTTGACAAAAAGCTTGATCAATAGCCTCTAAGTGAAATCTATTATCCCTATCATTCTCCTCTATCTTCCCAAAGCTAATTCATCATTTTCTCTTTCGATTCAATCCTTTTCCTTCTTATCTGATCCTCTTTCTCCTCCACAATCCTAATGATGTCATCATTAAACCTTTCTAATTCCAACCCTTTCCCTTTACCTTGGTGATTGATTTTCTAAGCCTCTATTTCTATCCCATCACCCATTTCTATGATTAGAGGCTACCTCCATTCCCCTTTCATTGAACCCAAAATGATATAGTTGGGCAACTCATCAGTAAATTGTCGCCAAACTAAAACCCTAGGGCAAACCGATAGGTCTTTAGGATCCAAAACTTCCTCCACTCTTATGAAAGTACCTATTGAATCACCAATTAGTCTGATAATATCCTCTACCCAATATTCTTGTGGAAGATTATGTGATCAAAACTAGACTGGGATGCTTTGTACCTTTTCTTTCTCTGGGTCAAAATTTGGAGACCACTCATGGATGTAGAGGCATTTCCCATCAATCAAATAGGGGCCATTTTCCAAAATCCATTCCTTATCCTCCTGAGATGTGTAGGTAAGCAGAAAGAAACCATTTACCATTGTCTAAAGTGAAACTACACAACTCCAATGCTTATCACACCAACCCTTTATTGTAGTCAATGATGACAAGGGCCCTAACCATTTAACAACTAAGGCTCTTTCCCTAGAGAAATCTATCGATTCCGTCCATTGTTTATTATTGATTCTTAATGAAGAACCTTTAACATAAATAATATTTTCCCTTACCTCTTACTTTTCTAGTTACTACAATTTTCTTGAAATGGGTCGCCAAAACTTCTTCTCAATCTATTGGAAGTTGAAATCCTTCGGATAGTGGAAAAATCCTACTCCCCTTGGGAAACCATTACTCCCTTTCTCCTGTTCCCTGCCATTCCACTCTTGGTTTGGGAGCCTCATTTACTCTCTTTTATTGCAATCTCCATCACACCTCCATACTTGAGACGTTTGAAATGGAGACTTCCCTCTCCAGTTGAAGGGCCATCTGGTTTGCTCTTGATTTCCATAGTTCCAGCCTTCGTGTTTTTGAGAAACTCTTCTTCCTGCCCGTTGCAATCTCTCCATTCTTTTAACACGTAAATTGTTGAACCTTGGTTTTTTTCTTGCATCTCGTTGGCTTCATATATTAAATAATATATTAATTTTCAAGCTAGAATTAACGTCATTGTTGGATACAACTACAACACATCATGAAAAAAATATAATGAAACAGATTAAGAAAACATGATTTCTAGAGATTACTTTGATGGCCATATAGAGTCGTGTTGGTAAACTACAAATGCATAGAAATGACATTGATAATGAGGGATTTGATAACATGATAGTAATCATAGCTATGAAGTTAAAATAACTCTTAGATAAATTTAGCAATTTTAACGCTAAATAAATAAAGGTTGTAATATAATTCAAAACTTATCTTTGTGTTTTCAATCTAAGTTGACAATAAATAGAACACATTTAAGAACTAGAGTAAACCAGACAAAATTATATATGGAAAAAGTCATCAATAAATTTTGAAGAATGTTTACATCTATGAAATAGAAAAGAAGCAGGAAACAAACCTCTAGCATCTACATGTGCAGACTTACAAAATGCTAAACATTGTGAAGACAATAATACTAGAAAAATGATAAGTAACCAAGTTCATGACCCATAAGACTTAAAAAAATTTATTTCAAACAAAGGAGAACATACGAAAATGTATTGAGGTTTGAAATACAACTCTTGATGGTCTTAATGGTGCTGGCAAGCTCATAGTGGATGCTTGATAAGATGAAACCTACAACATGCCATTTTAAAAAAGGTACTCATGCATATCTTGTTTAAATTGCTTGACCACCATTTTGTTTTCCATTGTGGTCCTCTTAACTCTCTCCAGTCATTATCATTATAGTAGTTAACTTTGAATTTTCATTTCCCACTTGGATTTCTCGTGCCCAACCAATATATTTCAATTTTAAGAGAAGTCTTCATTTTAGAGTGAAATTGTTCTAATACCCAGTAGTGCGTGGGAGATGGATGGATATTTCTCAACCTATTTTGCAGAGGAGGCCTACAAAGTAGTGATGAGAGTCTTGTAGATGTCAACTATGTGTCCAAAAAGATTAGATCTCTCTTTCAACATTTCCAAACTTACATCTTTTTTGAAATTTCAACTTTAAAGGAGAACTCAAATTTTCATAACCTGATAAGAATTATATGTTGGTTATTGATGAGGATGTGAGATGCATGAGCTTAAATCTGCTGGGAGGGAAATCGATAGGTTTGATGCTGATTTTCAATAATAACCAATAGTGGGATGCTAATGATAAGAGAAGACATCAATAGATGATCATGATAATAATAACCAAATGTATTAGAAACAATAATTCTTCTTGTTTGTAGTGCCCATAGCCAAGGTTCAAGTTCTTATGGGGTTTCTCTCTATCATGGTTCTTGATGGAGATTTTTTGACCATGAACCTTAGTGAAATAGTAGGGCTTCTTGTTTGTAGAGATTACAACTAAGGTTTAAAAATTTATACCATAATTCAATGGAGCCATTTGTTTCCCACTCTGCTCGTGTTTTGAACCTGTCTAGACATTTGTTTGCCCCTACTTTATTATACTCAGCCAGGATAGATGCCTCTAGGATGGGGGCTTTGGTAGGATCTTCCTCTTCACTAGCTATGTACTCTACTATGCTGTTTGGGTGTGATGCCCTTCGATCTTCTAACCCTCCTCTTGTTGGGTTAGGGTTGGATGTACAAAATGTATTCCCTCTACTCACTATGGGTGGATCTAAGACTCTTCTTGTTCCTAGTACTGGTGGTGGTGGGGTCTCTACTTTTAGGGTGAATGTTGGGGTTCCTCCCCAAACTCTATTTCTGGTGGTAGATGGAGCTATGCTTGTGCTACCAAATCTGCTAACACTACTACAAAGGCAAAATCACATCCTATTTCTTGTGCCAAGACCTCCCCTTTGTTGATGTATGGCCCAGACATGGTGGATAATGTGGATTTATACTGATGTTATGGGTTGGTTTATAGATTCATTGGTCTTTGGCCCTCTCTTCTAGATTTTCATTTCTAGGTAACAAATTCTTGGAGATCTCTACTCTCTAGTAACATTGAGATTTTCCCTTGTGCAAAGGGGTTTTTATTGTTGTTTTTACTTCTACTAAAGAACATGATTTGGTATTGAGAAACCTGTGGGTGTGGGGAAATCATTCTCTCTTGGCAAAACCTTGGTTGTCTCCTTCAACCCTCTTACTAGATCGCTCACTATGTGTCCAGTATGGGTTCATCTCCCTAATCTTCTTCTTCATTTTTTAGAGAGTTATTTCTTTGAGGCCATTGACAACTCTATTGGTTGTTTGTTAAAGGTATATGAGGCTACAATTGTAATGGGTCCCTCTACCTTTTCTCGCATTCTAGTTAACATTGACATCTCCACATGCCTTTCGAAGGATGTGGTTCTCATAGTTGGGGACATGCCTTGGACCCAATTTCTCGATTCTGAGGGCCTCTCCTTTCGATGCAAAAGGTACATCTCTATTGGTCATCTGGCTACAGATTATTCTCTCTTTCATCATAAAGGTTTTTCCACTTGGTGGAAGGACGCAACTGATGATCATTTGACTGTCCTAGCTTCTGACTCCTTCATTGGCGACTCTTTATAGGATAATGATGGTTCCTCCTAGGGTGGTGTTGATTATGTCCTGATGGATCTAACTCCACCTCCTACTGCTATTTCATCCCCTCTGGTAGTGCGGGCCCTTCTTTGACTACTACTGCTCTTGATCTTTCTCACCCTTAAGTTGTTGAAGTTTAGCATTGTCAACACTTTGTTCTTGATGATGCTGCTAATTCTCTCTCTTTGGGGGTTCCTCCACCCTCCTCTTGTGGTGGGGACACCTCTGATGGTATTACTTGGATGATTTTCTAATGACAAAGGAAAAATTACTCAACAGGCTCTCATTCTCCTCCCCATGTTGGAGGTGAGTTGTGTACCCATTTTTTATGTGGGTTACTAGCTATGTTTCTAGTCTGTTATCAATGGTCTCCTTTGATCTCATAAATAATTGCTCTGGCATGTGGTTTTAACACCTTTAGGTTGTAGTGGTGTAAGGGACAACACCCTTGTTTTGCTACTTTTAATATCAAAAAATATAATTGTAAGTGCATTTAGTCATCCAAGTAATAAAATATACCAATCATAATTAGAAGAATACATCATGAGAAGCCCAACAATGGATAATATAAAATAAAAGATAATCCCATTATCTCAAATAAATTGGGAAAATAAGGGATGAAACCCTTAATGGACCAAAAATACCAATAGAGGTATAATACAAGGTGATAGGCATCTATGAGAATGAATCAAAATATAAATCTATGATTGCCATCTAATGTATAAGATCACATAAGATAGATATAATCAATAGGTTAGAATGATAAATGACATGAATCTTTATAGTGATGTAAATACCCAAACATGACAAATAAGATTATAAGTAATATAGATTAAATAATTATGTATGGTAATAAACCTTAATCATGTGATAAGTAACATATAATGATGCTCCTCAATGTAGTTTATTGAGATGATAATGATGTGACAAGATATGAGGGTCATGTAAATGTAATGCATTAAATCAACCTATATATTAAATAGAAAGGTAATATCATTGTAGATAAAACCATGCATAGGATATAACATGCAAGATTAATTGATAAGGGGGGAATTATATGATGCTTTCTAATGTGAGGATTAATACATTCTTAAAGTAGGATATGGTTTTATAAGATCATGTAAGAATAATGTGTAGCAACATAAAATCATCATATAAGAGACAATGATACTTGAGTATAATATGCCAATGTGATCAAAGATATAGAAATATAGGATCATCTTATGAGTGCTTTAAGATGTAATCATGTTCAAGATCAAATATTAAATGATATAGATAATGTAAGATAAAAATAAAATGCTTTATAGTAGCAAGGTATATCAACATTAGAACAATGAATCTCATATTAGCTACATGAGATTCATTGTTATTTTACATGGACCCTTTGTCATAAACAATGATATGAATGAGATTAAGGATAGATTGAAAATCAAGACAAATCAAGGGTGGTTAACATGGATAGAAGCACATGCAAGAAATTTTGTGACAAAAACATAAAAAGAAAGGATAAATCAATGACACACTAATGACCAATGAAAAATCTAGTCTATAAAATTAGATAACAAAAAACTAATTGCAATTCTAAGAACATAATTAGTGTTTCAAGGTTGGACATGTCAGTTCTTTAAAAAATGAAAATGAAAAAATATGATTTGTTAGACTAATTAGATAAATAATTAGACAATCACCATTATTCCCAAATACCTTTTTATGTTGGACCATACATTCTAATATATTTTAGTCTATTTGTTACCTTAAAGGTCCTAGGGTTTATATTTTGTTGGTCTTAACTAGCATGAATGTATATTCTTTAAAAAATATTTCTATAGGTATACACTTTTATACCCACATGTTGTTTAACAACTTTCTAATTGATTGTTAAAACAAAATTGTGTCTTTTATATGACATACATTGCATAAGACCCACTTTGATTTATGATTGTTTTCACATTCAAATTAAAAACATACAAAAGATTTCAACTATACGAAACCTACAAATTAATAATATAATATCTTAATTAAACACATCAAACAATCCTTAACAAAACTATAAATACACCAAATATGTTATCTTCTAATTCCTTGAGATAAAATGATTAAGCTAATGATTTTCTTCGTATTAATTAATATTTTAAAAATAGTATATAATTGTTTAGAACTTCTTTGTTTAATAATTTTTTAAAACTTCAACAAATCCCTATTAAATGTTAATCCTTAATTCATAACTTGGAGCCTTCCTAAAAAAACAAACATAAATTTGTATCAGTGGTGATAAGGACAAGATGTCTTCAAGGCTAGAATGTGAAGTCATGAATAGAAATATAATGAAACAAGAAAAGTTGACATACTTGACTTTTAGAGATTGCTATGATGATCGTATACAGTTGTGTTGGTAACTACAAATGCCATAGAAATGGTATTGATAATGTGGGATCAGATAACATGATAGTAATCATAGCTATGAAGTTAAAATAAATCTTAGATAAATATAACAATTTAATCCTAAATACATAGAAGGCTGTTATAATATAATGTGAAACTTATCCTTGTGTTTTCAATCCATGTTAACAATAAACAAAAAGTAGAACACATTTAAAAATGAGTAAACCACACAAAATTACATCTGGAAAAAGTCATCAATAAATTTTGAAGAATGTTTGTATGTCATGAAATAGAAAAGAAGCCAGGAAAAGACGCACATTACTGATCTCTGTTTGAAAAATCAGCCTCTAGCATCTATAGACTTACAAAATGTTAAACACTGTGAAGGTGTCATAACCCGATCCAGTTCTCCTAGTTTTTAGGAGTTGTTAGTGACTTTATTTGACTTATGTTGACTTGGTTGAAGGTTTCTTGACACAAGTTGTATTAAATAACTGTTTAAGACATAGATATTATTATGTTTCTTTTAATGATTTTGTGAAATAAATTGATGAAATGAAAAATGTTGTTATGTATGGGAATCAAAATGCATTATGAAATGTTGTTAATGATGATTAAAAATAAAATTGGAAATGTTAATTATATTATGCAAATGAGTTATGCATTTTTTTTTGATTATGGGTTTAATGAGACTAACCTACTGATGATCTTTTGAGTTCAAACATCAATGACAGGAGAGGAACATGGAAATGTGATTGGAGGTGGAGGAATTTATCTCCTCGGTAAGGATGTGATGGGAATAATTGGTCGCAAGCACACACCACTTAGTTATTTATTTTCTTATGTTATGAGTTTTCTCTTATATCTCTATCTCGTTAAATCAAATGCTTGAGTTATTTGACTGTGTGTTAAGTCAATTATATTTACTTCGAAAGAAATGAAATTTGTATGACTTCTTATTTTATGATAGAATTTTTAATTTGAAATTAACCAAATAAAATTAATATTTATAATAAATTTAAATATTTTATGAAATAATGTAACCATTATTAGGAAATAACTAACCATGCGACAAGTGATAGATAAAACCAGTTAATTTAATGATAACTCTACCATTTTTAAAGTAGGGACACGAATGATAAGTCATTCCTCTATGATTAGTTGACTTGGTGGAAATTGTGATAGAGAGAAGGTGGAAGTATGAAGGGACTCATTTGGGGAGAGTGAAGAAAACAAATTGTTAACTCCACTTTGCATGTTTTAGAGCCGCCTACATGTGACTAGAATAGGGACTGGCTGCTATCCGTGGATGACGATCCCTTGTTCACTGCATAGCTTGCAAGGAATCTCCTTTCGTTTCGAATGAAGATGTATTTTACACCAGTAAAGAGGAAGTTTGGAGGGAGATAGACGAAGGGAGGAGTCCACTGATAGACATCAAGAAATAAATTGAAGAATGTATGGTAACATCACTGCTTTTGGAAGGGGATCAGAATAAGACACACATAAAAAGAGAGACTCCTATCACAGCTTGATGGACATTATTCAGGGAACGGTTTTAAGAGAAAAAAACTCCGTTCATTTTTGGAGAGTATTGAATTTCATATGCCAGTGAAAGGGTGGATATAAGGGAAGATACATGCGAAAAAGAAGAGGAAGATGGGAAGATAAAAAAGAATTAGGGGATCATATATACACAAGGAGAATAGAAGGAGACTTGAGGTTGTCATGTGTCATTGGGATTGTTGATCCATTCTAGAATATATACACACATATGGGAAAATTTGAAAAAATTACATACAGAGAATGAAGACGATACGTACATAGAGAGGATGGAAAGATGCATAGAAAAAAGTTGGAGAAAAGTGAGATTTATCAGAGGTGACAAGAGGATTTCTATAAGACACAAAGATATTATACTGGGTATTATTATAAAGAGTGATTAATTTAAATTTTAGAGAAATTATGATGAAGTCTGGTTATATAGATGTGCCTTGATGTAATTTAAAACATGATTTAAACTCCATGTTTTGATGAACTGAAAAGATATTTACATGTTAGAAATGATTTACAGTTTTCCCATTTTAAATTGTTTTATTGATCTATTTTTAATACACTTTAGAAGTTGACAAGGAATTGAATTAGACCTTTTGGAATTGAAACTAGTTAACATTTGAAGTACCCCATTGGTTTTATCGTGTCAGCTTGAGGATAAATTTTTGTTTGACAACCAAAACTATTCAAATTTATGTTTGAAATTATGGGAAAATATGTTGTTGTTTATTATTCCAAACTGCGATATGATACCTATGATTTTCATGTAGCAATTCATTGTTATAGATCTATTTGTATAAAATTTAGAGGTGAGAAGAAATTGGAATAAACTTTGAAACTAAAATCGGTTATCATTGTTGGAACCCAGTCAGTTATTTAAATGTCAGTATAGATAAACAAATCTATTTGACTACCTTCACATCAAACTTATGGTTGATATTTGGAAAACATGTTTGTTGTTTTGTTCATTCAAACTGTGACATGATATATATGAGCTCCCTATAGTAATAACATTTTTACGTAGATAAGAAAAATAGATTCATTTATTACCATGTTTCTGATTTAAGAATATAATAATTCAGAAAGACATAAATGCTAGTTTGTCATTAAAAACCACATATTATTATCATAGAAGATTGACTATGTGATATTACCATAAAAGAAAGGGTAAATTAGAGATTGGAGTTTGTTTTGGAAACTTGAATATATGTTATTTTAGTCCTACTTATACTACTTTGAGAAAGATATCATGGGAAAGGGTGTTGAATATGGATAAACAAAGAAGGGTAAATTTACTTTTCTTTTACATGCTAGCAGAAATTTGGTTATTAAATGCTTAGGCCTAAGCTATGGAAGCACGTGATAGACTTTGTGTTGGTTATTTTCATTCTCTTTGCCATATCTATGTTAGTTCTACTTTTATGTATGAAAAAAGTAGTTAGTTCACACCTTGCACCAGATTTCTTTCCAATCTATTAGTGTTGAGTTGATAGGTTACTCGGGTAGGGTCGATGTACTCTTCATTTCAGGATGAGCCCCAAGGGAGCTAACCACTCCATGGTTGGGTAGAAAAAGCATCTGGATCACATTTCTGTCTCAAGATTTGTAGATGGACAAATGTCCGATGGCATAGGAGACCGGAACATTCAGATGGATGATGGATAGTTTGATGGTATTATATTGATATCTTGTATCATTTCGACCTTTGGGTTATGTACCTTAAATTGTATTATATACTTTTGATGTTGATGTGTGATAGTATGGTCGACATATTTTATGTATTTATCACCTCATACTATATTATTGGATGATTCATTTACTCTTGATAGTATAGTTGATTTCTTATTATTGCACTTTGAGGATATTCGACAATATTTTTAGATTATTGTAATTTCTTATTTTGAGAAATGGAATATATTAGTGGAAAAAGTATTATGTTTTTGTAGACTTCAGTTTTTGAGTTTGAATTTTTGAGTTTTTCATTGGAGAGAATGTTGGAAATATGGATGTAGTAACTGAGAGGGGGGGGGTGAATCAGTTAGCCACAAAATATTACCACTTATCCCTTAGATGTCTTATTAAATTATTTACTGCTGACATACAGAGAAATGTTGAAACTCGGCAATTACAGAGAGTATTAATTATAACTGTTCTTAAGCATTCATCAGTGATTAACTTACATGAATAAGGAAAATATTATGAACACAAGAGACGCCAGATTTAACGTGGAAACCCAATATGGGAAAAACCACCAATGTAACTAGTTACTGATTTTCACTCTTCTGAAGTGATGCCCTGTTAGGAGCCAACCCGGTGAAAGGTTACAAAACACACTGTCATGTGTGACCTTGTTAGAGGATTTAATCACCCTGCTAGGAGTGGCCTTGTAAGAGGTCTTGAAACAATTCAATAGAACTGTCACCTTGTTAGAGGATTTACAAAATGGCTATTAAACCAACTCGGTTAGGAGATTTTGAAATCACTGCCACAATGGTAAGAAAGTAACAATGAAGTGACCTAAATAATGATGCAACTGAATTACTGATTACGGATCTCTGTTCTGCTTCACTAGATCCTTCCTGATCAAATATATCTCTGTTGCTCTTCAATGATATCTAATCATCCTTCAAAATTCGCTCACATACTTTTCTTCTCTTTTCACTTGCATGCATCTAATTCACAACTTGACCTTCTATATATACCATTTGGATTGTCAAGTCGGCATTAATAACCTTATAAAACATTACTAATCATTACAACAGTCGGCTGGAATAAACAAACTTTATTTCTCAAATTAACAAAATCCTTTACTGGGACGACCTTGCTCGGTAAACACTAATCCGAAAAGATTTCCTTTGGTGACCAAGAGAACTCGGTAAACACTGCGAATTTTGCAACATCCTTTGGGGACCGAGTGAACTCGGTAAACACTAACTTTCCTTCGATAACCGAGGAAGCTCGGTTAACACTGTATTCTGCCATACATTTCTTTGACACCTGAGATATCTCGGTAGACACTTGAAAACTGCCCGCTGACCGACTGAGCTCGGTAGACACTAGAAATTGCTTTGCTGACTGACTGAGCTCAGTAGACACTAGAAACTGCTTTCCTGACCGACTGAGCTCGGTAGATACTTGATATGACATTTGTGTGACATCAAAGACAACACATAATTATTTCAACAATCTCCTTCAGACAATTGTATCCAACAGAGAATACATGTCTCTTGTGAGATAAATTTGGTCTTTACATGTGGTATCAGAGCTGTGTTTAAACACTTGAACCTTTGTCTATTGTTGCTAAGTTGTGTACTCATGATTGGTTTAGGAATTGATATGTCACCATGAAAACCTGAAACAATAACATGGTTGGATCTAGCAGTGAACTTATTAATGATGAACCAAATCCAAGGCTAGATGAGATTTTAACCTTCTTGACTGAACAAAGAAACCTCTTACATCAACAAGGTGATTGTATGGATCATCTTGAGCAGGACTTAAGAGGTAGAAATAATGAATACATAAGAAGGAAGAGGGAAGAGGATCAAAGACTTGAAGCTTAGTAGAAACTGGATGATGATCGATGACTGTAAGCACATAGAAATGAAGAAGAGGATAGGAGGAATGAAGAGTAGAAAAAACATAATGCATATCATGGGGCTACATAAGTACCTAATTACAGAGAAAGAATAGAAAAGGAACTAAGTAAGGACCTCAAGAAAGTTGTACCTCCTACCTTTGATGGTAAGACCATCGGTGATGCTACAGAGGCATGGATAGTATCCATGGAGAAGTACTTCCATGTTTGAAATATTTTAGGTGAATATAGAGCTATGTGGAGTGCTTTCCAATTGGTTGGTGAGGCTAGTACTTGGTGGGATAATGAGATGGCAGAAAAGAGGATACAACCTGGTGAGATCTCTTGGGAGGAATTTCTTATACTTTTTCGTAAGAGATGACTACCTTAGTTGTACTATGATAGGAAAGTATATGAATTCTAGAACTTGATATAGAGAGTATTGACTGTTATCTAGTACCATGAGATATTTTACCACTTGGTTAAGTATGTACATCAGTATCAACAAGATGAAAAATTTAGAACTTGCAAATTCATTCTTGGATTACGTCCAGAGATAGGATCTGAAGTTGATATGCATGAGCCTGAGACTATGGACTTTGCTTTCAGGAAGGCCTTAAGGCAAGAGAAGAAACTACAAAAAGTGTCTTTAGTGAGAGTGATTCAAAGGACTAATGCTTCCTAGGGATTTAAGATAAAGTTTCAAGATAAAAAATAGAAGAACACTGGATGGAAACAAGTGCAAAATATGAGGGGTAGAGGTAGAGATAATGCAAGAAGGAACAACATTGGTGCACAGAATCATAAAAAAGGTAATAACATGAGGAATAAAGCATATGGTAAATAGGGACCACAAGATGGTTGCTTCACTTGTGGAGGTGACCGTGCTATGAAATTGTTTTTCCTTAGCGATCAATCCATAGATATGGGAAGGGACCTCAGATTCAACATCAAATTCATGTAGTTATGGATCATCGACAAGCTGAATTTCAAGCTACACCTATTTAGTTGGTTGATAAGATCTTTGGTCATGATATTTCTATTTTTATTAATATTGGATAAACATAATGTTTTATAGATCCTAGAGTTGTTTTAAGATTTCCAGTAAGAGTAGGTTATATATTAGAACCTTGGATGGTAGAATATGGAAATAGGGCAGAGTGAAAGGTTGAGCAATTTTTAGCTTGAAGCAAGATTGAACTTCCTAATTTTCAAATGCTAGTGAACCTATATGTTGCACCTTTAGGTTCCTATGATGTCATCTTTGTCATCAATTGGCTAACATAACATAAGGCTATAGTGAACTACAAGGACAAAGTAGATGAATGCCTAGATGACATAGGAAATCCTATAGTACTCTTTGGTATGAAAATATATTTTGAGCTTAGAAAGATTTATGCCATGCAATTGAAAAAGGAAAAGAGGAAGGGGTGTATGATGTATGTGGCTTATGTCAAGGATCTTGACAATCATAGTTTAGAAGGTTTCCCTATTATGCAAGAGTTTAAGCATGTTTTTCCTGAGGAATTATCTGAGTTACCTCTAGAGAGAGAATTTGATTTCTCTATTGATGTGATACCTAGAATTGAGCCTCAATCCAAGGATCCATATTGTATGACCACTACTAAAATGTATGAGTTAAAGATGTAGTTGCAAGAACTCATGGACAAAGAGTTCATTCACCCTAGTGTATCACCATGGGGAGCTCTAGTGATCTTCATGAAGAAGGATGGTACCTTATGATTGTGTATAGACTAAAGAATGCCCAATAAGGTCATCATTAAGAACACATATCCTCTCCCATGAATAGATGAACTATTCTATCAGATGAAGGGATAAATTGTGTTCTCTAAGATTGATTTGAGATCTAGGCATCATCAACTCTAGATCAAAGAGGAGGACATATCCAAAACAATTTTTAGGATGAGGTATGGACATTATGAGTTTTTTTTCTTACCTTTTGGATTGACTAATGCTCTGACAATATTTATGAACTTGATTAATAGTGTGTTCAGGGATTGTATGGATAAGTTTGTAGAGATATTTATTGATGAAATTCTAATTTATTCCAAGAACATGGAGGAGCATGAGGAACATTTGTGGATAGTTTTACAGTGTCTAAGAGACAAGAAGTTGTATGGGAAGCTATCGAAGTGTTCTTTCTATAAGAAGGAGATTCACTATTTGGGTCATATCATTTTTGCAGATGGAATTATAGTAGATCTTTTAAATATTATAGCCATTCTTGAGTGGCCAACTCCTCAAAATGTAAGTGAAGTTAGAAGCTTCATGGGACTTGTAGGTTACTACAAGAAATTTTTGGAGGGATTTTCCAAAATTTTAGCACCTATTACAACCCTTCAAAGAAAAGGGAAAAGATATGAGTGGATTGATGTATGTGAGATACCATTCAAGTTTTTGAAACATAAACTCACATCCGCTTCTATCTTGATCATACCAGATCCTAATGGACACTTTACAATTATCACTGATGCTTAAGGTGAAGGACTTGGTGGTTTTCTTATGCAAGATGGTAAGGTAGTGGCTTATGAGTCACAAAAACTAAAATAGTATGAGGTTAACTATGCACCTCGTGACCTAGAATTGGTTGCAATTGTGCATGCTTTAGTGATGTGGAGACATTACCTTTTGGGTAAGTCATTTGAATTGAAGACAAATCACATGGGACTTAGGTATATCTTTACACAACCTCATCTCAATGCTAGATAGAGATGTTGGTTAGAGTTTATGAGTGAGTATTATTTCGACATTGAGTTATATATTAAAGGGAAAGAAAATAGAGTAGTTGATGCTCTAAGAAGAATAAGGAACATATCCGCTATTTCTAATTCTAGGACATGATTGAGAGAGCATGTGTTTCAAAATATTTTAGGTGATGGCCATTATGAGATGGTCAAGTTAGCATTTCTTATAGATCCATCAGATTATTGTTTTGTCATATACACTTTTGAGGATGACAGTATCATGAGATACCAAGACATGATGTATATTCCCAAATGAGAAGGGTTGAGGAAGTTGGTTTTAGAGGAGATGCATTGCACACCAATTTTTGGACATCCATGGATAAATAAGATGATTTCTGATTTCAGGCCATTGTATTTTTGGCTAGGGATAAAGCGAGAGTGACAAATCTTGTAGCCCGTGTTTAGGATGTCAGTGAGTCAAGGCTGAACATGTCCACCCAGCATGACTTTTGTACCCACATGATATACCATAGTATAAATGGAAAGTCATCAGTATGGATTTTATCCAAGGTTGACCCATGGCACATTGCAAACATGATGTAATCTTTGTTGTAGTTAATAAAATAACCAAGGTAGCTCACTTTATTCTAGGGAACTTTGGAGATGGATCTTTGGCTTTGGCCAAGAACCTTGTCTAGGATATTTTCAGCTTGCATTGTGTGAAAAAGACTATTATGTCCGATAGAGACACAAGGAGGACATCAAGGTTTTGGAAAACCTTGAATGCTTCTTTGGGAACTAGGTTGAATTTTAGTACCACTTATCATCCGCAAATATATAGACAGACTGAGTGAGTGAATCAAGTCATTGAGTATTTACTCTGTATGTATTGCATAGATCAAAAATACAAGTGGGAAGAGTATCTTCTATTAGTAGAGTTTTCCTACAATACATTTTACCGTGCTTCTTTGGAAATGACACCATTCGAGGCATTTTATGGATGAAAGTTTCATATTCCTATTAGTGGGGATAGACTAGAGGATATGATCATTATTGGTCCTGATATGTTGAGAGAGACGGAAGAACAAATGACTCTAATTAGAGTTTAGCTAAAGGAAGCAACTGATAGACAAAAGAATTATGTAGATAGGAACTGCACTTTTAGACAGTTTCAGGAAGGTGACAAGGTATTTTTGCATGTAAGACCAAATAAAAGATCAATTTATTTTGGCAAGTCTTCCAAGCTTGCACTGAGATGTGTGGGTCCTTTTGATGTTTTAGATTTTATCAACCCCGTTGCCTATAGACTTTCTTTACCACCCGCTCTTGCCTAAATCCATAATATTTTTCATGTTTCTTTGTTGAAGACCTACCATCCAGATGCATCTCATATCATAGATTGGCATGCATTATGGGTTCAAGATCTAGGGTTGGTGCTAGTGTAGCCTACCCACCTCATTGATCAATGTATTATCATGGTGTGCTAAAGGGATGTAGTTTAGTATAAGGTCTAGTGGGACCAATTCTCTGTTGACAGTGCTACTTGGGAGGATGTGGAAGACATGCATAGGTCATTTCCACAGTTGTTTTTTTAGACTTTGGTTATGCCATGTTTATGTTTTAAGCTTTGTATGGACTTGTTTTTATGTTTTCATAAGAGATTGGGTTAATGTCTCCTCTTAGAGAGGAGGGATGTCATAACCTGATCTAGTTCTCCTAGTTTTTAGGACTTGTTTGTGACTTTATTTGACTTGGTCAAAGGTTTTTTGACCCAAGTCATATTAAATAAATGTTTAAGACATATATTATTATGTTTCTTTTAATGATTTTGTGAAATAAACTGATGAACTGAAAAATGATGTTATGTATGGGAATCAAAATCAGTTATGAAATATCGTTAATGATGATTATAGATGAAATTGGAAATTTTAATGATGTTATACAAATGAGTTATCCATTTTTTTTTCATTATGGGTTTAATGAGACTAACCTACTGATGATCTTTTGAGCTTAAGCATGAATGGCAAGAGATGAAAACATAAATGTGATTGAGGTAGAGGAATTTATTTCCTCGATAAGGATGTGATGGGAATAATAGGTCACAAGCACACACCACTTATTTATTTTCTTATGTTATGATTTTTCTCCTATATCTCTATCTCATTAAATTGAATGCTTGAGTTATTTAACTGTGTGTTAAGTCAATTATATTTACTTTGAAAGAAATTAAATTTGTATAACTTCTTGATTTATGATAGACTTGTTAATTTAAAATTAACCAAATAAAAGTTAATATTTATACTAAATTTGAATACATTTCAATATTTTATGAAATAACATTACCATTATTAGGAAATTATTAACCATGTGATAGGTGATAGATAAAACCAGTTAACTTAATGTTAACTCAACCATTTTTAAAGAAGCGACACGAATGAGAAGTCATTCCTCTATGATCAAATGACTTGGTAGAAATTGTGATAGAGAGAAGGAAGAAGTATGAAGGGAATCATTTGGGGAGAGTGAAGAATTTTTTTTTAACTCCACTTTGCATGTTTTAGAGCCACCCATGTGTGATTGGAACATAGACTGATTGCTATCTGTGGATGATGATCCCTTGTTCACTACGTAGGTTGGGAGGAATATCTTTTCATTTCAAACGAAGACATATTTTATGTCAACAAAGAGGAAGTTTGGAGGGAGATAGATGGAGGGAGGAGTCCATTGATAGATGCCAATAAATAAGTAGAAGAATGTATGGCAACATTACCACTTTTGGAAGGGGAAAAAAACATGACACATATAAGAAAAGAGACTCCTATCACATCTTGATGGACAATATTCGGAGAATGGTTTTAAGAGAAAAAAAATCCCTTCATTTTTGGAGAGCATCGAATTTGATATGCCAACAAAAGGGTGGATATAAGAGAAGATATGTGTAGAAAGGAAGAGGAAGATGGGAAGATTAGAAAGAATTAGGGGATCCGATTTACACAATGAGAATGGAAGGAGACTTGAGGTTGTCATGCATAACTAGGACTGTCGATCCGTTCCAAAATATATATGCACATAGGGGAAAATTTGAAAAAAATTACATACAAAGAACAAAGAAGATACACACGCACATAGGAAGGAAAGACATAGAATAAATGAAGAGAAAGTGAGATTTATCAAAGGTGACACAAGGATTTCCATAAGCCATGAAGATATTATATCAAGTATTATTCTAAATAGTGATTAATTTAAATTTTAGAGAAATTATGATGAAGTTTGGTTATATAGATGTTCCTTGACGTAATTTAAAACAAGATTTCAACTCTATGTTTTGATGAATTAAAAAGATATTTACATGTTAGAAATGATTTACAATTTTCCTATGGAAAATTATTTTATTGATCTATTTTTAATAAACTTTAGAAGCTGAGAAGGAATTGAATTAAACCTTTTGGAATTGAAACTAATTAACGTTTGAAGTACCTCATTGGTTTTATCATGTCATCTTGAGGTTAAATTTTTGTTTGAAAACCAACACTGTTCAAATTTATGTTTTAAATTCTGGGAAAATATGTTGTTGTTTGTTCTTCCAAACTGCGACAGGATACCTATGATTTTCCTGTAGCAATTCATTGTTATAGATTTGTTTGTATAAAATTTAGAGATGGAAAGAAATTGGAATAAGATTTGAAATTGAAATCAATTATCATTGTTAAAACTCAATCAATTATTTAAATATTGGTATACATAAATAAATATGCTTGACTACCTTCAAATCAAACTTATGGTTGATATTTGGAAAACATGTTTGTTGTTTTATTCATTCAAACTGTGACAAGATATATATGAAATCCCTATAGAAATAACATTATTACGTAGATAAGAAAGTTAGATTCTTTTATTAACATGTTTATGATTTAAGAATATAATATTTCAGAAAGATGTAAATGCTAGTTTGTCATTAAAAACCACATATTCTTATCATAGAAGATTGACTATGCGATATTACCATTAAAGAAAGGGTAAATTAGAGATTGGAGTTTGTTTTGGAAACTTGAATATATGTTATGTTATTCCTACTTATACTATTTTGAGAAAGATATCATGGGAAAGGGTGTTGAATATGGATAAATAGAGAAGGGTAAATTTATTTTTCTTTTACTTGCCAGTATAAATTTGGTTATTAAATGCTTAGGCCTAAGCTATAGAAACACATGATAGATGTTGTGTTGGTTATTTTCATTCTCTCTGCCATATCTATGTTGGTTCTACTTTTATGTATGAGACAAGTAATTAGTTCACACCTTGCACTAGATTCATTTTCGATCCACTAGTGTCGAGTTGATAGGTTACTCGAGTAGGGTTGGTGTGCTCTTCATTTCAAGATGAGCCCCATGTTAAAATGATTTAGAATAATAGAGAGGGGGGGTGAATCAGTTGTTCTCAGGTCTAGATGTATAAAACAATCTTTAAAACTCTTCAAAAAATCAGATCTAATAACCAACATCTACTCGGTCATTACCGATTGCATAATAGAAACATATAACAATGCAATCCACTTATCCAATAGTATCTAACTTGTAAAACACAGAAATGTTCAACCCAAAACATTCACACAAGTATCAACACAAGGATTTATAGTGGAAACCCAATTTGGGAAAAACCACTTTGTAACATGTTACTATTATGTTCACTCTTCTAAAGTGAGCTCGGTGAAAAGCCAACCCTATCAAAGGTTACAAACACACTGTCAGGTGTGACCTGGTTAAAGGATTTAAACCACTTTGTTGAAAGTGCGTCTTGTTATAGGACTTACATACACTCCATTAGAATGCAACCTTGTTCAAAGGATTTATACAAATGACTGTTAGGTCAACCTCTGTTAAAAGGATTTTGACTGATACAATGGTTAGCAAGTAGTAGTAGTATTGATCTGAAAAACATACAACTCACTTTGCAAATATTAGATCCAATTCCATACACATATGCTGGCTTACTGACTGTGAACCTTTACCATCACCATCACTGATATGCTCGAAAATCTCTTCAAGCAATCACAACACTTCTCCTTCAGCCTTCTCTGCTTGTACAGTCAATAACATCAACAACACTTCCAACATACTCTCTACTTCAACTTCTAGCTTAGGTTTCCTTTATACTTCCTCAATTAGGTCAATACATCTTTTGTCGCTTAATCTCCTTCATAGATCTTAGGGTTTGGTCAAATTCATCGAATCCTTCCTACTTTATGCTCTTTGGCTATCCTTTTAGAAATATCTCAAATCTCTCAATAGATTTATAATAAAACATTTTACAATGCATTAAATGCTTTCGTACAATCAATAAATAAAGTCAACACATTTTACATAATCCAAGAATTCAATGATGTCGGCTGGAAATCTGAATTCTTCCTCAAATGTAAAATATTGACGCTCAGTCAATACTGTGTTCAACTCCTCGATTTTGTTTAGAAAGTTCGGTCACCTCAAAAACTGTTTCCTTGGCTAATATTGATGTTCAGTCAACACTAAATTTACTCGACATATACTAGCTCGGTCGACACTAACATCACTTGGCTTAAAATAGATTTCTTCACTTTTGCTTGGTTAAGCCTACCAGTTTAGTCTTCATTCATACTCAGATAAAAAATATATTATCTTATCATTGTGCCACATAATCAAGTACTCATTGAAGTCTCAAGATAACTCAACCTTTCCTTAGGTGCTATTGTTACCAACCTTGCCTTTCCCCTTAGAAACAATCAAATAGATATAGTACTTTATTAAATAGCAACAGTCTTATGAGTTAAGATTTGACATTAATGACAATAAAACAATTGCTTCAATTTCAGTTTCCAACACCCCAGGGAGTTAACCACTCCATAGTTGGGTAGAAAAAGCGTTTGGATCACATTTCTGTCTCGAGATTTGTAGATGGAAAGATGTCCGATGACATAGGAGACTGGAACATGTAGATGGACGATGGATAGTTTGATGGCATTATATTAATATCTTGTATTATTTTAACCTTTGGGTCATGTACCTTGTATTGTATACTTTTGATATTTGATGTGCGACAATATGGTCAACATCTTTTATGTATTTATCACCTCATGTTGTATTATTGGATGATTCATGTACTGTCGACAATATATTTGATTTCTTATTATTGTACTTTGAGGATATTCGAAAATATTTTTAGATTATTGTAATTTCTTATTTTGAGAAACGAAATATATTATGTGGAAAAAGTCTTATTTTTTTGTAGACTTTTGTTTTTGAGTTTGAATTTATGAGTTTTTTTGTTGTAGAGCATATGTGTCTCTTGTGAGATAGATTTGGTCTTTACATAATTTAGTAATGGAAGAAAAATGATATGTAACCAAGTATGTGATCCATAAGACATATTCACTTTCAAGACAATTTGTTGAAGAATTCCAAATCTTTTGTAGATATTGTTATTATGCTTTTCAAATGAACTAATCTTCACACTTAAATACTTGATCTTGATAAATATCAGCCTTTAGGAATTGTAAGGTATATATTGACCTGTGCAAGGATTTTTTAACTTCACCCTTAAGCATATTTATTTTATATATTACCATCCGAGGAAGCAAAAGAATATATGCCTCTAGAGAGGCTTTTGAAGAACTAGTTTTGGGTTCCAATCTGGTTGAATATGCAACTGCAAAAAAAGGAATCAGTGTATGACACAACTAGTTGGTTTGAGCTTGTTACATTTTCTTGGTTCAATCCTCTTTTTGCTATTGCTATTGAGAAGCCTCCAAAACTTGACGACATACCCAATATTGCAGAAAAAACATATTTTACTCCTGAAGTTTATTGTTGTTTTAGTGAAAAATAAATATATTAAAGTAAAAGACACTTTGAAAATACCATCCATTAAAAAAGTTATTTTCTTGTTTTAGTAAGAAAAAAGTAACTCTGAATCCAATATTTGCATGGTGCATATGCATTTTCATCTTATGTTGGCCCATATTCAATTGATGATTTTGTAATCTATTTAACTAAGAAATCCACGTGTGACACATTAAGGTGATACCATAGCCTGCACATATTTTTGCAAAGAAATTGGATATTTGGATCAAAGCAACTTGGCATTTTCTTGAGAGCTTCTCCCACAATAGACATGTATAGGAATGGTCTACATATATCCATTCAAGCTCCACAAAGTTACACCAATGACGAATTGGAACTTGCACTTTTGAAGGGTACAAGGGTTACACCAATGGTATTATATATATTAAATGATGTTAATGTAGTGTTGATGTAGAAATTTTTATCATAACATTTTATGTATATGGTAAAACATTGGTAGGATAATTTTATCTTTATTGTTTGTTCTTCCTTGGTACCCATGGAATACACGTTGTTAGACTTTTCCTTCTTTGAGGTTCATCCTTTCTTTTAAAGAAATTGTCTTCTCCACATGTTTTACCATTATCTTTGTGTTAGATAACTGAGGGGGGGGGGGGGGGGGGGGGGTGAATCAGTTAACTCCAGTTATCCTATAGTCCCAAATACTCCTAGATGTATATAAAAAACTTTCAAATCAATTAATCAACTCGATAAAATATCAACTGTGTCTTTCTCTTCATATACTGATTACCAGTAAATTAAATACCGTGTTTATCGATCAATCTAGTTATAATAATGTGTAAAGTAAAATAACAATTCAACACATCCATACACATATAACACTTAGATTTTTAATGTGGAAACCCTGTTAGGGGAAAAATCACCTAGGACTGGTAACACAAAATAATTGACTCTTCTGAAGTGAGCTTGGTTAAGAGCCAACCTTGTTAAAGGTTACAAAATACACTGTGAGGTGTGACCTAGTTAGAGGATTTATCACTAACAGTTCTCCCTTGACAAAACATTCACTATGGGGTCAACAAGAAAACAATCAACATTTATTGAATGTCATATTGAAATATAAAGACTATTAAGTCCCACTCGGTTAAGAGATTTTTTTGTAGCAATGGTTAAACTGATACAGTAATGATCCGATTCAAATACAACTTGATTTGGAAATTTTCAGATCTATGCTAAGCTCAAAAATACCTCTAATCAATAATAAATTTTTTGGTTCTGTCTTCAACCAGTTTGATCAGCTTTGCATGAATTCAATCTTTTCACATGAATTCTCTTGTAGCAGACTCAATAATGAGTCTCTTGTCTCTTTATATAGACATCATAAACCATTTTATTTCCATCCATAGATTTTGCCTCTTAATCTTCATTGTTGATTTTTCCAATTTAACCTTCCTCAACAATTGTCTCAATAAAATGTTTTGTTCTCCTTCATTCGACCATCCTTGAATTTTTTCAATTGTTTTACCATCATAGCAAAAATTATCTTTTACCTCAGAATCATAAATAATTTTCCAGTTCATCATCTTTAGTCGGTAGTCATAAGTTCCATTTATTTCTTTCACTCAGTCAATACCATAATGTGTTGGTGATAACTAGCTCGGTTAACACTATACTCGGTATACACCACTTTCTCGGTGTATATTGTATTCTTCATTTACCGACCGCATAAACTTGTTAATTCTTGATCTTCAATCCATAATAGATTCATGTAATACAATCAAATTACTAACATAATGCCATAGTCTCATCAATAAGTTACCCAATGAATACCATATCCATAACTTCCTCATCCATCTCATCTTCATGTAGATATCTCATTCCTTCATCAGTTTTCCTTCTTAAGATGTTTGTAACCATCATGATAAGTACAGTCAAAACTAGTTGACATCAATGATAGTACAATAATTGATTTAATGTCTTACATACACATTAGTAGCTCAGTGATCATCAATCACTATCTTTCAAATATCCAATTAGTTTTCAAACTCTCCCTCAAGATATTCAATCAGTTGTAGTTTATCAATCTCTCCCTTTGGCATTGATGGAAACACAATAGGAAATATGCCATAGAATACCAAACATCTATTCTACAATGTTGTATGCAAATGTTGTAACTCAGTAAGCTCTCCCTAGCTTGTACATTTAATATGTTTAATCACTACACAACATCAAAAATCTCCATGTAGTCTCTCTCCCTACAGATTTGATCTCTTCCTTGAATATTTCATGTAGATTTATCTCCCTTTGACAACAATGCCAAAAAGAAAATAAACATCTCTTCAGTAGCCAAATCAATATATTTGTTCTTCAGTTCAGATCAAGTACCTTGCATGTACTGATATGCATTTTTAGTTTTGTCTTTTATCTTTCAGTTTTCACAACCTCAGAAAACCCAAAGTGTGGACATTATGCATCAACATCATTTGATATTATGATAAAGTATAGGTTGATGCAACCTCCTAATCACCTTAGTGACCAATAGACAGGGGATGGACCCCTAGTCTACTCCTCAAGTACTCAAATGTGTCCTTAGGTAATGGTTTAGTAAATATATCAACAAGTTGTTCTTGTGATTTCAGATACTCCAGTCTTACTTTATTTTCTTGTACTTGTTCCCTCAAGTAGTGATACTTTATAGATATGTGCTTTATCTTTGCATGCATCACCAGATTTGTAGAAATTTTTATTGGACTAGTGTTATCACAATATATTATCACTAGGTTAGTGATCTCTTTATTCATACATTCCAAAAGTTATTTTATCAATGAAATATTCAAACAATTAGTAGTAGTAGCAACATATTCTGCTTCTCTAGTGGACTGAGAAATGCATCATTGTTTCTTACTTATCCAAGTAACTAACCTTTCTCCCAAAAAGAATGCTCCACCAGTAATTCTCTTTCTATCATCAATGTTTCCAGCCCAATCTGCATCTGTGTAAACTTTCAGTTCAAAATTGCCTTCTTTCTTGTACCACAAACCATAGTTTTCAGTGTTCTTCAAGTATCTCAAAATTATTTTTACAACAGTCATATGTGACTATTTAGGATTAACAGAGAATCTTACTACAATTCCAACCACATGTGCAATATTTGGTCTACTATGCACAACATACATCAATTTACCAATCATTGATCTATACAAGGTTTGATTTACCTCGGTTGACTTGTCATCATTTGTCAATTTGCATCCAATGACCATAGGTGTACCGTCTGGTTTTGAATCCTCCATACCAAATGTATTCAATACTTTCTTGATGTACTTTGATTGAGTAATGTATATGCCTTCATTCTGTTGTAAAATTTGCAAGGCAAGAAAAAATCTAATCTCTCCAAAAATTGACATTTCAAATTCTTTTATCATTTCATCAGAAAATGATTTGCATAGGTTATCATGTCCTCCATATATGATATCATCAACAAAAATTTTAGCAATAAGAATTTTGTCATCAGTTTCACCTTTCAAATACAAATTGTTGTTGTCACTTGTTCTAACAAATCCAATATTGATAAGATAGGAATGTAGTCTTTCATACCATGCTGTCAATGCTTGTTTTAGTCCATATAGTGCCTTGTGCAACTTACATACCATATTCCTTTGATTAGGATCAACAAAACCTTCAGGTTGTTCAATGTATTCCTCTTCTTCAAGTATTCCATTCAAAAAATGCAGATTTAATATCTATCTGATAAACTTTAAATCCTTTGTAAGAAACATATGCAAGCAATATTCTAACTCCCTCAAGTATAGAAACAATTGCAAAAGTCTCACCATAGTCAATACTTTCTTCTTGTGCATACCCTTTGTATACTAGTCTTGCCTTATTCCTAGTGACATCTCCATTTTCATTCAATTTGTTTCTAAATATCTAGTTGGTTCCAATCACATTCTTGTTTTCCAGTCTTGGTACCAATGTCCATGTTTTTTTTTTCTGTATCTTCTCAATTTCTTCATTCATGGTCTTAATCCATTCATCATTTTCAAGTGCATTGAGCTAACAGTTTTAGGTTAAAACTCACAAACTAAGCATGTGTTATTTACAGACTTACTTCCTGTCATCATGTCAACTTTCTTATCTCCAATAATCTGATTTTGTGGATGATGTCTCCTTATGTATCTTGCAAGTATAGGTTCATTTCTTTGATCTGCATTGTGTTCTCCACTTGGTGCATGATCATGATCTTCATCGGTAATAGTTTACTGATTCTCGGTCTATATAGACTGATGCTCGATAGCATTACCCTATTGCTCGATAATGCCAAGTTTTTCTCAGGTAGAGTGTTAGTCTCCACAATATAAAAAAATCTACCATAGTCTTATGTTTCATTTTTTCTTTCTTCATCATTCTTCTCATCAAATTCATCAACTCTTACATTTGCACTTTCAATAATCTTGTTAGTAGCCTTATTCAAATATTTGTAAGCTTTTCTCTTAGTAGAATATCCTAAGAATATTCCTTCATCACCTTTTGAATCAAATTTACCATTTTTATCATCTTTTAGAATGTAACATCTACTTCCAAATATTATGAAATAACTTACATTAGGTGTGTCACCATACCATAATTCATAAGGTGCCTTGTTTGAATCTTTCTTTACTTGAACTTGGTTTGATGTGTATACAACAATACTAACAACTTCTCTCCAGTACATATATGTGCCACATCTTTTTCAATCATTAGTGTTCTAGCATAATCAACAATAGATCTATTTCTCCTTTCAGCAATCCCATTTTGTTGGGGTGTTCTCGGTGCAGAAACTTGTCTTTTAATTCCATGCTCATTAAAAAAATTAGTGAACTCATTAGAAATAAATTCACCAACTCTATTTGATCTCAAGCACTTTAGTTCTTTACCACTTTCTTTTTTCCCTTTTGCTTTATACTATTCAAACATCTTAAAAGATTTAGATTTTTCTTTCAAGAACATGATAGTCATCATTCTAGAGAAGTCATGAACAAACAAGATTAAATATCTATCTCCATAATACCTCTAAGCTCTCATAGGACCACACAAGTTAGTATGAACTAACTCCAAAATAACATTAGATGAAATTTTTTTGCCCTTAAAACTAGATTTTGACATTTTTCCCATTTGACATTGTTTGCACATAACATGGTCAGGTTTAGATATGTTTGATAAACCTCTAAATTTGCTTTTCATACCAATCTTAACCATGTTGTAAAAATTCATATGACATAACCTCTTTTCCCATAACCACACTTCTTCATTTTGAGCCAAAAAATAAGAAGTTTCAGCATTGTCAAGATAAAATAGATTACCTTTAGATTGTTCACCAGTACCGACCAACTTTCAAGTCTCATCATAGATTTTCACGTTTCTATTCTCAAATACAACTCAGTGGCCTATGTTATTAAGTTGTGCTATACTCAACAGATTATAATCAAGTCATCTCACCCAATATGCATTCTCATATATGATCTTATTGTTCAACAATATAGACCCTTTTCTCTTTACTAGACAAGGTGTATCATTTCCCATTTTAACAGATCCACCATTTTAATGTTCAAGGTATTCAAATTTCTCTTCATCACCAGTCATATGATGTGTACAACCACTATCAATAATCCAAGTATCATTCTTTCTAACTTTAGAAATAAGTATTGTTTTTACATACCTTTCTTCTTCTTCTTGTGAATCTTCTTTAAAAGCTACAAATACCACCTCAATGTCTTCATCAGTGTCGGTGTCAGTGTTATAATCATCATCTTCTAAAAGGTAACATGCCTTCTTTCATTTTTCTTTGTAATCTCGATCGGTTACTTCTTTTTTCATTTTTTCGGTTGCCTCTGTGTTCTTGATTGTATCTTCTATCAAACTTCCTTTCTTTAGATCTTTCATTAGTTTTCTCATCTTCTTTCCTGTTAGGACATCTAGCTGGAATATGGCCAATCTCTTTACAATTAAAGCATACCAAAGGTAGTTTTACTCTATATCTTCCTCTACCTTTTTACAATCTTCTAGCCATTAATGCTTCAAGCTCATCAAGTTCATCATCATCACTTTCACTATCACTCTCATTTCTTATCATATGTTTGTTTCTTGATTTACCAATTTTAAAAGATGACATAAATGTAGACTCAATAGTAGGAACAACACTATTGTCAAATTTATTCAACTCAAATGCAGTCAATCTACGGATTAGAATATCAGGTGTAATATGATTACCAAGAGCTGATCTCATCTCATGAATTGCAAAGACTCTAATAGCATAAGCAGGTAACAAGGTTATGATAATTTTACTTACAATGATGTCTGCATCAATAATTCCTCCAACTCCTCAAATAGAATTCACAACCTCCTTGAATCGGTTACTGTACAAAGATATGTTCTCTCTTTCTTTCATTCTCATGTCATCAAACTTTCTTCTTTGACTTTCAACTTTAGCCCTTAGCACATTCACATCTCCTCCATGAACTAGTGTAAGCTTTTCCCACATCTGTTTAGCAGTTTTCCATGCCTTAACATCTTCAAATTTGACATCTGATAAGGAAGAAGAAAGCTCTATCATAATATTATTACGTTCTTGTCTTTCTCTCATCTGATCAATAGTCAAAGGTCCAGAGGGTAAGATGAACTCATTTTCCAAGTAGTATGTTGCAGATTCACCTATCCCTGATAGATACAATTTAATTTTGTTTTTCCATGTCAAGAAGTTGTCTTTGTTCAGCTTTGGCACCTCTCTCTTATACATCTTGTGATCTTTAGCTTAAGTCCTTCAAACTTTTCCTTCAAGCACTCAACACTCTAATACCAATTGTTAGATCACTAAGAGGGGAGTTAAATCAGTTAAGTCCAGTTATCCTAGAGTCGCAAATACTCCCAGATGTATATAACAAAACTTTCAAATCAATTAATCAATTCGGTAAAATATCAACTGTGCCTTTCTCTTCATACATCGATTACTAATAAATTAAATACTATGTTTATTGATCAATCTAGTTATAATAATGTGTAAAGTAAAATAAAAATTCAACACATATAACACTTAGATTTTTAACGTGGAAAAATTTTTAGGGGAAAAACCTCCTAGCACCAGTAGCACAAAATAATTCACTCTTCTAAAGTGAGCTCGGTTAAGAGCCAACCCTGTTAAAGATTACAAAACACATTGTGTGGTGTGACCTGGTTAGAGGATTTATCACTAACAGTTCCCCCTTGACCAAACATTCACTATGGGGTCAACAAGAAAATAATTGACATTCATTGAATGCCATATTAAAATATAAAGACTGTTAAGTCCCACTCAGTTAAGAGATTTATCTTTAGCAATGGTTAAACTGATATAGTAATGATCTGATTCAAATACAACTTGATTTGCAGATTTTTAGATCTATGGTAAGCTCAAAAATACATCTAATCAATAATCAATTCAATGTCTTTGTTTCCACAAACTTTGTTCTTCTCGATAATTGCTTTCTCTATCGCTCAGTGTTGTCAGCAGAATTGCTCGGTTCTGTCTTCAACTGGTTTGATTAGCTTTGCATAAATTCAGTCCTTTCATGTGAATTCTCCTGCAGCATACTCAATAATGAATCTCTTGTCTCTTTATATAGACATCATCAACCATTTTATTTCCATCCATAAATTTTGCCTCTTAATCTTCATCGTTGATTTTTCCAGTTTAATCTTCCTTAGCAATTGTGTCAATAACATGTTTCATTCTCCTTCATCTGACCATCCTTGAATTTTATCAATGATTTAATCATCATAATGAACATTATCTTTTACCTCAAAATCATAAACAATTTTCCAGCTCATCATTTTTAGTCGGCAGTCATAAGTTCCATTTATTTCTTTTACTTGGGCAATACCATAATGCATCGGTGATAACTAGCTTGGTTAACACTATACTCGGTATACACTACACTTGTTCAGTGTATATTGTATTCTTCATTTACCAACCACATAAACTTGTTCATTCTTGATCTTCAATCTATAATAGATTCATGTAATACAATCAAATTACTAACATAATGCCATAGTCTCATCCATAAGCTACCCAATGAATACCATATCCATAAATTTCTCATCCATCTCATCTTCATGTGGATATCTCATTCCTTCATCAGTTTTTCTTCTTAAGATGTTTGTAATCATCATGATAATTATCGTCAAAACTAGTTGACATCAATGACAATACATTAACTGATTTAATTTCTTATATACACATTAGTAGCTTGGTGATCATCAATCACTGTCTTTCAAATATCTAATCAGTTGTCAAACTCTCCCTCAAGATATTCAATCAGTTGTAGTTTACCACTCTGCGCTCTATTTCATCCACAAAAAATTTCACAAGCTCTTAGTCAAAATGGCTTATGCTTTTATTGTCCTCCTTCAAAAGAATGGGTGCAACAACAACATTGTCATTGCCATTAATGAAGTACAAACTATTGTAGTGGTTTCCATCATGATATGAGAGATGAAGTGTGGGAGTATTTGCACTATCAAAATTATAGATCCGAGATATTTGGACCTTAAAGTGGTGTACATAAATATTTGTGTGAGTCACCATGGAGGCTACATAAATCTCATAATGGTATTCCCACATTCCATCTTCTGTCATTTTTTTTGTACTATTCTTCAAAAGTCATTTCATCTTTTTGAGAAAAGATAAGCACAAAGTCTGAACGATGCTCCATAATGTAGTCCACTACCATACCATGATACTTTGAGTGCTGGTCTTGGTCACCTTCAAGCTGATCTACTGGGTCTCTAAAGAAACAGTTTCCATTTGGTAGAATTTGCACCATTCTCATCTGCAATCCATTCCTATGAGCCTCAATTTCTACTTGTCTCTCCTTGTTTTTTGCTTCATCCAGTAGGGTACTTAATTGAGATTTCTTGTCTTCTTCCTTGTACTTAAGCATTTTAGGTTGAGGAAGAGATAGTTTTGGTAAAAAGATTCTATAACACATAATTCAAATAATGTATAATTCATAGAGAGATTAAGACAATAATTTACTTAGGCACAATGAAATTTGAATTGTCAAAGTTCTCTACTTGAATCATCATCTATCTATAGTGATTTGTTGTGATAGAAAGAAGAGAACTATTTTGATGAGTAAAATTTATTTCCATTAGTATTGGGCTGGGATGAAGATTGAAAATATATCAGTATGGTTTCACTTTATTCAAACCTACGTATAAACCATAAGCATTTCATTTAAAAAGAGAATAATGGTATGTTTACCTATTCTATGATGATCTCAATCTCTACATAAATTATAGAATTCATTCAAATGTAACCCTAGAAAATATGAAGAAGATTAACTGTAGAATTCATTCAAATGTAACCCTACATAATATAAATAAGATGAATTGAAGTTACTGAACATGTATACAATAAAATTACCTCTTGAGGTGTAGGAGACAAATAGTTGTAGCCGAAAGTGATGGGAGAACTAGAGCCAAGGCTAATACGTCTTTGGTAAGTTGTGAGAAACAAGTAACAATATGTCTACTATATATAGAAACCAATTATACGTATTTGGCAAGCAATGAGGAGGATGTAATAAGATGTCTATTATATATAGACAACAATTTTACTTGAGGCACTGGTTAAATATAGTTTTAGAGTGTTGGCAAAATGGTCAGCGCTCCCCTTGAGATTTGTGACATAACTTAACCGCCTCCTGTGTCTTCTATAAGTCTAGTGGTTGTATCGGGCATTAACAAGTTGATCTTTTGGTGCAATGAAAACCACTACTTGTTGATGACAAAACCTTTTTATGTTAAGATTAATCATGCATGTACTACATGTTGTATTAGGGTCCATGTTAAATTTTCCATACATTATGATATTTGTCATTATATATGTTGTACTTTGCACACTAATGATGTTTTGTATGAATGTGGTCTACAAGCACCTCCTAAGTCACCGAGAGAATTTATTTCAAGTGTAGTATATAGACTGGATGACAGATACATTTACTATAAGATGATGTGTTTGAAAGGATTTTGTCCTACATGCAGTGGTTTACAATAGTTTCCTAAATGCCTACATCTAGATAGCACACATGAAATTGGTAAGACAATAGTTTCTATTGGAAAATACAAGTCAGTCACATATGGTGTCAAAGATGGAAAAGAATTAAAGAGGTGTGAGTTAGTGAAAAGGGATATATTCATAGCTGATTTTATGAAGATGTTTCAAGAGAAACTAGTTTATGAGTACACAGGTCACACACATAGAGATGGGTGGTTAGATGAGTAATTCAATTTGTGTAAGGACACTTTCCCCCTCGATACTATTATGTCTGTCATTGATTTTGATGAGAATTATACACTGCAATCTCAAAATAAAGTGCAACCTATGTATTACCACTCTACACAAGTTACTATTTTTGTAGACATAGAATTCATGCGTGCTTATGTAGTCAAGGTCAGAGGATCCAATTAAGGACTGTCCAAACTTGCAACCAACACTAGCACAACGGAATTACACAAGAACAAAACTAGATCTGAAAGAAAATAGATATCTTTATTCATTAATTAACTGATTACATGCAAAGTGTCGGGTTGTAAGGCTTTCCTGGTTACGGTCAAATAAAATGCAAGAAATAGTTCTACAAGATCACATAGAATCCAACACACTTCTCCTCAACTAGCCCAGGTCTGCAACACCATAGGACACTGGTAGGCACTCCAAGAAAGATCTAAACCCATACTCGAACTTCCAAGCAATCTTTCTGCTACCTAAGCTCGCAAGCTACTAACTCTTCTTGATCTAATCTAAACTCCAGATCAATCCCTTCATAGATCCACATATCTGCTACTACTAAACAACTAACCAAACACCTCCTTAAATACTAATCCAAGCCACAAGTCAGCTAGATGAAACAATTAAATCCCAAAAGCCAGTTGACTCCCAAATATACAAATATTAAATGCCAAACATCAGTCAGCTCACAAATAAATCCACAAATATTTAATTCACCAAGTCAGCCTCTAGATCCACATAGGATAATGCAACATGCCAGATCTAGTTCCCCACATGTCCAATGATCAATCCATAACTTGAGGAATGTGACCCAGATTAAATGCACCAGTCGGCCAAGCCGAATCTCCAAGAACAACCGTTAGTAATCCAAACTACCCAGTGCTAGGAAATATACTGAGCAAACATACCAACTAAGCTCCATAAGCATTACTGAGCACCACTATCGACTGAGCACCACAGACATTTCCGAGCACCAGAAATGCCAAGTCTCCTTCAATGATCAAGCTCCCTTCAGCAACTGAGTCCTCCAGTGACCAAGCTACTTCAACAACCAAGCAACATGTATGAACACCGAGACCTCATTGGTAACTGAGCACCAACCAACAAACCACCAAGTCACCGAGTGACCATCACCTACAGAGATCCACCAGAAATTCCAACTGAGAATCACCACCAAGACCACCGATCTCCATCGGTGAAGCCTAACAAACTTCGACTGAGAATCACCATCAAAGACTGAGAAACTCCAATCTTCTACCAAGATTACTAGCCAAGTAACCGAACATCGCCAGACAATTATTGAAACTGCCAAAATCTTCAAGCACTGATAAAGAAGCTAGGATGCCATTGCATTAGATGGAGAATCCAATTAAGGATTGTCCAAACTTGCAGCCAACACTAGCATAGTGGAATTACACAAGAACAAAACTAGATCTGTAGAAAAATAGATGTCTATTCATCAATTAACTAATTACATGCAATGTTCCGGGCTGTAAGGCCTTCCTAGTTACGGCCAAATAAAATGCAAGAAATAGTTCTACAAGATCAAAGAGGATCCAACACACTTCTCCTTAGCTAGTCCAGGTCTGCAACACCACAGGACACTAGTAGGCACTCCAAGAAAGATCTAAACTCATACTCAAACTTCCAAGAAATCTTTCTGCTACCTAAGCTCGCAAGCTACTAACTCTACTTGATCTAATCTGAACCCCATATCGATCCCTTCATAGATCCACACATCTGCTACTGCCTAAACAACTACCCAAACATCTCCTTAAATACTAATCCAAGCCACAAGTTGGCTGGATGAAACAATTAAATCCCAAAAGCCAGTTGGCTCCCAAATATACAAATACTAAATGCCAAACATCAGTCGGCTCACAAATAACTTCACAAATATTTAATTCACCAAGTTGGCCTCTAGATCCACATAGGATAATGCAACATGCCAGATCTAGGTCCCCACATGTCCAATGGCCAATCCATAACTCGAGGAATGCAACCCATATTAAATGCATCAGTCAGCCAAGCCGAATCTCCAAGAACAACCATCGGTAATCCAAACTATTGAGCGCTAGGAAATACACTGAGCATCCACACCAAAAGAGCTCTCCAAGCTACAAGTTAGCTGGATGAAACAATTAAATCCCAAAAGCCAGTCGGCTCCCAAATATACAAATATTAAATGCCAAACATTAGTCAGCTCACAAATAACTTCACCAATATTTAATCCACCAAGTTGGCCTCTAGATCCACATAGGATAATGCAACACACTAGATCTAGGTCCCCACACATCCAATGGTCAATCCATAACTCGAGGAACACAACCCAGATTAAATGCATCAGTTAGCCAAGCTGAATCTCCAAGAACAACCATTGGTAAGCCAAACTACTGAGCATCAGGAAATACATTGAGCGTCCACACCAACTGAGCTCTCCAAGCATTACCGAGCACCAACAATGTCGACCAAGTACCATAGATACCATCGAGTGCCATAAGTGCCAAGTCTCCTTCAATGACCAAGCTTCCTTCAGCAATCGAGTCCTCCAGTGACTGAGCCACTTCAACAACCAAGCAATAGGCATAAACATCAAGACCTCATCGGTAACTAAGCATCGAACAACAAGGTGGTCAGTGTTAGGGTTTGTTGCTCAGGAACATTAGAGCTGACAAAATGGTGGTTGGTGTTAGGGTCACTTTGATGCAATGGCATCCTGGCTTCTTGCTTGATGCCTGATTCTGGCAGTCTCGGTAACTGTCTAGCGATGTTTGGTTACATGGCTGGTAATCTTGGTAGAAGACTAGCATTTCTCAGTCTTTGATAGTGATTCTTAGTCGATGTTTGTTAGGCTTCACTGATGGAGCTCGATGACTTGTTAATTTGTTTCCAATTTCTTAGTTGTTGAAGTGGCTTGGTCACTGGAGGACTCGGTCACTGAAGGGAGCTCGGTCATTGAAGGAGACTTGACACTTCTGGTGCTTGGAAGTGTTTGAGGTGCTCGGTCAACATTATTGGTACTTGGTAATGCTTGGAGAGTTCGGTTGGTGTGGACACTCGGTTTATTTCCTGGTGCTCGGTAGTTTGGTTTACCGATGGTTGTTCTTGGAGATTCGGCTTGGCCGACTAATGCATTTAATCTGGGTCATGTTCCTCGAGTTATGGATTGACCGTTGGACATGTGGGGACCTAGATCTGGCATGTTGCATAATCCTATGTGGATCTAGAGGCCGACTTGGTGAATTAAATATTTGTGAAGTTATTTGTGAGCCGACTAATGTTTGGCACTTAATATTTGTATATTTGGGAGTTGCCTAGCTTTTGGGATTTAATTATTTGTAAAGCCAACTTGTGGATGGGGTTTAGTATTTAAGGAGGTGTTTGGGTAGTTTTTTAGGTAGTAGCAGATGTGTGGATCTATGAAGGGATCGATCTAGAGTTTAGATTAGATCTAGCAGAGTTAGTAGCTTGCGAGCTTAGATAGTAGAAAGATTCCTTAGAAGTTTGAATACAGGTTTAGATCTTTCTTGGAGTGCCTGCTAGTGTCCTGTGGTGTTGCAGACCTGGGCTAGTTGAGGAGAAGTGTGTTGGATCCTCTATGATCTTGTAGAACTATTTCTTGCATTGTATTTGGCCATAACCGGGAAGGCCTTACAGCTCGGCACATTGCATGTAATCAGTTAATTAATGAATAAAGACATTTGTTTCATTGTAGATCTGGTTTTGTTCTTGTGTAATTCCACTATGCTAGTGTTGGCTACAAGTTTGGATAGTCCTTAATTGGATTCTCCATCCTTGACTGCATTAGGTGGTATCAGAGTGAGATTTTGATCTTGTTGGAGTAGAAGGTTATCTTGTGAAGTTGATCTTGTTGGTGAAGAGATTGTGTGCAATCTGAGTTGCAGATCCATGACATTGAACTTGTGAAATCATGCCCTAGTTGTTCATGCGAGGTGGTAGGTTGCAATCTAACTTTCATACAGCTTGGAGGTTGTCACAAGGTGGTTGGTGTTAGGGTTTGTTGCACAATGTTTTTGATGATCTTTGGAGATGTCTCCAAGAGGATTAGACCTTGGTGATGTGATTTTTAAGAGGTTTGCTAGATTGGAAGTGGATTTTCTGAACCGTGTGGAGAACCAAGTTAAGAACCTTGTGTGAGAAAGTGTTATTGAGCTTTGTAAAGCTTACCGGAGTTGGAGTATGCCAATCCGGAGGAAAGTTGTTTGGCCGGTTCATAGACTGGTTTGTGAGAGAAGACATCTTGACAAGGTTTCCTATGATAGTTCAGAGGTTGAAGAGGTATGTGAAATTGGCTTTGATGGTCAGTTGGTGGATTCTGACATCAAACCTACAGAGCAACTTGTGCTTGTTGCTAACTTACCTATGATTATCGACGATGTTGTTGATCTTGTTCAGGCTGGTAAGGAGATTGGTTTTCATGTTCATTCGGTTATGCCTAACATGGAAATTGCAGAGCATTTGGTTATGCTTGATCGGATTGTTGTTGGTGTAGAGTTATCTATTGTTGAACACCTCGGTGATGTTGGTGTTACCAAATTGCTTTTGTTCAGTGTTGAGGTGTTGATATTATTTTCTGGTTGCGGACTTGAGTTTTTGGTTGATAGTGATAAGTCTAGTGATGAGATTCTGAGATGGGATTTTTCCTTGATTCCTAGTGAGGGATTGATGGCTCGGTTTGTTCAAGATGTTGAACATACTGATTGGTTGGGTTGCAGATTGGTTCTCTTTCCTATGATGGAATGGAAACCTTTGGTGAAGATGAAGTGGAGTTGGTGGTTTTTAGATGTTCCCTTTGGTGAGAAAGTGTGGAACACACTTTTCTTTGTACCCTGAGAGTCTGATGCAGTGGCATCCTAGCTTTTTTCTCAGTGCCTGAAGATTCTGGAAGTCTCAGTAACTGTCTAGCGATGTTCGGTTACGTGGTTGGTAATCTCGGTAGAAGACTGGCATTTCTCAGTCTTTGATGGTGATTCTTGGTCAAAGTTTGTTAGGCTTCACTGATGGAGCTCGGTGACTTGGTGGTTTGTTGTTGGTGCTCGGTTGTTGAAGTGGCTCAGTCGCTGAAGGGAGCTCAGTCATTAAAGGAGACTTGGCACTTCTAGTGCTTGACAGTGTTTGTGGTGCTTGGTCGACATTGTTGGTGCTCGGTAATGCTTGGAGAGCTCAGTTGGTGTGGATGCTCAGTGTATTTCCTAGCACTCGGTAGTTTGGTTTACTGATGGTTGTTCTTGGAGATTCAGCTTGGCCGACTGATGCATTTAATCTGGGTCACATCCCTCAAGTTATGGATTGACCGTTGGATGTGTGGGGACCTAGATATGGTGTGTTGCATTATCCTATGTGGATCTGGAGGCCAACTTGGTGAATTAAATATTTGTGAAGTTATTTGTGAGCCGACTAATGTTTGGCATTTAATATTTGTATATTTGGGAGCTGACTGGCTTTTGGGATTTAATTATTTGTAAAGATGACTTGTGGCTGGGGTTTAGTATTTAAGGAGGTGTTTGGGTAGTTTTTCAAGGCAGTAGTAGATGTGTGGATCTGTGAAGGGATCGATATGGAGTTCAGATTAGATCTGGCAGAGTTAGTAGCTTGCGAGCTTAGGTAGCAAAAAGATTGCTTGGAAGTTCAAGTACAGGTTTAGATCTTTCTTGGAGTGCCTACCATTGTCCTATGGTGTTGTAGACCTAGGCTAGCTGAGGAGAAGTGTGTTGGATCCTCTGTGATTTTGTAGAACTATTTCTTTCATTGTATTTGGCCATAATCAGGAAGGCCTTACAACCTGACACATTGCATGTAATCAGTTAATTGATGAATAAAGACATCTATTTCATTACAGATATGGTTTTGCTCTTGTGTAATTTCATTGTGCTAGTGTTGGCTGCAAGTTTGGACATTCCTTAATTGGATCCTTCGACCTTGACTGCATAAGGTGGTATCAGAGTGAGAGTTTGATCTTGTTGGAGCAGAAGGTTGACCTAGCAAGGCCAATCTTGTGAAGTTGATCTTGTTGGCAAAGAGATTGTGCACAATCTGAGTTGTAGATCTGTGACATTGAACTTGTGAAATCATGCCCTAGTTGTTCATGTGAGGTGGTAGGTTGCGATTTGACTTGCATACAACTTGGAGGTTGTCACAAGGTGGTCAATGTTAGGGTTTGTTGCAGAAGGTTTTCAAAGATCTTTGGAGATGTCTCCGAGAGGATTGGACCTTGGTGATATGATTTCTGAGAGGTTTTCTCGATTGGAGACTATTGTGTCTGTCATTGATTTTGTTGAGAATTATACAATGAAATCTCAAAATAAAGTGCAACCTATGTATTACCACTCTACACAAGTTACTATTTTTGTAGACATAGAATTCATGCATGCACATGATAGCGCAGAGGAGGACATAAATGTTATAAGAGATTATCACTTCTACATCAGTGATGATCATACTCATTCCTCAAATTTTTTGTAAGGATGTTTTACAGTCTTCCATGATAGTTTAAAGGAAATAGGTATAAGATACAACCAACACTTAATATGGTCAAGTAATTGCACTGCACAATTTAAGAATGAAAGGATGTTCTACTGGTTGAGCAGGATGCATGTGAAAAGTGGTGTACAAAATTTTTGTAATTTCACTGAGGCAGGGCATGGAAAAGGAGAGCATGATGGTGTGGGATCATGTGTGAAAAGAGATCTCACTAGAGAGGAATTGAAGTACGAAGGTGGTGCAGTGTTAATAGATGCATAAACATTTGTGGAATGGTGTAACTCTATGATGGGACCAGGTAATGCATGTAAGTCTATATTTTCTAGATATTTTTGGTTGATACACGAATCTAACATTGAAAACTATCTATATTTTTTTACACTTACAAGATCAAGAGGTATGCATTCATTTAGAAGTTCAAATGCAACATCATTAGCTATTTATACTAGACAAATTACATATTTTTTTCTCTTCGTGGATGCATTTTGTGTGGGATGAATGTGAATCAAAAGAGTGGGTTGACCAATATTATTGTAGACCTTTTCAAACCCTAGATACATATCAACTTCCCAGAGAACTACAAATGAACCAGCTTGAAGCATTAGTGGATTTTGACCATGTATCAGACCTAGTTAAACCAGGTAATTTCTCTAGATTTCATAGGTTAAAACAATTTTAAACTCAATTTATTAGTTCTTTAAATGTTGAGTTTTGTATTAAATAATCCTTCTATTAAATGAAGGTCATGTATATGCAGTAATTGCAGATGAGAATAATGAAGAAGTAACAAATTACTTTTTGTTTCATTTTATTGAGGCCAAAAAGAAATTGACAACTATAGTCATTGATGGAGAGGGTACCCAAGAGGATTTTTTGTTGTCACAGGGACATGGCTTAGAAGGTACCATTGTTGTGTCTAGTTGTATGTATACATATTAAACTCTTTTTATTACACTTTGTATTGATTTGGGTATTAAACTCTATAAAATGCAGGTATCCTATCAAGAATTCTAATGCTTGGTTGTTTGAGGACTTTGAGACACATAGACATATTCTTCATTACTTTAATCTTATTGTTGCAACAAATATTCAATGATTAAGTATCGTGGAAGACCTCTTAACAAGAATTTGAGGAAAGTTCATGAATTTGACCATGAGGCAATACTTGACACAATAAGGGTTAGAGATGATCCAGAAGGTTCTCTTGATTATTTTTGGGCAATCTAGAAGAATGATTCTACAATATGGTAGAATGATTTTGACAATTTTGTGTATATCTTCGAGGTTCTCTATGTGCATATTTAGAGGAAAATTTTTATACTTAAAAATGACAATGAGATGTAATAAGCATAAATAGATGCCAAATTTTGTATTAAAAAGGGTTGCCATGTGCATATTAGATGCTAATTTTTACATTAAAAAAAGGCAATGAGTTGTTATGTGTATGTTAGATGCCAAATTTTGTATATAAAATGTGCAATGAGCTCCAATGTGCATATTAAATGCTAATTTTTATGTAAAAAAAAGGCAATGAGCTGTCATGTACATGTTAGATGCCAAATTTTGAAAATAAAAGGTTAGATGGGCCTGATTTGTAAATATATTATTGAAACACATGTATTCAATCCTCTCAATCCCTACCTCAGAAGAATCTGGCATTTAATTTTGAACTTTATCTTTTATTTTGTACATTCAATAATAAATAAGTGTCAAATATATTTAAAAATTTCTTGCTTAAATATTAATTACCATTAAGAACATGTTTAGACATATCTTTAAAAAAACTATTCTTTAAATGCCATAACATGGATGTGATTGCAAAAGTTCATGCCATATGAAGTAATGGAATGTATTAAGTTGATAAGATGGAAATTTTCATTATTGGAATTGATTTAATGGCTATATATTTTTATGTAGACTATTGGTGCAGGAGCACCCAATGAATCGTGGAGGTCCAACAAGCCAATATCTACTTCAAGGTTTCCTAACCTAGTTCAAAGAATTACCAGATATATCGGGTTTCCTAATCATATTCTCCATCATCTTTGGTTGGATGGGTAAATATTATTGACAACCTCATCTCACCCATGGAGTCCCTCAAACATTCACTAGCACAATAGACTAGAGTGTCCCTAAGGGTCACTAAGTAATATTGGGCAGCAATATTTCTTGGGGCATATCTCAGAGATCGTACAAGGTATCAAAAAAAATAAATAGGTGCTACAGGACCATGTTATGGAGGCCTACAATTACCCCTCTCAATTTTGGGAGATTCCCCTTCATTTTAATTTGGCATCCCTATCTTGGTTTATGTCAAAAGTTGCAATGTTGCTCAATTGAAATGAGAAACATTGGATATCTCTCAATTCATTCGCTATGTGATCAAATCATCTACTCCATTAGCTATGTTTGGCTGGGTAAAAGATAGTTACAACCCCGTCTCACCCATAGAGTCCCTCGAATGTTCACGAGCACATCAGACTAGAGAGTTCCTAAGGGTCACTAAGCAACATTGGGAAACAATCTTTCTTGGGGCATATCTTAGAGCTCATGTGAGATATAAAAAATTTTGAGGTGCTAAAGGACCATGCTATGGAGGTCTACAATTACCCATCTCAGTTTTGGGATATTCCCCTTCGTTGTAATTTGGCATCCCTATCTTAGTTTATATCAAAAGTTACAATGTTGCTTAGTTGAAATGAGCAATAATGGGTATCTCTCAATCTATTCTCCATGTGATCAAATCATCTTCTCCATTATCTTTGGTTGGCTGGGTAAATGCTAGTGACAAACCCATCTCGCCCACAGAGTCCCTCGAATGTTTGTGAGAACACCAGACTCGAGTGTCCCTAAGTGTCACTAAGCAACTTTGGGAAAAGATTTTCCTTGGGGAATATCTCAAAGCTCGTGTGAGGTATCAAATAATTTAGGTGCCACGGGACCAAGTTATGGAGGCCTACAATTACCCATATTAGTTTTGGGATATTCCCCTTCATTTTAATTTGGCATTCCTATCTCGGTTTATGTCAAAAGTTACAATGTTGCTCAATTGAAATGAGCAACATTGGGTATCTATCAATCCATTCCTTGTGTGATCAAATCATCTACTCCAATAGCTCTGGTTGGGCGGTTAAATTTTATTAACAAACCCATCTTGCCCATGAAGTCCCTTGAACTTTCGTGAGCACACTAGACTAGAGTGTCCCTAAGGGTCACTAAGCAACATTGGCCAGTGATATTTCTTGGGGTGTATCTCGGAGCTCATGGGAGGTATCAATGAATCGTCAGGTAATAAAGGACCATGTTATGAAGGCCTAAAATTAATCATCTTAGTTTTGAGATATTCTCCCTCATTTTAATTTGGCATCCCTATCTCGGTTTATGTCAAAAGTTGCAATGTTTCTCAACTAAAATGAGCAACATTAGGTATCTCTCAATCTATCAGCCGTGTGATCAAATCATCTACTCCATTAGCTCTGGGTGGGCGGGTTAACACTAGTGGCAACCCAATCTCTCCCATGGAGTCCCTTGAACATTCGTGAGCACACCAGACCGGAGTGTCCCTAAGGGTCACTAAGCAACATTGCATAGTGATCTTTCTTGGGGTATATCTCAAAAATCATGCAATATATTGATTATGTTAGGTGTTATAGGATTGTGTTATGGATTTCTACAATTACCCATCTCAATTTTGGGATATTCCCCTTCATTTTAATTTGGCATCCCTATCTTGGTTTATGTCAAAAGTTGCAATGTTGCTTAATTAAAATGAGCAACATTGGTTATCACTAATTTGTTCACCATGTGATCAAATAGTCTGCTCCATTAGCTCCAAATGGTCGAGTAAAGGCTAGTGACAACCCTGTCTCTCCCACAAAGTCCCTTGAACATTCATGAGCACATCAGACCAAAGTGTCCCTAAGGGTCACTAAGAAACATTGGGCAATGATTTTTCTTGGGGAATATCTCAAAGCTCATGCAAGGTATCAATGAATCATCAGGTGCAATAGGACCATGTTATGGAGGCCTACAATTATCCATCTCATTTTTGAAGATTCCCCTTTATTTTAATTTGGCATACCTATCTTGCTTTCTCTCAAAAGTTGCAATGTTGCTTGATTGAAATTAGCAACATTGGGTATCTCTCAATCCATCTACTGTGTAATCAAATCATCTTCTCCATTAACTCCGATTGGCCAAGTAAATTCTAGTGACAACCCCATCTCACCCACAAAGTCCCTCAAATGTTCACGAGCACACTAGACCATAGTGTCCCTAAGGGGTCACTAAGAAAAATTGGTAAAATTGGGTATTTCACACTTTTCACAAACTTGTTCCAAAAGACAATCCACAAGAAATAGCAACTGTATAAACCACCCATTAGTATGCATCTTCTTATGACCCTTATTTGATCAATTAGGACAATTTGACGCAATAGATCCAAAATCAGGACATATTTTGGCTTTTCATGTCTTATTACATCAGATTATGTCACATATGAATTTGATTACATTATCCATGCTACAATGATTTTGATAAACATGTTTCAATTCTATTATATTAAATAATAAATGTAACATATTTGATTAATTGTAAAACATTAAGTTTTGAAGTACAATTATATGCACACAATGAACAAATTGGATCGAATATCAAGTTTCATATATATCAAAATGAACAACAATCATGTACATATCAAAAAATGGCATAGATGCCAAATCAATAATAGTTACAAAAATGTGGCATGTGCCATGTCAAGCTCGATATATTTAATATAAATGTCAAATATATACAAAATTGGTCATTCAATGACCAAAACTAGATCTATATATCTCTATCAATATAGATATGAATGTGCTAGATCATCAATATTGAGCCTCTTCGAAGCAGTATGTGTCTCGTTGGGTGTCTGCACAAGAATAATTCATTTGCTAAATTAGATATCTTATCTCCAAATACTATCAAAATAACTAAATAGTAGACTATAATTTGTTGGCAATTGAATTGTTGATTACCTCATCTATTTCTTCTACACTTGGTCTATGTAGTAATGTTGATGGGCTCCTTCATGGGTGAGGACTCCTAACAAAATGGAATGGTAAAGAATCTATAGGAAGTCGCAAAGGGAGTTGTAATAGGTAAAATACAATTAACACAAGTTAATCACCCAAAGTTGATGACAAACACTACAAAAGTAAAAATGCATAGTACCTTTTGTACTTTGGGTGTCCTTGAGGATTTCTTTTTTCATCCTAGTGTCTTGGAGCCAGGTGGAGTAACCTAGCATAAAAAAAATTAACATAAGAAAAATGAATATGATAACACATGGGTTTAATTAAAATTATAAACAAGAGGTGTAAAATATATGATACCACAAAGATCTCTAGGGCAAAGTCAATCGCAAAAAGCGTCACATCTTCAACTTTTAATATCTAAACCCTTGAAAAGCCCTATAAAACATCAAATAAATATACATATTAAGAAAAGATATCTTGAAACCAAGAAATTATTCTATTTTTATGAATATTTGAGAACTATACCTCAAGTGTCGATGCTACTTGTGCATATCTAGTTGAACGAGCACTTTGTAGTATGCTCGTAGTACCACCTACTGCACCCTACAATGCATATTATTCATATATCAATTTAATTTATTCTCTAAATAAAAATTTATTTACTTTTATAAAATTTAGGTGATTAAGATTATAACCGTTGTAGATTTATATATATCCTATTAGAAATTTTGCAATGTTGTACCAAACCGATCAAGAAATTTATCAGTCATATAACCGTCCAAATGCTTATAAAGGGGCTGCATTTGTTTTGAACAACATAGAGTCTAGAGGATGGAATTAATTGTAAACATATTTTTGGATCCTTTGGCTATCGATAGCAAAGACCAATTATTGTTTGTAAGAACTCATTGCAGATTTTACTTCAGACTATATTTTAATTGTTTCCCTTTCTATGTTTTCGGGTTACAGAGCTTTCTTATTTGGGCATCTACAAAACTGATTCACAAATTAGTTATAATTCAAGATTTTAAATTCATAATTTAATGGTATTAAATGTATCAACTCATGAAGAGTGATTTACATCTTATGGGATTGTAAGTTTTTTTTGTTTGAGGATTTTAAGAATCGTTTATAGTGAATTGGAATCATTTTTGACTATTTAGAAAACCGATCCCAAGATTGGTTAGAAGGAGTTTAAAATGTGTTTTTATTTGCATGATATCGGTCTTGTTTTCCTTTTAAGGAATCTGATCTATTCAGTCATTAGGATTGAGTTATATGGATTACAAATATGTGATTGTGATGGAATTTTGAAGGTTGCTTCTTATTAGTGAAATATGAGAATGATTATGAGAAATAATATGCGATTTTACAATGTTGCCTCTATTCTGTCATTTTGATGACATTAAATGATGATTTGATCCATATATTCGCATAAAAATCAGTCATATTATGGGGGTCATAACTTTTCAATGTACCGTTGGTTTTTTACAATTTTTAGATATATTTTTATAAACCTAATTTTCAACATATTCACTGGAGCGATCTTCATAATATTGTCAGGTCTAAAATTTATTAAGTACTGAGTCCGATACTGTAAAACCATCCAATATAGTAATAGTTATGTTTGTTTTATGACAAAAATAGAGTAAGTTTGTTGTTAAAGATTATGAAGGGAAATTGACATGGATTAGGTTGCAGGAATGAGATTTGATAACCTGTTAATGGCTTGGGAAATTTAAGATTGAAGTATATTTGAAAGATGTAACTAGCTTTAAATTAGATCATTATATTGGAATTGATGTTTGAAATGTAGATATTTGAAGACTTCCTTGATGCTCTGCATCAAATATGGATATTTGGGCATTGTTTTGTTGAAGGCGATTGATAAGGTCCTCTTGTGTGACATCAATGCTACTTATTGGAGGACACAGAGGGTTTGGATTCGGATTTGGCGGTGAGTTTGGGTTTGGCGGTGGATTTGGGTTTTGTTGCAGGTTTTCTTGTTGTGGGACTACTTTTTGAGAGTTCTCTTATTGCTCATTTCCAATATTATCAAGATTTTCATTTGTTCAAAGAGGTCTTTGTTGTCTCTTTCATGGTTAGGGATTTTTTTCTAAATCTAACATCAAATTTTTTTAAAAAAACTTAAATCATCTCAACAAACCATACTCAATCAAAATTGAAACAAAAAAAATTAAAAAAACAAATTTTGACATGTTCAATGACGTGGCATGTTTGCAAAATGATCAATATGGAAAAAAAATTCAATAACAACAAGAACTTTCTCGAGTTTTGCAATTTTCTCTTCCTCCTCTCTCTTGCAAAATCAGTTATGGCGTGAAGAAAAACAATCAAACACGGGTTTTTTTAAAAAGTTCATGATAGTTTAACGCATACGGGTTTTGAAGAACTTAAGTTTTTATTTTTTGTGGCTTGGCAAAGGCTTGGCTATTCCAAGCCTAGTTTTTTCAAATTTTGAATAACCCAAGCGGGTTATGAAAAGCTTTGGTTGTTTTTAGGAGGTGGTCACTTTTTTGCACACCATCTTGGTGCACTTACCCTTGGATGTATTAGGTTGTAAAATATATCCTTGACAAAATCCCAAAGTACATCTTTACCTTGTAATTTTTCTTGTTTATGTGCCTCACACACATACTTGCAAAACCTAAAGACATCCTTCATTTCTGTTGATTCAAACAACTTCTCCTTTAGGGATCTCATTTTAATAGAGAGTATGGTAACCTTTGTCTTTTCCCACAAAAGAGATCACATTATTGATCTTTGGCTAGCATTTGAGACCCTATAATCTATTTTGAGCTTATTTTGTGTCAAGTAGTCTAGTCTTCTCCCTTTCCATGTATCCCTCCCATATCTTTTATTAACACAACTTGATTCACAATATAAACACATCCTAAATTTATTGCATTTTGGGATCATCTTGCAAAACTTGCATATCAATGATTCAAATGGGATCCTTGTCTCAAAATCCCTCTTGCAATGAATATGCCTATATGTGCCATAAATATGATATTCATTACCCTCATAACATAGTGTCATCTAGGTATGCTTCTCTATGGCCCATATTTTTCACCCCTTGGATCATCCATTAGGACCTTTGTGTCTAATCTCTCCCCATTTCTATTAAAATTGAAATACTAGACCCCCAACATTGCAACATCAATGGTGATGAATGACCTTCAATAAGATGATTAAAATAAATATTTAAGCTTATTGGATTTTTTTTCTCTTCAGTTGTTCTTTCTCATCGTGATCACGGTTCACAAAGCGTAACTTGAATTGTTGACACAATTTTTTTTTACACAATTTAATCTAGAAAATAAGTTGAAAAAAGAAAGAAAAATAAATAATGTACAAATTCCAATAGATCATTTAAAAAAAAATTAAATTGTGTAGTTAACACACTTTAAGTAGAAGGATTTACACTTATAGAACCCCCTTTGTAATACAGATGGTGATGATGGGACCGAGAACCTAGTCAAACTTTGTGGGGACTTATCATTGATAGGCTTCTTGGGTCTCCTAGCTATGCCAATCCTTTAAAAAAATGTATCATGTGAAGCCTCATCTTTAGTAGTGATGCGCTTCTTTGATTTCATGCATTCCTTTAGAGAACTGATAATATTACCACTTTTTGGCACTAAGCAAAACCATTTATTACATCGTGCATATTTCACTCTTACTTTTTTCTTATCCTCATAGCCTACAAGTGTTTGTTTCACCACCTTTAATAAATTAAGCTCTTGTTTCTATTGAAATCATCTAAAGTTTAATTGCTTAATCAATCTCAGTTTGATCTCTAACCACTATTTTTACTTTCTCTGTGCTGCTTGAATGATTTTCATCATTTTATTCCATTAAAATGTGACATTGATGTGACATTGTTTTCATATGATTATTTATGAAGTTATGCACTATTCGTGTTGCCATGGATACTTCCCCTATACCATAATTAATGCCACAACTTTCATAATGGATCTTTATTTTAGGTTCTCCCTTTTCTAAATATACTTCAAGAGTAAGTTTTTCATTGACAAATTCTTCAATTAAACTATCCACTTTTTGATTCTAAGAAGCCAATGCATTAGGATCAACAATTGTTCTTTATTCCATTGACTCCGATCCATCTCCAACTCTTGGTTGTTTGTGCATACCTTCCTCCACACTATATTGTTTTGAGGGGTTGGTGTACTTTCCACTGTATTTGACTCCAACATTTCAACATCCACTATGCCATGTTTCCTCTCAATGCCTATAAATATTGTTGTAGCATTCCTTTTTTTGGTCTTTCTTTATATTTAAACGATGCCCAAGCCTACTAATAAAATTGAAAGGATATTCAATGAGTTCATCATCCACATTTTCATAACTGATGTGAGCAAGTGTACAACCTTTTTGACAAATGACTATCCCAGCAATGGAACTTTCTTCACTGGCAATCATTACATATTCCATATCCACCATTGGATTCATCTTCAATCCACATGTACCTATCAGTTGGTTAAGTAATGGATAAAATTATAATAAAAATTTCAAAATTCTACTTATAATATTAATAATATAAAATGATATATACATTCATCCTAGTGCATCCATAAGTAAGTAAAAAAAAGAAAGTAAGTCAAATTTAAAAATTCAAGTCGTATATAGGTCAATGATAATCCCAAAGTATGGCTTGAACTAGTGAAGATAATCGAAGAAGATAGAGAAGTACTCTCATACACAATTTGTTCAAAATCTTGTCAAAATGTCTATTTAGCTTTAATAATTATGAATTAGTGTCAAGGTAGTTGGAAATAGTCTTAAGAAACATTAATTTTTATTTTCTTTGCAAACAAAATTATGTCCAAATAACCACTTTAAAAGGTTACAAAACTTCACTATTACCTCTTTCTAAAATGCTCATCATTTTGATTCATTTAATATCTACAAGTTTAAGCTAGTTGAAAGACATGCTAATTCATGATGCAAAAATATATCACTTGTATACTAATTATTATATAAAGAATACCCTACTAAAAAAGGTTGAAAACTTCTACCTATCTATATATGATTTTCTACCAATTTTTTAAGTGATTCTAATTAATAATTTTTTTTTCATAATACTGATAAAAAACTATGTCAATAATGAAATTATTAATTATAATACTAAACTTTGATAATATAATATTAAGACTTTGAACTTTTAGAATCAATTCCATGACTAGTTGCGAACCCTCCACGATAATCATTGCAGGCAAAAAGGAGGAAGCAAAACGCCTTGTTAATATAATCAAAGAAAACAAAAAACTAAAGGATGCTTGTAGCTAAACATTGGATGGAATTACCCTCGGACGAAACTTCACAATGATATTTAATTATTTATGTAAGAAGAAAAACACTATTTGATTTGAAAACTGAATTGCACCTATATTACATCGTCACTGGTATACAAGAAGCAAAGTTGTTTATATATCTGTTCCTGCAGCAACTTGGCCAGTTTGAAAGACGTTGAATTCTCTGTGAAACGACATCTACACACTTTTTCTCTTTCTTGCTTCACTGGTTTTATTGCTGCCATGTTCAAACAAATAGTTTGAAATCTCATAACTTCTCGCCCCATTTTGAGTCTTAGTTAGAAATAGTTCTACATTGCAATGCTGCTGTTTTCTTTCAAACAATTGGCATAGATGCCAATTACTTTTGCTACAAACTCTGTAAAGGCCAAGTAATGTTATGGTTAGTTAGGAGGAGAAGCCAATAACATTAAATGCCACTGAATAGAAATTTGTTGGATGGTTACCTTCAAGTTTGATGAGAACATTTCCCTTAGACAGATGTTTATCCTGCAAATTCAGAGGTTTTAAATTTGAGTACCCATAGAATAATTAAGACAACTTTTAATGTCCCTTGCCCAATGGGAAATGCACTCACCGAATAAGCATAGCTGTTGAAAATATCTCTTTTAATAGAAGTTGGAACTTTCTTCATGAGCTCCTCCATAAGACTCTGCATGATTATTATTTTTGGATAATAGTCATCTATACTGAAATATGCTATGAATATGTTAATAGCTACAAATGTTTGTGCGAAAGAGCTATGAAGTTGTAGTAGACATATACCTGAAGTATTAGTTTTGGGTTTACACAATCAGAAAGCAATCTCTGAAACTTTCCACGAACAATAAAAACTCTGATATAATCATGACACAATGGAAACTTGTTAATCAATTTTTCTTGTTGTACTTAATCAGACTATTCTTCCTGATGAGAATGCATATAATTAAAAGCCACAAACTATCATATAGTTGTTTAAAGCCATCAAATCAGGCTTAATAAGGCATCTCCTATAAATTTTTATAGCTCACTTGAATAATTGCATTTGTGTAATGAAAGCAAAAATAGTACTAAAAGTTAAGTGTGAAATGCATCATTCAAGCTCATGGGAGATGGATGGTCTACAGAAGTGCTCGATTAATAATGGTCATTTTAAAGTTCCACTATTTAACACTCTTCTGATTGTAAACATTATGTCTCATAAAGTGGGAACAGTATTTTTTTTTTTTAATGAACATTCTAACCATGAAGGCATTACCTTTTTGAGGTTGGGTCAGTCAAAATATCTGTTGCAATTTCTGATACCAGGTCATCCCAACCAACAGGAATTTGTTGGTCTTCTTGGAAAGGATATCTGTATGAAATGGAAACATATTTACAATAAGTATGAAAGAGAATTCAAATGATAATTTTGAGAAATTGGCAGTAGATAAATATTATATGTTCTATCAATATAGTAATCAATTGTAGTATGGATTTAGTACAACAATAAGCCATATGATTTTTTTTTGTTTATTGAACTTTTGGGCATGAAGAGGAGAGAACGTAGCATATAAATCCAACCTCAAAGAATATTATCTGAAATCCAATGGCCCAGGTTATTTAGGTGATGATATAAACTTATTAATCTCTAAAAATATCGTCAGTCAAAATTAATATTCTGATAATGATAATCACAGTGAGTTCTTTAAATTAGATATTTTGTCATATTTGCTAATAATGTAGGTGAACATTTTTACACTTTTCTAATTTCCTTTAATAGCTAGATTTGAATGTTCTTGTCTATTCTAAGTCAGATGTTTTTTCACAGTCAAGAGTCAACTATTTGTTTACTTGTAAGATTTGATATAGTTCATTCTTTAAGAAGTTCAACATCTTAGAATAAATCATAAGGATAGACATTACTGATAAGCTTTGCAGGCTTCAAGGGACATGATTGCTCGTCTCAGATTCTGCTTTGATTTGCTTGCAATTCGAGCTGCAAAACTCATTGGTAAGTCAAACCTTTCCTTCTTGGCGATCTGAAGAAGAACTTCCATGATCTGTGGGATCCTCAAGCACATCAGATACAAGACTATCAACTTAAAAACAAGTTGTAAAAAATTAAAAATTGAAGACAAGTTTTATTATGGTCAGATTTAAACAGCATTTTTATAGATGGTTTATCTGAAATTATATTAGTTTCTTTAAAAAGATTTATCTATTAATGTAATTTTAGATGAATTGATTAAAAAAATTAAAACTTAAAATGTTATACATAGACTCCTGATTTTGATTGTGTATCTATTTGAAATCACACTCTGTGATCTATCATCAGGATGTAAGAACATGCAGGATATGTAAAATATAAGATATTTTATATTTTGCATATCCTGCATGCTCTTAAGTTCTGATGATAGATCAGGAAATGTCGAAACCTTGATGCTAAAAATACATACACAATCAAAACCAGAAATCTATGCATAATATTCAAATAAACTGTAGAAATCTGATTAATTTGAACTTAAAATATGCTTAGCATATATTACTAATAAAAATATAATTCAAACTCTAATATTTAAATTTGAATGTTTTGCAACTCACCTCATGGGTCAGTGGAGCATCTACTTTGATGACTTGACAACGGTTCTTTAGAGCATCTATGAGGCTTGCATCACTATCAGAGCAGAGAATAAGTTTAACTGCATCTGTGTAGCGGTCCATCATCCATTTGATGATGTGCTGAACATCCTTTGAGAGTTTTTCAATTTCATATAGAACCATCACTGAATTCACAAACATATCACATTGTTAAGGGTTTTAAAGTACACTGTATTTCAATGCATTCCGAAGAATAATGAAACTAAATTCTTTGAGATTTTCACAGTTAAAACATTTTGAGAGTAATTCTGTACATAAATAACTTTTTTCTGTCTTCTGTATTTTAGATAAAAATTAGTAGCAATTTTTACAGACCTTTATAATCTGCTACAAAACTAGATTCGTACTCCTCTAGTACAGCTATCTCAGATGTGCGGGCTAACTCCTTGATGAGGGCCATTAACACATAGCGGGCATTCTCAGCCACAGGTGAAATATTAAGCTCCATATGGTGAGGACTTGATGCAATCGGCAGACTTATTGTCCCATGTCTCTTACCCTATTTTCATCATCAAAGAATTATGAATGTACCTAGAAAATGTTAATGAACGAATAAATTTCTTATGATAAAATGAAGAAAATTCCCTCTACACTAATGTATCTCATTAGCAAATCCTGATGCATTATTTCAGCTATTTAAGTGTATTATGTGTATTTTATTAAAACTAATAATAATCTTCCTATCTTATAAACAAAGAAATAATAATTATAAATAATATAAATTTTAATTTATTGTATATGTTTTTTATTAAATGATTCATCACTTTCTTCTTTCTGATTATAGATCATTAAGTTGACATATATATATATATATATAACAACAAATTCAGAAGTTACTTTATTTTCAATATAAATTATAAAATTTTTTATTATTGAGAGAAAAAAGTATTACTTTTATTTTGATAAATTTATGAATGAACTTTGATTATGAAATTTTAATGGAATGCAATATATGGAGCTTGAATCTGCTAAAATAATTGAATGTTTTTTTTTCACTATAGCATTTGACAGAGGAGGGTTCTTTTGGAAATTTGTCATTTAAACTCACAAAGAAATAGAGGAGAAAAAAGGGTGAGAAAGAAAGAAGTGAGAGATTGAGCTTAATATAGTTTACATTATTGATTCTTTTAGAGCTAGCCAAAATCAACTCTCAATTATTATTAATAAGTGATATAATTGAATATATATTATTAATATTAATGATATAATTGAATATATATTATTAATATTAATGTTGAGAGAAATTTTATAATGATAATAAGAGGAAGTATAATGACATGAATTTATTAACAAATCTGACATCTTTTAATTTAAATTTGATAATCTTTTATTTATCATAATAACAATATTTAATGATAAATATTAAATTTTAAAAATAACTCTAAATGACCTATCTCTCACTTATCTCATACAGATACATTTATAATATCTGTAAAAGTTACGAATAATTTTAAAAATATAAAATCCTTTAAATTTAGATATATATAATATAATTTAAGAAAGAGAAAGGTGGATGGACTAACAGACCCCTGATCTAACACAAGCTAGACAAAGTAAAAATCAGCAGTGAATTCAATCAATAATACATCTCCATACTCCAAATTAAACTAAATAAATATATATTAAGGACTAGTTGGAAATCAAGAAATAGAAAAAATTACCTGCAAATCAAAAGATCTAAGCTCATGTGAAACCTGAAAAACCAAATCCAATAATAACTGTCATTGAATGGTCCACAGAAATAACAAATTATAAAAGATGAAGAGAAATGATTCAAACCAAATCTCTATGCTTTGAATCGTAAATTTGTATAAAACATACTGACATGATAAAGACTATAGGTATGGCTTTTGCAGTGGTATACCAAACAAAAATATCACTGTAGAAAAAGTTCACTTACCCTCCAAGAAGATCCTCCATAAATATCTCGTAACAAAGCCATGGTGAGAGCTTTCTTTCCAGAACCAGGAGGGCCTTGTAAGAGAATGTGAGGGCAGTTCCCATGAGATATCTGTTTAGAAGATCCACAAAGTAAATTCATTTGAAAAAAAAACAAAAATAAAAGATTGTCAGAACTCTTTTGTACATAGATTGTGTACAAGTCTTAATCTTGAAGAACATATCAGATCACACATAGTTAACTAATGCCTTAAGGTCTTACCAATTGTTTGAGAAACTGAGCCTGTTGCTTATGGCATACAAATCCTGCAAGAGACCCAGGACGATGCTTATCTGCCCAGGAAACCCTGATTTCTCTTTCTTTTGAGGGTTCCCTATCAATATCCAAAGGTCTATCCTTTTTCAACATAGGTACACCATTGGCAGGCATGCAACTTCCTCCACCTATGCAAGATAACCAAGCATTTTTTTTACACTTCAGATATGAATCTTTTTCTTTCTCAATGTTTGTTTTACTGAATTCTCTGCCAGTGAACCTTGCACTAGGTTTTACCCTTACAGACATAGGGGTACTAAGTATGGTAACACTTGATGAGGTATTTCTAAAGCTTTTGTCAGAGGTATCCTTGCTATAAATAGTGTCCATTGGAGTGAACCTGGTAACTTTGGGAGACATATCTGCTCTAGAGAAAAATATTGCATTGGGGGATACGCACTCTGAGCTGTCCATCATCATACTGTCAACCCAGCCACCTTCAGCGGTTTTGCAACTGGCAACCAATTCATTCACATTTTTGCTGGTGGTATCAAATTTTATTGTCTGCTTGCTCAAATCATTTGTCTTCTTTTCAGCCTTGAGTAATTCTTTGTCAAGTCCAATCTTTATTGTCTGCTTGGTCAAATCATTTGTCTTCTTTTCAGCCTTGGGTTTTAATTCTTGGTCAAGTCCGTTGGTTTTAATGTAATTCTTATATCCATTAGGCTTTAATTCTTCTACATAAAAACGAGGAGTTGATCTTGATCTAGAGCTTAATCTATCTGTTTTTAAGACCCTGTTGAACCAAAGAAATAAATTCTAATCATATACAAAATTGACTTTAAAAAATGAAGAAATATAGTAAGATTATAAAATGATTTCAATTCATAGATAAACACTATTCGAAGGATCCCTAGTGGGGAATGAAATTTTGAGGTAGCTATTGCACCTGACGATCTTAGTTGCTAAGAAGAAATATTTGAAGTTATTGAGCTTTTTATCTAAAGGTTTTGCACATATTCTTGAAATATGTCAATTAATATCGGAACAATTTTTTTCACAAGCAACACATTTTTCTGCACCTCACTTACCATCAAAGAAACTTATATGAAAATTCTAACTTAAAATAGACAAAAGGAATTCAAGTTCCACTGAGAAAATTTAACCCAATATAAAAACGTTCACACACAACTTACTCATCAGTAGTGGCAGACTTCTTTGCATCAAGATCAGATCTCATCAGATTGCTTGTATTCTTACGAGATTCAAGTTTACCAACTGAAGTTGAACGGGCTCTGGTAGAATTGGGCCGAGCATTTAAGTTGGGAAGATCGTGCAAAGAAGATTTTAACATTGATTTGCTTTCTGCAATGCTGTGTTTATCATGCCACTCCCCTTCATGATTCTCTAACCCACTTCTCCTGCGACTGGTTGTAATGGGCATGGGTCTGTTACTTTCTCCCATACGAGTCCTCCTTGTATGCTGAAATTTCTCTGTGGTGCCAGTCGCCATGAATATGCTCTCAGACAAAAATGATCTGTTAATTGGCTAGGTCAAAGTTTCTTGAAGGATACTCAAAGGTGAGATTGTGAGGGTTTTGCATTGACAAGTTTGGGTGGTTCCTCCTATAATTGGTTGTTACTCTCTAGAAAACTTGGGTGATACCCATTACAATTGGATGTTACTCATTAACAAGGTCTCTATAGATGTTCAATTTCTCTTACAACAAGGTCTCTATGAATGTTCAATTGGGTTCTTCTAACAATTGGGTGCAGTCACCCATTAAATAAGGTCTCTATAGATGTTCAATTCCTCTAACAAATAGATGCTACCATGAGCAAGGTCTCTATAGATTTTCAATTCCTCTTACAAATGGATAATACCCATTAAAAAGCTTTCTATGAACGTTCAGTTCTTCTTACAAATGGGTTGTATCTATTAACAAGGTCTCTATAGATATTCAATTCCTCTTATAAATGAATGTGACCCATTAGCAAGGTCTGCATAGATATTCAATCCCCCTTTCAATATTACACATTAAAAAATTCTAGAGAATCATAGATGTTCAATTCCTCTTACATATTACAAGGTGGGCGATTCCTCTGCAAATGCTGGGTGATCTTTCTACAAGTGGGTGCAATCTCTGGATCAAACTCAAGACTCTCGAAAGACTGAAATAAAAAACTTGAGCTCAAACTCAGGTGGATAAAATGATCATTTTTCCTTTTGAAGCTTGAGCCAAAGAAGCTCAAAACCTTCAAACTGGTTACGACAATTTTATATCCTTGCGAAACCCAATTTTATTAATCAAATCGCCAGGCTGCCTAGGAAATAGAAATATAACTGTTTGCATATTTTGCATCGAGGGTTTCTGCAAGTGACAGATATCAAGCTTGTATAAGAAAACTTATAGTGATCATTACAATGTTTTCTTTCAGCTGGGGCCACAATTTTTTTCTGCACTTCCAGTTTGAACATAGTAATCTATATGGAGTATTATCAGTTTTCTTGTTTATTTCATCCTTCGTTACCTGTTTTATTGTCTGGTTCCAAATCCCAATTCTTTAGTGTAATCGATAATAACACCAAAGAGAGTTATTTACTATATATTCAATCGCCAGCTTGGTCAGATTTTTGTCATGACAAATATAAATCTGGTTCGGTCAAAATACCTTTTCAAAATTCTAAGAATATTTCTTGTAACAGCTAATGCAATCTCAAAGCAATAATTTGACAAGAGTAATTTCTGGGGCAAAAAAGTATTTAATCATTTTCTAACTGCTATTTTTTATATTATTTGTAACAAATGGAAATGTTGACTCTGACGTCGTCAGGAGAAATTTATAATGCATGTAATTTTAACGTCCCAATTACACACCAAAATTATGAGTTCGATGGAGTTTTTCCCTTCTGGAATTTTATTTGTTGTCGCTGCGTCTGAAAGTTTATCCTTTTTTTATTTTATTTAATCTTTATTTTATAAATAAAACACAATATTATAATGTATATGTGGGCGGTGATTATGGTTGTCTGTTGTATGGTTGGGAATATTCAGCATAATGCTAAAAAGAGCATTATGAATAAGATAAAAAGGAATAACTCTAATAATAAAATGAAAAGGTGATTAGTTTCCATTAAAAAAAAAAAATATCAACTCAAAATTAAAGTATAAATTTATGTTTCTGGGGGTACATATAAACTTATAAACTAAGTTATTTTAATTTGTTTGTTTTTATACAATGAATTTATATTTGTTTGGTTTCATTTGTATTTATTTTGAGGATTGAGATTCTATTTTTAATTCACCCATCTATTAAAATATTTTGGTTCAAATTCATAAATTATGAAATTTGTTTAGGTCAGTTTTGTCATTTGTGAAAAAATCTAAATTTTTCTTTTAAATTTTAATTTAATTTTTGATTCAAATGTATCTATCCATCTAGTTATTATATGCTGACTAAATAACAAAAGAATTTCATTTGTATGTTAGGACGTTGGATAAAATGACAATCTTAATTCATTTTGGACATCTAAGTCTAAATAAATTTTTTGGGTTCAAATATATTTGTCCATCGAGATATCATAAGCTGACTAAATCACAAAAAAATTTCAATCATTACTTCAATTTAGACATCTAGTGAATATGTAATGCACATATAGAATCTAGCAAAGAAGCTTCATTATTCACTACATTATCTTTAGATCTTTTATTTATCCATAACATCATAAGTAGATTGTATGATTGATTGTTGTTTATGAACACTATAGTGAGTAATTAAATTTGTATCTAAGAATTTAACAAATGATAAAATAATGTAATCTAAAAACCCCTTTTCCACAAGAGAGTCTTTATATGTAAGTATATGCATCAAGATGAGCATGTTTTAGAAATGAGATTCATAGAATTTAATATTCTCAATGAAATTTCAATTCCATGATACACAAAAGGGGTCAACTCAATAGTTCATACGATTGATCCATATTTATGTAAGAAGTCTTACACATCATAGAAGTGATATGATAATAATAATGAAATATTGATTCAAATTTAGTCATTTATATTACCTACATTTTGGTGGAAGAGTAAATCAATTAAGAACATCTTAAAGAATCAAATTAGCATTTAATTAAGATTTAAGTACCTAGTTTAAATGGGTAAAAGCACAATGGCAAGTCTCATTTCTAAACAAAAATTTAAAAATACAACAAAAAATCATGCTTCAAAACTTTCAAATTAAATCAAAATGGACTTCAATTAAATTGTTCTATGCTTGAACCTAATCCACATATGTGGCACCATAGAGTACCCTATATTTTGAAACTATGATTGATTAAAAGGGATTCAATTGAACCTCTTTCAATCAAAACCTTTTCATTTTATTAGTATAAAAGATGATGTTCACTAGTTATTTTTCTATTGAGAGACCGCCTAGCACACTATTGTCCTCTATTTCCCTTTCAATATTTTTTTCATTTGTATTCTTCTTTTGTATTCTTGTTTTGTTGAATATTTTTTCTTTAATTCTTTTCTATATTTTTAGAAATATTTTATTAAAAAATATTTTTCTTTCATATTTGAAAAATGTTATAAATATTTCATTAAATTTAAAATATTATTTAATAAATAAATATATTAATTATAAAAGTATTTATAATAAATAAAGTTATATTAAAATTAATAATTATTTTAATATAGAATTTGCCTGATTTAAAAATTATAAAGTTGATATATTTAGTTTTTTATTTATTTGTAAAAAATATTATCTATTTTTTATAGCAATATTATTGTTTACTTATTAATTTAAATTTTTTCCAATTTATTTAAATTTTATTTATTAAAATATTTTTATTTTAGAAAAAGTACATGTAGATATTCTTGGAAATGGTAGAAATTCTATATATACATTGACACGTTTCAATCAAAAAAATTAATAATATCCTTGACCTTTATAATTATATTTCATATATCTATATTGTTTCTTTCATCTATATTATTTTGTATTGAATAAATATTGTATAGCTTTTATTTATGGTAAAAATAGGTTTTGAAGGGACCCGAAACCCTTTATACAAAAAGATTGTTACATAATCAGATACAACATTGTAATATTAGAGGAAGACCGAAAATAAAAAGGTTGCAACAGAAAAGAAATCGGGAAGAACAACAACCAAGAACCAGCAAAAAATACAGAGAGCTAGAAAACTAGAAGACCAAAAAACCAAAAACCAAAGACAAGGAACACCAGCTAGGTCAAGTTCTTGAGGGTCTCCACCACCTCAGCTTCAAATTGGCTCATATTAAGGGTCAATTTATTTAGGTCATGCAGATCAATAGAAGGGTGCTGAGATTTTTTAGATTCAAATTCCCTCTAGTTTGTTTTCTCATCCAGACTCCCCTTGGCCTCTGTCATTATCAGCATCCACATCCATGACCATTTTCTCATACTGCACTTTGTCTAGGTTGTCCACCATAAACCTCATGGTATCAACAATGGTCTTAATAATCTTATGGTTGTGCTCCATGATAGTCTAGAGAGTAACCTAAATGTTCTTAGATCCCTCTTTAATCCTATCAAACCTAGCCTCATATTATTCCTTGAGTTTCTCAATGTCCTCAAGAGTTCTTTTAAGACAATCAGTAACCAAAGTTTTCTCTACCTTAGTCCACTAGGCATAGCCATTGTTCTTGTCAGTGGCAGAAGGAGGTTGGTTAGTATTCTTACTCTACATTGTAGACTCCATAACCTCCTTCACATGGCTCTCTGCTTCACTTGTAATTCCTTGAGTTCTTGAAAAACCTATTTGTACATAGTGAAGGAATCTAAGGCTTTCTCCATAGCCATCCCAAGGACATTGGACAATTGCTCAAGCTTAGCACTAAGGTGATCAAATTTGAGGTTCTCAGGGGAATTAGCACCATCCACAACCACATTCCCAGAAATGTTATTTCTAGAGGCAGGAGAGTGGGTAGGAATCTATTGTCCAGGAATAGGGGGGATGCATAGTCATCTCAAGATTTTCCACCACACATTTTGTTTTTCCCTTAATAATGAACTGAGTATCTAGAGGAGGGAGGGGAGAATTACCCATGTCCTTGGAATTGGTAGCAAAATTGGAAGAGAAAGAAACCACCCTCTTTCTCTTACCCTTCCCTTTAGCAGTAGTAGGGATTTTAATTGTATGTTTCAAACTAGCCTCCTTAGGTTTTTTAGTAGGGGTAAACTCTTCTTCCTCATAATTAGAATAGTAATCCCTTTCTAAATATCCAGTAGAATCACTAGCACTAGTATCATCCCCCTCCAAAATAGGAACAAGAGTAGAAGGGGCAAGGAGAGACTTGAAGTGGTCATCAATTAAAATTGGTAAACCCTTATGTAAAATAGGGTACTTCTTAGGGTTATCCCTATGGTCGCTAATACTTGCAGAAAGAAAGGAAAGCATAAAAATGGGAATAGAAACCCTAGTATGGTACCTAAAATAGTTTAACAATACAAAATGATGGTCAAAGACCCTAGTAAAATGACCATTAAGCATGAGGTATTTCATAATTACCTTCAACACCTGCCTCTATATGAGCTTGATGATACCAGTGCTAAAGCACTTTGTTATTTGTGTTCAAAATTTTCACGCTCTTCCTCACTCTTAGGGAATTTCTCCACAACACTCTCATAATACTTGTGGTCCCTATATAATTTCATGCCTTCTATGGAAAGACCCATTAGCTCAGCAATCAACTTTGCATCCATTGTAATGTTCCTACCATGCAAAGTGATAGTGGACCATCCTTCCAATGTTTTGTGAAATGTTAGATAATTTTCTTATTCGAACCATGTAATCTATCCAGATACAAGATGAGCCCACCATTTTTCACAATTCGTCATATGGTAGGCCTCCTCTTATATTTCTCACAATTAATGTACTCCACTTTGTGTTTGGCACCTCCCATAGTAGAATCAATCTAAATAAACTATAGATCTTAGTGATAAAAGAAGAGAAAGGGACATAAACAAAATAGGAAATCTTGATAGAGTTCAAAAGTGCCCACAATGTGTGTGAGTGATAATGACACCTCATTGTCTTGATAGCCTTAGAATTTAATAATATTTTGATTAAAGTGTACATCCAAAGGAAAAATACGCCCTACTTTCTAATGATGGGAGACATCATTATTAAATGGTTATATTACTATCTTCCCCCCATGGTGGGTTATATCATAGAGAAGGAGAGTGGAAATTTTAGGCCTGTCCCCCACATTCCACATCAACATCCTATAGCTAAGAATACTCTTGTTGGAAAAAATAAATGGCTACCATATTAGCCTCTCTATAAGCATGGGAGATAATGCATGTTTCAAATGACATAGTTATATCCTTGGATTAATTAATCCATTTATCAATGGTCTAAGAGGGCTGAATCTTTCACTTAATACATCGTATTATGTTTCTAAAGTCCCCTTCTAGCCAAACAAGCATAAATTTGTGTTGTCGGGTTAGATAGAGACCCTAAAATACACCAATGGATTCAACTACATGGTTATTTTGGCACCCCAAGGGGAGTTCCACATATGATATGATCTTTCCATTATCACCTCTTATCACTCCCCCATACCCTATAGGCGCAAGGTTTTTCTTTGGCCACCCCATCAAAGTTAATTTTGACCCAACCATAGGGAGGTGGAGTCCAAGAACAATTCTTCCTATTCTTCTTCATCTTATACAAAGTAGTAGAAATATCCACTTGGACTTCCTGGGCCTCAACAACTCTATGATCATAGTCTATGCATCTAAGCTTCAACATATCTCTCATAGGAATGTTCAAGATATTGATATTTTCCTTTATAGCTCTAAATTTTTACTACAACCAATGTCAGTGGTAAGATACTTCTCTCTTGAATATGGTTATTGTGCTCTTTTGAGATACCCCAAGACACGTGTAGAAAGATATACGTGCACCCAACAACTTCAAAATATAGAATTTAGAAGGCAGTCTCCATTGAAGAAATAAATCCTAAATAGGGTGAGGCATTACCCAAGAGACATTCCATAATTTAATAATAAAATTCCACAAATTAGAAGACAAAAGACAATAGAGGAAAATATGATTAATTTATTCTGAAGTATCCAGACAGAGATGAAACTTGTTAGGGATGGAGAATCCTCTCTTGCATAAGTCAAAAATAGTTATAATTCTATTCTAAAGCACCAACCAAAAAAAGATATTAATTTTTGGGCTTAAGTTTTTAATCCAAGCCTTTGACCAGAAAGGAGGAGGGAGGAAGGAGCGAGATAGAAAATCTACAGTAGATGCCATGAAAAACCTACTATTAGAGGACCCTCTCTAGACCAAAGCATATCCTTCTCTTCCAATCTTTGAAGGAAGAGAATTAAGATCTTTCTGCAGTGGGAAAAGTAAGGGATCAATAATAGTCAGGTTCACCCACTTACTGTTCACCCGATAATCAGAAACATACTTTCCAAATCTAGTAGTGCACTCTTCTTTGAAAGAGCCATAGTCAGGATCTTACTCAAGAGATTCCCTCCTAAACCAAAAATCATCCCAAAAGAGAGTAATCCACACATTACCAACCTTCCAACAAGAATCTAAGTAGGTCACCTCCCTGGCTTTAATAATATTTTTCCAAAGAAAGGAACAAATCAAAAGATTAGGGGAGTGAAGAAAATGATTAAAATTCTTAATATGACCAAAGGTATTTCTTGTGCCAAATATCATTCCATTCTCCTCTATTTCTATAGGTTCTCCAAAACCGCTTTTCCAAGAGATATTTATTTAAAATTTTAATATTCCTCAGAACAAGATCACCATCTTTCTTAGTCTTATAGACATTCTCCCATGCCACAAGAGGCATCCTTTTTCTTTCCTTGACCCCAGACCAGAGAAACCATTTTTGGATTTTCTCAATTATATCCACGTATTTTGAAGGGATTTTAAACAAAATTAAAGGATTATGAGGTAAATTTTGGAGTGAACACTTGAGAAGTTGAACCTTTCCACCCTAACTAAGAAGAGACCCTTTCTAGCTAGGAAGCTTACTATTGAATCTTTTAATTAGAGAGATCCAAAAGGAGTCAGGAGGTTTATATAACCAAGGGTAAGACCTAGATAAGTCAAAAGGAGAGTCCCAATAGAGCACCCAAGGATATCCAAAATTATTTTATGCTTGACCTCAAGAGTGTTAATGAAATAAAGAAAACTCTTCGATTGATTCACCATTTTCCCAGAAGCTTCCTCATAGAGATTAGACTCTCTTTATAAATTTTTCTTCCCCAATTGAAGAGCACCTCATCATGATAGTGTCATTAATAAATTATTTATGTGATCATGTTGAATTATCTGATGAAGGTTTAAGACTTCATATAGAACCATTAGCAACCTATTTATGCATCAATCTTCCAAAGATTTCATCCATGATAGTGAAAAGAATAGGATAAATGGGATCCCCCCACCTTAAATAAATGGTATGGGGAGCCATTGCCAATAGTAGAAACCAAATAGGTAGAGATGAGTTTCCAAATAAGTTGTGTAAGTCTATTAGAGAAACCAAAATCCTTAAGAAATTTAAGCAAAAAGTCCCAATCCACCCTGTCATAGGCTTTAGATATATCCATCTTGAGAAGGAACCCTTGACTCTTAGAAGCTTCAAAAGAATGGATATTATCATGAACATTAATGATAGAATTAATAATTTTCCTATAGGATGAAACCATTCTACTGAGGGGTAATAAGAAAGGGGAGGATCTTCAACAATATAGAAGTAAGAACTTTAAAAATGATTTTATAAAAGGAGTTACAAAGACTAATAGGTCTAAAGGAATCAAATATTTCAACACCAATATGCTTAGGTACAAGCACAATGAAAGTGGAATTTAACTCCTTCAAAATGGTTCTAGCACCAAAGAACTCCTTAACATCATTAGTCGCATCCTCCTCCACAATATTACAAAATCAATGAAAGAAAAATAAAGGGATTACATTAGGCCTAGGGGCATTGTTCCCATCAAAGGAAGAAATAGCCTTTCAAACCTCATCAGTGGAGCAAATGGTATCCAACATTTTATTTTGATCTTTATTAAGAATTCTAGGAATAGAGGTAGCATGAATGTCCTGAGAGTCAACATTCAGCCTATTGTTATCCTTAAGAAGGTCAGAAAAAAAATGGATTGTCTCCTTCCTAATGTCATCTTTCTTATCAATTTTGTGTCCCTCATTTATAACATGAGTGATCCTATTAGCAACCATGTTTTTAAAAGTGGTAATATGAAAAAATCTAGTATTGTTATCCCTTGAAGCCAACCAAAGAGACCTTGATCTCTATTTCTAAAAGATTTCCTCTTTAGAAATAATATTGTGGTATTTAGATAATTTCATTCTCCTTTTCCAGGAAGTCCTCAATATATGCCTCTTGCTAGATTTTGTTCTCAATCTCCTTTAAGTTAGATTGCACAGGTGTCTTACAAGAAAAGATATCTCCAAACATTTCTCTATTCCACTTTTTGACATTAGTTTTGATTTCCCTTAACTTTTTGACAACTCTAAACATATTTGTGCCTTAAACCTTAATATTACACCATAGAATTATGCAGACATACAGACTAGGGTGAGACAGAAACATCTTCTCAAATCTAAGAGGTTAATTCCTCCTCCCCTTCATTGAGTGAACCACAAAACTTATAGGGTAATGATTAGATCCAATTCTGGATAAATTATTTAAAGAATATTAGTATTGAATAAACCATTTAGAAGAGACTAAAGTGTGATCTAGTCTAACTTGAATGAGCTCATCCCTATTTCTCCTATTGGTCCAGGTGAAAGATACCCCCTTCAGATCAATATCATGCAATAAATGATCATTGATAAAATTCATCAAGTCCAACTTACTAGAAATATGGATCCAAGAGCCACCAAATTTCTCCTTCTCCTAAAGAGGAGTATTGAAGTCCCCCATAATAATCCAGTGCTCATTTGGGAATATCCTCCTAAAAGAAATAGAGTTAAGAAAAAAATTCTTCTAGCAATTTCATTATTAGGTGCATAGATATTAGATTAAATCCAACTAAAACCATCCATAATATACCTAAAAAAAGTATCAATGTGATTTCTATCTTTACACAAAAGGAACACCAAGAATAAAATTAGAGTTCCAAAGAGTGACAACACCCCCTGAAGCACCCTCAGAACTACTACATTGGACTCCTCAATTCTTAAAGACTTTAAATATTTCAACCCTATCGTTGGGTATCTTATTTTCTTAGATACAAAAAATATCAAGTTTATCATCCCTACCAAAATTTTGGATAATATCTTGTTTATGGGAACTATTCAGCCCCAGAATATTTGAGGACATGAGCTTCATTTTTAACCTGGATAGTTTTAAAGGTAGATCTTTGGAATCATCATCTGGAAACCATCCACAATATTTTGAAGACATTCATGATCTCTATGCTACTTAGAAGAATTTCTTCCCGCACTCCTGGATGCCATGTGGTCTTCTTTAGCTTTGTTCCTAGTGGAAACCCTAGGAGTAACAATGGTCACATTTTTCTTCTTCTTCTTTTCAACTTTTGTAAAGGAATCATCATCCTCAAACTCCATATCCTCTAGGAAATTATTGTATTTCCCAAGAATTTCCCTGTCTCCCTAGGTCTTGACATAGGATATAGAGTCCAGAATTACCTAGTTCACCTCAAGATCTACAAGAATAGCTCTATCAACATTCTATTCTAGATATTCCTCAAGGTAGGTAGTTCTAACCATATTTGTAGAAGGAACTAATGATGCCATTTTATGGCCTATTATGTTCCATTCTTTCTTAGTTTTTTAGTCCAAAAGCTAGGTTGTCATTATATTTTCACTAAACTCTTTTAAGATAGTGTTTTTATAAAGGTATTATAAGGACCTAGTTTGAGTCAGGCTAGTCGTGTTTTGTCTCTATGATAAGAAAAATGACCACTTAACTAATATTTCCTATGGATTAACTAATCACTTTTTATATTATTCATAGTCTTATAGATGATTAAAATGTGAATATGTTTTTGTGGCCAAGAAAACCCTTTCCTACAAGAATGAATTATTATATAGATTTTTTATTCAAAGTAGGATGATGAGATAATCATATGTTATAAATATGGCATGTGATATACTAACTGTCATTTGCAGGACTAAGTCATTCAGGCATTGAAGAAGTTGATAACACAAAGGAATCTAGACTAGTTCAACAACCGCCAGAAGGAGTGGTTTGTCGACTACCATAAATACATCAGACTATCATTAAGAAATTCAAGCGTGAGCCACTACACTGAGGAGGAAACCTAGTAAAGAAGAACCTATATTTATGTTGGATTATTTAATAAGAAAAGACTCACTCTTTCAGTTGAGGAATTGTCTCAAATGTGTTTGTAAGAAGATAAAATTGTTGTAATCTAAACTGTTGAGACAGTTGATAGTTTATGAGTTAGTTAAGGAAGTCCTTTGTTATAAATAAGTTTCCTTTAGACTTCTCAAGAGAGTTAGATTAGGAATAAGAACAAAAGTCTTTACTATAGTTTTTGGGTGATTCTAGTTAATACAATTTCTATTCAGTATGTACTTGGTTTCTAGTTATGAATAAAGAAGAGATCTATTTTTTCCAATAAGCATATATTGAGTTGTTCCAATTCACTCATCCAAGGGGGACCACTTGGTGAGTGAACATTACTATTTCTTTATATTTCTTTAGTCGTTATTTAGTACTATGTTGTTCTTGCAGCCACTAGGTAGTAGAACTTGTGGTTGTTCCTACAGCAAGGCACACATAGTAGAGACCTATTTGATTTATGGATTTCGTTGAGTAGAGTAAACTATTTGAAGCTTTCTAATTCCTGTAGAGATAAGTTACTTTCTAATATTTTTTTTCAAGAATGCAATGTTTCTTTTGAGTAAAAAAGTGATGGAAATTACTATAACTTAGAGCATATACTTTGCCACACCATTTCAAGTTCACGTCCCTGGGTTGATAGATAAAGGAGCCTATTGAATTAATTGATAACTTCTTTTTGGATGTCCAATCCATAAGTAATGGTTAAACTATGATCCTAGTTACTAGTTAGATTAATTTGGAAAGCGGGAACATCCCTAGATGACATACTATTAGAGTTCTTCTAGATATTCGTAGTAGGAACTTGACTTAAGTTAACCGTACTCACCAAATCCCATTTTCCCCCAAGGACCAACATTATTTTTAACCTGCAGTTCACTGGTCACCTCATTAGCACCATAAAATTATTTCATAGGCTTATGAGTTTACGCATCCTTGTCAACATCAATAGTTGGATAAGAGGATCCAACATTCTCAACGCTCTTCATAGGATGAGTGATGTTAGCATTGAGATATTTTTCACCATTTTCATCTCGAATCGGATAAGAAGCTCCAACCTTCTCTGCACTATTCTTAGAGGTAGACATATTATCTTCAGGATGTCCTTCATTCTTCTTGGGGTTTCCAGGCCTCATCATCTCAGCAACCCCAAAAATTCCCTCATTCCTTTTATCTAGAAGACCCTTATCACCCCCCAAAATTCCATTATTATTCTATTTAGGCTTCCAAACTTTTTCTTCCTTCTTCTTTGGTTTATAGGAAGGAATAGAATCCCTAGGATATTGTTTGACCCAATGCCTAGACTTCTTGAAAAATAAAGAAAAAAAAGGGAAGTGATTCAAAATTAATAGGGTGCATCCACTTCCCAAGTTTGGAAACAAGGTCAATAGATGAGGGGAGATCCATTGACTAGAAAATTCCAACACATGTTGTTGCATAGACCAGATGCTTACAAGCCTCTGTCATGTCATCAATAGATAGAAATTCACCAAAAGAATTGGTAATCACTTTGAACACACCCTCATGCCAATATTCCAAAGGAAGACTAGACAGTCTGATCCAAACTCAGACCACATATCAAAGATAACATCAAAGAACTCCATTTTAGGGGACCATTTACTAAGGGAAAAGAAAGATCTACCCACCACCCAAGGCCCTCCACAGAGAACTATAGAGTCATCTTTAGCAAAGGAGGAGGTGAAGGGAAAAAACCCCTTTGGCATTGTAGAAACCTCAACATGGCCCTTGACCTTCCATTTTCTTCTCACAAATACCCTAACCACCTCAATATTAGGCTTAGGACCCATAAAATTTCCAACTATAGATTGAGCCATAATGGAAATGTTATGATCAATGACTTGATCAAGGAAAAAGATAGAAAACTTACTGCTATGACAGTCTAAAATATTTGTAATAGGAGGGAAAATGGACTTACCAGTGGGTTTGACCCCAAAAAGTGACATCCAATATTTTCCATTGACCCCCATTTGTTGTTGTCCCACTAAATAAATCTTATTGTCTAGGGCATCAGCCCTAGCACCATCCTTAGGCCCAACCCCATGACTAGTCTGTTGCATCCCAACATTCATATCCGAGGAAGAAATCATTTTTTATAGGGGATCCCACCTCCTGGTCAACTTAGAACCCTAAATTTTGACTAGGAGCATCCTCTGAGTCATATACCCCCTGACTTTCTCCTGTAATATAGATATCGGGATGTGAGGATTGTTCCCCATTCTGTCCTATCAACCCTTTGTTTTCCAGGTGTTGTGATGCTTGTCTAAAACCTACATGTAACCCTCACTCCATTCCATTCCTCTGCACTACTCTGCTCTATCTCATTCCCCATATGACTACTAAATTTAAATCTAATGAATATTGTATAGTTGATGTGTATGAACATAAATTATATTTTCTATATCTATGTAGATAGTGATAAAATTTACATTTTGATATGCTTATTAGATTTTATGATAGAATATTTTCTATTATATAGTACTCAATTAATTGCATAGGTTACATGTGACATGATAGACAAACAACATTTTATGTTTAGCAAACTTTATATTTGATTTAAATTTATATATTTTTTAATGTAAATATTTAATGTGATGTGTATAAGTGAATATTTGTGAAATTGACAAGTGATATATTGGTTCCATTAAATAGATTGATAGGTCAATCAATATAAATTGAATGTTATAGTTTATTATCATTTAAATATTTTAACGTGATTTAAGGGAATACATTAAGAAAGATAAAAAGACTTAAGGAGATAAATTAAGTAGACTAAGATGCCAAATTAAAAGGATTTATTGTTAATGTTTTGGTATGTTTGATCTTTACCTCAATTTTCAAAAAAATAAAAATAATCAATCACATAATATGATCATACACAATTTCATACTTATGCTTGCAATTCAATATTATACTTCCTTTAATTATATTTTAATGCCAAGTTTCCATAAATATCATTTGACATGAAAATAATTAACATAGTACACTAAATCATAATCTAATCAAAGATTAATTGGCCAAATCATGATACGATAAACAAAATTGGGATGGAGGAAACTAGAGAAGAAAGAAAAGTACAAAACTTTTAAGGAAGCATGTGTCATGGAGGAAACTAAAGAAGAAATGGGTCAAACTAAATTTTGATGGTTGTAGGAAGAGAAACCCAATAAAAAGGTAGAAGCTATTTCTCTTTGGTGGGATCTTTAAGTGATTTTTGGCTAGTGAGTTTAATAAGGTTTCAATAGAAGGGGATTCAAAATTAATTATAAGTATTATCAAAGTGAAGGCTTACCCTTGTTGGAAAATAAAGAACTAAATGGAAGATAGTAAGCACATCCTTAGGTTGTTACCTAATTGAGAGACAATTAACACCTTCAAATAAGTAAAATTTTTGATGCAATTTCTAATGAAGGATTAAAATTTTGTGAATGGAAATATTGGAACAATAAGGTGGAGACCCCATATCACATTAGAAACATTTTAGGAAATGATCATTATGAAGGTGAGTTAACTATGCAGAGTGATAAAATAATAATTTGAGTGGTTGTTGTGTGGTAGATCCTTTTTATTTTGAAGCTTAGGTGTACACAAAAGGACAAAATAACGTGGAAAAGATATTATTTTTCTAAATTCTATGTGGAAAGTAGGGATTATGATAGGACATTCACTAAAAAAATCTTCCATTAGGATATTTCTATTGATGAAATCTATATTTACACAAGGGTAAAGTATTGACATAGATAGAGAAAGGTGTGTTGTATTAATTAGTACTTGTGGAAGCATAGGGATAATAAGGATTGGAGAAATGAAATTATTCATTTATTATATTTCCCACATAGAAGGAGTAAAAAAGGTTTTTTGATAACCACTAGTATTTTTTACAATCTCTTTCTAGAAAGATCCATAAAGAATTATTCCATCCTCTCTCTAGGCCCTAGTTATGCTCTTTGGTGTAGGAAAATTACAATCATGGGGATAGATATTAAAAATTTAGCCCACTTTGTTTTCCTAGTTCATGATGAACACTCAACTATGAAATATTTTTTTACGAAGGAATAATCATGTTCTGTAAAAGCAATAAAGGAAGTGATGAAGGCCTATCATTTTAGCTCATGAATATCTAGAAGAAAGGTAGAGTTGTGGTGGGAGAGGTTATAATAGAGGCTTTAGAGGAAATAAATGCATAGGTCAATAGTCTAAAATGTGAAGGAAATAAGCTTCCTTAGCAAAGCCAAATACAGGCTTATGAGGAGTATGTCTCTCTTTTCCTAGAGGATGGAGAAGATTTGAAGATTTATCAAAATAGGTTTAGTAGAGAGGATCTCCAACCACCCTAAGGAGATATTAGTTATCATTTAATTAAGAAATTAAAGCTAAAATATGAGATTTTCTACTGTACATGGCTATTATTTCCCTCTTCTCAAGCATCTACAACACCACAAACTAGTAAGTTTCCCCCTTTTCCTTTTCTCCTCAATAGGCAAGTGTGTCGATGAAGGAATTTATCCATTGCTACACTAGGTTTTATTTTATGGTATATATGATTTATGTTTAGAAAATATGTCTATTTTTAACCTTATTCTACCCTACAATTCATAATGATTAGGGACCTAATTCTCTTTAGCTTACTAGCTCTAAAATAAAAAAGTACAAACATTAAAAACCTAGTCTTGGAAATGAAACACCCCCTAGTCATTTACATTGGGCCCAAATCTGCCATAGGAAAAGGAAAAAATCCTATCAGTAGCCCTAGAAATGATCACTCTAATAGTAAAGGTAAAGTTTTTATTAGGTCTCTTGAGAATATCTCTATGGTTTTTGTGTTTCTTTACATAGACATCTTAAATAGTGAGTTAGCCAAGAATGATATAACAACCTTTGCTAGGGAACATAGGTCTATCAGGGTTGCTAAGTTATCTATCAAGTCCAAGATTACAGTGGCTTTTGAAAGTAACCATAAAGAGGACGCACCTGAATAGTTAGAAGACTCAACCTTTAATGAAAATAACCCTAAAAGAAACGATGGGACTTAAGATTCACCCCTTAACCTAATCCTTGAGGACTCACCCTCCCACCTCCCCCTTGTCAAGACCAATTGTAGTGAAATATTGGAAGGATTAAAAGATTATTGGGAAGAAGATAAGCATAATGAAGGTGCTAGTATGAGAAAAACCTCATACTAGTATGGGATGGAAGTGGAAATAAAAGAGCTAAAATTTAGAGTCAAAATCTTGGAGATTGAAAAATAATTTTGGGATACAAAAGAATTAGGGAATTGATAAAGTGACTGGAGGATGGTGTAGAAGACTTGATAAAAAAAAAAAGTTATAATGCAAAGATCCATCATGGAGGTGGTGAATATTTCAAATAAGATTGAGAAAAAGAAGAAAATGAAAGGCCCTATGAAGAAAAAAAGGAAGGACCAAGGGAAAGAACAATTGCAACCTCCTTCCTTGGGAAAAGTTGAAAGATGTGGTCTATATGTGGCTATATCTCTTGATTCCCCTATTGTTTCATCTTTTCTTTCTCTATTCTTAGTTATTTCTTGTTTTATTCTCTAGACTTAAATGTTTTCTACTTATGTTATTGTGAACTCATTTTAAACTATTTGTGGATGGTGGGATTTTTCTCTAAGTCTTTGTTTTGTTTGCTAGTTAGTTTTTGGTTTGGATATATAATGGGTTGGGGCCCTTCCTGACTTAACATAATAGAAAACATAACCAATATTCACTAGACTAAGATGAAGTGTGAAGCTATATATCAGTTATTGGGATTTCACAAAAGTAAATCCATGAAGATTAAAAAGCATTAAACACATAATAATGAAGGTTTTTTATTCAAATAAAGAACATTCATTCATATGTTTAGATCACACAGCATGTTATTAGTGTTTAAATGAAGCTCAAGGTTGTTTAGATTAAGGTTTTTTATACTTATTTTTTTATTTTTAAAGTCTAAAAAACACATAAAAATGCCTTCAAATGAAGACCTTTGGTTAGATAGGCATTCAATTGAAGACCTTTGGTCAGAAGGGCTTGCTAATGACAACCTTTCATTAGCGGGGTCTTTAAAGGAAGACCTTTCATTAGAAGGGTCTTCAAATGAAGGCCTTTCATTATAATGGATTTTTTCAAACCCCCACAAGCTTCCATAAAATCTCTAGTCACATTATTATCAACAAAAAAATTTGATTTAAGGAAAAATTTAGACACTCAAATGAAGTCACCATGATATACAATTTTGCACAATCCTAATCTCAAATTAAATTTGTTCAATAACAATTATTTTTTGTGTAGTTAGATTATTGAGTACATAAATTTTGTAGGTTGGTTTGGTTAGTTCCATTTATGTATGAAGTTACGAGAAAATAAGGAAAAAAAAATTGATTAGGTTTTGGTATGTAGTAACTGATCATGATGGGCTTAACTTTTGGTGACTTTGTCCTGGCTACAATTTTCCAATGGGGAGTGCATCGGGGCAGAGTTATTATTTAATAAAGGAGTCAAGTGTTGTTTTGGCATGTAAACTAAGTTTTGCAAACTACCTCAAAGGCTTATAAACAAGTGACTATGTAATGTGAAAGATATCATTTTGTAATTTTCTCTTTGCTAGATAATAAAAAAGAAGAGGAGAATTATTTCTCTTGTAGATGTAGCCCACATTCTGTAAACCATGCTGAATTTTGTGTTATTGTATTTTATTAATTTTTTTCTTTTATTCTACATTTTATTTTAATATTATTTTTCGCTCTGATCTGCCTTAAAACTCTAAAATTGAGAACAAATGTAATATCAGTATAAAAGCAATCAATCTAGCATCTGATAAAAATGACAATGGTTTGTGAAGGAGACTACACGAGAGGAATATAAATATAAATTGAAATGGTTTTGTAAATCTGCTATAGGTGGAGAGCAAGATAGAAAATCTCAGTGACCCTAGTATTGCTTGTTTTTCTTAGCAATAAAGATCTAGCATGAGAAGGTTGAATTCCTCTAGGTGTGAAAAGGAAGCACAATTTGTAAGTTTTTAATAAGGCATCTAAATACGTAGATGCATCTAAATTTGTAGACGCATATAAGTTGTAAGTTGTAGAGTTACAAAGATTTGAATTGCAATTAAATTTTTGGCAAACCCAATGAAGAGTGAATGGCAATAAAATTTTGGTAGTTGTCAACAATGATGCACTGACATTTCCAAGCGTAACAATGATGCACTGGCATTTATAATTTTTTTGAAGAAATAAAAGACACTCAATTTGTTATGTTAGTTATTATTTTCCAATGTTTTATGATCAAGATTAAATTAAAAAAATTTCATGAGGTAAAAGTAATTTATTTTTTAACGTGCTAGAGTAATTAGGTTGTTGAGATGGCGAAATTAATTACTATTGTCAGATGTTAAGGGTGTTAATTTCATACATGGAAAATAAAAATAAAAAATATTTATAAGACATTGTGAATCAAATTGTTAAAAAGCTATAAAATGTAGTGAAATGAAAAAAATGGATAGCTAAAGATTGTATGTCCAATGTTTTGATTGGTCTTGGTTTATCATGTTCATATTTGCATCACATTGATCTAACAAAGATATGAAATAAAATATGGGATGGACTTAGCTCTTTATTTGGTTCACAAATTTTAAGTGCTAAAATGTCGATAAAACAAAAATTTCTTATGTTGAATATGAAAGAGGGAGATAATATAGTTCAACAAATGAGTACCTTTCATTCCCTTCCTAATCAACATGTAGGTCTAAACTCTAACGTCAATCATGAGGATGTCAAGACAATATTACAAGGTATTATGCATTCAAGTTTTGGCCATAATTTTGTTACATTGAACAAAATGAATCCTAGTTTGGAAATTAGATGATTTTTTCTGTACTTGATGAAGTAGAGTTGACATAAGTCAATTAATTATTGATGAAAGTATTTTTCTTGCTAAGAAGAAGTCTAACATTTAAACATAGAACGAATTCAAATGCTATGATTGTACATGAAAATTGGACATGTATAATTGAATGCATTCAATAGACCAAAGATATCATCAATCTAGAAAGTTGAAGAAAAATAAAGCATTTCACAATCTTCCTCTATGATGAGGTTATTTAAGATTTTTTTTGTACTTTTATCGACAATGTACAAAAAGGAGAAAACATTAAACTAAAAGAGAATGAATAACATAAACCCTATGGGAGACATACAAATACCAATAAGATTTCATAATTGATAACAATTACAAAGGAGTTTAAGCACAAAAGTATCTTTAGAAGTGCAATGACAATGAACTAAGGATGGTGAATCAGCACGTTCAGACTTATATATCAAAGTCTGCTTGTATATAATTACATAAATTCCACAAACTATAAATATTTTAATGGATAAATCATGATTTGCACAATGAGGCATAATGATTACCAATTTAACATATGAGAAATTGGTACTAATAACATGGGATGTCCAAAACACAGCTTCAAATGCTTCCTTTATTATCTTTATGAAAATATACAAGTTCATAAACCAATCTGTACAAAGTGTGAACTTAGAAGCTCTCCAAATGTTTTTCTAGAAAATTTTGGAGAGTTTCCTCCATGTAAGAGTCTCCCTTTACATTAAAAATTGTCTTGTATTTATAGATTTATGAAATAACATCCTTGTAACTACTATCATTTTAGGGTAGTAACTAACTTATTTTTTCACATGAATAAGGTTATTTTAACTGTACAATTTTTGTTCAAAAAGAATCAACTACTTAACTTTTATCAAAAGTGACAAAAGTTATTATTTACAAAAATATAATTTAGAAACTTTTACGTCTAGAGGAAAACCATCAAATAATTTATCTTTATCAACATGGAAATGTAGGCTTATCCCGATTTTGGAATCATCTATTCGCTGGCGATTTGGCACCCCCTGTCCATAAATAAAATGTTCTTGCAAATAAAATGGAGGCTTGTATTAGACATAACCAATTCCTCTCTATCCATCTTATTTTCCATCTTGAATATCTCGTTAATCATCTTGAATTGTAAACCAATATCTATCTGTATATTGTTTGCACATATGCATGAGCATTTGGACTTACTGGAGCATTTTCTTGATGTTCCATAGTAAATTCAGCACTCACCTTTTGTCTTTTTTATGTCATTACTTGTCACTTTGATTTTCTTCTATGGAATAGAAAATATCTACAAATCTAGCCAATACAATGAACTTGGATACCATATCCCTCCACAATATGGTGGCGATGTATCTTGATTTCTATCACAAGAGTTCTCATAATCCTTGTATATGGGGTACCCAATAGCTCTTGCAACCTTTACAGAATAAAGCTTTCGCAGTCCCTACTTGTGTCTTTTCTATAGCTTCATCAAGCCTAGAAAGAAGCACATGCGCCTAGAGTAGTACAGATGAGTCCTGAGTAGTCCATGTCACATCTCAAGATTTTGTTGCATTCTTATTTTATAACAGGACACTGTCAGCAGCAAGCATGTTGGAATTTATATGCTTATGCTACATAGAATCATCAAAGTATAGTTTTTTGGTGATCACCAACTTGTATCATTGACTTCAATAGGCCTTTGTCATTCAAAGCTCTAAGCTTATTTTTAAAACCCATCTTGTGCATATTTTGCAACTATCACATTACATGAGAAGACATCTTCTTTTTCTCATATTGTCAAACAACTCAACGGCTTTGTATATGGCTTTGAATTTTGAAGTGTGTCACTTTATCATATACGTTTTAAACCTGCTCCAAATTCTCTCACATTGGTGCCACTAGGAGATTATTGACAAAGGTGGAGAAAGATTTGGCTTCATGCCTATCAATTACATTTCCTTCAAAGTTTTTGAATCAATTTCAACAAATGCATTTTTTGCATCTCTGCGCAATCTTTCAGTTCATCTGGTGACATTTTGTGTGGCATTTTGAAAATCTGCCAATTGCATTAGCTTGAAAGTTTTCAGAGCCTTCTCATGAAATTGATTCTCTGCATATGTTGTAAGTATGACACCATGAAATGACCTCGCATTGGGTTATTTTGTCAAGCATTTCATGTGCCTGTCAATGCTTCAACATTTTACATGTTCAGAGACCACATCACTTCAAGATGCCTAGTATAAAAGTTGTGCTTTGCTCCAGCTTTCATACAAAATTCATTGCATTCATTTTATGTAATCATTTCAACTAGCACCTTGAGACGACATTTCTTTGAGGCATTTTAGCAAACATTTAGCATTAAACTCTTTGTTTTCACCTTTTGCATGTGCATTCCATGAGATGCCATATCTTTGAGGCATTCTTTCAAACATTTCACACACACGTGCTATCCATGTTTGACGTTTTGCCTCCACATGTTATTGGAGTATATATGACCTCCATCTACATACTTGAACACAAAAACAAGTTAATGATGCTAAAATGTGCTTGAGAGTGGTTTGTTAATACAGAATATGTTATCAAGATTACAGGAGTAGTTGAAAGTCATTGAAGCCTTTTCAAAAATTCATTTTGTGTATAACCTTGAATCATGGCATTTCATGCAACCACATTACATTGAGGCATTCGATCAAATAATTAACATCTCTTGTTTGTACGTCTTGATTTAGCATCAAGTTGTGTATTTGATAAATGTTGATTCAAAAGATTGAACAGTTCGACCATGATTAGGCATTTAGCTTTTTGGGATAGACAATAAGTTTTGAACCCCTCTCTTTGGCCTGATGGTCATGTGCTGCTAAATCTGTGGTTTATTTTTGCTGCACGTGGACTTCAGAATCATTGAGGCAAGAAAAGTATTGTATGGAAGTTGACTGGTGAAGGGTATGAAAGGCGATTGGTGATTACTTTTTGGTGCTTGCTTCATAATGGAGATTCTATTGAATAAATTGAAATAGGGTAAATTGGAGGCTGGTGGCATAGGAGGATGGAGGATTTCCATCATTTCAAGTTAGCTTCTCGCTTTGAGATGGTGTTTTGCTTGAGAAGCATTTTTGGTTTTTGGTTTCTTGTTTATTCCTTGTTTTTGCTAGCATATTTGAAGATACATGTATTGTGAAGTTTGTTTTTGAAGATAGGTAACGGATTTGGTGTAAAGCTTGATATGGATGGTTGTCCAATAGTACTCGAGACTGTGTTCAATAATTATACCCTTTCGGGGGTTATCAAGCAACTTGACGGAGCCATGTAATTGGAGGGCTGAGTATGGATTGTTGCTGAATAATTTGGGATATTGGATAGAGGATACACCTTTTTGAGGGTTGCGAGACATCTTGATGGAGCTAAACTTGATTCATAATTTATTTCTTCAAAGAATTTTTTCACAAAATGTGTCTATATATATTCTCTAATCATCAATTTTTATTTTGTAAGACTTAAGGGGGGGTTTCTGAGTAAATATTTATAAGAATAATGTAATAGGGGGGATTGTTAGTGTAATGTATTACATTGTTAGTAAATGTATTATATAAATTTGGGTAGACAATTAGAAAGATAGTTTGTGCACGGTTAAATTATTTAACTATTTTCTACCGTCTCCACAACTTTATAAAATGCATATCAAATGTAATATCAAATATACTAGAATAAAGCAATATTTTATGTATTTTTCATAACACAATGGAATCTCCTTGAAGTATTTGGTCAAACATTTCATATGCATTCTACATTTGAAAGCATACTGATAGAAACATTTCCAAATCATTGCACTCCATGATATGGAATTTCTTTGTTAAACAATTCGAATGCATTGTCTATGCTCCCATATTTTATAGTTGAACTCCATAAAAATGACTCTTATTTTCATGCTTACAACATTCCATGCAAATATAATATTTGACAAAGATTTTTGAAAGTTATTACAGGCTGTATACCAATGGATTGCACCCACATTATTCAAATTTTTCTTTCATTATTATTTGATGGAAGTCTATTCCTTGTTGGAAGCTTCAATAATGACAGGGGCAAGAACAATGTTGGTATAGTTTGTGAGATTTTAACTTTACTCCCGTTAATTGCATTTTCTCAAAATTTTCCAATGAGTTTTCATCAAATCTACATCTTTGACTATTAAGTTTCCTGAAGAACTTTCGAGAATCTCCATATTTAAAAAGAGAAGATTATGAATGCTCAAAATTTGAGCATTTATAACAAAAAGGCTAGAAAGTGAAACATGCTATTGTGGTTTTGTAGCTGCATATAGAAGACTCGTGCCTCACCATTACATTGATGAAATATTTGTATTTTAGAAAATAAATAAGATATGATTGGAGGTTGGAGATAGTGGAGGCAGATGGTCTTTTATCATCCCTAACTAGCTTCACACTCAAGGATGATTCATTTCATTAAAAGAACTATATTTCCATTCTTGAAGAAAAGAGGGGGATTGGAATTATGTGTCCCTTTGAGGAGAAAAAAGATGATAGGTTTTCTTATGGGTGTACTTGGCCATTTTCATGCTTATTTGATGATATTTAAAATAGATGAGGAATTGTTTCCACAACACTTGAGGAGGCATTAGACACACTCGAGGATATGTGCACTTTCAAAGGAAATGCATCTCATGTGTATCACTAGAGGAGACATTAGACACACTCAGACGAGAGAAGTTTTAGAGAAAAGATGTTTCATTGTGCTTGGAGGTTTGGAATGCTTTATGTTCTCCCATGTTGTGCAAATGTTTGTGGGTTCTACAATCAAGAAATCCACTAATGTAGTCATTTTGATGTTTCCTAGATGATCAAGGAGGATTGGTGAAGGCATTTCATCAAAGTACCTAGAAGAGTAGTTGTGATCAACCTTTGAAATATTTCCTCTTTTGTTTAGATTAATGTAATAAGGTGGGTGGGGGGTAATGTTGTAGAATATTTTATTGAAGTAGTTATTTTTGTATCATTAGATTATGGAATAAATAAATAAGTTAGTTTAGTTTAGTTAGTTGTATTCTCATATGAAGCTATAGGAAAATAATGTTTCATAAAGCTATTTGGGAAGTAATCTAATATCATTCTAAAAGAAATCAATCTACCATCCAATCTTTCAAAACTAAGCTTTGTTGAAGGTAAAAATTGTAACAAATATATATAAAATAAATATTCAAAATCCACAATATAAAATAATAACAAACACACCAGATAAAACTAGAAGTACAATAGAAAGTCCATTTAAAAGGAAAACCTAGCCTTTGAAATCACTAATATGCTTAGTTATTATCTCAAGAACAAGATTAAAATATAGTTGTATAGTCTCTATGCAAGGTCTTTGAAGCATCAAGCACTCTAGTTTAATAGCTCCATGTGAACATGAATGGAAATTATGTAGCTATTTATCCCAATCCATATTTATACTTATAAAATCTAGAAGAGATGTGTAATCCAACCTTAACCTATGAGATAAAGTTTCAACAATTTAGCCTCAACTAGTAAAGGTTATTGAATGAAAGAATGGTAGTTAAGATGTTTACTAACATTCTTGGAATCATAGATTCTAAGTACTCTGATTAATTTGTAACTCCCAAAAATTAATCCTTACATATTTAAATTCTTCTATAGATAAGATGAAATTGTCTAGGTATTTTAACTAATTGGAAGCTATCCATTTAACTTAAATGCTTATATGTAATGTTTTTGACATTGGTATTATAGAAACACCTAAAGTCCACATAGGTTTTTCATTAAGAAGATTAATGAAAAGTACCACAAAAATCATTGTATACCTAATTAAATTGAGGATAGGATGTATGGTAATCATCAAAACATAAAACTAAATGCACATTAAGTGACCCTTTATTTGTATGATTTTACTTTTCATGACCATCTATTACAAGTCAAGCTTAGTTTAAAAAACTATAGGTTTATTGAAATAAGTTCATCTATATGTGTAATGTTGAGGGTCTCTTTCATATTTTTTTGTGTAGAAATGATGTTTTCTAGAGAATCCTTAGCATGGAGATCTTACACCATTTTGAAATATATTAATGGGCGTTAATAAAACCTATTTTATCTTAATAATTAACCAATTATTATAAGCATAAGACTGTACTCTCTCTAGGTTTCAAAACAATTTAAGCATAAGGATTTACCAGAGACTGTGTAAATATGTGGTGTAAGTCGCCATTTGCTTTTTTATATTGGAGGCTTACGTAAGAATATATACTCCTATCATTCCCTTGTTTTAAGTAATCTCTATCACAATATGAAATTAAGATATATTTTCTTATATTTTGTTCTCTTGAAATATCTACATTGACTAGATCCTCCTTGGGAAGATTGAATTACATTTTCACTAAGACCTCATATATTTCATGTATAGGTTTGATCAAATAAATAATGTGTATTCCTTTATTTCTCCTAAGGATCACCAACCTTACCTAGATTCCACACAAAGTTTCAAAGGACTCTACCCTAGCCTATCCTTATCACTTATTGGGTATGTGAACTAAAATGAGGGACAAAAACATGGCTAGATAAGTGATTATGGTCATAACATGCTTGCATTATTAAAAATAGAGACAATGCAAAGATAGTATGATTAATTAAAGAGAGATACGATCCAAACCCTTACAAAGAATCTAACCAATGAATGAAATGGGTCTAGATAAGAATTGAGAAAACCCATTAAAAAACTAGTAACAAACACAAACTAGAATCAAACTAAGCACAAAATAGACAAAAGATAATCAAAGAAAAAAACATGCCCAGTAGAAATGAATATATGACCTAAAATTTGGGGGTCTTAATAAATTTTCACCACGAGTTCAATTCTATACATTGTTGAATGAAATAAGCTCTTTTAATATATTTACTTGGAGCAGAATCTGGGGATTAAATATTATCACTAGACATCTCTAGAGTTGAACCAATGAAAACCTTGACTCATTTCCTTTTGGCATGATGGTATTTGATATTTTCCTAGAGGGCCTAAATATAATCTACCATATAGCACACCATGCCTTTTCTATAAGTAACCACCTCATCTAGATTTCTTCTCAACTTCATCTCTAAGATTGAACAAACAAATACCTCAATTCATTTCTTTTCAACATGATAGCATTTGATCTTTTCCAAGATGACTTGTATAGAATTACCATCTTTCAAACTATGTATTTTCTATGAGCGACCACCTCATCTAGATTTATTCTCATCTCCTCTTGGTTAACCTTTATAGAATAAATCGCTAAGATCATTTCATTTATTTCATCTTTAGATGCCAATTTGAACTTAGAGCCTTAAATATAGTACATCTAAGGTTTTCCATCTATTAAATCTCTTTTCCAATTCATTGGTAGCAACTCAAACCCTCTCATCATGCACATCTATAGACCAATCATCTGTCCTAGCATTTACCTTAGCCAGGGATTTTAGTGTTTTGATTTTATTTATAGTAGTGTGCAATTGAGCTGGGAGCTAGTGAACTATCTCATTTTTCTTATTGTAGGCTATGCATAAATTATTAACTTTATCAACGTTCAATCTCCAAAAAACTCATTTCCTTAGGGGAAGAGATAGGGGAGGGAGGAGGGAAAGTAGGAGTAGAAGAAGAGGGATTAGGGTAGCCCAAAATATTTTAAGGGGAGACTTTTTAGGGGTCCAATCCAATACAATAGACCAAGAGGAAGAGGAGTCATCAGAAATAACTTCATAGTGCTCAAGACTAGCCACATTCTCATCCTTTTGGGAATGAAATAAAACATTAGGATATACACTAGCTTGTCTCTTAGAACAACGTGATCATGTCACATGATTGCATTTTATTTTTAAAAAATATGATCACATTTTACTTTTAGTAAACAAGATTATATTTTTAAAATGTTTTTGTATTTTTTAGTGAAAATAATTTGTCACCATTTTTTCTTTGGAATTAGTTTAGATAATGACCATAAAGTTTTGGTCTTCCAATTTATCCCCATTAGATAGTTTTTTATTTTTATTTTTAATATTATTAGCTTTATTCATTATATGATTTTGCTTTTAAAAAGCTATAAATAAAATATTGTAAATCTTCATATCATTCTCACCATATAGCTATTTTCTATTGGGAATATTGTAACATTATTAGTCATTATATGATAATGCTTTTAAAAATCTACAAATAAAATATTGTAAATCTTCATATCATTCTCACCATATAGTTATTTTCTATTGAGAATATTGTAACATTTTTAGTTTAGTTTTCTTTCACTAAATTTTATATATTCCTTAGTTAGCCCACGTCAATGAGCTTCTTGATCACTAAGACAATTTCCATTACATTGTGCAAAGGATTTCCCCAGATAGTTCTACTTCTCACAACTTGTTCTCGTCTCATGATCATTAACATAATCAAAGTTATTTAACTCAACATTCTTGTATGCCTAGGTCCCAAGCTCCTTGTTGCTAATATGGTAGGAGTGGCTCGACTTGGTGGTGCGATTCTTCTCCCCCACATAGAATATTTACCTTTGGATGGATTTTAGAGATACTAAGGTCATCTTATAGTGGTGGAAATGGTTGGTAGATATTTAGAGGAGGTAGTGGTTCACCATACTTCTCTAGATGGTTCCCTAGGTTAGCTCTAGTGATTTTTCTAGGGCATAATGAAGGCAAGGAAAAAGAGGAGGGTGATGTTTTTGTTGATAAGGGTGATCCATTCCTAAATTTACACTTGACCCTACTAATGTATGACATAAACTAGATGACCGAGATCATTCTCCACCCCCTTGTACTATTTCTCTCATTGCTTAAAAATCTTTATTGTTACTTTTGTTTGTTTCCTTTCTAGGCTCTACACATGTGACTTTTGTTTCCATAATTTCTACGTGCTACCCATGTGACTCTAAGGTGACCTAATGTCATCCTATTTATTATTTGAATATATGTATATATTTTTAAATTAAATTAAAATAATGCATGTATTCATAAAATTAATTGTAAGTACTAGAATAAATCATAGACAATATTTTACCACTCAAGTAGTGATAGACAATACATAGAAGAAAATATTGAGACATGGTGAGCATGTTACTCCTCATCAATATCTCTAACATGATCACCTCTAATTTCTTCAACAATTTCTATTGGCTAACAAACTGCAAACTTGTTACCTTTCTTTTTAAGAGTTATTTGCAAAAAATAGGGGGCTACAAGTTCATTATTTCTTGAGCTCTATATGGAATACAATTTTGATATTGGTAAATGTGTAAAGCTTAGTTTGACGTCCTTGTATTCTAAAGGTTATATGCAACCACAACTTAAAGTTTGGAGGATTCTCCATTTCAAGTCACATATTGGAAATTATGTTCATTTTCCTTTTATAAATCTACTGCTTGTCTTATCTATGAAAAATAGGATTTGTTCATATATAATTTCTAGCTTTACAAAATTCTTAAATCTTTGGGCTAGTTGTGTGCTTAGACCTATATGCCATCTTTAGCAAAAGAAATTCCTAGAAGTGTGATTTTCTTGGCTTTGGTAACTCAAGAACTATTTACTTAACTTTACTACGCAAACAAAATACATGATCAATTTAATCACTTATAGAAACAAAGATATAATTTTTTCAAATATCAAATTTGTTTGAAAGATAGCCCTAAAATATGTTAGGCTAAGCTCCTTTAAATGATATACTTTATCTAACTTTTGCAAGACTACCAAACTAACCAAAAAATCATATCAAAATCATCAAAACATATTAAAAAATTAGATGCATCAACTAAAGGAAAACTAGAAAGATTTGAGTAAGATACTTGATGTTATTACTACTAATATCATCAACCTTTCCACCACATATGGCACTTAATAATAAAGGTAAAATGAATCTATAGAGCCTCGGTACCTCAATTAACCATGCATTGATCTTTAACATGGAAACAAAATATTAATAATCACTTATAGAAACAAATGTGCCTTATTTTAATATTATATTCCTCCCAAAGTTACCCCTCAAATACATTAGTCTAACCTCCTTTGGATGATAAATGTTTATGTATCTTTTGCCAGCTATCAAATTAAACAGAAAACTATATCAACAAATTCAAAACATATAAGCTAGATACACCCTAAAAGAACAATAGAAAGATCTTATAACATATTTTATGTTATTGATACTAACATAACCACCACATACAAATTCTCATAATAAAGCTAAAATGATAATATTAATTGGTTGTGGATCTTTTTTGTTGCCAATGTTTTTGATCAAACTCTATGATCTATCGTCAAGGATGAACATATTTAAATCCAAAAACAATTGACATTAAAATGATAGATTGTGGAAACTTCATGAATGTAAAAATTAAAATTAATTAATCCATCAATATTAAATATTTACACTACACTATACAAGATATGACCTCCAAATAGAGAATTGACAACAACACTACCATCATAGAAAAAAAGTTAACTTATTCTTATTGACATTGTTTTTCTCTAATATTAGTTCATATATTTAAGTTCTATCACAAATAAAACTTTATTATATTTTTAAAAACAATAATTCAAATTATTTTTATAAATTGATATAAGCAAGAGTTCAAAAATTCAATATAAAATTGACTTGTCCAATCCCATCTTTTTTCTACAAATGAGACAACATTACCATAAACAATGCGGATAATAATGACCTCATATCTTAATCCACTTACTCAGTCGTTGCCTAGAACAAAAGGTCAAAAAAAATTGCGATCATCTCCAACATATTCTAATCATTCAACACAAGACAGGATTACTAATATACAATAAATTAATGACCATGTTGAGCTGCTAATCAAATCTTTTTATTACTTTATGTGAAGTTCAATCCTGGGCCAGCCTGTGGATAGTTGGATTTCTCTAAACTGAGACATCATCATCATCCTCCATTGGAAGATATGCAGATTTGTTTCTTTTTGTCATTCTGTTGGACAGCGTACCCCACACTTTTGTTAGGGCATATCTATTTTGCCAGCTTTTGACAACTATATTACAGAATGATCATGAAATGTTTAGTTCATTATACATCGTGATTATAACGTCTGCGAGAGGCGTTTTTCTTGATTACAAAATGTATTCTATGTCTATATCCGTTCTTGTCTCATCTGTTCTTTCGACAAGAAAAATAATTATATTGTAATACACTTAACGTCTTTGAGATTTATCAACATTGAACCTTGGTTGTTGAGAATGGATGGGTACATAAAATTGCAGTGGAGTGTTGTATGGTGAGCTAATGAAGTAAATCTTGTAAAATTTTGTGTTTTGATAGTATATAAAATTTTAGCTAATCTGTAAATATTGGATCTAGTTAGAAAAAAAATAAACTTGTAAATAAGAGAGGAAAAATTTAGAACAAGAATGAGAATAACAAACTCTTTCTTATTTTAATTAACAAATGATTATATTTTACAATATATAACCTTCTCAAAGTAAAATAGAGGAGAAACGGGAACAAAACTAAAAAAATATAGATATTTCTTAATTATCTTAAAAACTAAGCAACTATAGCCTTATGAAAAAATATAGATAAAACAAGATACAATAACAATTATTATATATATATAGATAGATATATCAACAACCCTAATATCCTAAGTATGAAGAGCAGAATAACTTTTGAAAACAAAATCCTAGGCAATAGTTTGTAGATTCAAAAAAAATCTTTAAAAAATAAATAGAATCTCATTATGTTTGAAAGAAACAAAACTTTGCAATTATGGACAGTCACTTGTGGACTATTTTTGGTTGGTTAATCTGTGTTGGAAGGTCATGTATGTTGGGTGGTTAATGGAAAGTTTGTTGGATGATCTCTTTGAATGTTATTTCTTTTTTGGGGTGTGTAGTGAATTTGTGATACTAACAGGAGGCAAAAAAGGACAATTTTAAATATCAATTTTTTTAAAAAATATATTATTCATAAAATATGGATCAGTGAATTTGACTCAAATTACACAGTTGAATCATATAGCATGTGAAGATATAAATAGATTCATTCATAATTGTTATATATTGCTTATTATTTGTGTAAAAGACAAACATAAGTGCTTTAATGTATGGGTTAAAATAGAAACTATACTATAATGATATTGTTCAACAATCAAAATGCACCTTTGACCATACTTATTACTTATTGATGCAAGTGATCTAAAAAATGTTAAGAAATAGATATATTTTAATCAATGGCACTCAAATCTTCACTTTTAACAATAAAATTTAAGAAATTTGATAGAGAGAATCATATCATCATAAGGTACAGTAACTTGTTTATAATTTGGAGACCATATAAAAATCGTTACAATAATATAACACATACATTCAATTGTATTTATGTTTTGACATAATTATAATATAAATTTTAATAAAATGATATTAAATATCACTTTTATAAAACAAAACTAACACAAAATCTTATACAAAAGAACAGAAAAATTCAAGAAAAAATAATTAATAAAAGTATTAAATTAATTTAAATGTATCAAAAAATAAAATTCACTTCTAAAAATAACACAATTTTAAATTTACCGGGGTAGGCGGGCGAGCGGGGGTGGGGTCATGTAGGACCATAAGGGGAAATTTTATAATTGCTCATGTCATCAATCTTAGAGAGAAGACGTCACATTATTCTCAGGTGAAAGTGATCTTTCAATGAATTCTTATACCCAAAAATAATGATTTCTTTGTAAGGAATGAGGATCTCTTTCAATTCCTATAGCTCAAAATTACATTAGATTGTCATCTCATTTCTGATTAATTTGTTGTCGTCTTTCAGAAAGCCCACCCATAATGAAACTATGATGGGATTCAGGATGATTAATTTTTCTTTTGAAGTAATAGAATTTGGACGCGGTTAAACTCTCTATAAAATGTACTATTGATCAAATTTCAAAAATTAGAAAACACAACAGATCTTCATGAAATTTTCAGCATTTGTTCTTCATGATCTACATACTTTGTGGTAAAAAAACCGTAAATAATTTATTAAAAATCACTGTATTTTCACGAATCTAGAAAAGAAAAAAATTTGACATTTTTTGTCTTTGGTGCATTTTGTAGGAAGCTTAGCCCCTACCATAGAACTCACTTCTATTGTCTCTTTCTTCTAGCTCTAGTTTTAATTACTCTCTCCAATGTTTACTGAGTCATGGTTATGGGTAGGGACATGGTTCAAATTGAACCCAAGAAGCATGGAGATATAAAGAATGATAGTGATCTTTGAGGTACCTTAGGGGTGGGAGTTTCGTCTTGGATATGTAGGGATTTGATCAAACACCCTCCTTGCAATTTGCAGAAATCATGGAAAAATGGTATGCTTACTGTTAGGAGTATTTCATATCAGGTCTCAATGGAGATCCTTGTTGTGGCCACACATATATCCAATGGAGGAGTGCAAATAAAAAAAAAATCCTAAAGGGCCCATTAAAGGAGACCACGAGCTATTTCATGAAGGAAGCGGAGAAGGTAAACCATCTCCAAAATGGTTATAACTAGGTAGAATTTCTTGGTGGTCTTCCTAGGTTTGCAGATTTTTTAATGGCATACATCATCTTGGAAGGTTGGTATAAGAAGTTTCATGATTTTTTAATCCTAATGTTAGGGGAGAGGACACAGTAGTTGAGCACCCTAACTTCACACTTCTCAAATTCCTACATGAAAATTTTTAATCACTCTCATTTTTTTACAGCAACCTACTTGGCAAGTCCCCAACTTATAACTAAAGTTTTAGGGTCACGCCATCAAAATATGATGCCACATCAACATGTTTTTTGTCAAAATATCCAAAACAATCCAAATAAAAAGTGAGATCAATAGTAGTGTATTAGGGACCCCGATACTTGTGCAACTGATGTGGAATCACATGATTGGTTTCTTTTTAGAATAAGGGATATATTTCATTCAATTATGGGTAGTCATCATTAGCAAAAATAACTTTAAAGTCATAACAATTGCTACAATATTGTTAAAAAATAGGATACCAAATCAACAAACATAGATATTAAATTAACCACTGCCATCACAACTATTAAAACACTTTCATATACTAAATCCTCTCCCAAACCATTTTCATTATCATATGAAATTTACTTTTACTTTCTAAACGTTTAGCGTTTTGGAAGAATCTATTTCTAATATGACTAGATCTAGAAAACCCTCCACCAGGATTTGATCCTCAATCTCTTCCAATATAATCTATCCCCACGCTAGCCTTTAACCCCAGATCTACAATTGTCAACCCTTCTGTATTGGTGAAGAATGTGACCCCAATTTAACCTCCCCCAGACATTTCCTCATTTTCAACCACTTTAGGTCACCGACGCCATTCTGAATCCTTCTCTTCATGCCTCTAATTCTACCTTGGGTATCCATAATTTTCGGTTGACTTCTCTGGAGTCCTCTAAAGATAGAAAAACAGAGATATCCATCATTCCTAATACTGAACATAACTTTGACTTATTGTGAAGCTTTGGAGCTAATGTCTATTCTATGGAACAGGAAGAGGTACCAATTGTGTAAACCCGCACAAACACAGTGCGTCCTCCTCCTAAAGCTTCAACAGAAAATAGAGGAGATTTGCAGATTGTTCACTACTCAATTGGAGATCTCTAAGTGGCAAATCACAAGGCCAAGAAAGAGAGAGAGAGACTCTTGAGATGTTGGTCTTCAAGAGGGGACAAGAATGGTCGAATGAATCCCTTCATTAGCGTGTGGGAACAGATGAAGAAAATGGTTGGAACCTTTGAAAATTGTAGAACATGATTGACAAGTAAGGTTAGAGAAATTAAAAAAATTGTGTGTAAATAGGAACATTCAAATTGAAACTGAGATTACTAAGTTAAAGGGGGTTCTCATTCATAATATTTATGAAATTATTGAGTACTATAGAAACAGGATAAAAACACCCTGATTCCTATATAAGTCCTGCAACAAGAGTTGATGAGAAGAAAAGAGAAACAAATGAGAAGGGATGTGGTTTTCTAGGCCCATGGTAGTCTCCCACAAGGACCAAAAGGATTGAAATACATGATAGAGATTCCCAACTTCCCCCAGAAGGTCGAAGGTGATGTTGGATCCTCTATAAGGATTTCCCTTTGAAGACCATCTAGATTTTCTATAAAACTTATGGCAGGTCATTAAGGTTCTACAGTCCCTCAATGACAGCTAGCTTTTGGCTGTCCCTTTGTTGATTTTTCCTATTTTTTCTGTTTAGTTTTTAGGGACTTTTTAATGTTGCATTTTGCGAGCTTCATCTGGTTAGCTTTGATGATTGAAATACAATAGATCCAAATCCTTCTCATACTAATCTAATCAAAACACAATTTTAATATAAATAATTTATGTGTAAAAATATATATAATAATATAAACTTTATTTTAACCAATCACAATTTATAAAAATTAATATTCAAAGTTAAATAATTTGAAAATTTCAAAACATAATTAAAATGTATATGTTTTAAATGATAAGAATATTGAAATTTATAATTACTAGAGACAAATATTAATTTACCAAGATTGTGGCCCTTCTCAAACATCATACTACATTACCAAATTTTCTTTTATATTCTTCATATATTTCCATGGTTGTCACTATGTTAATATAGCTTCTAAAAAATGCTCAATTTGTTTAATCGTGCACAAATGAAATACATGAATCACACTCCATCATAGCTCTTATAATATTGAATTGGGTTTTCAAAGGTAACAAATGATTTAAAAATAGAAATGATGAGAATTTTTCTATGCATTTTACAAGTTCGCTAAATATATACTAGTTGAGGATGGGTGGAATTAATTTTTTAAGCTAGTGAAGAGGTTATTTCTTAGGCCATAGAGTATTTGTGCAAGAGATGGAAGCTGAAGACACACTACAAGGTCCTTGGCAACAGAAGTACGACTTAGTTCTTCAAAGATGGTAGGGCTTCATTGAAAGTTTAGGGTGGGTTTGATAAAGAGGAGCTCTAAAAATTGTTGATCAAGGTATGTCATTTTCTCATGAAATATTTTATGTTGGAGGGATGTTTCTACTTAAATTATCATTTCTTTGTGTTAAACTATTTTAGATAAAATAGTGTTGGTGTAATTAATTATTCCTAATTACACTTTACTTAATCTTACTTAGGTTAATGCATTGCATAGTAATTTGTGATTGAGACACTTAGGAGTGTGCACATCTATTAAGCACATGGTGTAGGAGAAATTTTACTTTTGGTGTGATAGTTGTCTTCACATACCTCTTTGTGTGTGAAATCCACCTTTTGTGCTCTTATCACATTATCATCATAATCCAATGCACATACTTTATTGCATATTGAAGGATGATCCACATTTGGTGGACATGTGATTACACCTAGCATAGGTGATAGCTTATCAACTCCTTATCATTCTTTCTTATTGCCTTTCCTATATAAGGAGGCCTATTATGTAATCATAAATCAACCATTCAAGGTGAATTCATTGGATCTATTCAATCCATCTTTGCATTCATATTTTCTCTCTGGTGCTTTTCTTCAACCTCTAGATCTTTGGTTCAATATTTGCTATTTGCAAATTCTTACATGGTATCAGAGTCATTGGAGCATTTTAGATCAGCCGATTTGAAGAGATCTTGTTGCAAGCTTTGAAGGTCCAAATCTCAGATCTGGCAACCAGCGTGCGATAGAGGCATCTTGAAGCAGATCTGACCTCACCATTGCATCTGGGAGACTGTTTTGGTTAAAATTGACTATAAACTTGCCCATATCCGGCGAAAGTCAAATCTGAGGCAAATTTTTTTTGTAAATCGAGCCGTACAGCCCGATCTGCACCTCTAGTATGATTTTATTAAAAAAATAAATAAAAATTATTTTCATTGTCAATTTTTTGAAATTTTTTATTCTTGTAAAAATTGGGCTGGTACGTGCCCTAGCATTTATTTCTGTACCAGCACATATTCCTTCAGCATCAGATAGCGTTGGGCACAGCATGACATCAGCAAGCGATGTCATCATTGACCGAGTTGAAGACACCACGGGCCTTTCTTTTTCTTTTGCTGCAGGCGCTGTGCATTATAAAGAAAGGGTTTATTTCAAACCTTGCGCATGTGGGACTAAAGTCCCACAACGCCACCTGCTCCTGCCACCGCCACCAGCGGTCCCTCCTCCCGAGCAGAAGTCATCACCGCCGCCCAGATCTCTGCAGGTGCCCAGATCTCCCATCATAGCTCCCCTACCACTCGGAAGACCGCCACCGAAGCGACAGTCAAGACCTGCCCAGCACCACCGCGCTGCTGCTCCTTACTGAGCTCCATCGTGGCCTCCAATGACACCACAGTCAGCCCAGTCACCACCTGAGCGGCCACCTCAGCACTGCTCCTCCAACCGGAAGCCACCACAACAACATAATGCAGAGGACACAGATCCCGCCACGTGGCACTCAGCAGCTCACTACCCATAGTAACCAATAACACATTGCCATGTGGCAACCTTCCGCCACGTCAGAGACCTGCCCCACCTTGCGACACGTCACCCTCTATGAATTGTAAAGATAAGTACAACCAGCCACTTCACTAGACATGTTAGCAGGGGCTTTAATTTTTTGATGACATCATCTTTCCATACGATTAAAATTGACGACTGTCTAGCCGTCGCAACAGGGTGAATTGGGTCTTTTTGACAATCGTATGACTGTCAAATTTAATGCAGTGTTTTGCTGACGTCATCAGGGTTTGAAAATTCTCAGCTTCACCATTTGCTTTTTTTATTTTGCTGTCCAACTTCGAGAGGCCATAACTTGGTCATTCGAGCTCCAAATCGGGTGCAATTTTTTTTGAAATTGGGTAGAATTTCCTAAATTTTCCAATGGTGGTGTTGATTTTTCATTTTGGTGGCCTGATTTGTCAGAAATTACAGTTTTTGGTGACTGTACCTGTTTGTTCCTAATTTCTGCAACTTCCAGGGCTTCGTTTGGGCACATACGGTAACATTTTGAGGTGAACTTTTTTTTGAAAGTGCATAATTTTTTGTCTACTTTCCAGATCTGCAATCAGATTTTAGTGATTTTGAGTAGACATATCACTTTCAGAAATAGGTCATTTTGGGGCTATAATTGCACTTGGTTAATCCTTGGATTTCAATTTTCTGATTTGCATCAGTCATTTGAAGGAGTTATTAGTAGTTATCAGTCAGTATTTGGTGTTAATATGGATAGTTCAAAGGTTAAAATCCTCACTCCATATAACTACCATGAATGGAAAGTATCTTTAAGTGATCAATTGTTGAGTATTGGATTGCTTAGAATGACTCTTAGGCAGGATCAAGAACCTCAAATAGGTGTTGTAGAAAGGCAAAAATGGTTTGATCGAAGGGATAAAGCACTTGGTTCTCTTAGCTCATCCATCTCTCACAACTTGCTATTTCATATTGCTTCTTGCACACATCCTCATGATGCTTGGGTCACACTGGAAGGACTCTTTGTTTAAAACTGATAGAATGAGAAAATTCAGATTAGAGAATGATCTCATAGGTCTCAATCCAAGGTATTTTGACAATATTCAAGATTTCTTCTCTAAGTTCAATACTATTAGATTGGAGCTTTCTTCATGTGGCATTGTTAAAGGGGATGAACAATTGATCTTTTCTATTCTTTCCAAGCTTGGTCCTGATTATTCTATCTTTGTTTCTACATTCTATGCTGCTATGGATGCTCTTGGTAGTGCATACAAATTGCCCTCTCTTGATGAATTTGCAGCACAGCTCACAAGGGAACAAGCAAAGTTGGCACACATGGGTCAGTTGAAGCCTTCTCCACATCAAGCATTGATTGCAAGTGAGTCTACATCAAAGGCTTCTAATGGCAAAAGAAAGAAACACAATAAGGATCCAAAGCCTCTTGAAAAAGGTAATGAATCTTCTTCACTAAAAAGTATTGAATCCAAGTCCTCTTCAAGAGAGGAATCATCTAGAAGAAAGAGAGATAAATGTGCATATTGTCAAAAGTTAGGACATGATCAGCATAAGTGTTTTCAAAAGAAGATTGATAAGCTAACTCACATTATTTAGAAAAATAATATTAAGTTTCCCTCATTAGTGTCTACTCCTTCTACTACACATTTGGCAACTTCTACATCTCCATCATCATCCAAAGGTAAAGGACAAGCACTCATGGCTTCCATACATCCTGAGCAAGGTAAATGGCTTCTTGATTCAGGTGCATCACATCACATGGCATCTTCTATGGATATGTTTTCTTCTATTGAGCCTTGTAAATCTCCTAATATTTTAATGGGTAACAACACATTCATGAGAGTTTGTGGGAAAGGTTCTATTCCTATGGGAGAGGGTGTTAGGCCAGTTTTCTGTCATAGCAAAAATCTTTTGAATTGGCCCCTCCCCTGCAAATTTCTTGGTTTATGTCCTGCCCCGTGCTCTTTTGTGTGTCACCTTGCTTCTGCCCAAATTGTGTCTCTTAGTGTGTAGAACCCAGAAAGTTATTCAAATTCTAAGGTCTGCGGGAAGCATTTTCAAAATCTGCCACAGTGTCGAAAAGCCACGGTGTTTTCAAAAATCCATGATGTTTTCGGTTTGTGTGTTTTCGGCCTTCGTTGTTTTTGACCCTGAGCTTCCTGCTTTTGTGTGCTTATCCTTTGGCATCAAAAACTCTGTGTGTTTTCAGTCTTCCACTGTGTCGAAAACATTGTGTGTTTTCGACCTTGCACAGTTTCCTGTTTGCCAGCATTTCCTAACTACGCAGGTGTGACGATGGGGGACAAATGGCATATTCTTATTGGCTGTCGCATGGCTGCATGTCAGACTTCTCTGACATGCGATCATGCGACCGCTTGCCACCTGTCCGTGTGGGTCTGGTTCTTCCTGTTATTCATCTTGGCTGGCGGTTATGTCTTCATTCTGTGACTTGGTGACTTATGGTTATCTCCTGTTCGCTGGTTTCTAACAGTTATTCCCTTAGCATTCAGTGACCTGGAGGGTGGTCTATTTCTCTTCAGTCGCATATTCTCTTCATTCTTGGCGGTTAGCGGCTAACATCTCATGAACTTGTGGACGGTTAGTCGCGTGGTCGTTGAATGCTCGACGGTTGATTTGTGGGTCTCATTTTTTTCATTGCCCGGTGTTGGTGATTGAAGATCTACGGTCGGCGCATGATCGCATGGAATATTCTTTGTCCATGCGATCATGCGCCCACTGTCCGATTTGGTTTCGATGGTTTGTTCGCAGTGGGCCCGGTGTTAGAGGGGTGACAGGTGGCATATTCCTATTAGCCGTCGCATGGCCGCATGTTAGAATTTTCTGACATGCAATCATGCGACCACTTGCGACGTGTCCCTGGGGCCCATCGGCAGAGTGGTGCTAGTTGCAACATGTGGCATGGTGACAAGTGGCATCACAGTTGAGGAGTTAGGAGTGGGGTGCGATGCAGTTTGGCGGAGTGGATAAGGTTTAGCGGCCTGACAAATTTTCCTTCTTGTCGCTGGTTTGCGTGATGATTTGGCGGTTTGCTAGTTGGTCTGGCAAGTTGGTGAATGGGTGGTCTCGGGGTCACTAGAGTTTTTAGCAGAGGCAGGAAGTATTCCACAAATTGGTGAAAGTTCCTTTGTCACCAATTCGCCAAATGACTTAAGTGGGTGATTTTCAACACGTGCAGTCTTGTGTTCGTGAAGTCTAACTGTGGTTAGGCCTTTCATTCCGTGACTGGGATTTTGCCTTGTCATCAGTTCGCGGAATGAAACCCGAGGTGCTTGATGAGTTAGAGGATCTGAAGCCCGGGAAAGATAAAGAGATCTACGGTCGGGACTTAATTGTTGATCTTCGTTCGAATCGTGACCGCTGATGTGCTGCTGGTGCAAAGTGACTATTGGGATTTGAATTCAAATCTGCAGAGGGTTTCCTGCGATCAAAAGGATTGATTTTCAATGCTTTGCGGCCAGATTTGATCTGTTTGGTGGTGCCAGTTGATTGCGATGTGGTCCAGGATGTCGTTGTGTGTTTGCAGAGACTTTCGTGCCGTATGAAGGACTATTTTTATGCCCAAGGTTTATTTACAGGTGGCCGATTTGACTGGTTTCATGGTAATTCCTGGTTTTCTGTCCTGATCTCAGTGATGCTCGTAATTGGAGAATCTATTTTTTCTCTAGGTTGCTTGGTTTCCTGCCCATGTAATAATTTTTGATGTATTTTTGATTGGTGTGGTAGGTGAAACCCTGACCCTAGCTGTCCCAAGCTTGTTGCAACCCGTTTTGGGTTTCCAAGGCAGCTAGTGGTATATAGTTGGATGTTTTTTACTGGTAAAGGGTTCTGGATTTTTTTAGTTCCAGTGGGAAATAGGGAACTCTGTCACGTTGCATGTAAGCTAAATAGAATTCCTGGAAGTTTTTTGCAAGTTATTGAAGTGGTTTGATCTCTATCTTACTTTGATCATGTACATGACTCATTATACTTAATGTAAGTTTTTCATGCTTCCAAGTCTCTCCTTGGTGTCATTCTTGTGAATTTTGGATTTTCTGATCCATTGCATAGGGTTTCCTTTGCATATGTTCTTGTCTTTAGTTCTTGGTCTAGGATTAGGTGAAATATACTTTAGAGGGGACATAGATTCATTTTGGTTGTCTACAGAAGGATCTTATAAGCAGTGGATGGGCTGAAATGTTTACATTTATGGCTATGAGTCTTTGACAAAAGTTGGTTCATGCTCTCATTGTTTGTATGTGAGGTCTATCCAATGGATAATGGCACTGATCAAGGGCTAGTATATTCAGTGGAGTCCAATGTTTGATGGGTTTGGTCTATTTTTTGCATCTTCACATCAATACCATTTCAAGTCTATACCCTTCACAAGTCTATTTTACCTTGCATAGTAGAGTTGATTCAATGAATACCTGGTTAGTGTTTAGTAATCCTCTGCTATGATCTGCTTTATGAATCCAAAAGTATAAGGTGTGTAGTGATTTGAATCTTGTCTGGATTAGGTGCACCCGCCTTGGTTTTGCAGAGCCAGAAGCAGAAGAGGGTAGTCTTGTCCCTATAGTTGGTCCAGTTACCCTAAGACCTCTTAGCAATTTTGGAGTTAACCATTCCTAAAATCCATCTGAGGGTATATTGGCAGCCTGTTAGAGCATAAGAGTTTTCGAACACCAACAAGATGGGGACTCTACTAGGGAGAACATAAGGAAAACCTATTAAGGAGCTCTGGTAATGGTTACAAATTTTGCAATATCATATCTTTTGACCAGATTGGTTTGGCCCATCCGAGTCACCAAAAATATGGCGACTCCACTAGGGAGAACACAAGGAAAACCTATTATGGAGCTCTGGTTGTAGTCATATTGAAGTATTCAAAATCCTATTGACCAGATTGGTTTGGCCCATCCGATTCACCAACAAGATGGCGACTCTGCTGGGGAGAGTCTAGGAAAGAGTCATGATACAAAAATAAGCATTTGCAAAATTTTCTCACTGAGTGTGAGTGGCGGCTCTGATTTTCTCTGTTTGATCAGTGTTCCTCCTGATAAATAGTGTGTATTCCTGGTGAGTTTTGTGTTGGTTGGAAGAAGAAATAATAGATTATTTTCCTCTCAAGGAGGTGGCGGCTCTACACTATCAAAATCTGATGCAGCTTCATAGTGAGCTCAAGATCTGCCTTGCCTTCCAGTCAACAAGGTCTTCTGCTGCAAAACTTCCAAGTATTTCTCAAGAGTTGAAATGTATCCCCATCAAGTGTTAAGCACTGCATAAAAGGATGAGTATTAGTGGGAAGTTCTCTGTTGACCCCATCATGAGTGATGTTGATTATGAGAATCTTCTTATCAAGATTGCTACTCTTAGGAAGAGGATTGCATAGAGCAATGCTGAAATCTGGCAGTTAGAGGAGGACAAGAGGTTGCTAGGATTGGTGGTTCCTGATGATGATCATGAGGAGACCAGTTGTTCTGATGTTGATTCTCATTATGTAGAGAGTGTTGACTATGACACTGATTCTGAGATCAGTGCATATGAGGATGTTGAAGATGAATCTGAGGATGGCAGTGTTTCCTTCCTGTCTGCAGATTTTTCTTCTTTTCAACATCAAGATTCTTTCTTCTTGTCCTGGTTGGATGATGTTTTGTGTGAAGAGGAGAATATTGAATATGATGCAGATGATGATTCCTGCATAGGTTGCTTCACACAAGATGATTTGAGGCCAGAGTTCTCGGTTCTTGTTCATGACAGGGATGTAGCTGATGAAGATGATATTGAGGCTCAAAGTCCACTAAGTAGTGAAGTGATTTCAGCACTCTTAGCTGAACAATTCCAAAGGTATGCACCTTGTGTGGGCTTTGATTTGCAGTTCCCCTGTGATATACATTTTGACATTGATAATGAGGCCAGTGTTCAAAGTGACCATGATGACTCATGTATACAAGGTCCCCCCTCTGGTAGTGATTCTACAGAAGAAGAGGTAGAAGGATATGATAGTGTGTTTTCCTATCATCAAGATTACAGTGATGAACAAGTCTTTTGTTCCAGTTCTTTTCCTTCTTTTGCTAGATATGATAGTGAAGAGGACCTTCACTTGGTTCATGATCCAATTCATGAAGACATCATTGGTGAACCAGGTTGCTTAGTGGCTGAGGCAATGCATGAAGGTGAATCTAAGGATCCTAGTCCTTCTCAACCAGGTAATTTTGATGTAATGCATGGTAATCAATATGCTATATTTTCTGATGCATTACTAGATCACATTTTTATTTCCAGTCATCAGGAGGAAGTAAGTGCCGTTCCTTACTTCTTGGAGTTTGAATATGAATGTAATAATCATGACTGGAAAAGCATGGGTAGTGACCAGCATAGTTTCATTCTTCAGCCCATGAATATTCACATATGCTTGCAGCAAGGTGGTCATGAAATTTTCAAATGGCTGGTTGCATATGTGGATGAAAATCAGACCTTTGATTCAGGGGGGTCATTGATTTCATTTTGGTGGCCTGGGGCCATCAAGTAAAGTTGTAAATCTTGTAAATTTTGTAAACACTTTCCCTTTCCTGTTGTGTGTTTCTTTCCTGGCTTGTTCCCTGCCTTTTTGTCCAGTTGGTGGTCTGCTCTCCTAGAAATCTTGAATTCTTGCATGGGCACAAGTTACCCATCATCCCCAACTAGAGCCACTATTAGGCCAATTTTCTGTCATAGCGAAAATCCTTTGAATTGGCCCCTCCCCTACAAATTTCTTGGTTTATGTCTTGCCCCGTGCTCTTTTATGTGTCACCTTGCTTCTGCCCAAGTCGCGTCTCTTAGTGTGCAGAACCCGGAAAGTTATTCAAATTCTAAGGTCTGCAGGAAGCATTTTCAAAATCTGCCACAGTGTTGAAAACCTATAGTGTTTTCAAAAATCCATGATGTTTTCGGTCTGTGTGTTTTTGGCCTTCGTTGTTTTTGACCCTGTGCTTCCTGATTTTGTGCGCTTATTCTTTAGCGTCGAAAACTCTATGTGTTTTTGTTCTTCATCTGTGTCGAAAACATTGTGTGTTTTCGACCTCGCACAGTTTCCTATTTGCCAGCATTTCCTAACTGCGCAGGTGCGACGATGGGGGACAGATGGCATATTCTTATTGGTTGTCGCATGGCCGCATGTCAGACTTCTCTGACATGCGATCATGTGACCGCTTGCCACCTGTCCGTGTGGGTCTGGTTCTTCCTGTTATTCATCTTGGCTGGTGGTTATGTCTTCATTCCATGACTTGGCGACTTATGGTTATCTCCTGTTCACTGGTTTCTAATGGTTATTCCCTTAGCATTCAGCGACCTAGCAGGTGGTTGATTTCTCTTCAGTCGCGTATTTTCTTCATTCTTGGTGGTTAGCGGCTAACATCTCATGAACTTGCGGACGGTTAGTCGTGTGGTTGTTGAATGCTCGGTGGTTGGTTCATGGGTCCCAGTTCTTTTCATTGCCTGGTGTTGGTGATTGAAGATCTACGATCAGTGCATGATCGTATGGAATATTCTTTGCCCATGCAATCATGCACCCACCGTCTGATTTGGTTCTGATGGTTTGTTCGTAGTGGGCCCGGTGTCAGAGGGGTGACAAGTGGCATATTCCTATTGGCCGTTGCATGGCCACATGTCAGACTTTTCTGACATGCGATCATGCGATCGCTTGCCACATGTCCCTGGGGCCCATCGGCAGAGTGGTGCTAGTTGCAACGTGTGGCGTGGTGATAGGTGGCATCGCAGTTGTGGAGTTAGGATTGGGGTCCGATGCAGTTTGGCGGAGTGGATAAGGTTTAGCGGCCCAACAAATTTTCCTTCTTGTCACTGGTTCACGTGATGATTTGGCAGTTCACTAGTTGGTCTGGCGACTTGGTGAATGGGTGGTCACGGGGTCGCTAGAGTTTTTAGCGGAGGCAGGAAGTATTCCGTGAATTGGCAAAAGTTCCTTTGTCACCAATTCACCAGATAACTTAAGTGGGTGATTTTCAACACGTGCAGTCTTGTGTTCACGAAGTCTAACTGTGGTTAGGCCTTTCATTCCGCGACTGGGATTTTGCCTTGTTGTCAATTCGCGGAATGAAACCCGTGGTGCTTGATGAGTTAGAGGATCTGAAGCCTAGGAAAGATAAAGAGATCTACGGTCGGGACTTAATTGTTGATCTTCGTTCGAATCATGACCGCTGATGTGTTGCTAGTGCAAAGTGACTATTGGGATTTGAATTCAGATCTGTAGAGGGTTTCCTGTGACCAAGAGGACTGATTTTCAATGCTTTGCGGCTAGATTTGATCTATTTGGTGGCGCCAGTTGATTGTGATGTGGTCCAGGATGCCGTTGTGTGTTTGCAGAGACTTTCATGCCGTATGAAGGACTATTTTTATGCCCAAGGTGTGTTTACAGGTGGTCGATTTGACTGGTTTCATGGCAATTCCTGGTTTTCTGTCTTGATCTCAATGATGCTCGTAATTGCAGAATCTATTTTTTCTCTAGGTTGCTTGGTTTCCTACCCATGTAATAATTTTTGATGTATTTTTTATTGGTGTGGTAGGTGAAACCTTGTCCCTAGCTGTCCCAAGCTTATTGCAACCTGTTTTGGGTTTCCAAGGCAGCTAGTGGTATATAGTTGGATGTTTTTTACTGGTAAAGGGTTCTGGATTTTTTTAGTTCCAGTGGGAAATAGGGAACTCTATCACATTGCATGTAAGCTAAATAGAATTCCTGGAAGTCTTTTGCAGGTTATTGAAGTGGTTTGATCTCTATCTTACTTTGATCATGTACATGACTCATTATACTTAATGTAAGTTTTTCATGCTTCCAAGTCTCTCCTTGGTGTCATTCTTGTGAATTTTGGATTTTCTGATCCATTGCATAGGGTTTCCTTTTCATATGTTCTTGTCTTTAGTTCTTGGTCTAGGATCAAGTGAAATATACTTTAGAGGGGACATAGATTCATTTTGGTTGTCTACAGAAGGATCTTATAAGCAGTGGATGGGCTGAAATGTTTACATTTATGGCTATGAGTCTTTGACAACAGTTGGTTCATGCTCTCATTGTTTGTATGTGAGGTCTGCCCAATGGATAATGGCACTGATCAAGGGCTAGTATATTTAGTGGAGTCCAATGTTTGATGGGTTTGGTCTATTTTCTACATCTTCACATCAATACCATTTCAAGTCTATACCCTTCACAAGTCCATTTTACCTTGCATAGTAGAGTTGATTCAATGAATACCTGGTTAGTGTTTAGTAATCCTTTGTTATGATCTGCTTTATGAATCCAGAAGTATAAGGTGTGTAGTGATTTGAATCTTGTCTGGATTAGGTGCACCCACCTTGGTTTTGCAGAGCCAGAAGCAGAAGAGGGCAGTCTTGTCCCTATAGTTGGTCCAGTTACTCTAAGACCTCTTAGCAATTTTGGAGTTAACCATTCCTAAAATCCATCTGAGGGTATACTGGCAGCCCGTTAGAGCATAAGAGTTTTCGAACACCAACAAAGGGGACATTCAATGATGTTCTTTGTGTACCATCCTTGACCACTAATCTTCTTTCTATTTACCAAATCACACATGGGGCACAAGGTAAAATTGTTGAGTTCACTCCTGATTATGTCTACATTAGGGACATGGAGACTAGAGATGTCATAGCTATGGGAGTTGTTGATCATACATCCTGCTTGTATTCCTTTTCTAATTTTGTTGATAATGATGATGACATTCATGATGTACACATCCCTTTGCCAAGGGATAATGATACTTATGAGGAGAATTTTGGGCACTTGAATCATTTTGTTGTTTAGACAAGTGTTGATCTTCCTACTCCTCCATCTCCCGCTTCTTCAAACATGGGCTCTACTATTCAGCAGGATGTTCATAGTGTTTCAGATCTTGCAGAATGTGATGATTTCTTGGATGCATCTTCAACATTGGTTGATTCTCATGATGCAGATTTGGAAGATATACATGAGGGGGTTTCTCTTTCCCTTGATGATAGTTTCATCATAGATGGGGATACTTCTTCACCTTCTTTGGAGATTGGTGTTCTTGATTCTTCTCCTTCTTCATTTGATTTGTCACATGAGGTGATAGATTCCTTGATCTTGGAGAGACCTACTTAGTCTTTAGAGATTCATGCTTGGAAACCTACATCTTCTTCCTCCTTCCATTTGCACAAGGATTGGCTTCTTCATCATTTGATGTATCTATTTCTTCCTAAGGGGAGACATGTTTCTTGTAAGCATTGGTTGAACTATTATTTGCAGGTACTCTTCATCAACATGGGAGCTTCTACATTATGGGGGGATATCATGTCTCCAACTATCCTTCTTATGGGGGGATAATTCTTTGTATATACATGATGTATGTAGTTCTTGGGGGGTCTTGAGCACTCCATCCATGCATCTTGTTTTCTTCTCTCTTTTTGGGGGAGGGTTTTTCCCATGTGGTTTTCCCTCTTTCTCCACTTTATGAGAGTTATGCATTTCATGTATTGCATTTTGTACTTGGGTACCTAACATGGCCTAGTAGCCGAGACCTATCTTGCATTGTGAGTTTAAGTGCATTCCCCTAAGTTGCACTTAAGGGGGGGTGTTGGTGTAATTAATTATTCCTAATTACACTTTACTTAATCTTACTTAGGTTAATGCATTGCATAGTAATTTGTGATTAAGACACCTAGGAGTATGCACATCTATTAAGCACATGGTGTAGGAGAAATTCCACTTTTGGTGTGATAGTTGTCTTCACATACCTCTTTATGTGTGAAATCCACCTTTTGTGCTCTTATCACATTATCATTCCCCTAAGTTGCACTTAAGGGGGGGTGTTGGTGTAATTAATTATTCCTAATTACACTTTACTTAATCTTACTTAGGTTAATGCATTGCATAGTAATTTGTGATTAAGACACCTAAGAGTGTGCACATCTATTAAGCACATGGTGTAGGAGAAATTCCACTTTTGGTGTGATAGTTGTCTTCACATACCTCTTTGTGTGTGAAATCCACCTTTTGTGCTCTTATCACATTATCATCCTAATCCAATGCACATACTTTATTGCATATTGGAGGATGATCCACATTTGGTGGACATGTGATTACACCTAGCATAGGTGATAGCTTATCAGCTCCTTATCATTCTCTCTTATTGCCTTTCCTATATAAGGAGGCCTATTATGTAATCATAAATCAATCATTCAAGGTGAATTCATTGGATCTATTCAATCCATCTTTGCATTCATATTTTCTCTCTGGTGCTTTTCTTCAACCTCTAGATCCTTGGTTCAATATTTGCTATTTGCAAATTCTTACAAATAGCATCGTTACTTTCACTTTCTTTCCTCTCTCCTCTTTAGATTCCTTGATGAACGTGTAAAATTTTGTGCACTGATGACATGTAAAATTTATGGAGCTTTTATAACATGTAAAATTTTAGCTTAACTAGCACATCACAATTGATCTAGCTAGAAAAGAAGAACAAACTTCGCAATAAAAGAGGACAATTTTGGAGGAAGAATAAGAATAATAAAATCTTTCATTAATTTATAAATAAATATATTTACAACATATAAACTTCCTCAAAGCAAAAGTGGAGGTAAAACATGAATTAAATTTTTTTTTAAAGATATTCCTTAGTTAGCTTAAAAACTAAGCAACGATAGCTTTATCCAAGTTGTCAGAATTAAAACTGACAATAAAACACAAAGTTGCCACTTCCAATAATAAGACTTTAAAGCGTAAAAAATTTCACAAGCACACCCCTAAGTATAACTAAGGAAAGAAAAGAGGAAAGAGGGAAAATCCAGTGGGAACTCCCCCCAAACACACACACAAATAAATGCAATGATATGAAGTGCAAGAAAAAAAATCCTCTGAGACACAAGAAGAATGTGGATAACTATTGAATGATAGCTTTGTGTAGTGTTGAATGAATAACCTCCTCTGAAACCAAGATAATCAAGATCAATCTACATGAGTGCCCTCAACAACACTGGTCGACCAATGAGCATATGGAAAACAAAGGTAAAACACATGTTGGTCGAAGATACAAAAGATAAAAATCTACATGAGTGACCCCAACGACACTACTCAACCAATGAACAAAATGAAAAAAAAAAGCAAAAAATATATTATTCGAAGATGCAGATGGCACATGAATCTATATGAGTGACCCTAACGAAAATACTCAACCATGTAAGAAAAAATTGCTAGTTGAAAAAGAAGATTCCAATAGTATAAATAATTGATCAACTATGAAACCAATGTATCATTAGCATGAAGAGTAGAAAACCCCCATAATATTGACAAAAGAGAGGCATGATAGGTCTAGAGAAATTGTGTGCCACTAAGAAGAAGATGAAAGCAAGACCTATGCAAAAAGAGCATGATCTTGGCATGTCTATGATGGAGCAAAATAATTTGGTTCAACCTCTATTGCCATTACTATTTAATTCAAGCCCTCTACTTTTGATTTGAAGCAAAAATTATGACTTCCATTCAAAGTAGTTGTATGGCACGAGATTCATAGAGGCTATAAGTTCCATTCTTTACAAGATCTTAATTTCTTCAGTACCTACAAAAGAAATTTTAATCTCCTTTCTAACAATCGTGTGCTCTGATACCATGTCAAATTTTGTGCTTTGATAGCGAGTAAAATTTATGGAGCTCTAATACTATGTAAAAATATTGTGTTGATGGCATGTAAAGTTTATGGAGCTTTAATACCATGTAAAATTTTATCTTAACCTGGACATCACGATTGATCTAGCTAGAAAAGAAGGAACAAATTTGTAGATAAAAGAGGAAAATTTCAGAGGAAGATTAAGAATAATAAGCTCGTTCATTAATTTAGAAATAAATACATTTACAATATATATAAAAATTCAAAGCAAAAAGAAAAGGAAAATTAGGAATAGAACTATAAAAAAAAAAGATATTCCTTCGCTTAAAAACTAAGCAATAGTAACTTTATACAAGTCACTCGAATTAAAACTGGCAATAAAACACAAAGTTCTAGTTCCAAGAATAAAACTTGGATTAAAACCAATAAAGCATAAAAGTTTTCACTAACAGAAGAAAGCTAATGAATTGACTATTGAAAACCTAGTGGAGCTCCTTATCCCACTCCCTCAAGGCTTATTTACTGCATTTACCATTTCCACCTTGCTTTCTATCTATCAAACCCATTTGGGTTTGTCTAATTGAGGGTTTCCTACTACCTAACACTCTTTTGTTTTCCTCTTGTTTGGAACTATTCTTGCAAAAACAAGGGATCTATTACAACTAACTTGGAAAGAGAAGAATTGCCTCCCTTAAAGTTACTCTCGAGTCCTTTATATCTACTAACTTAGGAAAGAAAAAATTATCACCTTGCATGATACCCTTGTATCTTCTCCAAATGTTATTCTCAATCCTAGTTCTCTTTAATCTTGTGATGACCCAATACCCTAAAATCCCTTGTTCCTATTTCTAAAAGACAAGTACCACAATTATGATGATAAGTATTTTGATTCAATAAACATATACTAAACAAAACAATCGCAATCAAGAAGGTATGTCCTATTATTTTAAATGTTGATTCAGCTCTCTAATAATACTATAATGAATTGTCAAATGTAAAGAAAATAATATAATCATAATGTAAATCTTTCAAACTAAAATTATATGAGCTATAATTTCCTAGATCCAAAATTAAGCTTTTAACTTTATCAAAATTAATTTTTAAAATAATAAATAAAAATCTAAATATGCTCAACCAAATAAGATTACATTTTCTATGAATAATTTATTAAAAATAAATTATTTCTAAACCTTAAGACTTTAAATTTAACCAAACTAAAACAATAACAGTTTTTTTAATGAGACAATTTATTTCATGAAAAAAATACAAAAATAAAATAATCTATCATATAATTGTGACTTCAAGAAACCAAGGCATCCTTGAGTTAGAAAGAAATTTCAGAGAAATCTCATTTTTAGTTTGAATAGCGTCAATTTCAACGTTCAGATTCACAGTGATCTGTGCATAGTTTGATCATCCTCTTTAAGTACATCGACACTTCAAGTCCGTACAAGATTTTCAAACGAAATAGATATCAAATACATTATCTACTACAATACTTCTTCCTCCATATGGATAACTTTACATTCAATTTCACATGTACCCAATTTTCCATATCACAAACTCAGCCTGCCACAGGAAAACAATATCATATTGAATCATATTCAAAAAAATATTAACTGTAACAAGAAAACAGAAGACAAGATCTACAGTATAATTGAGAGTTCAACATATTAATCTCCTCATCCAGTGGTGTTCCTATAAACATTATTTCCCGTCATCATAAACTCCCTGCACAAATTGCGCACCCACATGTGAGAGTTTACCTTTATAAATGGTGAAGAAGAGAGATTCCCAAATATATATGTCCCAAACCAAGCATCGAAATAATAACTTGACGCAAATGCTAGTATAAACAAGGGTTGAAGAGCAGCGAAGTTCCTATCAAAGAATGGAATAATATTTTTATTTGTCTTCTTTGTCAGACATGTGTTTGTTTTGTTGAATCATCAAAATTATTGATGGGAAAGACAAAATTCAAGATAGACCTCCACTTGCTGAAAATAGAAAAATTATTCCCAAACAAATCCCTTGTCAAGCAAAAAGAAGGCCAAGATGCACATTTTTAATATAAGAAAAGGATGAATAAAGAATCTGCAAAGAAATAAGATGAATTTAGAGCAGTACGTTGAAGAAGGAAAACATATTTCTAGGCCAAAAGTCCAATCAAGTATTATGGCACAAATCTCAATTTGGCTAACAGAAAGTATGTGTTACAAAAATGTTTGTAACACTTAAGAATGTGGCTAGATTTCTAGGCGAAAAGTCCAATCAAGAAGTATGGCACAAATTCAATTTGGCCAATAGAAAGTAAGTGTACAACTTGTATATTAAGGAAAGAATCTCTAGCTTGTACAACTTATGCTCTAGGAAAAGAATCTCTAGCTTGTACAACTTATGCTCTAGGAAAAGAATCTCTAGCTTTTATAGATGTCATAACTAGTTGAAGGGTGAAATTTGAAATGTGAATAATAATTATGACATTGTCTTACACAATTGTCTAGCATCTAAAGTTGATCATGCAGTATAGACAACAACATCTAGAAAGCTAGGGAAGCTTCAAAATAAGCAAGTAGTTTCACTTGAATGAAATCAACTCATGCTTATCATGTGCTTACTAAGTACATGTGTTTCCCCCACGAGAGTTCAAATCTCTCAGGCAACGTGAGGGTTTTGGAAAGAGAGTGTACTCATTTATAAGGCTTGAGCATTTATGATTGAAATAAACTTGGACAAGTTATGAATTGTTTATGGTTGATCATCAAAGAGACGTGATTCAAGCTTGGGATTGTCATTGAATTTATCAATTTACATTTTCAAATTATGTCTCTGTTTTCTCTTTGATGGTGTTTAATTTCCATGAAATTCAAAAGTTAAATTTCTACATATATATCACCTTCTTTTTCCCAACATTTCCAAAGTTCTTAAACTTAGAAAACTAAAATTCAAACTATACTTTTGAAATGAACCATTTAGGTCAATGACCATGTGACATGTAAAATGTTGTTTTTCCAATGAATCTAGTATGGTCCCATATACAGATATTGCCTCCTTCTGATGTAATTTGCATTGATGCATATAAAATTTACAGCAAATCCAGAAAGATTCTTTTGTGAAGCATCTTCATTTTTTAAATTAAAGTACATTTCATAGAATTCATTTGTATAGTTTTTTTAGATTTTCATTTGCAGGCTCTATATCCATTTCAAGACCTAAATCAAATAGGCAACATGTGTAAAGAATAATTTCACAAATGTCTCATTTGAATACCATAAAAATGTCATATGTACTATGAATTCCACTCATTTTTTGTAATGGGAAACAACATAAAATTATTATTTCAATAGTGAAAGGAAGATGTAACTTTTTCATAGGCTTATATAGATAGATAGATAGATATAACTCAAGAGCTAAACTAAATAAATGTAAATTGGGGTTATAAAGTCAATTTACTTTTAGAATATTTTTTCAATTGAATGTATTTGTCATAAATCTTCTCAAACATTTGAGTTGATAAAAAAAGTTCCCTGACTACTCGTATGTCAAATTTTTAATATTCCAAAAAATGACAGTATAGCTCAATCACTAACTAAATCAAAACCATAGCTACAATAGAAACTATAGTATAGTAGCATTCATTTTAAACCCATAAACATTACATACTATCAACAAGAATTTAAATAAAACAATAAAGAATTTAGGGTTATGTTCACGTGGCATTATAAACTTCTTGCACACTGAGGCTTTGTTATATACTCGAAGAAGTGCAATGGATTTGATCTTTTAGAAGATTATTTTTTAACCATAGAAATTGTGGGTAGATAAAGAGGGTTTTGGTTTTCTACCCATTCTCAATTTTAAGTCACGAAATATGGAAGATCTTAGATGTGCAAAACATCTCTTCAAATTTGAAGAGAATGAAAATAAATTATGGTATTACCTAAATGTAATCACAATTACTATTGAGTTAGTATCTTGTAGATAGTGTTGCATAGTGAGATAGGTCTGAAATCATAAAAAATTTCAACCTTCTCTTTCTTAGCTATGAGCGTTAGGAATGTATACATTAATCTCTTTCAGGAGGCACCCATATTTTATTACTCCTTCTAAGGCTTCTCCTACCTCATTGCCTATGAAGTGCCAACAATTTTGGAAAAATAGGGTCGAGAATCCATCTGGGCCCAGTGCCTTGTCTGATTGCATTTGTTTAACAACTTGTTCTATTTATGTCTTAGTAAATTTGGTAATGAGCATCTTGTTTTGTTCATCAGATATAAATTTAGGGATGTTTTCAAGGATTTGTTTTTAATGTATCAAATTTGATCCATCCCAATTATTTAGGATCTTCTCAAAATGTGTTACAACTGTGTCTGCAATAAGTTTAGGTTCTTCAACCCATGAGCCATTAGAATCCTTTATCTTAGTTATTCTATTCAAATTTCTCCTGAATTTAGTGCTATTATGAAATATTTTTGTGTTTCTATCTCCAACATCGAGCCAAGTCTCTCTAGACTTTTGACACCAAAAGATTTCCTATTTTGCTAGTATATCCTCATAGTCAATTTTTAGTTGTTTCTCTTTTAAGTAAAGTTCCTCGTTCATGCCTTTATCAAAGACTAATCTATTAAGGTCTTCCAATTCTTTTTCTATCTAATTTTCTCTTCAAAGACATTGCCAAAGCTACTTGTGTTCCATTACAATAGTTTATTTTTAATAGTTTTCATTTTTGTTACCAAATAGAATAGTTTAGACCTTTTGCCCATAGTGTCAATCCACCATTGTTTTATGAGTTTTAGGATATTCTAGTCTTTAAGCCACATTTGTTCAAATTTAAAAGAGCACCTTTTGGGTGGATTTTCCTCAATTATATTGAGATGTATAGGATAATGATCAGAGCCTGAGAAAGGTGTAGTTTCTTCTAGAAGGTTATACGGGAAATCTACCCATTTTCCCTTGAAGAGGAACCTGTCCAATTTTTCTGCAATGTTGTTGAATCCCTGTCTCTTGTTATTCCATGTGAATTTATCCTGCTTTATTTTAATTTTGATCTACTAATTCTTGTTAATCCAAGCTCTGAAGTCATTTGTTGCCACATATGTTCTTTTAGATCTACCACTCTTTTCTTTGGGATCTAGGACAACATTAAAATCCCCACAAATAATATAAAACTGATTAGGTATCATCTCAAGGAAATGCTCTACTTCATACAAAACTCTCCTCTTGTTGGTATTTTGGACGGGACCAAAAGTATTTATTAATATGAATTGTAGGTTGGACCTGATGCTTTTTACTCTTCTACACATCTAATTCCTATTGCCACTAATCAGTGAGAAGGAGACCCATCTCAAATCCCATAACACTGCTAATCCCCCAGATCCTCCCTTAGCCTGATTCCTCTTAATGTCTCAAATTCCCACCTTTTCCTTAGTGAGACCTCTTCTTCTTTGTTTAACTTAGTTTCTTGAAGCAACATAATTTCAAGTTTATTGGTGGCAATGCAACGCTTCAGAAGCCACTACTTATTAGGGGAATTAAGGCCCCTAACATTCCAAGATAAGAGTTTCATGGATATGTGGGAAGGTGCTTCCCCTTCCCTGCATTCAATAGAGTAATAATCTTGGGATGATCCCTTGTTAGACCATCCCTTTCTCTCAGTTCTGAGTGTGATTTTCTACCTCTTTTCTTAGTACTCTTAGCACAATCTAGTGTATCCTTTTCAAAATCTATCATTGCAATGCATGGTGTGGGCTTTGCACCCTCCATCTCCCTATTACCTAATTAAGCAATTTCCTCCTCCATCAACTCCCATGATTTCTCATATTGATCCAATTCTCTGATTTTGTTAGTGAGCCTCTCCTTTTCTCTATTTATTGCATCCATATTAGTCATGTCTTCTATTGTTTTATAGATGATCTCTTCCTGGACTTCATTGCAAAACTCTTCTACATGTATGCCTCTTCTAATGTCAAAATACCCTTCTTCTCTCCTAACATAATATTTTTCTTTGCAAGGTGTTTCTTCAATCATAATCCTAACTATTATTGTAGTATCATCATGGTAGGTTGTATCCTTTTCCGTCTGGTCCAAAGTTGTGGGAGAAACTAAATTTTGGTTGATGGCACCTAAAGTTGCTTCCTGATTGTCACTAGATTCCTTCTGCTAACCTTTGTTATTTTCATCCTCAATGATAAGGTCTTCTACCATTCCCTCCATAGCAATTTCAAAGGCCTCATTACATAGATGAACCATGCCTTCCTCTATATTCTCCTTACTTATGTTCTAGCTTCCTCTAGAATAGTCTTAGGATCCAAATTAGGCATTAAAGCTTCAAAGGTTGGGGGTTACACATTGTTGGATCAACATCTTGCTTACAAACTTGAATACCATTCGCATCTAGGGAGACTTCCATTACATTTTCCATGATTTCCCGTTTCGTTTCTTCCATAACCTCCCCTTCTTCTATTTCTCCCAAACCTCTTGGGTTAATGAAAAGTTCATTTTGGGCAGATTGGTTGAAACTTGTATGATAAATCCCCCCTTTACCATGTTCAAGTTGATGTTGACTTCATTGTTTGTCTTTGGGAAATATCTCGACTGGTCTTCTACAAGGGACCTCAGACTTAGTTACTGTTTTGTACCTAGCAAACCCTTTGAAAAATACATGTTTAACAACATATATTACATTTTTAGTTCTTAATTCAATAATTTTCAATGAGCTTATATTTATATCCATCCTTACTTATATAACAACACCAGAGTATGACATAAAATCTTCTTCAAACCTTACTACTTCTCCTAGCTGACTGCCAATATTTCTTATTATCTCTTTATTCATTAATTCTATGGGAAGATAAGGAAGCATAATCAATCTATCTACTTTAAATGATTTAAGATTGCTAGGGTTAAAGTTAGGTTGCTAATTCAAAAATATAAAATTGTGCCCTTTATAGCATGGGCCTTTACCATATAGGAAATCATTTTTGAGTTTAACACTATAGCAATCAATATAGAAAAAATCCTCAGATAGGATAGCGATAACTACCTTGCTCCTGTAAGTTTCTTGGAACTAGTTCACTGCCTCTTCCCCTGAAATGCCATGCCCGCACCCTCTCTCAAACAAACCAAAGTGTTTCAATGAGACCACATACCTTCAATGATAGAATTGCTAGTGTCAAGGGTGACCTCCTCTACATTTGGGGTATGAAGTAATTGTGTAGATGACCTATTTGGATTAGTTGGTGGAGGCATAGGAATCCTGTTAGGATGTGGAGCATCACGAATATGGTTTTGCCTAATATTTTCTTTTTGCATTGGCCTAATAGTAGTAGATTGAGTGCATGGAGGAGCCAGTTTTTGCACCGTAGGTCTAGGGTTTTGTTGAAATTGCCTTCGATAATGGTTTTGATTTTGATAATAATTATGACATACTATTAGGGGCTAGTTTTAGGAAACCCCCACATCTTTTTGTAGAGGAAGGAACCTATTGTTGCTCCAGAGTGTTTGAGCCATGAGATTTGACCGGATCTGAACATACATGGGTGCAGGTTGAGGGTTTTGTTGTCCCAACACCGCTTTGTTCGAGCTAGATGCAAACTTTGGCATTTTTTAAGTAATTGGGATTACCCACATCCTCAAAACCTCCATTTTTTTCCCTTCTCATTTCTGTCATGATCCGCTCGACCCTCCTGGTCTTTCTATTTTTAAACAATTGCCATGCCGGTTCCTCAATTTTTTTAAATTTTTTTTTTTGTTGGGGGGGGGGGCAACTCCTATGTTTTTTTTAGCCAACATTCTACCACGAGTTATGAATCATATTTCCTATCCTAGATTCAAATGTGTTTCTATGTTGCCAAATCATGTTTTTTGTTCCTACATTTTTTCGCATTCACATTTGTTGCTCCATCTTTTTAACCCAATATTATTTTATGAGTCTCTAATGTATAATTGTTTATTATTTATCATTCATTTATAGTATTTTTTTGTTTTATTTATCAATTTTTAAAGTAGAGTTTTTGTTCTTCATATTATTATTTTTTATTATCTTCAAACTTTCATTTGATTATATAATGAATTGAAATGAAATTATTTTAGAATTTTATTATAGTGTATGAAAAAGGGATTCTTAAAATTTTAGTTTTAAATTAAAATATAATATTACTTTATAATTTTATTTTATTATTGATTTTTTATTATATATATATATTACTTTATAATTACTTTTTCATAGACAATAAATTTTTTTTATTTATACAAATTTTAAATAAATATTTTATTTTTATATTAGTTTTTTTTCACATTTGATTCAATAATATTAATTAATCAATAAAATATTTCAAGATGTTATGCTAGACTATTGTGATTATAATGATAGAATCTTTCCCTCCCCCTCTCTCTTATTATTCCTACCTTTACCTTTCTCTCTACCTATCCCTATTGCAAAAACAATACAATCCTATTCTTAAGAGAGATTATATTCTAGATTGAAAAGTTTTGTTTTAGTTATGTTTGTAATTTGTATAATTAATTGTAAATGAGGGCACACTAATAAAAAGTTACAAATAAATAGTTCTTAAGGAGTGGGGAGGTCTAAATGTACCAATAGACTGTATAATACTATAGTGTTACAAACATTACAAATATTTAAGTTTTAAAATTTATTTTAATTATTTAGATATTATAGTGTTACAAACATTAAAAAGATTTAGGTTTTAAAATTTATTTTAATTATTTAGATATTACTATTTTTATGCCGTAGGTGTTCCCTGTCTAAATCTAAGGGTTGCAACTGGTGGAATGGGCAATGACCACCATTGGGACAATCTTACCCGTCCATAATTTGATAAGGGAGATGATGATCTTTTCTCTTTATGGCAGCAAAGAAAAAGACAACTAGATAGGTATTTATTGAAAGTGATGGCGATATGAAAGAACAAGACACCCCTGCAACCAATCCCCCGGCTATCCATCACCTCCTGGAAAAATGGGAACATTAAAGAGAAGACTGTTGTCAATCAAATTACGCACCGACTCATATTATCATTTACTATGCACCGACTCATGAGTTATACCACCTAGTGTACAGAGTAGGTGATTGTTCGATGCCTTTAATACTACAAAGCTACCTTTTCATCATATTAGCCGCCTTAGAATTTGTTAACTGCCTTCATAGTCTGTAAAAAGATTGTGCCATAGAACACTTATTGTTTCACATCCGTTTATGCACACCCAAGTAAAAAGGCTTGAAGTTCCAAATTTCTACAAGCATCAGTTTGAAGGTTCTACATTACACAAGTGAGTACTTAGTAAAGGATGCATACTCTGTGATTTTTTAATCTTTTTTGGTTACGAATAGCTCATATAAACTATTTCAATTACTTAATCTGAAATATTCCCCACGTTCTTTTTAATTTGTATTCTTGAATTCGTAAAATTTATAGTAACATGGCAGACTCAAATGCACCAGAGCAACAGGATCGTGGGCTTTTTGGGAAACACAAAGCAGAAAATATGGCTTAGCAGCATAAAGGAGGAGGTTCGATAGACAAGATAAAGGAGAATATTCTCAGACAAAAGAAAGAAGAGCAAGAGATGGATGCTGAGAAACAAGACAAGGGAGGTATGGTAGAAAGTTTAGGTTTTATATCTTATAGAAGAAAAAGACAAGCAGTAGCTTATTTTAATGTTTAATATGATATATTTTATGTTCAGATGCGTCTGAATGAGCATTGGGTACTTTATATTTACGCTTATATGATATTAATAATAAGGGGACGTTTATGTTCTTGTAATGGTGGAGAAATCTACTAGGCTGGAAGCATTCGCAGATGTGGCTGTGGATATTGCTCTGCCCATTGTATTTCGAAAATTAAAAAAGTTTCCAAGTTTAAGAATTATATTGTTTCATTCAGTTCTGAAACTCTCAATTTAACTGATCATGCCTTTGGTAGTTGGAATGCTGAAACTTGGCGTCTTGTTCTTAAAATTGCATTAAAGATACATGATTACCTTTAGCAGGAACCATGGAGGTTCTATTTGATCTTTCCTTACTCGCACCTTGACCTATTTTTGAAGCTATCCTTAGTGGAACATTTTTCACATGAATAATTGTAAGAACTTACCAAATTATGGCATTCACCTCGCAGGCAGAATCATGTTCCAAATCTCCCATGACGGTAGAGGTACCTGTTGGATGCTTGCAAAAATGACAGAGTTTCACTTTACACATGCCAATTGCATTTTCTTGAAAGTTTAGAAAGTGTGGAGCTTAGATATGCAACCCTTCCTAAACTTGGCGTTATAAATATATTCATTTGGAGCATTACACGTTGAAGAGAGAGATAAGGGGGAAAGCGTTGCAGAAATAACTTGAGGGGAGAAGAGAGAACATAGAAGATAAGAGAAAATGGGCACAACACAGTACTGCTACTGGGTGCTGTGGGGTTTAACAATTCAATGGATACAAGGCATACCTGACCCCTTTCATGGTCTCATGTCATCAGCAACACTACTAAAGATACATTTTAATACTTATTTCCAAGGATCTGCTCCCACAGATTGTGGAGGAGCTTGAAGAGGTGAATGGGTTTTCTCTTAGCCCTTGCACTGCAATCACTCTAGAGTGAAAGGAAGAGATGAGTAAGAATAAGAGCTAATGAATCTGTTGAAACTGAAGGACCTGCTCCAACCTTGTTCACTGCAGATACAATATTTGGTACATAATCTGCAATACAGATTGTGTTATTTAAACCATAAGGTGGTACATTAGTAGCAGGTTGGAAGCCTTATGCAAATGGTGTGTTATTGAACTCTACTCAATTTTAAAACCAATAGAGAAAAATGAAAATGGCAAAGAACTTAAAAGGACGCGTGGACTTTAGAAACACATCTTTATTGACACGTTACATTCACAAGTATGACATGCTTCCAGATGTACATTTATTTGACATGATAAATAAACTATTTTGGTTTAATCTTATTTGTTCTACATGCCCTCTACATGCAGGCAACCAACATACATGTATGCTAATTAGGCTGGTTAAGTGACTTCAAACACCGTTAGTGAAGAGTAAAGATGCATAGGGTATTTAAAATAATTGAACAACTCGCCTTTAAGCATAAATGGAAAGTTGGATAGCTCTCTATTTGCGGATAGGAGGTAGTTATTATAACTACCCAATAAACTAAGAAGCATGTTAAATGCAATAGGGTGTGGACATCCTTAAAAGCATGTTAAATAGAGATTTTTGTCACACATTATCAAAACTATTTTACTACTAACATCCAATAATCTCAGAAATTTTACTATGGCGTGGAAGCAAATACAAAGATTGAACTTTTACAAAATGCCTAACAAATAAAGGTGGTCATATGGATTGCAATAATCGTAGGATATGTGCAATTTAGATTTGTTGAAAAGGCTTAGAAATTTTGAGTACAAATATACTTGGGAAGTTGCTCTAACATCGACTAAAGTTATTTTTAATGATTTGATGGTTGTTCATTCCTTGAACCAAAGCTCATAAGTTGTAAGATCCCAGCTCAACTTTTGAGTGTCATGTCAAATGAGACTTTTACAAATACATTAAGACATACCAAACAAACCAAATCGCTAATTCACTTAGAATGCTCTTGTATCACATGCCCTTGTTTTTTATAATTAAACTTGATGTTCTATCAATAGAGCTTTTGATTTACTCAACTTGCTTATCATTTTGATCTAATAGTTTTTTTGTGGGTCATGTTTAGGACACATACTTCTCCATTCAGTCATTTGTTGCCCACACAACATCATTCGCGAAATGACCAACCACTTGATCTCATATACTACATGAATGCTTGCAACTAATGGACCACAAATTTCTCTAATTGACCTTCCAAACCTCTACTGCGTACCCATTGCACACCAAAGTGCGATTGCTAGTATAAATAATAAATCTAATTTCTTCCTAATTAACCTTCCACACCTGTTGGCAGATCCATTGCACACCTAAGCGCTATTGCTGGTAAGTTATTAATTTTAATAAGAGAGCGCATCCACGTCACTTCTCCATAACGGTTAGAGGTAGTAAAAGACAAAAGAAGTTGCTGTTCTAGTTCGATCCTTCAAGCTTCCTACAACCAATCAGCTTTTAGGCCTCACTATCCAACGGCTGAAAACTCATTGTGATTTTTGCCACGGATCGTGTGTAACGGACGAATCCGACGGTCCAGATAGATTTGGATGACAGATTACTTGCTATAAAATAGTAAAGCGTCACTTAAAGTTTTCCATCATGATTTGCCATCTGTTCAATTCAATTTCAACCGGGCAACCAGTTTTTTTGAAGGAGAAGGAAAAATGTCGGGAAGAGGAAAAGGGCGGCAAGGGTTTGGGGAAGGGAGGAGCAAAGAGGCACAGGAAGGTTCTTCGCGATAATATCCAGGGCATCACTAAGCCTGCCATAAGACGCCTTGCCAGGAGAGGTGGTGTTAAACGTATCAGCGGCCTCATTTATGAGGAAACCAGGGGTGTTCTCAAAATCTTTTTGGAAAATGTGATCAGAGATGCTGTCACATATACTGAGCATGCACGGCGTAAGACCGTGACGGCCATGGATGTTGTTTATGCCCTCAAGAGGCAGGGCAGGACTTTATATGGCTTCGGCGGCTAATTATGGCTGAGATTTAGAGGTTTAAAGATGCCCTCAGAGGTTTGAAGATTGTTAAACCATGTCTGCTTTTTTTTTTTCGGCTGCATGGGGTTTAATGAAATGTTTGTTTATTTGATCAATGATATTCGGTCTTTATAAAAAAATTTTGTTGTCAAAGGAATGAAAGGCGCAGGGCAGCAGGGTAGGTTGGTTTAGTAGGATTAATGTATCGGATTAGAATTGAGAACATTGTTTATCATGATAGCAACCTATAGCAGAGATGTTGGCTTCAGGATCTACAAGGATCTGCAAGCTGAACGGTTAATCTCAGCTTGCAAACAAATGTGATGCACTAAAATACAAGCGTATTGTCACAGATATTGTGCAATATCAGAATTTGTTTGTCCTGATGCATGTTTGTTACGGATCACACAAGTTGCAGATAATTTAATTTAAAAATTCCAGGCTTGAACAATTCTTTATGGAAAATATATATTTATTCAGAATCCTAAATAAATAGACAACAGTTTGTCTACAACTTGACTGTTATTCAGACCAATCTATTCACCAAAGCAATGTTACGCTGTGAGCATAATTCTCTTTTGGACAAACTAGTTTTATGTAGAGGTTATATAAACAATTTTTCCAATAAGCAAACTTTAAACAACAAATTTAAAATTATCTTTAGAGAAACTATTGAATCCGAAAAGTTTTATCTTCTTGAAAATTGTTTATTATTGTTTATTAGTAACAACTCTCAGCTCCAAACCCTCAATTTGCAGCAACCGGGGCCTCAATCGCTTAGACACTTCAAACTACTAGATTAGATTAAAATAATTTAAACAACACTGAACAATCAAAGATGGATGAATTGTCCCGTAAAGCGAAAGAAAATCCCAAAGATAGAAAAACACAAAAACCCTAGCAAAATGTACATAACAAATCTGCCCACAAGCCAAATTAAACTTAATGAAAATCTTGTTTAGATATTCTGCTTCATTGTCTCATTGGGGAGAGGACCTAGTAGTTGAGCACCTGTTTCTCAAAATCTTATGTGGAAATTTCAAATCACTACCATTTTTTCTTTACAGTAGCTCACTTGGTGAGTCTCTTGCTTATAACTAAGATTTCAGAGCCACATAATCAAATATGATGCCACTTCAGCATACTTTTTGCCAAGATGTCCAAAACAACCCAAAAATACTAATCATAATGAATTAGGGACCCCAATACTTGTGCAGCTGATGTGGCATCACACCATTGGCTGCTTTTTAAAACAAAGGGCACATTTCATTCATATATGGGTAGTCATCATTAGTAATAATAATTTTAAAGTCACAACTATTTGTACAATGTTGTCAAAAATATTGGATATTAAATCAGCAACTATGGGTATTAAGTTAAGAACTACCATCACAACCATTGGAACATGTTCAAGTAATGGGTCCTCTCTTGTAGTCTTATTAAAGCCTAGAACCTAATTCTCTCTTAAGGCAAGAGAATAATTCCAATGGATCATGACAAACAACAATACACTCTTCAAGGCAAGGGAAAAATTCCAATGGATCATGACAAACAACAATACAAAAGATCATGAACTCATAACAAATGATAAAAAGAATAATATATTATAGTGATAGGAAATTGAGAAAAATAAAATTGTGGGAAGAGGGGGTTAGAAATAACTAGAAATTGCTTATTGAAAAAGTGACATGTTTTCACCTTTTTTTCATTTTTATTTTATTTTTATATATAATATAAAATAGTAACATATGAGAAGTTGAAGTTGAATAGTTTTTATATATAATATAAAATAGTAACATATGAGAAGTTCAGAGCATAATTAAATCTATACAAATTCAGAGATACTCAAGAAAGTGAGCCTCCTTTCTCGATATTTATATAGATGACCAAAATAAAGATTTGAAAGTCCAGTAGATGCTATATCCCTATGCTAGAAAAAACACTAAAATTGTATGCTGAAAAACAAAAGGAGCCAGAGAGATGGCATAATATTAGTTTTAATTTGAAGTAGAGGAAGAGTTTTGCTCTGAACTTTTAAAGGAAGAATTTTGTTTTTTCTCTTTTTCATCTTGGGACTCAGGATGGGATTCCTAGTCCATTGGTTCATCCTTAGGCTCCTTCTGAACATTTCATTTCCTATCTCCCAAGGAAACGTAACAAAGTGTAAACAAGTCACTTGCCGAAGAGCCTTGGCAATCAAGCAGCTTTTGAAAATAAATTTTTAACTTTTAATGTCGTCGTTGGAGAGGTGGGTTTATGGACCTATTTGTGGCTGCTAGATTGGCTAACTCATCGGCCTTAGAGTTACCTTCATGGAAAATGTGATTGACCGTTATAGATTCAAAACTCTTGGTTAATTGCAAAATAACTTCCAAAGAAGTTTGTAGGTGCCAATTAGATGTCGCCCTTGTTTTTACAATGTTTATGGTTATCATGAGTCTCCTTCAATTTTCAATTTTCTCAGCCCTAGCTCATGTGCTAATGCAAGACCATATAATAAAGCTTTGAATTTTGCCATATTATTGGTGTCTTCTTCCAAAGGTTTAGCCAATTCTGCTATGACTTTACCTGCTGATGAATGTATAATGCAGCCGGCCCCCGATGGCCCTGGGTTTACTTTTGAGGCTTCATCAAAGTTGAGCTTGAACCAACCCGGAGATGGAGGCATCCAGCCACAGGAAGCTCTCTGAGTATAATTAGCTTTGCAACTTTTGCTTATTGTGATTGGGGCTTTTAGTCCATACCATCTCTTGATCATTTGGTCATCCCAGTATGTGTAGTACTTGTGATTTCTTTTTTATTTGCCTACAGTTTACTTTTCAGATTTATTTGCAACGAAAATGACTAAAAATTTGATTTAAAAATAATATTTATTAGCTCCACAAACTGTGCCACAAAAAATGAAGAGTTGTTAGCAAAAACAACCTAAGCAGCAGCATGGGTATATGTTATAAGTTCTACTAAACTTTTTTACAATTGTAAAATAGCATCATACATTACTTGAATTTCTTTCCTTCTTAAGCTACAAGCAAGTCTCAAAATTAGATACCAACTTGTGATGTGAAAATGCATTTCATCCAAGGTATACTACTTACATGTAGGAAGAATGAGCATGCACTGTGAAGCGTAGTTTCAATTTTTCCATTGATAATCCTACATATTTGCTAAGTGCATCCCTATAGTGGCCTTGCAAAAATGGATGGAACATGGAACGAAAACAAAACTTAACATACATGCTCCTGTGAAAAAATATCTTGAAAAAAATATGTTTAGATAATGAATCTCACATGTCCCAGCAGAGACATTATACAAAGACACATTATACATGTCTCTGAAACAAATGTGTTTTAGATAATGAATCTCACATGTCCCTGCACATACATTATATGAAAGTCTGGCACATGCTCTTAACATAATACAAGACAAGGTTATAAAATCTCCAATTTGAAGTTTCCTTGGATAGCTATGCTTATACTTAGTCCTAAACTTTAATCCTACCTTAAATTTTTTAGGAAAACAAACCACAAGTAAATTGGATCCTAAACTAAATGCTGCCTTAAATATGAATGAAAGACAAAACGAGAAAAAACCTGTTAGGATCATCTAGATTGTATGACATCTCACACTCGCAGTTGCTGAAAGTAGTAATTTTTGTTTAATTTTGGGAATTTGGAATAAGACATCAGATATACTCAGAGAAAAGTATGTCCTAGTAAAAACTAAAAGGCTCAATTAGAACACTCACACTGCCACCGTCTGGTAGGAAGCCACCTGTAGCAGCGTTATATTCAAAACCAACATTGTCAAGTTTTGTGTAATTTTTGAATGTGTGCACTCTGGATATCATAATGATCAGAAATGATCTATCCCTTTTCTCCATGAAATTGTCTTCAGTCCACCAATTGAGTCTTTTGAACGATAATACCAACGCACATGAGCTTTGACATTCTTTTGAAGATAAATATCTTTCCTGTAGTCAAATGAAATGGTTTGTTAAAAAAATTGAAGCACAATTCATATTCTTAGAGATGCTTTACAAAGTTCGTCTGTATAAGCTCTATGTATGCAAGAAAAATATTTAAGACAAGGTATGAGTAAGTGATCATCTCAGTCCAAACCAATTGTGGGCATGAATATTGAAAGCATGACCAAACTAGAAGTACATGCCACCAAATCAATAGACACAGTGTTATCCTGGGATCAATTGAAGACAACAATGAACAAATGACTCTTGAAGCAAAGTGAAAATGATCATTTCAAGGATGAGTAAGAATATTCAATTATAGACCAATAGACACTGTGTGAACACCAGCATAATGGATATCAATAACACAAACCATACAAAGGAGGAAAACATTAGATGTTCAACCTGTATTATGCACCTCGAACAAACTAGAAAATAAACCATGAACTCTTATATAGAATGCTAATGATGAAACCACTCTGCAATCTTTAAACCACCAATGATCTTCAGCTACCTAAACAAAGACAATGATCTTTCACTCCTTATTTAACCAGACAAGTAAAGCTTGGTGATGACAGTCTAACAATGCTATTGGAAAAAAATTGGCAGCAAGGTGATGAAAGAAGAAATATCCCTATGTTCTAAAAGTTTTAACTAAAATAAAAGCATTAATACAAATAGGATTAAGCTAAGGTGAATATTTCATAAAAACGCCAAGACTGTATTCGTCCCCAAGGATGATGGTTTCATTTGCCTTGCGAAGTCTATCTCTGGCATACCAATGTTTTGCTCACGTTTTGCCTCTGTTCTGCCCTGTTAAACGTGGAATTGATGCCCCTGTTCTCCATGTTTCCATTGCAAACACATAGTTGTGACATGGAATAGCAGTTGAATGACATAAGTTTCTGAACGTTTTGAATGTGACAATTGATATCTTTCATATAATGAAAGAAAGAGGCTTGTTAAAAAACTGAAAAATAATTCATAATCTTGACATGCTTATGAAGGTCTCAAATGAACTATAAATCCTATAAACCTAGTTAAGTTTTTATACAATATATTTTCAATTTTAAGAAGTGTACATTATTTTTCCAATCATGGTTGGAACAATGAAAAAATCAGATTTAAAAACTATGTTAAAATACCCAAACTAACTTGAAATTGAATCACTTTTGCATAATAGTTTGCAAATCATAAAAACGATAAATAATGAAATTAGTAAATTGGAATGCATTCAGGCCCCTAATTCTGACATGATATTCTTGTTTTGAACTTAAAATGTGAGTGTGAGAATCAATTCTAAGATATTTCATAGTTTAGAATGTAGACTAAAACTAGTTCTTAATTCCATGAATAACATCATAAGTTGTATGTTAATATTTTTATGTATTATGTCCTACTAAGACTCAAAATATAGTATCATATGATTACCGCTCTAACAATAGATAAACTTATGACTTTAGAGTCTAGACCTAAAACTTCAATTTATAGGTCAAATAGAAAACATGGAAACCCTTTCTCTATGTTTTATAAACACAAGTACAAAATAAATGTTTATAAGTTTTTTTTTTGACATTTCAATAAGTTTCTCAACAGATATGGCATATGGGATATGAGAAAAGAATGGTCCAACATTTCCTGAAATAGGAATTTGCAAGAAAAGCTCCAAGAAGGGGAAGCATAAATGCAACACATTAACATTTTTTGCAGCTGTAGTAGTGTTGTTGCAAAAGTAGAGGCTTAAACTAGATGTTTTAATAAAAAAATAATTCAAAAGTGAGTCAAAGTTAACCAAATTTCTCCTCAAATATGACATTTGGTTAACCAATGTTCGTAAAACCTTGTGCTTGCACGTATCAAAGTTATTGGGAAATGCCTAGTAGAAAGTCAAATGTGGGTCTATGAGTAATACACTGTTTACTAAGGCTTAGGAATCTAGAATGAGGATTGAAATCTCTATGATTTATCACATAGGCTTAATGCTATTAGTGTGCTAGAATTAAGAAAATTTAGAAATAATGATGATTAAGAATGTTCAATCATTTCAAACTATATGAACCTTGTATTCACATGAATGATTAAGTACATACAATATAATACCAATATATACACAAACATAACACAAAGAACCAAAAAAGAAACATGGACAACATGAACAGGACCATAACAAACACATAACAAATAACCCCAAAAAATATGCACAAAGTGAACAAGAACATAAAAAACAAAGTCAGAAGAACATTAAACAAGGAAATAAAGTACTTTAATCTTCTAATTATGAATATGAAGAACATAAATAATGGAAGGAAGGACAAAACTTAGAGAAAAGTGCTCAACTTACAATATTTTCTTCTTTGCAACTCTTTTGGATACCTCTGAGCATACTTCTTCACATTGTTACCCTTCTTGCCTCATTCAAACTTCACCATGCACAGAGCATGATGATAGTTAAAAAAGAAAAATGCAAGCACATAAAATTAAAATGAAAAGAGAGGTATGGCCATGCCACAAAAGAAAAAAAATATAGAAAAGGAACAATCTACCTTTGCTTGTCATGAAATAAATTACCTTATATATAAAAGTGAAATTGTGTTTTTTTTAAAAAAACGGTATAATGGAGAAATAATGGGTGTTCTTTTTTTGAAACAGTAAAATGGAGAAATAATGGGTGTTTTTTTTTGTTGAAAGTGTCCTAGAATTCATAAAATATTGAACTCGGCCCCCTATGAACATGAATGGGCATGATGCTAAAAATAATGTTCTTCCACTCTTCCTCTGAGATTGTTTGTAGAAGCTCTATAATGTCAAATTTTCCATCTCTAATTGTCCTGCTAGGACTAAAAACCAAATATGAAGTTGCATTTGCAGGGAAATGCCATGAATATTGATAGTAAGTAGTGAAGGGTAGAAAAAAATAGGGAAGCAACCTACAACAAGAGAATCAAATACTGATTTGCGAGTAGGGTTGTCACTACTGGGATGCACACAAAATTCAAAGGTCATGAACAACTTCACTATTGCTTCTAGTCTACCTAGTTGTTTTCCACTTTCTTCTCTACAATAGTCATAACTCGTCTCCAAACCCTTAATTTGCAATAATAGGGACCTCAATTGCTTAGACACTTCATACTACGCTAGATAGTTATGTACATTATCTGCTCCCACATATATTTCACATGTAGAACAACTTTCTTTGAAATAATTCTAAATTCTAGAGCACATAGAGATGCTCCTCAACATAGTCTTGTTTATCACATAATTACATTCTAACAATATGCTAGATACTTTGATAGTAGTGCATTCTATGATGTTGATATACGAGAATGCATTTAACAGCCACCTGCAATGCCAATCAAAGGCGGACAAAATATTTTGCATTAGAAATTTGGTTAAAAAAATGGTAACTTATTCATAATACATAGTGAAAAATAAATTTATGGATAAAATCTTAGCATTTTGATTGGATTCAAAGGATATAAATTAATCAAAGTTTAATGATCACTGCCTTCGCTATAGTTCCTTGGTAGGAACTAATAAATTACAAGTGAGGAAATGATTTAAATCATACTCTTTCTCAGCCATTTCTCTAAGCTCAAGTGTAGTATCTGTTCTTATTAGTCTAAGTGTAATATGTGTTCTTATAAGTTTAATGAACCACAAGGAGGGCTTAATCGATAGCTTCCTATCAGAGCCTTTGTGTATTGCTCCTATTTCATATTACTGCTGATGCCTGGCACATCCAACAACCAATTCAATATAGAATTTAAAGTTATTTGATTTTGAGTGTTTGGCATCTAAAAAACATATAGCTGAAAACTACATAGCAATACATTTCTCCATTTGAGTTACCAAAGTCTTAATTTAATCTTGAGGAATGATATTATAGTTGGAACATCATTGGGTCTTAAAAGTTAGAAATGATATTATGGGTCTTAGAACAACACTCTTCATCTTCAAGGTCTAATGTTTAGTCATAGAAAGAGAAATAGAGGATATTAATATACATTTAGTACGACTATATTGAACTAATTGTGAGAAATCTTTCTTTCCCTTATGCTTTGAGTCCCATTTAGTCTCATGTTCCGTTTAGATTCAAAGATATTATTAGAGTTATGGTGTAGAGTTTACATCTTATATAGTACAAAAACATTGTGAGAATGGACATCTTTCTTTCTCATATGCTTTGAACTTCATTTAGACTCAAGATTGCGTGTGAGAAAATAGTGAGCCTAATAGAATGAAATAACTAAATATAATACTCAACAACACCACTCAAATAAACATATAATGATTAGACCAAAAGAAAGCATAAAACATAGAAGGGTTTGCAAACCTTCACAAAACCCATGTAGCTTCCTTTGTTGGGTAGATTTGTCCAAGATAGTTGAATGTGTGCTCACAATGTATGCTTCAAGCTTCAAATGCTATGCAAGATTTTGGCATTGTTATGATACTTTGCTATAATTTTAGGCTCAATGTGGCATTTAACTTTACTTGGATGGTAGATGATTTATGAAATTATATTTAACTCTCAATTTATAGAGTTGAGGAGGGTTGAACAGACAATCAAGATTGAATGGTGAAGAAGGGTTAGGATGCATCTAAGAGAGAACACATGGATTGTGCTTTCTCAAATGCATCTCATTTTGCCAAGTGTCACAATGAGAGAGGGTGAGAGGACATCGGGGATTGGTAAGATATGCCATAAAAGCAGATCTTGTGTCAAATCCCAAAGGTCAACCCTTGAGGAATGTGACCATTTTGGAAAGTGGGAAGGGATTTGGAGAATGTGAAAGGTGTTGGAGGATGTGAAAAATGAATTAAAACTTCTTTTGGAGGGGACACGTGTGAAAGAGATCCATGTGGGTCCTTACACATGTGATTGGAGATTGAGATCATTGATGTGACAAGAGTTGACTTGGGTGGCTAAACCAAGTTGATTAGGAATGAGATTAGGTGGGAGATTATGATTAATTAGTGGGAAAGTGGGATATTTAAAAGGATGTGATGGGAGGACAAAGAATGGGTGGGGAATTAAAAATTCATTTTAATTCCAACTAGGAAGAAATAGATTAATAAAGTAAACAAAGTTATTTACTTAATTAAATGAAGGGTATAACACAAGTGATATTTTTAGGATTGTGCAAGTGGGTGAGGGGAAATGGGATTTTTGAATTAATTTAAATTCAAAACAGAGGAAAGGGGATTTAAATAAACACATGAATGTATTTATTTAATTTAGAGAGATGATATTATAGGAGAATTAAATTAATTAATAAATGCCTAGGAGGAATATAGACAAAAAGGCAGATTAATTAAATAGATGAATTATTTAATTAATATGATGGCTTTAGAAGAAGGGTTAGTATGCTTTAGTTTGATCGAATGTTTAATGATCAAATTAATATGTCTATAGGGGTATTATGAGTTAACAATGCTAAAATCAAACATAATATGATTAAACATAATAATAATCAAGTCAATTGAACACTTGACTCCAAAATCTTGTCACTAAGTCAAATAAGATTTGGATTTTAACCCTTATATATTTGATCACATACTCTATATATGTGTTCCTTAATATTAATATTTCTAATATCCTAAAATTTTCTTATTCATGGGTGATCGCACAATAGTGGGTTACACTTTCACCCACAAACGAAAAAATAACTTGCCAAAAACAAAATGGCAAGCACCTTCATTTAAACAAGGGTGTTTGAATGAACATGGAAACACCCTTCATTTAAACACCCTTGTTCGAATGAATATATAACTGCATAGGCCTACAAATGAAGGCATTTATGGTGGTTATTTTTTTGTTATATTTTTAGGGGCTCGATTAAACACCCCCTTTGAGAAAACCCCTATTGAACCAAATTATTTTTGGAAAAATGTATATAAGCCCAAGATGACAATTACTTTGTCACTTTCTTTTTGGCAATCTGGGCTCGATAAGGTGTTAGAAAAAATCTCGTTGGAAAAGTTTGGTTGACAAAGCTCGTGCATGTGCTACAACACCCACCAGTTCAACTCTATTATACCAAGTGCACAAAATTCTTCCTTTGCTTGTTCAAAATTGCTTGTATGTTCTTTTTTTTGAAGTTATTTTGTTTATTTAGATTTCTTATTGAAATTGTTGGTATTGAGGAAACACTGAGAGGGGGGTGAATTAATGTCCAGTTCTTTTTGAATTTATTAATCTGATTTCTTAATGATGGCATATTCTAGGGGAAATTATTTAATTGACCTAAGTGGGGACCTAGGTAATTATTTTTCCCTTAGCCTAAACATTGGTACTTTATTATTAATCCTTTATTATGATTATCTTAATCTTCTAATGTAAATTTATTTGTTTAAATAAACTTTGGTAAGCATTATGTTTTGAATTAAAATATAATAATTTAAATTAAAATATTAAAAAAATTATTAATTTTAAATGAGTATTAATTTTGTAATCCTAGGTTTCACATAGGGTTATTTTTATTTTATTATTTTATTATTTCCTTGTGAATCCTACCCTATGTTAGTAACCCAGTTCACATTTGGAACCGTTAGGGTTACTATCGCCTTATGATTTAATTATTTAATTAATTAAACCTTTTTGGGTGAGTTAACCCAACCTTTGATCTTAATCTACTCATCAAGTTTAATTTACCATATTATTATATTCTTTTTATTAAACACTATGTTTGAACCCTGTTAGGATTTCTTAGAGGCCTAGTTAGGGTTTCGAGTTATCTAATGTAGTTTCCATTCAAGGGATGTTGGCAAGCCAACGCTTGCCATGCTAAGTGTTCCTTAGTATGTTATCCTAGTTGACTTTTGTGCTATTAGAAAAAATTATTGATGTGTTTTTGCCCTAATTTTGGGCATGACATTTTGGTATCAGAGCTAAGTTTCAACTCTAGGAGCCTAAAGCCATTGCATTTTCAACTCATTACTTGTTTTAACCCTTGTGTAGGATGCCTTGAGTCACGCGTAATGGTCACCAACATGGATGAGGTGCTAGGATTTCCTACATGATAGTAGAGGATGTTGAGCAAATAGAAGAGGGAGTAGGTGGTGAGCATGGGCCTCCTCCCATGCCACCACTGGATCCCAACTAGGATATTCTGAATGCACTTCATAATCTTGCTGGGATTATCACAGGTAGATTGCCTCTAGGGGATTAGAAGACTGAGGCTTGAGAGTGGCGTAGGGGCCCTCCTCCTAGACATGTTGAGGGACAAGAAGATCATGAGGGTGTGCCAGTTCATATGCTAGAGCCACCGCTAGAGGTAGTGCAATGAGCATCTTATGATGCAAGGCATTAGATTAGGGAGCTTCTTTTCCTTCAACCACCACCATTCACATGATCTATATATGGGATTGAGGCTGAGGTATGACTCTTAAGCCTTAAGTGTTGCTTTGGGTTGTGTCCATATGAGAGAAACCTAAAGGAACACTTTGCTGTATACATGTTGAGAGGGACTGCTTCTACATGGTGGAGGCAAGAGGAGTATAAGAACCACTTGGTCATTGATACCCTCTCCTGGGAGACATTTTTAGAGAGGTTTAGAGCTAGATATATGTCAGAGCATTTCACGCAGTGCTAGATTGATAAGTTTCTTGACCTTCAACAGAGGGGTCTCACAGTGGCTTAGTAAGAGAGCAAGTTTCTTGAGCTCCTTCAATATGTTGATTACATGAAGGATGAGAAACTACAAGTCAAATGATTTATTAAGGGGTTGAAACACACTATTTCAGATAGAGTGCACATGGCACCTCTAGGAGATCTTCAATACACTATAGAGAGGGCCATGATAATAGAGGAGATCCATAATAGATCTCATGATGCACGTGATAGGTCTCAAAACCATAATCTTGCACCTCAGTCTTTCAGCTTTCAGAGGCTCCATTGGAAAGGGAATTAGAGGCATTCATCAGGATCCTTTAAAGTCCCTTCTGGGAAGTCCCAGTGCTTCACCTCCCGGTGCTTCACCTCTGTGAGCATCACCTAGATCCAATAAGTGCTAAGTGTTCCATTTCATTCTCATGAGAGATGGGTTTGGTGAACCACTACTCATGAATCATGGGTCAATGAGTTTGACTAAAAAAAACTACACAGTTAAATCCTGATAGCAATATCACAAGTCACAACAGAGTCAGAGGTAGAGGCCTCCTCAGGGATCCTAGGCCAAGCAGTGGTAGTCATAGGGATCTAGATGAGATTAGAGATCATAGACGCATTATGTACCTCCATCTAGGACTCAATAGTCCTCTGGAGATGGTTTCAGTAGATCTAGCATGATAGGGAGACAACAACAATCCATGCCACAAGGGATTCATATTTTGGCACGAGGCCCATATTACACTTGTGGTGCTATGGGACACATTGCTAGAGATTATCCAACAAGTCGATCAACTGGTAGTTAGAGGGAAACCACTTTAGAGCCTATAGTGGGAGACATGGGGAGATCTCATCGAGTATTTTTAGTAGTTGATAACTGCTAGGATGAGCACCAAGATACGATTATTGAGGCTATAGGTCGGATTGGAGGTAGTAGTATTTCCATTCTCTTTGATTTAGGAGCTACTGATTCTTTCATTACTCTTTTTATAGTGGAGCATTGCGGGCTAGTGGAAACTAGGAAGGATGTGAGTTGGGAGGTTGAGTTATTCTTGTGTGATAGGGTGTCAATTAGTTCCTTGGTGTGTCAGATGTAGATAGGGGACATGACAATAATAGTTGACCTCTGTATCACATCTCTTGGATCCTATGATGTTGTTCTTGGCATGGATTGGATTTATGTCCATAGCACCAAGATGGATTGTAGGTAGAAGATAGTTGAGTGTGTGGATGATTTTGGTGTATCCTTAGTGATTTTAGGAGTTCAAAGACCCATATCCCTTTGTGTGATTTATGTTATGCAGCTTAAGCGGTGCATGATAAAGGGGTGCTAGTTGTTCTCTATCACTATTAGTGACAAAGAGAAGGAGGTGGAAAAGGATCCTTCTCTCGATGACCATCCCTTATTGCAAGAGTTTGGAGACATTTTTTCCTTCAGAGCTAGCTAGTATGCCACCACCTAGAGTAGTTGATTTTCATATTGACCTTGTGCCAGAACCTGAGACTATATCTCAAGCACCTTACAGGATGACTGCCCACAAGCTCAATGAGCTCAAGATTTAGTTGGAGGATCTCTTGGAGAAAGGGAATATTCATCCTAGTGTGTCACCATGGGGTGCACCTGTCATCTTTGTTAAGAAAAAGGATAGATCTCTTAGGTTGTGCATAGATTACCGTTAATTAAATAAAGTGACCATTACGAATCACTATCCGCTTCCTAGGATTAATGAGTTGTTTTATTAGCTTCGGGGTGCTTGTGTATTCTCAAATATTTATTTGAAGTTAGGGTACCATCATTTGAGGATTGTGGAGAGTAACATCCACAAGAATGCCTTCCGTATGGGGTATGGCTACTATTAGGTCATCGTAGTTCCTTTCAGACTCATGAATGCTCCAGTTGTATTCACGAGTCTCATGAATGGAGAATTCATCTAATTCTTAGATATATTTGTGGTGGTGTTCTTGGATGATATTTTGATTTACTCACGAGATGAGCAGTAGCATGAGGAGCACCTGAGATAGGTTTTGTAGTGCTTGAGGGATAATTAGTTGTTTGGCAGCTTGTCAAAGTGTGCCTTCTTCAGGTTAGAGGTTCACTATCTTGTTCATGTGATATTAGGAGATGGGATCACAATTGACCCATCAAAGATTAGATCCATCATGGATTGGCCAGCACCTACCACTGTGATTGAGATCAGGAGCTTCATGATTCTAGCAGGCTATTATAGGTAGTTAGTTGAGGGGTTTTAGAGAGTGGCACATCCTATCACATCCCTTTAGAGAAAGGGAAAGAAGTTTGAATGGAAAGAGAGGTGCGAGAGGGATTTTTAGGAGCTCAAGAGAGCACTCACCAGTGCACCTATCCTTGCAGTACCAAATCCTTTAAAATATTTTGTGGTATGCACAGATGAATCTTTAGATGGGATTGGAGTAGTCCTTATACAGGGTGGTCGAGCTATTGCTTATGAGTCTCAGAAATTCAAGAGTCACAAGCTTAATTACCCTACCCATGACCTTGAGCTTGCAATAGTGGTGCGTGCTTTGGTGAGATGGCATCATTTTCTATTGGGGCATCATTTTGAGCTTCATTCAGACCATCAGAGCTTGCGGTATATATTTACTTAACCGGATATTAATGCTTGACAAAGGAGGTGGATGGATTTTCTTTGCGAGTATGACTTTGATGTTCATTACATAAAGGGTAAGGAGAACGTGGTTATAGATGCCTTGAGTAGGATACATCACGAGCTATTAGCCATGACTTATAGCATAGATTTGAGAGGGCACTTATTGCAACACTTGCATGTGGATGCATTTTATTCTGAGGTTTGTCAGTTGGTTTAGGCTAAGATGCCCCTTGAGGAGAAGTTCTCAAATTATACCCTTGAGTTTGATGGTCTTTTTCATCACAGGGGACACATTTATGTACCTTCTTCTAGTGGATTGCATGATTTCATCATTCTTGAAGCTCATAGAGCACCCTATGCATCACATCCCAGAGTTAAGAATTTACATGCAGATTTGAGGTAACTTTTTCATTGGTAGGGTATGAGGATACATATTGCTGAGATTGTGGCTAGATGCTTGGAGTGTCAGAGAGTAAATATAGAACACCACCATCTAGGTGGGCTTCTTTAGTCACATGAGGTAAATGAGTGGAAGAAGTGGAGCATTATATCCATGGATTTTATTGTTGGTATTCCTATGTCATCTCATTGCCATGATTCTATTATGGTGATGGTGGATAGGTTGACCAAGGTGGCCTACTTTTCACCTGTTCATACTAATTGCACATCACCTATAGTGGAACACGTATTCTTGCAAGATATTGTCAATCTTTATGACATACCTCCTAAGATTATATTTGATAGAGATTCCCTCTTTACTTCTTCCTTTTGGAGAGAATAACATACAACTTTGGGCACCAGGATCAATTTCAGTAAAACTTATCATCCTGAGATAGATGGTCAGACTGAGAGGGTCAACTTGGTGTTAGAGGACATGCTTTGCATGTATGTGATGGATCACCAGGTCAGGTGGGAGGAGTACCTACATTTGGTGGAGTTTGCCTATAATAATGAGCATTATTCATCTTTGGGTATGCCACCTTATCAAACTTTGTATGGTAGACCTTGTAGGATGCCTTTGAGTTGGGATAGGATTGAGGATAGAGTAGTTGTTGGACTGCAGTTGGTCAGAGAGATAGACCAACAGGTAGACCTGATTAGGAAGCATCTTAGAGAGGCCTAGGATAGGCATAAGAAGTATGCAGATGCAAAGAGGACTGATCACTTCTACATGGTTGGTGACAGAGTCTTCTTGAGAGTGTGACAGCATAAGAGCCCAATCTATTTTGGAAAGGGTGAAGGAGACTAAGTGTTTTTGGTATACACATGCGCATTCATGTGTGTATATTCACACAAAGGGTGTGTGTGAATATACACACATAAATTCTTGTGTATATAAGTTTAGATCAAGATCATCAAGAAGGTATTCAACCAAATAGATCAACAAGGGGTTTCATCAAAAACCCTCATTCTTGCATCTCATCAAGGTATAACATTCATTTATTAATCTTTTCTTCTAATTGGTTAATCTATTAGATTTGGTGTTTAGAAATAAATCTTAAGAATATGCTGCTGTATATTTATTTATTTTATTTTAAAAATAAATTATAAGTTGATTTTCTTTAAAAATAAAAAAACCCTAATGGGTATCTAGATGATGACCATGGTTGCTTGCAGCCTTGTGGCTCGCAGCGACCAAGCCTATTTTTTTCCCATATGGGAAATGCAGTGGATAAGCTAGCCACACTTCCTTTTGGATGTGTGGTGGTGGCTGCACCACCTGCACCACCCCCTCTGGGGTTGTGGTGGCTGCTGCCTCCTGCGCCCCTTTGGGGTTGCGGTGACACAACCCATAACCCCCTAACTTTTATTTTTTATTATATTTATATATATATTTTTTAAAAAGGAAAAATATCAATAATATATATATATATATATATATATAAATTTTTAAAAAATCATATATCCATATATGTTGAAATGCATACATTCATACAAAGAACAAGGTAGATACATGTAGATCTTTTTATTTTTTTAAAAAGAAAAATAATAAATTTTGCAATTATTCATAAAGCAAGGTATATATCTATGTGTATTCTCTAAGGTATATACATAGGTATATATGTACATTATATTTATATATTTTTATAAGAGTAAACTATTCAAGATTTTTCATAATGAACTACTTATTCTTTTTGAAATCATTTACAAGTAAATAAACAAAGTTATTTAGATGATCTCTCAAGAAAATAATGAACAACTTAAATCATCTCAAAATAATACATTTATTAAAAGGAAAATCTTTATATATATATATATATATATATATATATATATATATATATATATATATATATATATTTCTATGAGAAGCAAAACCAACAACATATTTGTACTTTAATTAAAAATTGAACACAATCTATTACATCAATTTATAGTATGTACATCTTCCTTCTTTACATATTTCAAATGCAAGATTTACATAATGGATACACCATTTTACAAATAGGTTTTACAATAATGAAACAAATACACACAAATCCTTTCTTCCTCCAATGATGCAAAGTTTCTTTCCATGACACATATTAACTCAATCTTGGAAAGGTCTTCAACTCTTCATCCATGCAAACCTACAAATGAAAGACATTTAAACTTGACCATGGAGGCTCACCTCCCAACCCAGGCCTTTACAAGGCCACCCCTGAGTTAGGGGTAACAAGAATGGATGGGTAACAAACAAAGTCACACACATAAACTTAAAACAACAACAAACACAAAAGTACTCCCAAATCCCATGGTTTGCACAAAGGATCTCATTGGATCCAAGAATGGGTGAAGGTGGAAATTAACCCAATAGGAGAATGCCATACTTTAACAAGAACATATTTCTTTTTACATAAAATTGCCTTCACAAGGCTCACCTTCATAACAAACTTTCTCACTTCATAAAATACAATTTCTTCCCTTATGGCCCCAAAGTGTAGAACAAAAGTAGGCAACATGGATGCCCATACATCCATGCTTCTTCCCCCTTCCTCCAAGAGGAAGGGCTCTACACAAATGGGAAATTTTGAACTAACCCCTTTACCCTCAAGACTCTCTACCCTCCAAAGGGTGAGTATAGTCTTGCACTCCCAAAGCACACGTAAATAAAACCAAAGAAAATAAGAAAACTTCTTGAAACAAAACTTGAAATCAACACAACACACATACAACATGAATTTACAAAACCATAACAATAACATATGACATAGCCTTTCATGGTAGATGCACTAACCTTCCTCCAAGAAACAATGACAAGATGAACTTGTTGAAGAGCTCTAATCCTTTCTTAGCTTTCTCCTCTTTTTGCCAATCCTCTCTCCTACTCTCCCTCTAAGCTAGAAGTCTCCACCCACATGAATTCTCTAAAAACCAAGTACCCAAAAGTGTTCTCTCTTTTTCTCCCATTTTCCTAATAGGGAAAACATTCTTCCAAAATTCTACCCCCATCCCAATGAGAAGTAAATTCCTTGGTTAGTGTTTCCTTACCACTTGTGCCTAACTAGGGAATGAGAGGAAAACTAGTAAATGGGAAGAAGGAATAGTCTTGAATCCATACCCAATTTCGTCACTCCCAAAGAAGGCACTCTTTAAGAGGTCATTTGGAAGCTTTGGGTGTTGAAATAGGCAAAAGTTGACCCACAAACCTAAGTACATACATTGGGATAGCTAAAATTAACCTTAATCACTCCCTAGGGCTCATTTTAACCTCTCTATTTAACTCATGTGGAGTTAACTCACGGAAATAGACATGATGAGACTCAAGCCTTGGTTTTCTAAACAAGTAACCACACTTAGGGACCCACAAAGTGACTTAAGGGTAGTGTTAAATATTACCATTCCACTTAGGCATGCGAACACACATGAACTAGTGTCAAGTGACACAACATAAAGAACACATCACTCCACTCAAATTTACACATGGCATGCCAAATGGATAATCACAATTACATTTAACACATAATATTACATCCAATTATGCACGTATATACATTTACAAATTTACATACACTCATACATCACATATACAAATTAAAACACATAACAACAAGGTCATTCTCTTCATAGAGTTAACCTTGACCATTTACAAATTTCACATTGATCCATCCTTATTTTCCTGCATTTAAAACCATGGTCATAACCCCATACACTTGATCAGATTATTAGTATCTCATGAAATCACCACATATACAATCATATAAAAAGAAAAGCAAGATCTATGCTATCACTCAATCACGTATACACTAATAAACTACATTTCACGATTTCATCATATACATAAAGAATATTGTAATCTATTTCCATATGCATCACATGTAAGTTCAGTTACAACTTTCACAAGTAACCCTAAATCATATGTAGAACCAATTCAATAGGAAATCAACATCTTATCCATCTCAATTCCTATTTCATAAGATAGTGTAAATCAAAATACAGAATTCAAAATTCAATTATCCTTCTATATCATAAAATCAAGATGAATCTAACATAAGCATATAAAGATATGTCTAACATCATCATCCACATAATCATGTAAAAATCCTCACGTATGTCCAAATGATACAAAGTTAAAATCAAAATAAGTCTAATATCTCAAAATAGTATGACATCTAGATAGTCCATGTGTGAAAATGTCAGCTGATCTAAGATGGGTTGGAGTAGGACCTCACATGTTCATTCTAGAAGACCAACCAAAGCTGAACAAGAGTTCAACTTCTCCCTTGCTACTACCTTTGTAACTTTTCCAGCTTTAATTGTCCACCATCCAAAATTGACTGAATGAAATGGTACCACAATGTTATGTGTTTTGTCTTTGAATGGAGAGCAGAAATATTAGCAAGAAGAATGACACTCTAGCTATCTGTAAACAAATAGTTGTGCATCTGTGGGTGTCTAATTTCCTCCATGAAGAATTAAAGCCATATCATCTCCTTGTTACCTTCTTGTTTATTTCCTTCTTTATTCTTCTAAAACCAACAATCTTTCTTCTTATGACCTAGTTTTCCACAATATCAAAAATCATTTGGTCCTTTAGATTCAAACCTCTTTCCCTTTGATTTTATTCTTGATTTCCCATTATTTCCAGAATTGTTTCCTCTCTCATTCGTTCTGCCTCTACTTTGTGCGTTCAAGGCTCTTCCAGATGTAGATCCACCTAATCTTTTCCTACAAGTTTCCTCACTCAGAATCACACCAATAACATCATCAAATTTTAGGGTATTAGAACCAGAAATCAAGAGCGTCCTAATTTCTTTATCAAAAATAACATTTATAGAAGATAATTGACTGGTAAAAATATTAAACTCATTCAAATGATTAGTAACATATCCACCTTCTACAATCTTCATATTAAACAAACACCTCGTGAGAAATATCTTGTTTGAAGCAGAGTGATTTTCATACAACCTTGCTAGGGTTTTCATCAAATCTTCAGTTGTCTTCACTTTTGTAATATTAAAAGCCACTAATTGTGCTAGGCATAATCGAATACTTCCTAGTGCCTTTCTGTCAAAAATATCCTAGTCCTCATGAGTCATTGTTGATGGTTTCTTGGATTTTCCTTCCAATAGCTACCATAGATTCTTCTCATAGAAATAGTCCTCCATTTTCATTTTCCATAACTAAAAGTTCTTCCCATTAAACTTCTCAACCTTTAGCTTACCATTGTCTATCATTTCTCCCACTCAACCGTGAGACTCCCACTAAACCGTGAGACCTTCCTACAGAGGTGTTAGCACCTGTGAAATTTTTCATGGCTCTAGCATTTTTTCTGCCGATCTCTACAGTTGTTTTTAGGTCTCTGGCTCAAACCCTAGGTGAAAATTTTGAAAAACTAGCCGTTGTAGTGAAAAAGCCCTAAAAATGCCTTGGCCTTGTTCTAATTTTGTGTTACTTTATTCAGGCCACTTAAAACTCTAAAATGCATGTGCTAAATTGTTAACCTCTTTGTCGCATGATCACATGAACCTTTTTCATGTTATGCAATCTTGTGACTAAAGGTTTTATTTTCGGACCCCTTTTAATAATTGCCAATTTGCCTAAGTCTCACATGTTAATTTTTCCTAAGTCTACAAGCCTGATAGTGCTTTAATTTTTCCTAAGTCAGTGCCTTAATATTTCCTATGTTTTTGGCTTGATATTTCCCGAGCCCAGGCTCTCTGACACCATCTTAATCCTATGGTTGTCGTAAGTTCACAAGGGTTTTGTCAGAGGCTTGCGATCTTATGCCAACCGCTGATTCTCTTTATGACGTAGCATTTCAGACAGGTGGGTCCAAGGTGACACGTATGCACAAATGGTGGTCTCTGATTGGTCCATGAGGATTACGGTGGCAGTTGTTAGTGGGACCTGGTTTTCGAGTTTGTCAGAGGGTCTTGACATTGTCAGTCGATCAACGATGGGTGTATGATTTTATGGGATGTGTCAGAGGTTTAAGATCATGTGCCAACCATTGATTTCATATCCTGTCAGAGGGTTGTCAGAGCAGGGAAAGATTCTCCATCCGATGGTTGTCTTATGATCTAAAGGAATCTTGGAGGTCTATGTGAAGATGAGACAACCGTCAATTTTCTTGATGCGGGCCCAGTAAATTTTCTCAGTCTTTTGGTAGTTTAGATAAAGTTCTGGTAGTTCTGACAAATGCTTGCTTTGTTCGTTGGTTCGCGTGATGTTTTGGTGAAGGGTCTAAAGACTTAGCGATTTGGCGAATAGTGTTCACGTAGTAGCCAAATAATTTAGTGGTGCTCTCAAAGTTCTCGCGAATGGGCAAAGTTTTTTTGGTCGCGTATTCACCAGATTCTTATAAAGTAAAAACATAACTCGGGAAAAGGAAAAGCATCTAATGGTCATGATATAAACCAAGTTCAGATTTGAATGTGGGCTGTTGATCCATTGGTAAGCGCCATAAAGTAGCCATTCTTTGTAGATTTGAACATTTGAATGCTTTCTAGTGACAAAAAGGACTAGAATTGAATGTTTCAATGGCCAAACTTAATAGAAATGATTTGCAGTTGTTGTGGTGTGGTCCAGTGAGTCTGTGATTACTTGTAGAAGAGTTTTGTACCATGAGGGGATGGGTTTACTTGCTCGAGGCATGTTGCAAGGGTCAAATTAGATGAATTTGCAAGAATTTCATGATCTTCAATACATTTCTAGAAGAATTACCATAAGTGAAGATTGAATTTTAGATCTGATTGCTCAGGGTTGCTTGGTTTTCCCTCCAGTATATTAATTTCTGATCTGTTTGAATTATTTGGTGGGTGGAAACCCTAACCCTTACCCTGGTTATCCGTAGCTTGTTGCATCCTAACTTGTGTAGGATTCCAAGGTAACCAGGGGTATACAGTGTTGAATTTTTGATTTTGTAGAGTTTCCAGTTTCAAAGTTCAAAATCAGTCCCGAGTTTCTAGTCCCAAGGGCTTGTAATAGTTTTTTCTGATTTAGTGTTTGTTAATGAAAGAAGAAAGTTGCAGGTCTAAGCTATAGTTTGCAAGCAGGGTGTCTTGTGAATCATTGTATACACAAAGGAATTCATCATACTTAATATGAATATCTGATTCTTATCTCTCCTTTGTGTCAAGTCAAGTAAGCTTTGAGTTTTCTAGCTCATTACATAGTGCTTTTATGTATGTATCTTCATTCTTGAGTTCTGATCTAGGATTGGATTAAACAATGCTCTAAATGAGATATGAGTTTGCCCTTGTCTATGTAATGATTCTTTGTAAGCAGTAAAGATTAGGATAAATGTATTTATGGCTATGAATTTTGAGATATTCTCAAATCTGTGTGTCTTTGTGTCTAAGGACTCTTGCCCAATGGATGAGGCACTGGACTAAATGAGTATTCCTCTTGTTAACATACACTGGTTGAAGTTATTGCATCCCAAATATTGAAATCAATGACCTTTTCAAGTTTTAAGTTGTTGTCGTGTGGTTTTGTCACTATATAGTAATGGAGAGTCAATGAATGTGAGGTTAACATTTAGTACTTTCTTACTATCAATCTGTTGTTTAGACCCGATCTTTGGTGTGTGAAGTATATTTTTCCCAAGGTTAGGTGCACCTGCCTTGGTTTTGCGGAGCTAGAAGTGAAGAGGGAAGTCTTGTCCCTATAGTTGGTCCAGTTACCCTAAGATCCTTATACATTTTGGAACTAAGCAATCCTAAAATGTCTCTGAGGGTATATTGGTAGCCTAAGAGCATAAGCATCCATTTTGAACACCAACAAGATGGCGACTCTGCTGGGGAAATGTTACACAAGTCTATAATAACCAGTAGGTCATCATTGGAAGAAACAGGGTTATTCTTGTCCCTTGTCTTGTCAAGATCATTTGGATATTTGTTAGTGAGGAAATAGTATTGTAAGATTCCCAATATTTTTGGGTGGTGACTCAAACATCTCTGCAGCAGTGCTGGTCAGTGGATTATTTATAAAATGAGTTATAGAGGTACTAGGTCTCAAAGAAAGGAGCATCTTGAAGACAGAATGGAAGAAGGTATTCCAAGCTCTTCTAGGCCTAGTTAGACAAGGGGAGGAAAGAAGAAAATAAATGTTTCTCATACTTGGAAAAGTAAAAGGGATACAAGACAAGAAACTCAAACCAAGCCTGGTCAAGAAGAAAATATTTTAGAATATGAAGAGGCTGTTGATTTGGGATTGAACTAGTATTAGGATGAGTTTCAAGTGGGAGATGATGAGTCTGAGACTACTCTCCTGGAATCAGAAGAGATCTTTGAAGAGGTCTATGAATTGGAAAGAAGAGTCCAAGAGAAAGTTTCTATCAGACAACAAAGAGAGAAAGACAAAGAAGACAGAGTAAGACAAGCCATGATAAGGGCTGATCAGCTAAAGAGGCAATTGTTAGATTTGGAGGCAATTAATTTTGTCCCAGAGCCTGAAAGAGCAGAGGAACAACCTATTGTGCAGAAAACACATGAGATAACTAGGCCTAGAGATAAAGGCAAAAAAAGAGCTGTTGGAGTTCAAATCAATGAACAAGTTCATGTGGAAGACCCATTAAAGCAAGGGTTGAGATTAGATGCAGACCTTGAAAAGGCTAGAAAGGAAAAAGAAATATTAGATAAAGAATTAGAGAAGGCAAAATTGGAGGCCACTGCTGCAGAAATAATGAAAAAGATTGATTCTATCAAGCATACCTCAGGACCTTCAAATGTTGCTGCTTCCTTTTTGGGACAAGGTGGAAATCATGGTAACCTTGCAACTTAGACAAATGGCATTCCGAGTGTTGCTAAGATTCCTACTGGTTCAAACACAAGGACATCTACAACTCAAGGAATGGACCCACCTCAAGGAGTTCCTATTCATGAAAGGTACAAACAACTTATTTTTTTTGGTATTCCTGGTTATCCTAATGTAATTCCTGATGAAATTAGAAAGAAGCTCCCAAAGTTTTCTCGGAACAATGTCATCACATGTGAGGAACATCTAAAATTTTTTATGGATGTAATAGATGATTATAATGTTGAGCCTGATGATGTTGTAATGAAGTTATTTGTAAAATCTCTGACCGAGGATGCTAGGGACTGGTTTAGAGGATTGCCCCATGCTAGTATAGGATCTTGGAATGAATTTAAGAACTGTTTCAAGGAGCATTATGGAGATAAAACAAATGAGGGTTTTATTTTGAATGAATTCAATAACATAAAGAAAAATCATAATGAAGAGGTCCTTGAATTTAATATAAGATTCCAAAAGGCTATGCATAGGCTTCTACAAGTTATCAGATTGGATGATAGAGTGTGTCTTGTGACATACTTAAATGCTTTTGATGCAAAGATGGGTTACCTTTTAAGGGATAAGAACCCTAGAAATCTTGGGGAGGCTTACAAGTTGGCTATCAACATAGAAAGTAATAGAAGAATATTAGGAAAATTAGGGAGAAGAGATGATTATAGGCCTCAAATACAAAATAAGAAGGAGATGGGAAGGTCTGCTAATTTTAAGCCAAAGGAGGAGGATAATCTAAAGTAGATTCTTAGTGCTTTAGAGGATCTAAAGCCTAATGAAAAAAGAAACAATAGGGTTGCAACAAATGACCGGCCTGTTTCAAGTAATTTTAGCAGGCAACCAAGAATGCAAAATTACCCATACAATACTTAGTGGAAGGATGGCAAGCCCATTTTTCCAGTTAAAAGGGATAGGCTTGATGATAGGATTCCAGATCCTTTGCAAAGAAATTCAGTTAACATGAATGATGATATCCCATGGTGTGCTGCTTGTCAATATCCTCATAGTCCAGAGCATTGTGTTATTGCTCTAAATTTATCTGAGAACCAAGAACAAGATAAGCAATATGATCAGAGTGGTTGTGCAATGACTTCTTCACATGTATGGGATGAGGTTGACTCTACTGATGATGAGGAAGAAGAATTTGATGATGTTGGATGTGGTGCAGTAAAGTGTGAGGAACATGTTTCCTTAAGGAGACCCTCTGATGAGGAAATTGCTCAAATCACTGCAGACATGGTCACTCAAGCCAGGAGTAATTACAATTTGAGAAATAGGACAATTGGAAGCACAAATGGTAAACTAGGTAGCATGTTTATCAAGAAATCAGAAAATAGTACACAACAACATGAGGAAAAGGAGAAAGATGCTGGTGTTGTCAATAAGGTTAAAGTAAAAAAGAAGATGGGACCTACTGCAATACCTCAAGGTAAAGCAAAGACACCAGAGATAGTTGTTCCTATACCTCAGAAGGATGATGAGTTTCTACACAAAGGTAAATCTGACTTGACTATCAAAGTAGAAGATAAAGATGTCACTGAGATTAAGGAAGATATGGGTAACCATACATATGTTCCCATTGATATGACTAAATTTCTTTCACAAATAACTGTCAAGGTTCCATTGTTAGAAATGATGAGAATAGAAGAGCACAAGGTCAAGGCTTTGGATTGGGTAAATGGTGCCTCTTCTATACAGGTCCAAGAAATGAACAGAGGTGAGAAGCATGTGGCTTCTTTAGATGACACACTTGACAGTAAAAATGAAGAAATTGTCTCTGAGATTCCTCAGATATTTTTGAATGCAAATGCTGTAAATACTGCATCAGGGACAGTTGATCCTTTTTTCTTGTCCCTTATGATAAATGGAAAATTGTTGAAAAATTGCACGATTGATTTAGGAGCATCAAACACTGTCATGCCTGCAGAAATCATGAAGTCACTGGGACTAAAGGTTGATACACCTCATGGGAGATGCCAAGCTATGGACTCAAGAGAAGTGCCAGTTATTGGTACCATTAAGGCTTTGCCTTACAAATTAGCAACATTTCCTGACAAACAACTAACTATGAGTGTTCTTGTAGTTGATATTCCTCCTCAGTATGGAATGCTATTATCTAGAAAATGGAGTGCTTCTATGGGAGGAAGTATTCAGTGTGATTTGTCTTTTGCTACTTTTAGCATTAGAGGAGAAAGTGTGAAAGTTTCAAGAGAGGCTAGAACTCCACATATGATTGAGGAGGATGAAGATGATAATATGAATTGTTTTGTTGACACTGACATTGGTTCTTTCCAAGTTGAGGAGAGAGAGGTGCAAGAAAAGGTCAAGCTTGTCTTTCTAGCTCATGATGAAAATAACATGGCAGAAGGTAATGTCTTATGGGCCCTGTATTTTGATGGAGAAAGTTCAAAGGAAGGTGCCGGAGCAGGAGTTCTATTGATATCCCCAAGTGGTAAGACTTTCAAGTTTTCTTTCACTCTCTTGTTCCTTTGCACAAATAATGTTGCTGAATATGAGGCCCTACTGATTGGTTTGAGACAAGCATCAAAACATGGAATCAAACATCTTAGGGTAATTGGTGATTCTGAGTTAATAATTTCTTAGATTAGATCAAAGTATGCATCAAAGAATCAAAGGCTGAAACAATATAGAAATGTTGTTTGGGATGAAATTGAAGGTTTCAGTGCCTTTGGTATTGATTGGGTGGATAGAAGCCAAAACAGGATGGTTGACTTATTGGAAAACATAGCATTAAGGCCAGAGGATATTCCTTTTGTAGGGATATCCAGGATTGAGTGTAAGTCTAGGCCTTCTATCCCAGACAATGTTGAAAATTGGCAGGTATTTTCTGATGATCAAGATATACTAAGGTTTTTGCAGTGTGAATCTCATTTTGATGGTCACGAGATGGATTTCAGCATTTATGTTGACATCAAAAATGGAAAAGAGAATGTTCTTGGGAAGGAAGTTTTGCAATTAAAATCAAATAGGATCCCAAGGGGATTGGTTGCTCTTGAGAGGGCATTTGGTGATAAAGAAAGGACTTGTTTTCCTAAATTTGTTGATAAGATAAATGATTTGGAGGAAGTAAATTTCGGAACAAGTCAAGTACCCAAAAATGTTTACATAGGTAAATGTTTGTCCCAAAGAACTAGGAATAATCTGATTGATCTTCTCAAAAAATTTAGACATGTCTTTGCATGGTCTTATGATGATTTGAAAGCCTATAGAGAAGATCTATTCTAGCATGAAATACCATTGAAAGAAGGTACTAAACCTTTTAGGCAAAAATTAAGGCCTATGAATCCTACCTTGGCACCAAAAATGAAAGATGAACTCAAAAGGATGATGGATGCGGGCATCATCAAGCCTATCAGACATTCTACTTGGGTGTCAAACTTGGTTCCAGTTAGAAAAAAGAATGGTGACATTAGGTTATGTGTTGATTTTAGGAATTTGAATGTCAATTCTTTGAAGGACATCTATGGTTTGCCTAATATGGAGAATATGCTGCAGAAAGTTAGTGGATCTGAGTTAATGTCCATGATGGATGGTTTCTCTAGATATAATTAGGTCATGGTCAAGGAGTCAGAACAGTTCAAGACTGCATTCACTACCCCTTGGGGAACATATGTTTATGTTAGAATGCCTTTTGGTCTGACAAATGCAGGAGCTACTTTTCAGAGAGCTATGGATGTGGCCTTTGTAGACTTCATAAACAAATTTTTAGTGGTATATTAGGATGACCTCACAGCATATTCAGAAAAGGAAGGTCAGCATTGTGAACATCTTGAGAAGATTTTTATTAGGGCTTTGGAGTATGGAATTTCTTTGAATCCAAAAAGTGTTCTTTTGGTGTTGTGGAAGGAAAGCTCTTAGGACATATTGTGTCCAAGGATGGATTGAAAATTGACCCTGAAAGGGTTATGGCTGTAGATAAGCTTTCACCACCTAGAAATGTTAAAGGAATAAAATCTTTCTTTGGGCAGGTAAATTTTCTAAGGAGATTTGTTACAAATTTTGCAGAAATCAGTATCCTTATCTCTAGGATGTTGAAAAAAGAGGCAAAGATTGAATGGAATGAAGAAGCAGATGAATCTTTCAGAAGTATCAAAAGGGCCATCAAGGATGCTCCTGTTTTGAGGACACCTGATTATGGTAAGCCCATGCAGATATTTTCTTTTGCCTCTTGCCATACAGTTGCAGTAGTTTTATTGCAAAAGAATTTAGATGGATATGAACAACCCATATCATTTTTTAGAAAATCCCTACAAGCAGTAGAATTGAAATATGATATTACTGAGAAACAGGCTTATGCCTTAGTTAAAGTAGTCAAGGCTTTTAGATGTTACCTTGTGGGAGCTAAGGTGGTTGCTTATGTTCCTACTGCTGCAGTTAAGGATATATTGGTACAACAAGAGGTTTCAGGGAAAAGATGTAGATGGATCAATAGGATCCAAGAATTTAATATTGATATCCAGATTACAAAGTTGGTAAGAGGCTTAGGTCTTGCAAAATTAATGGCACAAAGCAATTTAATTGCAAATGATGTGAATGTGTTGGAAGAAGAACAAAGGCCATATATTTGTGATTTGGATTATTGTGATTGGTACAAAGATGTTATTGGTTACTTGTAGAAATTGGTCCTTCCCCCTAAGATGGATGAAAATAGAAGAAGAATTGTCAAGTTGCAATCTGCAAGGTATGCCATTATACATGGTATGTTGTGGTGGAGAAGCAATGAAGTAGTATTGCTAAAGTGCATAGACCATGAGACGTCTGAATCTTTGTTGAAGGAAATGCACCAAGGTGTTTGTGGAGGACACTATATGGCAAAAACCACAGCCTACAGTTTTTAAGGATACACATCAGTTTGTAAGAAAATGTGATGCATGTCAAAGATTTGTTGGAAAGTTGAAATTTAATGGAAATTTGCCACTTCGACCTGTTGTAGTTTAGGCTTCTTTCCAGAAGTGGGGTATTGACTTTATTGGGGAGATTCCAAACAAGTCTAGTGGTGGACATTCTTACATACTAGTGGCAACAGACTATTTTACCAAGTGGGTTGAAGCTATCCCTACTAGAAAGGCTAATAGAAAAGTGGTAGCAGATTTTATGATGCAGAACATCCTTACCAGGTTTGGTTGCCCAGAGGTTATTGTGTTTGATAATGCAATGTGTTTTAGATCACAAGAATTTAATGATTTTTGTTAGCAATATGGGATACACATTTCATTTTCTTCCCCATATCATCCACAAGGAAATGACCAGGCTGAGTCCAGTAACAAAAGTCTAATCAAGATTCTCAAGAGAGTGTTGGACAAGAATAAGAAAGCCTAGGACTCAAAATTATGGTGGGCACTATGGGCTGACAGAGTAACTATTAAGAAGGCCATAGGTTGTGCTCCATTTGATTTGGTATATGGAATAAGTGCTAGATTGCCTCAAAATAATCTATTGTAGATGTATAGGTTTATCCAAGCATATGAAGAAGACCGGAATGATGAGATGAGAGTAAGAATGGATGAATTGATCCAATTGGAAGAGGTAAGAAGAGATGCACATGAAAGAAATGAGGCATTGCAGAGACAATGTAAGAATTTATTTGATAGAAGGGCCACTCATAGAAGTTTTGAAGTTGATGACCTTGTCTTGATGTGTAATGCAAGGTTAGAAGATAAGGGGAAGCATGGAAAATTTGATCCAATTTGGTTGGGCCCTTATCTTATTAAAAGCAAATGGGGGGCAGATTCTTATGTCCCGAAGGATTTAACTAGTGGTACTTTGGAATTGCTTGTTCATGGACAATTCCTAAAGTTTTACTTCTCCTGAAGTATCTTTTCCATGAGTAGTAGTTTAGGTTTTCCCCTGTACAGCCATCTATTTTTTCTTTTTGGGTCAAATTTTGAGTTGGTCTGCTCTTCCAGGAGATTCTAGCTTGCTCGTTGTATCTGCAGGAGATACATGTCCTCGAGTATGAGCCACTGTTAGCACCTGTGAAATTTTTCATGGCTCTAGAATTTTTTTTGCCGATCTCTGCAGTTGTTTTTAGGTCTCTGGCTCAAACCCTAGGTGAAAATTTTGAAAAACTAGCCGTTGTAGTGAAAAAGCCCTAAAAATGCCCTGGCCTTGTTCTAATTTTGTGTTACTTTATTTAGGCCACTTAAAACTCTAAAACACATGTGCTAAATTGTTAACCTCTTTGTCGCATGATCGCATTAATTTTTTTTCATGTTATGCGATCTTGCGACTAAAGGTTTTATTTTCGGACCCCTTTTAATAATTGCCGATTTGCCTAAGTCTCCCAGGTTAATTTTTCCTAAGTCTACAAGCCTGACGGTGCTTTAATTTTTCCTAAGTCAGTGCCTTAATATTTCCTATGTTTTCGGCTTGATGTTTCCCGAGCCCAGGCTCTCTGACACCATCTTAATCCCATGGTTGTTGTAAGTTCGCAAGGGTTTTGTCAGAGGCTTGCGATCTTACACCAACCGTTGATTCTCTTTGTGACGTAGCATTTCAGACTAGTGGGTCCAAGGTGACACATATGCACAAATGACAGTCTTTGATTGGTCCATGAGGATCTATGGTGGCAGTTGTTAGTGGGACCTAATTTTTGAGTTTTTCAGAGGGTCCTGACATTGTCAGTCAATCAATGATGGGCGTATGATCTTATGGGATGTGTTAGAGGTTTAAGATCATGCGCCAACTATTGATTTCATATCCCGTTAGAGGGTTGTCAGAGAAGGGAAAGATTCTCCATCCAACAGTTGTCTTATGATTTGAAGGAATCTTGGAGGTCTATGCAAAGATGAGACAACCGTCAATTTTCCTGATGTGGGCCTAGTAAATTTTCTCAGTTTTTTGGCGGTTTAGATAAAGTTCTGGCGGTTCTGAAAAATGCTTGCTTTGTTTGTTGGTTCACGTGATGTTTTGGTGAAGGGTCTAAAGACTTAGCGATTTGGCGAACAGTGTTCGCGTAGTAGCCAAATAATTTAGTCGTGCTCTCAAAGTTCTCACGAATGGGCGAAGTTTTTTCGGTCGCGTATTTGCTAGATTCTTATAAAGTAAAAACATAACCCGGGAAAAGGAAAAGCATCTAACGGTCAAGATATAAACCAAGTGTAGATTTGAATGTGGGCCATTGATCCATCGGTAAGCGCCATAAAGTAGCCGTTCTTTGCAGATTTGAAAATTTGAATGCTTTCCAACGACAGAAAGGACCATAATTGAATGTTTTGAGGGCCGAACTTAATAGAAATGATTTGCAGTTGTTGTGGTATGGTCTAGTGAGTCTGTGATTACTTGCAGAAGAGTTTTGTACCATGAGCGGATGGGTTTACTTGCTCGAGGCATGTTGGAGGGGTCAAATCAGATGAATTTGTAGGAATTTCATGATCTTCAATATATTTCTAGAAGAATTACCATAAGTGAAGATTGAATTTTAGATCTGATTGCTCAGGGTTGCTTGGTTTTCCCTCCTGTGTATTAATTTATGATCTGTTTGAATTGTTTAGTGGGTGGAAACCCTAACCCTTACCCTGGTTATCCGTAGCTTGTTGCATCCTAACTTGTGTAGGATTCCAAGGTAACTAGGGGTATATAGTGTTGAATTTTTTATTTTGTAGAGGTTCTAGTTTCGAAGTTTAAAATTAGTCCCAAGTTTCTGGTCCCAAGGGCTTGTAATAGTTTTTTTTGATTCAGTGTTTGTTAATGAAAGAAGAAAGTTGTAGGTCTAAGCTGTAGTTTGCAAGCAGGGTGTCTTGTGATTCATTGTATACACAAAAGGAATTCATCATACTTAATATAAATATCTGATTCTTATCTCTCCTTTGTGTCAAGTCAAGTAAGCTTTGAGTTTTCTAGCTCATTACATAGTGCTTTTATGTATGTATCTTCATTCTTGAGTTCTGATCTAGGATTGGATTAAACAATGCTCTAAATGAGATATGAGTTTGCCCTTGTCTATGTAAGGATTCTTTGTAAGCAGTAAAGATTAGGATAAATGTATTTATGGCTATGAATTTTGAGATATTCTCAAATCTGTGTGTCTTTGTGTCTAAGGACTCTTTCCCAATGGATGAGGCACTAGCCTAAATGAGTATTCCTCTTGTTAACATACACCGGTTGAAGTTATTACATCCCAAATATTGAAATTAATGACCTTTTCAAGTTTTAAGTTGTGGTTGTGTGGTTTTGTCACCGTATAGTAATGGAGAGTCAATGAATGTGAGGTTAACATTTAGTACTTTCTTACTATCAATCTATTGTTTAGACCCAGTCTTTGGTGTGTGAAGTATAGTTTTCCCTGGGTTAGGTGCACCCGCCTTGGTTTTGTGGAGGCAGAAGTGAAGAGGGCAGTCTTGTCCCTATAGTTTGTCCAGTTACCCTAAGATCCTTATACATTTTGGAACTAACCAATCCTAAAATCTATCTGAGGGTATATTGGCAGCCTAAGAGCATAAGCATCCATTTTGAACACCAACAAGAGGATAACTGAAAAACAACCTCACTTTGATATTACTTTTTAGGATTAAGAAGACAAAAATAACAGTTACATGCAAATATAACCAATATCAGAAAATAATAAACCACACAAAAGAGAACATAAGACACAAATATTTAACGTGGTTCACCCAATCCTTGGGCTACATCCACTAAACATAGAGTCCAATATTCTTATTATCCAATGATTACAACCTGATTACAATCCACAATCCCTTACAACTCAATATCGCCGCAAGAAGCAACTAAAACATACATATTAAATCCCTAACCCTAAGACATTTATACAAGATTTTTGCCACTTTAGGGTTAGAATTAGTTACAACATGTCGGCTGAAAAAATAGCCGTACAAAAATTAGCCTGAAAATTAGACAAAAAATTAGCCTAAAAATTAGCTAGAAAACTGTACAGTACTTTCCTAATAAGTCAACACAAGCCAACATGTTTCATAACCAATCTTGAAGTTTATGTTTAAATATTTTGGGATTACCCACATGCACTGTTTGATTATGTCACACTATCTAATGGTAACCTATCCCGAAATCATAGAAACAAATGAATGTAATGATTTAATAAAAATGTTATATTAGTTTTTAATCAAAAGTATGTAGCCATCAAATTCTCACCAAGACTATACCCCAAGTTGTACCACCCCCAAACAACATAAAGCTCAAAGAAGTGTTTAATGAATAGAAAGGAAAGATGTGACAATAAGGCTCATATACACATAGGTAAAGTGCCTACGCCACCCTCACACAAATGCACCATGTCAAGACTTAAAAATAAAATTATCTTATTTATTTGTAGCATCTACCAAAATCACTTACAAACCCAAATTGGAATTCAACTAGTACTTGTCAAATTGAGCTAGAAAAAGGCAAAACATGGATTGGGGTTCGATGTTGCAGGTAAAACAATATCCACAGTACATAAAAGAAGCCCAATCCAATGTAGATTTCAAAAATAGATGAGAGATTAGTGGTTAAAAGAATAAAATAAAAGAACAACAACCATAGACAAGCATAAGAGAAAGGAAACGATAACTAAATTTGTGAACAAAACAAATGGAATTCAAGATTATAAATTTGCATCATTTCTTCATAGAAATATTACAAACTAGAGTACAATTCACTAAGATTTTGTAGAGATGCCAAACATAGGTATGGAAACAATAGTTGTAGCTCTGAAAACCTAAACCCAAGAAATAACTAGTTATGGACAACATACCTCAATCCTCAGATCGGAAACAAAGATGAAGGAGAGAATGGAAAAAACACAAGCTCTTCCTGCACCCAACACCAAATCCAACAACCCACACACATGCACAAACATGCAAACTACAAACCGAAAGAAAAGGATTCAAAGAAGCCGACCCTCTGTTATAAATCTCCCATCATAGAAGAGATAAGAAAAATGCTAGTAATGGTTGCAGAGACTTGCCAATTTTAATGGATCAAAAGTTTCTAAAGCCTCTTTAATAAATTTATAGTGTACATCCTAATTTTTTCTTGGCGATTTCTGTCACCAAAGCCATGGAAAGCACCAGGCTGCGAGTCAAATTGTAAAGCTTTTTACAGCCTCATACTGATCTCACAGTAGACGATAGAAGTCAAGCTCCAAAGAAGCTTCTTTTAAAGATGAGCCATGGGGTTCCAAGAACCCTTTCCATGTGATCCCTGCTAATCCCTACTCCTCCCGCTGTTATACACATTTTCTCGCTAACCATTTTCTAAATCTATGTGGTAGCCACCAAATTGGTGAAAGAATGGAGGAAAAGAATATGCCACCAAATTCGGTGTTGATAGAATGAGGTCTCTCTATCTGAAGGAATCATTCATGCCATTTGTACAAACCTTACCAAAATTATCTCCTAAATTTTCATTCCCACTAAGTCTCATTTAAAGTTTCATTTATCATTATTTAAAATCGTTATTTGTTTAGGCTTAAATTCGATGCAAAGTAAAAATATTTTAATAAAGCACATAGTTATTTAATCAAATTCACTTATTTGAAAAGTTGGCTGTGACACACTCTATAAAGAAGTTCCATAAAAGAAACATTCTATTTTGAATTCCAAGTTCTCCTTGGAATATGATTTTAATTTTAAAACCATTATTAGTTGTTGCTTATGGCATGATACTTATTCTTTTTTTTAATGCAAAAATTCTTATTTGGATAAGTCAGCCAATGAAAATAAAATATTAAATTTTATTGGGCCAAAACATAATAGTTAACTATTAATATTAATTTTCAATAATTAGAAAACATAATTTTTGTATTTCTCATTGGTTTGAGAAATTAGTAAAATCCTTTTCCCCTTTTTTTTTAACATAAGAACAATAAAAAAATTTGAAAGCTTGATTGTCGAAGTGTCCCTAAAATGTTCTAGTGAGTTTGCTTATTTCTCCATGGCCGCCATGAATTTCATTGACATTCCTCTATGGATTACAGAGTTGGGATAATCCTCCATGGGAAGCCTAGTGAGACCGATGCCACAGTCAAAAGATACAAAACCTACAATAACAATTGGGTTTGGGGCATTTGCTCACTTGAGCCCCCTAGCTATGTTATCGTGTTATTTTAATAAGAAAAAAGTTTTTTTAAAAAATATACATGGGGGTGTCCCCGCGACCTAGCCCAGCGCCCAGCAGCCCGTATCTTGGGTACCTATGTGAGATAGGGCAAGAGTAGTCCCCCAAGGGGTGAGATCAGCCATCCCACCCATTTAAACCTGGGAGGGAGTCGAACCCAAGACCATGAGTCATCCACCCATAGCCTCAAGCCAACTCACCTACCCGTGCGGGCTAAGAAAAAATGTTTTTTAACCAAAACAAAAATTAAACTAACAAAGATTCATGCAACAACTCAGATTTTATCTTGGAAACCCCAATATTGAGGGACAACTAGTTTTGTGGCAGTGGCAATTGCCTTGCGATCTCTTTCATTAACTTAAGAAATAATTAGATCAAGTGGAACTCCTTTTCTGCCTTCTACTTATGAATATTTTCTTCTTATGATAATTTATTTCTTATAATTAAGAAGTGAATTCTACAATAATTTTCTATATTAATATGATTGCAAAAACAAAAAGTTGATCACATTAGATCCAATGGAGGTTTAGTGATTTTGTAGAATGTTGATTTGTAGGCCACTTATACTCTGTTGTAGTCCACTTAACTGTCCTGTCTTGTGCTACTGTCTAAGAGTGTATGTCATATTGGCAACATATGAATCATGGTATTCTCTTTTCAGTGCCTAATGAGTTGTATGTTCATCTACCTATGAGCCAAAAAAACCTACAATTTACCTCAAGATGATGATTGGTGGCTAGTACAACTTCATCAACACCAGTAGCTTTCAATGCTTCTATCTGCTTGGGATTTCTAGTTAATTTGCCAATATTGTTAGAAGTGAAGAAAAAATATTTAACCAATCATACTTAGAAAGGAATATGAACCAAGCATAGTGCAAGATCATTGGTTTATTAGCAAAGTCCACAAGAGGCTTGGGACACTCAGTGTTAAGGGATGCAGACAGGTTTCAAAACGACCAACCAATAAGAGAGCTTTCATGATGACCACCTAGAAAACAAAATATCCAAGTAATAAACATATTAGTTGTTGTTTTTTAATAACATATGAGTTGTTATTCCATATAATCAACAAGATATAATTGCATAGGTCATCCCCAACAATATAGGCTCTAATTATTTTACAGCAAAAAAATATTCCACTTGTTTAACTATAGATTTTTTCACAAAATAAGGTTGTCATTTTTAGTTGTATAAGGACACTACTTCAGTATTGTCATGTAAATTAACTATTTAAGAGGAAGAAGACATTCCACTTATCTACTACAAGTTGTTTCAACAATGATTTGAACTCATGCTATTCAATCGTAGGCTACTTCAGCAATCTAGAAGCTACCGGTTCAACTCTATACAAGAATGGCTGGCTGCATATGGGAGATATTGTTGGATACAATTGTCTGAAGGAAATTGTTGGATTAGCTATGTGTTGTCTTTGATGTCACACAAATGTCATATCAATTATCATTCTCAGTGTCTACCGAGTTCAGTCGGTCAGCTAAGCGGTTCTCAGTGTCTACCAAGTTCAGTTGGTCAGCTAAGCGGTTCTCAGTGTCTACCGAGCTCAGCCGGTCAGTTAGGCGGTTTTTAGTGTCTACCGAGATCTCTCGGGTGTCTAAAGGAAACATGAAAGGGAAACAGTGTTAACCGAGCCTCCTTGGTTATCGAAGGAAAATTAGTGGTTACCGAGCTCTCTCGATCTCTGAAGGATGTTGCAGAATTCGCTGTGGTTATTGAGTTCACTCGGTCACCGAAGGAAATCTTTTCAGGATTAATGTTTACCGAGCAAGGTCGGCCCTTCAAAGGATTTTGTTGTTACAGTTTGTTTATCCAAGCCGACTGTTATAATAATTATTAGTGCCGACTTGACAATCTAAATATTAATTAGAATGACATATATATAGAAGGTCAAGTGGTGAATAAAATATATACAGCATGCAGAAATCATTTTGAAGAAAGGTATGTGCGAATTTTGAAGGATGGTTAGATATCCTTGAGGAGCAGCAAAGATTTATTTGATCAGTAAGGATCTAGTGAAGCAGAACAAAGATCTATATTCAGCAATTCAGTTGCAGGTCATTTCATTGTTACTCTCTTACAATTGTAGCAGTGATATCAAAATCTCTTAACCGAGTTGGTTTAACAACCATTTTGTAAATCCTCTAACAAGGTGACAGTTCTATTGAATTGTTTCAAGACCTCTTACAAGGCCACTCCTAGTAGGGTGATTAAATCCTCTAACAAGGTCACACCTAACAGTGTGTTTTGTAACCTTTTACCGGGTTGGCTTCTAACCGGGCATCACTTCAGAAGAGTGAAAAATAGTAACTAGTTACATTGGTGGTTTTTCCCATATTGGGTTTCCACGGTAAATCTGGTGTCTCTTGTGTTCATGTTATTTTCTTTATTCATGTAAGTTAATCAGTGATGAATGCTTAAGAACAGTTTAATTATTACACACTTCAAAGATCAAGTTTCAGCATTTCTCTGTATATTTACCGAGTGGCACAGTAAATAATTTGTTAAGATATTTAAGGGATCAGTGGTAATATTATTGTGGTTAACTGATTCACCCCCCCTCTCAGTTACTGCATCTATATTTCCAACAAATATTTGTTATATGAATACTAAAGGATCTTCCTTTGTAGTAGACATACTAAAAGAGCTAGTAAAGTACAAAGGTTATCAGGTACAAATTTCATTTACATTCAACATCTTATATGCAATGTGAATTTCTAGTCAGCTTAATTAACTAATTTTTTATTATATTCTAATCTCTAAGAGTAATTAGCTTTTCTCTGGATCACATTGTAGGTTTCTCTAGCCGAATTAGAAGCCATTTGCAAACTCAATTTTAGGATTTTACAGTCTACAATACTCGACCCTTGAAGATGGAATTATTTGTTCGGATTTTATTGTCTTCCATTCTAAGGATTCAACAAATTTAAAGGCTTACCAACACCAGTTTTCTCAAGGATAATAGATTGATAATTTATGAGGATATTATGTACTATATGACATTGATATTTTAATTTCTTATGCATGGGTATAGGTTTCTAAACAAAGAAATATGGCAAGTTCCATTGGCATATGTAGTTAGGAAATAGGGCAACATGCTCTCTAAAGCTACTTTAATTCACTTTGTTGCCATATATTATGAACCCATTCCTCTGCAATTTGTCACATATTGATTCTATTTTGTAAATTATGCCAAGTAATATGTACCAATATTAACTTGATAACTTACTAGATATATTTAAGTCTAATTAATATTTGTGAGTACTTGTTGATTTCATTTCTTTCTCACCTTTCTATTTTGCATGGTTATGTCTTTAGTTTAAAAGAAACCTCTATGATTTGCATATGCACTATTATCTATTAGGCCCCATTTGTTTGCGGGAAGATGACTAGAATTGGGAGTGGATTTTCAGGTTTTGAGCTGAACCCGCTGTTTGGAATGCTAAAATAGAAAATTCGGTTATACCACCAAAACCTGATTATACCACCAAAATGGGCAGCACCATCTTCCCACCCAATAGGTGGAATTCAAAAGGATATTTTGGTTTTGGGAAATTATTAACCCCATTTAATTTGGCCATCGGGTCCGTGGTCTTCTTGGATTCATTTTTTGGGTTTTGTATTCCCATGTTTGCATTTTTGGGTATTGTATTTCCGTGTTTGCATCCGTGTTTGAGCAGGGTTTTCGAAGGGTTCTCACAGGGTTTCATCTCTTGCAACAGGTAGTTTCTATTTTGTGTTCCTTATTCACCTGGTAGACATGCCTTTGTATGCATTTTCTTCATATTACCCTTGTTTGGCTCTAGTTTCTATTTTGTCGTCCTTATTCACCGTTCTCACAGGGTTTCATCTCTTGCAATAGGTATTATTCATTTACATTGCCTTGATAGTTGATATCATTGAAATCATAGTTAACATTGCTTTGGTAGTTGATTATCATTGATGTTGATGAATGAGAATTTTCTTGGATAGTTGATATCATTGATTTTTTTGTTGAAAATCATATGTGTGGTAGAGTTTAAAGAATTTTCAACAAAGTATTTTTCCAATTTGCAATCCATCTCTCCTATCCTTCAAGTTCTGATAGTTACCATTGTCACCATGTGCCTTCGATGGATGCTTATGCTTGCTCCAAAGCCCCCTGCCTCTGCACGTGCCACATCTGCCAGTTGCATTTGTTGATAATTTAAGACCCATTTTGTTTTGTCCTGTAGGGTAAACATAAATTTGGGGAACAAGAATGAATTTAAACCTATTTTAGAATCCATAGAACCCTGAGAGACCAACCTTTCCTTCAAGGGAAAAGCAAGGGTTATGCAGAGTAGAGAATACCCAGTGAAAACTCCAATCTCTATAGCCTTCTTTGCATTTATTAGTTTCAATAGAAGCATAAAAAATTGGCCCTCATGAGCTAGAATGGCTATAATGGAGCTGATAACAAGCAACACACTATCTTTAGTAATTAACTAAATCTAGATAGCATATCCAAAGAATCTATATATTCAAATCCTCCAATTTGAGTCAATTTAGTTGTGACAAACATTGTGTTAACACCTCAAAAAATTATAGTTTATGTAATGTATAGTATATAGGTTAAGACAGATCAAATTTTACCGTGGGTAATTTATAGTGAGTTCCTTGAGTTCCTTTAAACATTCTGCTTCTTGGGGATAAATGCTTGTTTCAACAATATACTACAAAAAAATTTGGGTATACAAGAATGAATATACTACAAAAGAATTTGGGTATACAAGAATGATTATACTGTAAAAGAATTTGGGTATTCAAGAGTGAATTTCGATAATTCATATGATGAAAGAGACTCATTTTAGAAAGCAATATGAGATGAAACCTGGTAGAGGGCATCACTTTGAAGGAGATGTTTTTGGGCCTCCACACTGACATTTGGAGGTGCTCATTGATTTCTTTCTGCCATTGATAATTGCTTTACATATTTTGAAGCTCGGAGGAAAGCTTAAGAAAATGCACAGAGCTATATAATCGGTTGGGTCTGTTGAATTTAGATTGGATTGCACTGCACATATGTAGCACATATTATTTCATTCAGTTATTGTCTCAACTACTTGTAGTTTGAGCTATAGTGGTGACACAGCTGGAAGGCCCAACCTGCAGCCCACTTAGTTTGATATCTATTAATTATTAATAGTTAGTCATCCACTGTGCACCTTATTTGGTCATCCATTAAAAACATGTTAAAAAATTGCAACAAGTATGTTCTTGGTCCTAGGCATAGGTTCAGTTATGAAAAGTGGTGGCTATATGATGATTTGGATGCCTGTGACATGCAAAGTATCCAGGCCAACAAAGTGGAAAATGTACTTATATCAGTTAATTGGGGGAAACTCCATGATATTTGTAAACATTGTTGTGATTGTGACTTGTGTAAAGAATTTCCTTGGGGGCAGGGGGCTGGTTATTGGATTGTTAAAGGGTTTTGTAGGTCTGAGTGGAGAAATCATCACTCAGATATACCTGGCCGTCAATGGAGACAATCCCAACTTTCTCATACTTCTAGCTGCTACTCTCCCTACTATAGTTGTGCTTAGCTTCACAATTTTCTTAAGGCCTATTTAGGAGGAGAAGAATGAGATTAAAAATTTATATGTTTTTCTTGTCATGGCTCTGGTGCTGGCAGGCTTCGTTATGGTATTCATTTTACTTGAAAATAGGCTGCATCTTTCACTTGCTATGATTCGATTCTTTGTTGTAATAACAATTTTGACCATCTTTGTACCACTAGTGGTGGTCACACGCTCACAACTTCATAAGATACAGTCCCATGAAGAGACAATATTGTCAGGTGTAGAGAAATCCAAGAAACATGATTTTGACAAGGAGATGACAAGTTACGCGACCAGTAGTCAAGTTTTAGACTCTTCAACTGGTAAATTTCTTAAGTTTTAAAACAGATTTATTGATTGGATAGAACCTAGAATAGAGAATACTAAAAGAAGAGCATATGGATAGGTGGTAATACAAAGTATTGATTTATAATTTGTTAAACAAAGTGATTATATGGACAACAAATAAACTACATTTGAATTATAAAGAATTGTTCACAAATTCAATTGCTAGTTCTGTGGTAGAGTAGACCAACAGTAATGGAAGATGGTAAATATCTTTGATCTTTTTTTGAAGTTTTTTAGTATGTAGTATTATTTTTTATCACAATTTATGATGTATAACTATTAAACTAATACCTCTATTTTAGACTATACATCTTTGTTCTTACAAGATGCACATTCTTTTTCTGTGACTATCATTCTTTTTCTGTGGCTAGAAAATTCTCATTCATTAGCATCAATGATAATCAATGTTAACATTGCTTCAGTGTAATACTAATTTTCAGTGTTAACACTAGCAAGCAACACTAATTGTCATTGTTAACACTGATTGTATAAATGGAGAGATATCACATTAGGTGCTATTTCAAGATGTAGAAATTAAAATGTAGATATTAGTGATGCCTCGAGTTAAAGAAACTAAGATGTTGATTAACTTTCTCAAAATATATCTTTAATATCTTGCTCATCTTTCTGAAACCTTGATTTCATGCCAAAACTTGTTTAAGTTATTTTCGATAACTTCAATAATAAAGATGTGGACATATTGTCAACTCCGATGAAGGAAACCAGAGCCAGATTCTTATAACACTGATTATAATCAGTGTTAACAGTGTTAACACTGAAACACTGTTAACACTGATTATCGATGTTAACACTGATAATCAATGTTAACATATGAGGACATCCCAATTTTCTTGCAGTAAAGCATATTTAAATGCAATAGTACATGCTGCTTCTTTACCACAATTGTGCATCTTTTTAGTAAATGATACAAAATTGTGTATCTTTTTAGTAAGTTTCTAATAAGTTTCTAAAAAGATGTACAATTCTATATCAATGCAAATGCAATAGTACATGCTGCTCCTTTACCACAATTGTGCATCTTTTTAGTAAATGATATAGAATTGTGTACCTTTTTAGTAAGTTTCTAAAAAGATGCACAATTCTATATCAATGCAAACACAATAATAAAGATGTGGACATATTGTCAACTCTGATGAAGGAAACTAGAGCCAGATTCTTATAACACTGATTCTAATCAATGTTGACAGTGTTAACACTAAAGAACTATTAACATTGATAATCAATGTTAACATATGAGTCCATCCCAGTTTTCTTGTAGCAAAGCATATTTAAATGCAATAGTACATGTTGCTCCTTTACCACAATTATGCATCTTTTTAGTAAACGATATAGAATTGTGCATCTTTTTAGTAAGTTTCTAATAAGTTTCTAAAAAGATGCACAATTCTGTATCGTTTACCACTGAAATAGTAGGTGAATAAGGAACACAAAATATAAACTAGAGCCAAACGAGGGTAATATGTCAGGTAAATTCAGTACAGAGCTAATATATTTCTAGGAATAGTCATATATTAGTATCAGACACACACAAGATAGAGACAACATAGAGTTGTAAATTCACAAAGACATGAAGTACAATTGATATCTAAATTTTGGGCTTAGTTTGGATAAATAGTAAATACTGAAGGGCAAGATATCCATGCAAACACAATAGTACATGCTTCTCCTTTACCACAATTGTGCATATTTTTAGTAAATGATACAGAGTTGTGCATCTTTTTAGTAAGTTTCTAAAAAGATGCTCAATTCTGTATCGTTTACCACTGAAATAGTAGGTGAATAAGGAACACAAAATAGAAACTAGAGCCAAACGAGGGTAAGATGACATATAAATGCAATACAAAGCTAATATATTTCTAGGAATAGTCATATATCAGTATCAGACACACACACGATAGAGACAACATAGAGTTGTAAAATCACAAAGACATGAAGTACAATTGATATCTAAATTTTGGGCTTAGTTTAGATAAATAGTAAATACTGAAGGTTAAGATATCCATATCTCTTGCCACCAAATGCTAACTAACATTTGGTGTTGATTGATTGCTAAGTGTCTTGATCTTGAGGGGAGTGCATGATCTCATGTCTATTTTTTTATAAGTCACTATTTCTATACCTTACATAGATCTACATAGATTTCCTATAGTCACACTGAAGAAAGCAGCACTAAAACCATAGATTTACTAAAAAGATTCACAATTGTTTACTAAAAAGATGAACAATTCTATATTGTTTACTAAAGAGATGCACAATTGTGGTAAAGGAGCAACATGTACTATTTGCATTGATACAAAATTGTGCATCTTTTTAGAAACTTATTAGAAACTTACTAAAAAGATGCACAATTGTGGTAAAGGAGCAACATGTACTATTGCATTTGCATTGATACATAATTGTGCATCTTTTTAAAAAACTTATTAGAAGCTTACTAAAAAGATGCACAATTCTGTATTGTTTACTAAAAAGATGCACAATTGTGGTAAAGGAGCAGCATGTACTATTGAGTTTGCATTGATATTTTGAAACAAAAGTTATGCTAGCCCACATCTACTGGAATTAGGAATGTGTGTAATATTGAATCTTTTCTCTTATGAAAATGGCCTGCTTAATAAATTGCAAAAATTGAGTTGTATGGTCATTTTATTTGTTTCTTGAGTTTTTCTTCTATAAGTTAGCATGTCTTCATTTTGGTTCAGCTATTCATAAAGGGGAGTAATAAATCATTCTTAATGAAAAAATAGAAAATTTTAAATTGTGGACAAGATATACTTATAAGGAATAGTAGGTTCATACTGGATATCTCCTTGCTCAAATCATGATTATGTACTACTATACACTTTATCTTTGTGGTTCATACCAGATATCTCCTCGCTCAAATAGTTGTGTTTGTCCACATTTCAGGCCATTGATGGATCCTATTGAGAATATTGATGTTCTAGGATGCATAACTATATTCTCATCTTCTCACAACTTATTTTTCTTTTCTTGCCGTAGCCAAAGTACTGCTAGCCCGAGAAGGGAGTGCACAAATGGGAAAACGATTAAGAAAAGGAAATGATTTTTATATAATAGTTATTCATTCCAATGATGTGGATTATCATGATCAAATTCGCATGAGTAGGGAAGCCTTCTTTTGTCTAGCTACTATCCTAAGGCTGAAAGGAAGCTTGAAAGATATGTTACACTTGATGTTAGAAGAACAACTTGTGATGTTCCTCCACACCCTTGGCCACAATCTGAGGAACCACAAGATTGCCCACAACTTTGGGCACTCAGGAAAGATAGTCAGCTGATACTTCCATAGGGTGTTGAGGGCTATCTTAGCACTCCATGAGGATCTCTTTATACCACCTAGTCCAAACACTCCTCCTAAAATTAGTGGGAAGGACCATTTTGATCCGTTCTTCAAGGTAATTCTTGTGTTGTTACAAATTTCTTGTATGGATTTTTATCCTTATCATATTATTGGTTGACCGTACAATTGATGATTGTATCATATTGTATAGGATTGTGTTGGAGCTATCGATGGAACCCATATACCAGTCACCGTCGATGTCGACATGCAGGGTAAATATCGTGATAGAAAAGGCAACTTGTCACAAAATGTTATGGGCATGTGTTCCTTCGATTATAAGTTTCAGTACTGCCTTGCTAGCTAGGAAGGGTCTGCTATAGATAGTCATGTTCTAGGTTTAGCTCTGTCAAGAGCAGATCCTCTTGTTGTTCCCCCCGATAAGCCAAATCATAGTTTAATATACTCAAGGGTACAATCAATGTTTCAAGTTTTATAAATCTACTTTGAAGGAAAATATTTTCTAGTAGATGTTGGATATCCCAATGCACCTTTATTTATTGCTCCTTATCGGTGTACATGCTACCACCTGAAGGATTTTTTAAGAGAGAATCCAATAAACTCTCGACAAGAGTTGTTCAACCACTGACACTCCTCTCTTAGAAATGCAATAGAGTGTACATTTGGTATTCTCAAGCATCATTTTCCAATCCCGAGGCATGCCATGTCTTATTCTATCATGACACAAGCCCATATTGTATTAGCATATTTCATACTACACAGCTTCATTACGATAGAGGATGACATTCCATTAGAAATTGGTACCGAAGAGGAAGATGATTGTACTGGGATAGATGTACCAGTGCTTGAGATATATGGGTTGTCTCAACATGATAGAGACCAATGGGCATAGTTTCAAGATGATATAGCAAGTACAATGTGGGAAGACTACAGATCCCAAGAATAGTTGTTCTTTATGGGTCAATATATGAAGATACTTTGATATACATGATGGTTTCCTTTTTATTTTGTTTGTATCTAGAAGCATTGGATTGTTATGGGTTAATGTGTTTTATTTGACTAAACTGATGTATGAAGATATTTTGATAGACATGATGGTTTCCTTTTTCTTCTGTTTGTATCTGCAAGTATTGGACTTTTATGGGTCAATGTGTTTTATTTGACTAAACTGATGTATGAAGATACTTTGATAGACATGATGGTTTCCTTTTTCTTCTGTTTGTATTTGCAAGTATTGGACTTTTATGGATCAATGTGTTTTATTTGACTAAACTGATGTATGAAGATACTTTGATAGACATGATGGTTTCCTTTTTCTTCTGTTTGTATCTGCAAGTATTGGACTTTTATGGGTCAATGTGTTTTATTTGACTAAACTGATGTATGAAGATACTTTGATAGACATGATGGTTTCCTTTTTCTTCTGTTTGTATCTGCAAGTATTGGACATGTTGGTTTTACCATTAACAACAATATGTACATTGTGATTAGGTGATCTACACCATGTCATACACAAAACTAATGATGAGCATGGAAGAACCTATTAACATGCCTCCAATATCTTCTTCCTCAAAGAAGATAATGTGGACCAAAGAGATGGAACAAAAGTTTCTAGACTTGCTTGTCAAACAAGTACAGCTTGGAAGAAAAGGTGATGGGGGCTTCAAAAAAGAATCATGGACCACCATTGAGAGGAGGTTCAATGTGGATATACATTTGAATCTAACAAAGGACAATTTCAAAAATAAGCTGAAAACATGGAAGCTTGCATATAAAGTGATGAAAGAGCTGAGAAATACAAGCGATTTCACTTGGAATGAGAAAAGTCAATGCATGGATGCTGAAGATAGCATGTGGGATGAGCTTCTGAAGGTAGGGTGGTCTCTCTACTATTTGGATTGAAATAATATTGCCTTATTATAAAGTTAATAATGAAAGAAAAAGAACCTAATCCATTTATTTATGCCAACATGCAGAGAAGAGAATTCAAAAATGCCAAAGTGTATAAGAGGCAACCCTTCCAATACGTCAATGAATTGGGTGCAATTGTGAGTAATGACATTTCTAAAGGTAATGCAGCTATGACAGTCCATGAGACTAAAGAAGGGAACCCTATGGAAGAGGCATTCGATGTACGCAAGGAAGAGGATATTGGTTTTAGTATAGATCTTGATAGTGCTGCTAATTTTGATGAAGATCCTTATCCTTCCAATCAATTCACTGTAACTACAAGTGGTAAAGGAACTCCCACATCATCATCATCAAGGAGGGGAAAGAGGAGGAAGGCAAGTATGACAACTTCCTTGGATGTCCTCTATGAAACAATGAAGAAAATAAAAGATGGCCTCAACAATGTTCACCTTCACAAAATTGATAAATCTAATGATGAAAATGCTTTGACAGGCACATATACCGCTCTCAAATCCATCCCTGAATTGAGTCGAGGTGTTTTCTTGAAGGTATATGACACCTTCATGGTTCAACATGAAAGAGCCAAAGGGTTCTTACTGATGAGTGAGGATGAGAGAGTGGACTGAATTGCAGCCACATATGGTGGATTATAGATATTTTCTACATACTTTATCAAACTTTATCATAAGTTGAAACTTTATCATACTTTGTTCACATACACTAATACAACTGTGTTTTGGTTGATGATTTTTCATGATTGTTTATGGTTGATGATTGTTTATCAAACATAGTTTTTATTATTGACTCAGGAGATCATTGTTTATTTAACTTTAGTTAATAGATCATTGTTAAGTATGAACAGATAAATTTAAACATTCCGCATCTCTATGTTTATGTTTTGAAGTTATTTTTCATAGTGATTTAAATGTCTGCTTGTAATGTAATATAATGTTTTTCATAGTGATTTAACTTTCATTTGTTGTACAATTACATAGATAGGTATCAAAGAATCAATGTAAGGAAAGAATCATGTAATATATTTTGAGATAATGAAATGTAAATTGTTTTCCTAAAGACCCTGTTACTGCCCGTAAGGGTACAATCATGGTATTTGTTGATAAACTCATCTTTTAAATGATAGGTATGGATCTAAATGGATTGGAATGATATTATGATGCATTTAATTTGAAGTTTAGCATAGTTTCCTTTGAGTTTGGAAGGTGTTTAAATCATTGTGACGTGACTGTCCCTGTACAATCAGGGTATACACCAGTTAGGTTAAATTGATGCAATGTTGGTTTAATATTGTCTCCTTTTCATGCATTGTGAGTATGTTGGAATGGTTGACATTAAATGGAATCCCTTGATGAATGTGCAAGGGTCCTGAAGAAGGTTTGATGTGTTGGATACCATCAAGAGTGACTGTTCCTGAATAGTACACCAGTGAAAAAGTATGAAGAAATAATGATTAGATGATATTCATTGGTTTCTATTATGAAAAGGAGTTGCCAAAGGTTTATTATATTATTTTATGTGATTTTACAGGTGTTTGAATGCAGGGCAGGCAAGGGAGATGCGAATCAGTTCACTGATTGCTTGGATCAGCGATTTTGGGGTCACTTGTAGAGGGGACTGTTAAGGTCTGAAGGATTGATACATTGGAGAACCCCATTTCTTGGCATGGATGATCATGATATGATCATAGTATGGTGTTAGATCCATTTGTGGGGTCTAAGAAGGTGTGAAAGGGTGTTCTTGGGAAGACCCTAGGTTTTTAAGCCTTAAAAGGAGGGTTTTGTGAATGAAACTTTAAAACTTGTTAGTGGTCCTTGAAAATGTGAAAATCTTTGATTTTGGGGGGTATCTAGACTCTTTATATGATAGAGAAGTCCTGGTTGAGTGTGGAGTTAGGGGTTTCTTTGGAAAAGGAGCAGGGATAACTTTAAGAAACCCCTCCCGAAAAAAAAGCCTAAAATGCTGGCGAATCCAACATCTTGTGGGCAGGAAAATTTTAATATCGAGGGCAATTTTTTTGTTCCATATAGGGAAATAAAATATTATATGTTGGCGATTTTTTTCTTGCCCTAGCAAAAATCATTTTAAATGTGGCGAATTAATGTTTTTTTTCACTGACGGATATATAAATGATGGCTATTTTTTCCCTTGCCAAAAATGAATTAATAATTTTAGAGGCGAATTACTTGTTTTGTAGGAAAATGAATAATAATGGTCTTGGCTAATCTTCAGTGGTAAACTGAAAAATTGTTTAATCTGGGCAGATGGGAAAAGATTCCCCAAATCGGCCCGAAATTCATCCCGGGCCGTCGATCTATCAGATTGTATTACTGTTACATGGTTATATTTATATTTTATTATAATTATATGGCTATGATTATATCATATGGCTATAATTATATTATAGTATAAATAATTATATTATATGTTCTATTATATAATAAATAATTATAAATAAAAATAATATTATTTTTATAATAATAATAAATCTGGTGACGGGTCGTCGATCTATCAGATTGTATTACTGTTACATGGTTATATTTATATTTTATTAATAATTATATGGTTAAGATTATATCATATGGCTATAATTATATTATAGTATAAATAATTATATTATATGTTCTATTATATAATAAATAATTATAAATAAAATAATATTATTTTTATAATAATAATAAATCTTAAATGATTACATAATTAAGTAATATTATTTTTAATTGAATGCCAAAAAACATATTATAATTTATAAAAAATACATTATTAAAATATAAAATATAAACCAATGCAGTTACATTAAAAAAAATTAAAAATATTTAAAAACAATAATAATTTAATAATTTAATTAAAAATAATAGAACATATGATATAATTATTTATACTATAATATAATATAATATAATTACAACCATATGATACATTGATATAATCATAACCATATAATATAATATAATTATAACCATATAATATTTATATAATATAATAATAATTAATAATATTTATATAATATAATAATAATTAATAATAATAATAATAATGACCATCGAGTCTGAGTCATCGACGGCCCGGGATGAATTTCGGGCCGATTTGGGGAATCTTTTCCCATCTGCCCAGTTTCATTCGGAATCGTGACACGTGTCACGATTCCGGATGAATCTGGGCAGATGGGAAAAGATTCCCTAAATCGGCCCGAAATTCATCCCGGGCCGTCGATCTATCAGTCTTCAGATTGTATTATATTATATTATATTATATGGTTATGAACTTATGATTATTATGATTATTATTATTATATTATATTATTTATGTATTATTTAATATATTATATTATTTATGTAATATAATATAATAATAATAATGTTATTATTATATTATATTATTTAATATTATTTATGTAAATATATATTACATAAATAATATATTATTTATGTAATAATTATTATTATATTATATTATTTAATATTATTTATATGTAATAATATATTACATATAAATAATATTAAATAATACAATATAATAATAATATAATAATAATAATAATAATTATATTATAGGTTATGATTATTATTATTATTATGTTGTATTATTTAATATTATATTATATTATATTATATGGTTATAAATTATAATTATATTATATTATATTATAGGTTATGATTATTATTATTATATTGTATTATTTAATATTATTTATAATATTAAATAATAAAATATAATAATAATAATAATAAATTTAATAAACATTTGATAGTCTATAGATCGACGGCCCAAGATGAATTTCGGGCCGATTTGGGGAATGCTTTCCCATCTGCCAATATTCATCCGGAATCGTGACACGTGTAACTTATGTACATTATTGAGTCTTGACAATTTATTACTGTTAGATGTACATTGTACATTAAAGTTAAAACCATTAATTACTTATTACTTTCGTTTTAACTATAACTTCAAGTATTTACGAGAGTCCGATACGATAGCCATAGGGTTTTCAAATTTTAAATTTTCAAAGACTGGCAGAATTCCATTTTGCGTTCTGATTTCTGAAGACTGAAGTCTGAAAGTGTGACACTGTGAAACTTTGTTATCAGCCGACAACACCAATTATCCAATCTCAATTCCAGGTATTTAAATTTTTTCAAAAAAATTCCATTGCAATTTGCAGCAATAGAAATCTTGATTTTAATTGTCTTAGGTTTGCACTTTAAAATTATTTTGAATAGGGCCTGAAGTCTAATAACCAGTAGCGCCAGGCACGGGAAAAACAAAGTCAAAAACCTCCCAAACGAGTGCACCCATAAAGGAAAAGAACACCATTATAGAACTCAGACGAGTGCTACAAACCCCAGGTTTCACCGATGAGTGTCATGATATTTTTGATCCTGTTATCCATGGAGATTCTGAAATCATGGCAATTAGACATTCATTGTTTAGTAAGTGGAAAGATCCACAGAAGGGGAGAATTTATTACAAATATAACAGTAGTATTGGGGCATATACAAATAAACTAGCTGCTGTGGTTACTGGATTAGCAAACCTCGCTGTACCCGAAGTATTCCCTTGCCCTGAAATTGTAATGCTATGCGCTCAGAATTATGATGAAAATAGAAAGGCAATTGTAAACCAAAACACTCAGGAGGAAATTTTATCAATAACTGAGAGTGAATTTCTGACTTTGTTAGACCTAGGGTTAGGGTTTAGAACAGAAAGCTCTAAGGAGCGCATTGACTTGGATAAACTAGCTCAGGCTTATGACAAGCTGGAAAGATCTTTTCAAGATTCATATATTAAGGGTTTAATACCCTCAGAGTCCACTACTAGTGTTACACTGGACAAAGACCATAAGCCTCCTTATCAGTATGATATTTTTGTGCCATGGGTTTAGAATACTATTTCTTTGTTATCATTTTGTCTGGGATTGGATAGTAACAAGGAAGTGGGGGCCAGTGTTCTTGAAATGATTTATAATATCCATTGTCGAGGGCAGTCAGTTGAGCAGGTAGATGTAAGATATAATTTTGTTCAGCACATTGTTGAATCTATGCAACAACAATTACTGATGATTAAACAAAGTACAACTACAGGCAAGACCAAGACATTTAGGTTCACAAGTTACTTGTGCTACCTTCTTTTAGCAAAGCATCGCCCAATATTTGAGACAGAGAACAACAAGCTTGGTATTGAGGTCTATAAGTTTGATGAGAGAACCCAGAAGAAATCAGAGACTCCAAGTCCAGTATATGAGTGGACACATAAGATGAGGATGACTGCTGCAAATAAAAACTACAACCATTTTGTAGACTTCTTTTTGGCACCTATTTACCAAAAAATCATAGGCACTTCGATGCCTAGATTTCCTGTGTCTTGTAAAGATTGCATTCAACTGGGAAGTCAGATTCAATTGGCTGACTAGTTCTTTATGGAAGAGTACACTCTCTTAAGGTTTTACGGTTCAGCGGTTGAACCCTGCAAACTTCCAATGCATGTTACAGAAAGGGTTTTTACACTGGAATATGTATGGCAGATGGAGAGCGCAGATGAACTTTTCAGTGGACAACAAAAGAAAATGATATTTCCTTCCTTGCCTTTCGCAATTGGAGGCCTCACATTTGAGAGAAAGGCTTTCAAACTGGCAAATGAATTGGTAACTTTTTTTGGCTTTGATTTTGTCAGTCACTGGAATTATGATCCACTGAACATAATACAAACGAGACTTATTGCCAATGGGAACTCTGCGAGCAAATATCAACATCAGGAGATGCCATTGATAGAAAAGTTTAAAAACAAGGATTCATGGGATGAGGTTAAGAAAGAGATGGAGAAACATGCAACAGAGAATAATATTTCAATGCAAGAATTGTCATCCCAAATTATGACATTGCACAAATCAGAGCCTCTGACATACTTAAATTTCTACAAGAAAGCATCTCAACCTTCTACGAGGTCTATGCCTAAAGAAATTAAAGAGGCATGCAAAGCTGAAATGTGGTGTCAAACCAAGATGACTAATTTCTGGAAAATGAGGCAAAATTTGGGTGAACCAAAGACATCAGTTGTTTTTGATGAAATTGAGGAGGATGAAATTTTCAGCAATTATTGGAATAAAGAGCATCCAACTGTACTATATGATTTTGGCAGTGACGGTGATAATGAAAGGCAGAAGGACCTCCAGTCTGATGCTGACATTCAAGGTATTCAGGATTCTGGGTCAACCAGGGGCAGAGATATTGTTACACTTCAAATGAGTGATTCTGTTAAACAAACGTATGGTAGAGGGGAAACTATGATACAAAAAATGGGTTATGCAGGTCTAGGGCCCATTGGTGCAAGTGGTGAAGGGATTTGGAATCCACTTCCAGTACCAGAGCCACCCAAAAGAGGATGTAAACCAATCATTGGACTCTCTGACAATGAAGATGATTCATCTAGAAAGGGCAAAAAACATTATGTCTCTGCTTCTGAAGGTCATCCCAAAACATTATTTGTTAAATCTTCGAATCCAGTTGTAGTTGATCCCACTGGCACTGGCACGGGCACTGGCACTAGCATGGATGAACCTTGTGCAAAAAAGCAAAAAGTTATGACAATTACACTGCCAACAATGTCAGCGGTTACTTCACCAATGTATGCACCAGTAGCTTCTGTACAAAACCCAGAAAATAGTCCTAAAATGCCAGGATTTGGAATGGGCCATCTTCAGTCTGTTGGCAATCCTCAAAATACAATTGTAGGTGGAGTAAGTTCAACTGGAGTTGGAGGAGCACACAAGGATACAACTGATAATTCACCTTTCAAACACTCAATTCTGTCAGCAAACCCAGATTTTAGTTTGAATGAATTTGCGTCAAAGTTTGAACAGACAAGCGAAAGAAATAGGCAAATTATGAAGACTTTGAAAAGTGATGCAGTTGCTAAATGTCAGGGATCTACTAACAAAATATTTTCAACATATGATCCAAACAATGAAATGATGAACTTCATGGCTGTTATGCCCCTGGGTAGAGATAATATTCCACCACAAAATGTAATAAATCCTAATGATATACAAGTTACCAGTCTTCAAATGGATTTGTCAAAAGTGAAAAATATTGACAAAATCAATATATCTAAAGAGAGCAACAAAATGGTCTACTCTACACTTCTGAAAGCGGAGAGGGAAAACAAAAGGCTTACAAAGCAAATAGAAAAGTTACAGGCAGACCTTGATAATGTGAAGGCGAAGGAGAAAGCAGCAGACAATAGGTTCAAAGATTTGCAAAATAGGATAAAGAAATCTTCTCCTACAGAGGCAATTGTCCAGCAAGAAAAGATGAATGAACAAGTGGAAAAATTGACTAAAGAATTGGATGAGTGCCAAAAAAGACTTCAGGATGAACAAGCCTCTAGTGCACAGTTGTTCAAGTCTTTAGAGAGTAGTGCACAGGTCAACAATAAATTGAAAACTGACCTGGACTATGTTGTCAAGGGAAATAATATTTTGAAGACTGAATTGGAGAATGAAAAGAAACAGTCGATGTCTAGGGCAAATATGATTTTTAATTTGCAAAAGGAATTGGGGAATGAGAAGAAAAAAGAGGAGTCTAGTGCAAAAACAATCAACAATTTGAATAAGCAATTGGAGAACATGAAACAAAAAGAGGAGTCAACTGCAAAAACTATCAGTAATTTGGAGAAGGAATTGGAGAATGTGAAGAAAACAGAGTCTAGTGCTACTGCAAACACTAACATAATCCACCAAATGAGGAGGGAATTGGAGAATGCAAAGAAAAAAGAAGAGTCAGCTGCAAAGAAAATCTTCAATTTGAGAAAGGAATTGGAGAACACGAAGAAAGAGGAGTCTACTGACTCTACTCAAAGACTCCATGATTTGAAGAAGGAATTGGACAATACGAAGAAAAAGGAGGAGTCCACTGCAAAGGCAATCCATGATTTGAAAAGGGAACTCGGGGATGAGAAGAAAAAAGAGGTAACTGCTGCAAATACAATCCAAGATTTGAAGAAGAAATTGGAGGATGAGAGGAAGAGAGCAACTAATTTGCAAGGGCAAGTAGAGGAAATACATAAAAAGAGTGAAAAAGAGATGTCTCAAATGAAGAAAAAGATGGAGAATGTAATGGCAGAAAATAGAGCGACCTCTTCCGAAGACCATCATGTGAAGGATACTATAATAAACATGGTTAAGCTTATCAAACAAGAAAATTGGGACAAAATAATGAAGAACACTGATAGTTTGTTTGAATGGCTTGATTTAAATAGCAATATCAGACTTCTCTTTGAAAATGTAAAAAGTAATTTTTTTGGTAAAAGACAAATCTTCACCAAATCCTTAAAAAATGTTTCTGACCAAATTTTGAGTAAAGTAAAGATATCCAGTGATAGGGATTTGGCAAAGCATGGAATAAACAGCCGCTTGGATGCCTCTGTAATGACCATTGATGTCGGTCACCATTGTGAACAACTAACGGAAATGGGTGAAGCTCTCAAATCTGTTTCCAAAGAATTGAAGAAGATGAATAACATCATACTGAACTTGCTGAATGCTGGATTACCAAATGCAGCTGACTCAAATGCCAGATTCATTGGAAATGAAAATTACATGAAAAGGTTGCAGGAGAGCATGAATCATGATTTAGGCAACTTGCCTGAGGATACCACTCCAGAAGGAATTGCAAGTTGCATCAAACCACTGTCAACAATGAATGAAGTTGTAGATAAATTCCTCTATTCATTTAAAAATATCTCTCAGAAGTATTTATTGTTGACGAGGTTACAACTATTTAGCTACAGCCTCAAACAAATGGAGCCACCAAATGATGCAGAATGGAGCGCCCTAAAGAAATTCTTAGAAGCTGGGTCATCTTCTGAAACTGAAGCTGTTACTGTTGCTGTCATTGGCATTCATGAATCATAGCTGATAGCACTAAGAAGTAACAACTCAGTAAGTGATAGTACTATAATCGTTTTGTTACTTGTTTCTCTTTAATTTCAAATTTTGGATTTAATTTCAACTTTGTTTAATGTTAATTGTTACAGGAATCAAGAGCCAGCATATCAGGATAGTTGGGCAGCTAGGCACTGGCATACTATTACTACACAGTAGATGGAAAAAATTTCCCTACTAGAAAAAATTGTACAATTGGCAATGTGATTGTACACACATAATGTATTATGTAGTAATAATCTGATTATATATACAATTACAAACCGACCTACAGCTATTGTTGCTCCCTTATATCTGCAAAAGGGAATTCAGGGTCATTTCAATTTGACGTTGAGTCATTTGCAAAGGGTTGTAATTGTTTGTAATTGACAATTGTTAAATGTATTATGTTACAGGCTGATTTATAATTATAAATTATAATACAATTTTTTTTAAATAGAGCTTATTCTGTTAAATGCATTATGTTACAATTTCTTAAAGAAACTAGAATCAATGAAAATCTCAACATGTTACAAAAATACAATCAATGAAAATCTCAACATGTAAGTTTGTATTATCAACATGTTCAAAAAAAACATTTAAGCATCTATAAAAGGACAGTGAAATTGTGAATGAAGGCTATATATTGACTTCTACAAACATAATAAATTAGTAGATAGAGTCTTAGATCAGAGCTACTACTTCTAGCCTACTACTTGACTCACAGAAGTTAAAACTTGAGGTTGAGAAGCTGCTATAGTTGCCATTCCGCCTGGACCGGCTCAGCATCACTATCATCAGAATCCTCCTCATTTATTGCATACAACATTTGATTGTTCGTTGTGTTTTCTTTAGATTCACTGTCAGCGTCAGACTCACTATGCATGCCAAAGTCAACATCATCTTCATTGCTTCCAATATCAGGATATGAACCACTGCCACTACCATTGCCACCACCACTACCACTGCCACTTGGGTTTGAAATGTTGGCAATCCCTCTTCTTTGACATCGTTTTCTCCAAATGCTGACAGCCCTGTCATAAGGGAAATTTTCTACCTTATACCTATAATTATAGAGCCTCAGACAATTATCCAAATTTTTGTCTAATTTGTTTCTAACCTTTGACTTCAGGAAGCCCAAAGTACTGAAAACTCTCTCATCCTCCACTGAACCCAATATCATTGTCAAACATAAATCGGTAAGCTTGAAATATTCTGGTATTGCCTCTCTCAACTGATTGCTCTCACCAAGGTTTTTCCAAAGCTTTGTTACCGCTCCCTCTTCATTTGGGTTCTCCATAAGAGCATATTGTTCCCTCATTATGTTTGCAAAAGAATATGATTGATCTCTTAGTCGAGATTCATCTAAAATTCCATTTATAGTGATTCCATTGATTACTTTAGGTTTGCAAAAATGCTGAATCAGAGTCGTCATCCTTCTTCGAAAATCAGTCGGACAGTTTAGAGACCAATATTGTGGAAAAACAATTGACATTTCTTCGAGCAGTTCCTCTGGAGGGAATCTATCTCTGATTTCTGATGAAAGATTGTAGCAAACTCGCTTGACAGAGTCAAGCACAGAGTCTTTGATCTTCTTGAAGTCTTCACTTGTAACACGTGAAAGTACCTTCTCTGGTTCTGATTCAACTTCACTTCCTGCTTCGTCGGGGTTGACGCGGGCATAGTACTGCATTGGTATGTCAACTCCACGTACCCTGGCATATACCTCATCGTTTGCACCAATATGTAAAAAGTTCCCAGGATTGTTCAAATCTGTGATTTCTATCCACTTTGCAAACTTTGATTCATCTAATGGTAGTAATCGATACAGAGTATCCAGGCTACTACATGTCATTTTACGCAGCTTATTATATTCTGCAATGTACATACCTCTTTGTTGAACCTTTTTTATAATATTTCTCATGTCCTGTAGCATGGGGAGAATAGCTGCTAAAGTTAAGAGTACCTTAACATTAGTTAGGCTTGAATATAGCTGAGGGAATCTGTCTCGCACAGAGTGGATTAGTCCAAGCAATGACGGGTATTCAGACATTACTCGATGTGCCGGTCCATCCAAAGAGATCCATCTAGTATCATTGTCTTTAAGAAGCTTCTTCCCATCAGTAAGTCCTTGAGAAAAGTGTTGAAATTCCCGGACTCATTTTGGACTTCGACAGAAGTATTGGTAAATCTCTTTGATTAGAGATTCCACTTTACTTACACAACCAAAATTGCTAACAATTCCAAAAGCTAGATTCATTCGATGGGCCATGCAATGAATGGGAATAGCGTAGGGTGCCAAATCATCCTTGATCTTTTTGCAAAGACCACCTTTATGACCTTGCATAACCGAAGCTCCATCTGCTCCAACACACACCAACTTTTTGGCAATCTCCATGCTATCCAAACCTCCAGATTCAATTAGAGTAGTCTTTAATAATTCATATAAATTTTCAGCTGTCGCACTACAATTCAATTTAGCAATAGATAGTATAAATGGTTGACGACAAAGATTGTTTACAGTATAAACATGCATGCACACCCAGGAAGTATTATCAATTGCTGTAACTTCATCTAGAGACAATGCAAAGAAATTTGAGTCTTTTATTTTTTCCTTCATATCTTCTTTTTCAACCTGTGCAAGACATCTAGCCCATTCCCATCCACTGTTTACTGACCAGTGACTGTTCGGATAGTTTTGAGTTTTCAAAAAGTGCAATAAGGTAGGAATTGAAGGGTAGTCTGTCATAGGATGTCCTCTACTCAATAAATAAAAGACCACACTTAATTGAACTACTTTTCCCATATTTTGCACTTCCGTTGCTTTCCCAATGAAATCTTTAATGGAACCTTTTACTGCAGAACGCTTATCCCGTAATTGCTGGTGTAACTCATATTTTTCGGCATTCCTGATATGCAGACAGTTGTCCTTTGTTTTCCAAGTTAGCACGGATTTTTCAACTCCATCTATAATTTCCTTCTTGTAAACTTTACCGACATGCTTTTCTATGGTATCAATTTTAAGCTGCAACCTCTTCTCCTTCTTTGTTATCTCTGTGCAAATGTTACATCTGCATTCACTAGGAGGTGCACCATCAATTGGATTGGGCACTGGTTCAATGAACCAGTACTTTTCCACCCATTCTAACTAAAAACTCCTTTGGGACAGATCCCAGCGAGATCGATCTTTCGTCGATCCCAATTTTCTTTTCCCCTTTTGTGCATGAGCATGATTTATGGAATCAGTTTTGGTTTTCTCACCCGACTGGTCCAGGACCGACTCCAACTCTATAATCTCAGTTTGTGACTCCCTACTCAGGGGAAGTGCCTCCAAATCATGTTCAAGTTCATCCTCGACTGAGATATCAGGTTCACCAACTTGAACTTCAATATGGTCTGAGGGTCCAACTTGTGATGAATCTCCTTTTTCAACTGGAGATCTAACTTGTGAATCTTGTAGCTTGCCAACATTTCCACCACCAAAATATACTGCTATGGTTCTGCGTTTTGGTAATGGTGGCTTCTCTTGGCATTCAGGGATCCTACCGGAACCCTTGTTACCCCTCTTATTTGACATGGCAAACCGATAAAGGCTGCAAAAAATATATCAACTTAGTTGTTGAACAAAAGACTCAACTACTTAGACTACATATAATAACAATAATATGATTCATTCTCAAAAAATGGGTTCTACTGCTACGGTACTACAGTCTACGGTACTACCCAAGGGCCAATATAATTCGCAAACCTATAGGCTATCTTAGCATTACACTGGATAGTAAAACTAAAAAAATAACCAGTACCACTGTACCAGTGGTCCAGTACCACTGTTGACATAAAAAATAAACTAAAAAGCACTTGCCTTTTAAAAAAACCAGGGTCCACGAGTCAATGGCCAATGCACTCAGCACTCTGAAAGTTCGGCAGCAATAAGAAATGCCAGTCTCCAGACCAGAAAAGAGCGAACTGTGTAGAATAATAATATTTTATAGTCCAATCTAGGTTGGTGAATTAGGCGGGATTAACAAGCAGGAATTTCAAATGCAGGCGAAACGCACCTTCCTATGCAAGCCCACAGTAGGAAACAGTTGGCTAAACGGGGCTGGTGGTCGACACACATCCGGAAAATGGTTGGCGACGCCCAACCCAAGGGAAAATTATTTGGTTGTAGTAATGGTGAAAGAACGTGGGCCAATAAGAAACAGCATGCAAAAGCTGGCGATATGTTTAAAATAAATGTATCCAAAACGTATATTGCATTGGCGATTGCACCGATAGTTTTGACCAATCATGTGATAACTAATGGGTGACTACCCCGGGTGTTGGACCCAAATCTAATAAATATCTGGCGATGTAGTTGACCTGCGCTGCGTGCTCTATTCGCCAAATGATGATTGACCCGTCAGACGGGATCGCCAAAAGGCGAAGATTCGCCACTAAAGTTATCTCTGAAAAGGAGGCCTAATGGAGGGCTAGTCACAGAGCACCAACCTTAGTATGGACAGTTGGTCCAAAGAAACAATATTTGATTTTCTAGTATGCTGTACAAAACTGAAAAGGGTATCCAAATATGTAATTATCTTCCTGAGTCTTTTGGGAAAGTCTGGCAAGAACCTTGTGAAATCATTCTAGAAGGCTACTAGGAAACTAGGCCTAGTAAGCACCCGGTTGTGAGGTATTGGTCTGATGGGTTATGAAGATGAATCCACTGATTGGACTATATAAATCCACTATACCTCAAATGTACCTACTATGATGACCACTATAAATTTTATTATCTCAAAATTTATAATAGTTATTCCATACATGGCTATTGTTGGAATAACAGTAGCCATGCATGAAATATGATCCATCTAAGGACAATCTTGATGAACATCATACTGCATTACAATTTGATTGTAATGCAGTATGATGTTCATCAAGATTAAAAATTGCAACAGTAGCCATGTATGGAATAATGATCAATCTGAGGTCAATCTTGATGAACATCATACTGCATTACAATCTGCTTGTAATGTAGTGTGATGTTCATGAAGATTATAAATTTCAATAGTGGGCATGTATGGAATAATGATCAATCTAAGGACAATCTTGATTCACATCATACTGTATTACAATCTTGATGAAGATCATATTGCATTACTATTGGAAGTATGAATGGGAAAGTAATACTGAGAGGGGGGGGGGGGGGTGAATTAGATTTCACTCATCTCTATGTCTTAAACTATTAAAAATTTATGCATCATGTAAACAAATCTTGATCATTCTAAGTAATATAACATGTCAAGCAGCATCCATGAAATCACACATAACACAATAATTTTGGTAACCCAGAAACCCTTGAAAGGTAAAACTGGGGTGGGGATGACACCCACAAATTTTCACTACTACAGTAATAAGTTTTGCCTGTTAGGGCTTACAAAATGTGATCAAACATGATCTACCCTATGAAAGGTCTTTTCGGTTAAAAGCTAAAAGACTTTTTCAATCTACCCTGTTAAAGGATTTATAAACTTATAATGAAATAAGTACTCGGTAAAGAGATTTATAAAAATTCTGCTAGGACTACTCGGTTAAGAGATTTACATTGATACACTGGTCAAAATGTCTCAGTACCTGATCTTTCAGTTTGCACTTGTATGCTGATTACAGATCTTCTCTTTACTGTATGTCTGTGATCTCTTCTATCTGATCTTTCTTGATTCTGCTCTTTTCACTGCTTTACTCGGTCACTAATCTCTGTCTGAATGCTTGACTATTCTCTTCTAATTACAACATTCATCCAGTCTTAATATCTCTTCTATTCTCTTTGATTCACACACTTATCTCTATTTAGATCTTCCCTTATATAGCAACAAAAATGTTTTATCGCTTCAAGATCTACGATACAGATTTATTTCTATTGCCGCCTAAACTATACAATTTTTTGATTGGATCTAGGATTTACATAGGGATCAATGATAATAACATAGATGTGTAATTACCTATGTGATTGTCTCAATAGATAAAATACAAAATATTATTGTTACCAAAAATGGTTTACCTCGATCATTGTGCCATTCCAAACTTGTATGTCAATTCTGGTTCACTCGGCAAAGGTTATCTCTGGCACTCGGCATTAATTGTACTCGGCATCGGTTCAACTTCTCTATCACTTGGCAATCATTGATATATGTAACTCAGCAACAACTATACTCCTTGGCATATTACAAACATATAGTGACCATGACTTTACTTGGTAGTACTACTACTCGGTAAGTATACAATAAAAAACTTCACCTATACAAAACAACTCGGTTGCAGTGATGACCAACCATGTTTGCCTAGATATGACTAAGTGTGAAAACACTAATGATCAACAAAAATACAGAGATCTACAATCTCCCCCTTTGACATTAGTGGCAAAAACACTTTTTCATGACATTCATATTTAGAAGTATGTTTGTAATACCGTAATATTCCTATTACTCCCCCTAAGATATATATACATATTCAAAATTTTGTTATCATTCAAAATTGTGTTACCTATCCCTATTCGTACTTCATGTCATGATGATTCCCCCTTGTTTTTGACATGATTAATTTATTCATCAGTAGGAAGATCACAAATCTTCTCAAGAAATGGTTGATGCAACACCGTGACCATGTATAGTGCATCCATCCATGCAGTTGAAGCAAGGTTCAAAACTTCTATCTGCACTTCTAAGTCGATAGCTAAATTTATGAGTCCTTCAGTGGTGGACAGATTTGGATCACTCTGAAGTAATGTTTTAGCCTTTGCCAATTTTCGCTGTATAGCCTCCAGATGTGGTGTTAAGATAGTTTGAATAGAAAGTAGGCTAGAATGAATCTTGCCATAATTGGCCATCAGCTCAGCTAATTTTCCTTGTGTCTGCATCACTTTCACATAATGTCCAGTACTAGTATTTGAATCCAAAGTTAGGGACTGACTTGTAGCTTTGATCTCTTGCTTGAGAGTCTCAAGCAAATGGTTATTCTCATCTATAAAAAATTCAACATTACATATTGTGGCCAATAGAGACTGTCTATTCACAACTAATTGCTCGATCTCTTTTACCAAATTTGACAGTTCAACCTATTTAACTGCTATCTCGGTAGATATCTTGTTTAGCATTTTGGTCTCAAATCACTTTTCTGACCATTCATATAACTTATCACTAGCAGAACAGGCATCATTATTAACTTTCTGGACAATATGTACAAGTTGTTCTAATATAGGAACAAAACTATTTACATCTGATAGATCATAAACCTCACTAAATATATCCTTTATTTCATGAAGAACCTATTTTTACTGATGATCTTTGTGGAGTTCTTCTTGCCTACTTTTTCTTGTTAGCAAATCTTTCATTATCTGTAATTGTTCAAAAGAAAGATTATCTGTATCCCATTTCGGTATAACAATTACTTCATCAATTTTTACCCCATCTTTCTTCTTTTGTGCTCTCGGTGGGGTGCTTCCACTTGGAATTTGTATAAGGGCTTCAATTGCCTCTTGTTCCTTTGGCTCTTGTTCTTTAATAATTTTACCTCTGGTGCTTCCTTCTCCTTTCTCCTTTTCCTTTTCCTCGGCACTAGGACTAACAGCTTGTTCATCCAATTTTGTTCTATGTTCTTCTGTGCTATGTAATACTTTGGGAGGACTTTGAATTTTGTCTTCTAGTTTGATTTCTTCCTCGACAGATAGAGGTAGGGGTACCGACTTGATGGGTTCCTCGGTAAGACTTGTACCAACTGACTTAACAATAGTAGCAACTCCAGGTACAGTAGGATTTCCATCGACAGATTGTTTTCTTGAGATGGTGGGATAATCCATGACTTGCAATAGTACAAGATTGCTACCTATTAGGGGTGTGTCAGTTGCACTTGAGTTCTTTAAGTCATCCTTAGTTAAGAATGAATTCTTAGTGGGCTTCTCCTCCAGTATGTCAACAATATGGACTTCAAAAATATCCTGAGATTTCATTTCCTTAGGAGCATCAGTCTCCATTTTATTGTGTGTTGCTTCAGGTTTTGCGGCCTATGAAGTGCTATCAACCTGTCCTTCATCTTTATCAACCAATAGTCCAAACACTATTTTCCAAAATTTTAAACTTTCCTGCACAACATCTTCAACCTTGTGTTGAAGAATAAGATAGGCTCTAAGCTTAGGATCAAATTTTCCTCTGTATTGTTCAATTATCTGCTTGATGTCTTTGGGGGTGAGGGTGGATTCAACTTGTGCCAATGTGCTTTCTCTTATTTCCTTCTCTGTTTGTAAAGAAAACTCCCATTTCTGTGCGACCTTGGTGCTTAATTCCTTTGGAATTTTGTTTTCAATTTCAATTGGCAGCATCTTGAAAATGCATAACATTTCAAGAACAGTATCCTCAACTTTCTCTTTATCACTAATGCTCATTTGTCCAAACTTTAATCTTTTTACCTCATCAACTGCAGTTGTACTAGTAAGTTTGTGACATAATTCATCAACAGTGAGTTGATGTGCACCCTTTTGTGTGACTTTCCTTTTCACTTCTTCATCACTCTCAGTTTCTTCATCCTCATCTTCTGTTAGAACAAGTTTCCTTCTTGATTTCTTCATGGCCTTAGTTGGCACTGCCTTAGATTTTCGCTTAACAGATGTAGAAGACACTTTAGGGGTCTCGACAGTATTTCTCCTAGTTCAAGGTGTAAGTGATGGTGTCACTGTCACTTTTCATTTTAACACTTTTCCTCTTGGTAGAGACTCGGTAATTTATGGTTTCTTTTCTTCTTCTTCTTTCTCTTTCTTACTCTCACTATTTGCACTCTTTTCATCTTCACCCAATCCTTGGGTTAACTCTAATGGTTTATTTTTCTCAGATTCTTTAACATATTCTTCCAGATTTTTCACTATTTTTTGTCTTTTCTTCTCTGTACTGACAGCTAGTAATCCCAAAGATATCTTTGATTTGGCCTCTTCAAATGTACCAAAGTAAGGTGCCTTAGCATCAATTTCCTCAGCTAGTAGTGCTGTGATTGTAGCAGTTGCTTCATCAATATTGAGTTCATAGGGTAATGGCATTAACCATGAAACCCTAGGTAGGACTGCCTGCGCATAAGTAAAGTCTATGTCTACAAAAAAACCAATATCTTTGCTATATTTCTCAATCAGAGGCACATGGATTCTAGTCTCATTTCTCATCTTTTTCTTAAATTCAATGAAATAGTTGTCCATTATCCCTTCAAAATCATCACCTATCTAGTTTATAAACTCATTAATTTGAACAGTTACAGGCTTCTTATCATCCCATACTACGTCACCATGTGTAGGAAAACACTTTTTGACATAGAAGAATATACAGATTAGCAGGGAACCGAACTTACACATAGAGTTCTTTTCTGTCCAAATGGAGCTCAGGTTCTTGGCAAGTTGAACTTGTTGGAGCTTGGCAAGATCATATTTGTGCCCTTTCTTAACTATTTTCCATGCCTAGTCCACTGCCATACAGGGGACTCTATCCAACCGACTAGATTGATAAAACTTGTGCGAGATAACTCAGACGATGAAGTCAATTATCGGATCTATAATGGTGGAGATGGTCATTCTATGCTTGTTCCAAGTTGCCTGTGTGTGCTTGTATTTCTTCTTTGCTTTCACATTTCATTGTTCTTTTCCCTTCAATCGTAGGGTAACTAGTAACTTTGTGTATCATTTCCTTTGTGATCTTTACCGGTCCGTCTTCCAGCCATAATTTCATGTCGTGCACTCGACCCAAAACAATCTTTATCCATTCAACTTTAAAGTTTTGTGGGAAATCTAGGGCATGAACTAACCCTCGGTCAACAACGACCTTGTGTTTTGGCTTCAACATTTTGTTGACACAAAGTTTATCATATGCTTCCCTGATCTCATAGTCACCAATTTCCCCAATTTTGCACATATAGTAGGATCTCACATCGTTAATCATTAATACATTCTCTGGAGTCGACGACAGGGCTCCGTTCAAATCTCCTTTTATGGCGCTTTCAGATATACCCTTGAATACGCTCGATTTACACACTTCATTTCTCATGAGTTACACATTGAAAAATTCCTTTCCCTACTTCTTGACTGGTGTGGATGAAGATGATGCCATTCAAATTGAAATATTCAAAAATAGAATATTTTACTTGGTAAAGTACCTTTTTATCACTGACCTTGTAAATGAATTTTGCCGACAACACATTGAAAAGATTCAGAAATGGTTTGCTTGATCTGGTTGCTCAGATTTAGAATTGCTCTCTCAAATCTTGATTAGCCTGGTAAAATGAAATAACGGCAATTTTCTGCTTTAATAGATCCAAAAAATTAGGATTAGGGCCTCATTAATGCTGATAAATGCTTCGTACAAGTTTTGGTGGAGTACAACTATCTTTGCAGAACTCATATTGACCTCAATTAAATACAAGCTCGGTCAATATAACCAATGCGATATAGCTCGGCATATATATAAAGCATTTCGGTCATTACAGGTGCTCGACAAATGTTGACAGCTTGGTCAAAACACTGATGCTTGACATCATAAGTGAAACTTATTATTTTGCTCAGATGTGTCCTAATGCATCTTTGTCTATGCAGATATGGACTTTTTCTTACTACTATGTTAGGAACTGATGAAAGATAAACTTTGCATGAATCAGTTCCAAACATATCCTTCATACTCAGTTAGAAGAGGTGTGATCACCTGATCCATCGGATTGGGTGACCTCAGATGTGCTTGCTTCACTTGTGGTTCCTTCTTTCTTTTTCCATGTCTGGTTCATCTGATTCTTCAATTTCTCATGAATCTCTTCATTCTGGTTATTATTATTACTCGGCATGGGTGATCTGTAGTCTTTCTTTAAATGACCAACCTTATTACATTTGTAATAGACCATGCTTCCTTTCATCCAACTTTTAGATTTGCCTCTAAAATGAGTCTTCATGCAATTAGCTCCAATGTGTCCATACTTACCACAATAGTGGCAATTATACCAAGTGTTGTAATTCCAATTGTAACAGTTGTGCCTTTTGACTGGCTTAGTTTGCTCATTAGATGTCCATCTTGGTTTTGATCTGCATTCAGATGCTTTGTGCCCATATTTCTGACAATTGAAACAACTTCCTTGAAACTTAGGTGAGATAACTTTTGATCTACATTCATGTGCTTGATGTCCATGCTTGTTGTAGTTAAAACAATGTCCATTAAACTTAGGTTTACGATTAGACTTACCATGTTTACTTCTACATATGTTTGCCATGTGTCCTGGTTTTCCACAGTGATGACAAGTGGGCTTGGTGTTCTTTGGTTTAGCAGTCTTCTGTTCTTCATTCATTGATGATTCTCCTTCTTCAGTAGATGAATGTTCATTCAGTCCAAGTCCAAATCTATCATCAGATCTCCTAGGTGACCTTAGTAGTTCTTCAAAATACTTTACAGCTTCATTAGGTTTGTTCATCCTCTCATTGATTTCTTTTTCAGTTCTCAACTCATGTTTCAGCTGATCATTTTCATATTTCAGTTGATTAACTTCCATATCTTTCCTGCCCAATTCTTGGTTTGCCAGCAGTAGTTGGTTTACCATATCTAGTTGATTGTTGGTCAACCTTTGCATGTCACTTGTTCTTTCATCTAGCCTTATTGAAATTTGCCTTTTTTCTTCTTCAGCCATTTCCTTATCATCTTCAGCTTTCTTTTTCTGTTCCACTACTTCACAGAGTCTATTAGATTTGATTTCTTGTTCCCTCTTTAGAGTCCTGATTTCATCATTCAGTATGTTGTTTTTCTCCAACAATTCTTTTATAGCTTTATCACTCTTGGTAGAGTTACCATTGTCAAATAGTCCAGAAATGTCTTCCTCTTTGTACCATGGCTCATTTTGTTGAATTGCAATCTCTCTTCTCTTGCTCAATGATTTCTTCAGTTCTCCTCTGGCTGCTTCCAGCTGTTGTAATGCTAGTTGTACTTCAATCTTTTGGTTCTCTATAAGCTTTCCCAATTTGTAGGCTTCCATCTCAAGACCTTTTTCCTCAAGTGGTTATACTTCCTTGTGAGAAACCTTCTGCTCTGATACCAACTGTTGGAAGTATGAATGGGAAAGTAATACTGAGAGGGGGGGGTGAATCAGATTTCACTCATCTCTATGTCTTAAACTGTTAAAAATTTATGCATCATGTAAACAAATCTTGATCATTCTAAGTAACATAACATGTCAAGCAACATCCATGAAATCACACATAACACAATAATTTTGGTAACCCATAAACCCTTGAAAGGTAAAACTAGGGTGGGGATGACACCCACAAATTTTCACTACTACAGTAATAAGTTTTGCCTATTAGGGCTTACAAAATGTGATCAAACATGATCTACCCTGTGAAAGGTCTACTCAGTTAAAAGCTAAAAGAATTGTTCAGTCTACCCTGTTAAAGGATTTATAAACTTATAATGAAATAAGTACTTGGTAAAGAGATTTACAAAAAGTTTGCTAGGACTACTCGGTTAAGAGATTTACACTGATACACCGGTCAAAATGTCTCAGTACCTAATCTTTCAGTTTGCACTTGTATGCTGATTATAGATCTTCTCTTTACTGTATGTCTATGATCTCTTCTATCTGATCTTTCTTGATTCTGCTCTTTTCACTGCTTTACTCAGTCACTAATCTCTGTTTGAATGCTTGACTATTCTCTTTTGATTACAGAATTCATCCAGTCTCAATATCTCTTCTATTCTCTCTGATTCACACACTTATCTCTGTCTAGATCTTCCCTTATATAGAAACAAAAATGTTTTACCGCTTCAAGATCTACGGTACAGATTTATTTCTATTGCCACCTAAACTATACAATTTTCTGATTGGCTCTAGGATTTACATAGGGATCAATGATAATAACATAGATGTGTAATTACCTTCATGATTTCTCAATAGAAAAAATACAAAATATTATTGTTACAAAAAATGGTTTACCTTGATCATTGTGCCATTCCAGACTTGTATGTCAATTTTGGCTCACTCAGCAAAAGTTATCTCTGGCACTCGGCATTAATTGTACTCGACATCGGTTTGACTTCTCTGTCACTCGACAATCATTGATATATGTAACTCGACAACAACTATACTCCTCGAAATATTACAAACATATAGTGACCATGACTTTACTCGGTAGTACTACTGCTCAGTAAGTATACAATACAAACTTTGCCTATACAAAACACCTCGGTTGCAATGATGACTGACCATGTTTGCCTAGATATGACTAAGTGTGAAAACACTAATGATCAATAAAACTACACGGATCTACAATTACAAGAAGACATTTAAATCAATTATTGGATGATTGTTGAGTCAAGTCCATGTGTACTTTTATCAATTATTGTGAAAATTTTACTGCATTATGAAACTATCTCTTAACAATAATATGAAAATGTTCCTCAATCTATCTAGTAATTGATATTTTCATTCATAACCGTATATGTATCAATTGTATAATAGAATCTTTACATATTTAGTGGAATACATATTTAGTGGTATATATCTTGTCTTGTTGCTTTAAAACATATTTAGTGGAATACACCAAGGACTACCACATGATGAAAGCTTAATTTAATGCACTGTCAATGTGTACTCTCAGAACTGTCCATTTCTAGTTCTTCAGAAGAGATGGTGATATAAATGTGTTTTGGTAGATGACTGTATTGTTCATGATTCTATCCCATGTTATATGCATATACCCTAACCATCTTGTTATTGCTGTTGCATTACAAAATTAAATGGAATAATTCTACTTTGTTCAATGCTCTATTTCATCTTGAATTTCTTTTGATATTTCATTCATTTTTTAAAACCACGTGATAGGTACAAAAATAGAAATGGATAGTTTTGAGACCACACATATGATGATATTGTGATACTACACAAATGTTGACAATAAACGTGTTTGAAATAGCTTTTGGATTTGATTTTGTAGATATTTTTGGCATCAATATTTCTGATCACACTCTGTGATCTTTCATTAGGATGAAAGAGAGCAAAAGGATTCAAAGAAAAGTCCATCATTTTTTGTTATTGCAATCATTTTTCTCTCTTTCATCCTGATGATGGATCACAAAGTGTGATCCAAAACGTTGATGTGAAAAACATCTACACAATCGAATCTAGAAGCTATTTCAAACATTGATGCCAAAACTATCCACATATGATGATAAAAAAATGAGCTATCTAATTATTGTTTACTATTCATATTTGTAAACGATCAATATTTCTGATGGTACTCCTTGGTGTATTCCATTTAAAAATAAACAAGTTTTAGTTTTTCTATCATGTTTAGTTTGTAGATGTAGGATTGACCATCTAACAATACAGACATTAATGGGAAGAATGAGCAGGATATGAGATGGTTGCTCATCAAATGTGGGGCATAAGGGTGTAGAGCGTGGATTTCCTCACGTTTTCTTATTTAACGATGTGTTTTCACACCACCATTCAGTTCATGGATATTGTTCTCCCCATCTTCTATTTGATGTTATAGATGTTTCATTATATTTTTTGTATAAATTCATAATATCAACATAAATGAAACTTTTTCATTTTGTACTGATAGAATATAGTCATGTTGTTATATGAATGAACAAAAATAGTATGAATGAAAAAAAATTATTTGATACAGTGGTGATGGCTATGATAAATGTCCCTATGTGTGACTATGGTGATGGAGTGCATTGTGTGTTGAGGACGTCACACAAGACACTAATCCAGAGCGTAAATTTTGGACTTGCATAAATAAGAAAAAGCTTGTTAATTGCACAATATTTAAATGTTTACAAAGAATAATATTAGTCATTATAGAAATACTAACTTAGATTTATATTGTAGGATGGTGGTGGATGTGACTACTTTCGATGGGCCGATGACACCCCATCACTGTCTACATCATCTGCACCTTCTACACATATACCTGTTGTGGATGATGAGTGTAAGTCTTGCAAGGTGCTTGAGACAACTATTGCAAAATTGGAGGCTACCTATAAAGCCGATGTCATGTTTTTAAGATGTTTTCTTTGTGCAACAATCACACTACTTTGTTGGGTCATTATGCAAAAATAGATATATATGTGGACTATATGACTTATTTATATTTTGATGTGATATCGAGCAATGCAATAATTAATTTCTTCTTATAATATTGTTTATGATAATGTATGAAATTATTTTAAAAAGTTAAGTTTACTATTCACAATATTGAATTTTTTTTTAAAATTTTGTTTATGATTTACTATATAAAAATTTAAATTAATAAAAAAAATTATAAATAAAAAAATGGAAAAAATAAATAAAATATTAAATTAAAACATTATATAATAATTAAAATAACTTAATTTTTTTCTTGTCAAATTCTAATTCCAATTCAAAATGCAGAACCAAACACAGAAATGGATAATGTAATTCCAATTCCAATTTGAAATTGCAAACCAAACATAGAAATAGGAATTTCTCAGTTTTAATTCCAATTTTGAAAATGGGAACCAAACACAGAAGATGGATTGTCTCAGTCATCTTCCATGTCAACCAAACCATCCAAACTATCTTTCGAATACGCAAAACTGGAATTTCAATAGCTGATTTTGAGATAATAAGGTTTTGAATCAAATTCTAATTCTGCAAACAAACGGGGCCTTATCATAATAATAATTTCTAATGCTTCTTTCCATGCTTTACTTTTTTGAATTTTGCCTACTGAAGTGGCTCAATCATATTTCACATAATCCCATTTCTTATGTATTCGTCAAAAATTTTCATGTTACCCATGTTTTATAAAGTCCAAGCAATGTAAACAAATACACGAACACTAATAATTTGTTTTCACATGTTGTTTTTCATAGTAACCCATAAATATTATTTGAATGGATGATGTATATACATAAATCTTATATTATTCTGATACTAAAGTTCAAACCTTGGTCCCTTTTTCAAGTGATGTATTACATTGCAAATGTTTGTTAGATTATCTCTTCTTTCATTACCAGTATATCATTTCAAAATATTTTTATTTAAGTTTAAAGTGAAAATCTATAAATTGGTAATGCATCAAACTATTCATTTAAGTTAATCTCATCTCTAAATGCATTACACTATTGGCAGGAACTTTGATGCTTTGTGTCTCTTGTTTCCATATCAAATTTCCTTTCTCTATTCAATATTCCTTTCTTGCAATAATATCATTGATTTTATTGAAAGGAAGCTTTTAATGAAAGCCATAAGGATTTTAATTTCTTTTATTAAAAGGCTTTCTTAATTTTTAACAATATACTTTCTTTTAAAAAAAAACCTTGGTAATTCAAAAAATATACATACAAGATGAGTTTTGAAAGAATAATATGTAACTAGAAGTCTCATGCTTTTGTGTGTGCAACATGAGCTGATAGGAGATTTGATTTTGTCCTAAAAAAATGTTGAGAAGTTCTAGAGCACAAAAGAGTCATTTTCCATACACACATATTTTTCTTCATACAACACCTCCATTCATAGAATTTTTTTCAATAATAATAGGAAGTGTTCAATGAAATCATGAGCCCTACAACTATTTAATATAATAATTATATATAAAAATACATTATATTATGATGCTTTCATTAAAATTCCATGCAGAATGAAGAGTGAATTGTGATGAGGAAAGGTGTGTGGGAAACTCTTACAATGTTATTGATGATTTGCTTGTTTCGTCAAATTTTCCATCCAAAGATGAAGCTTTTGTGAATGTTGAAATGAACATGAAACACCCAATTTCAGTGCTAGAGGATGATTTTGGAGAAGTAGATAGAATCAACACCAAGGGTACGATGTGTTTATCAAATTTTATTGATAATGTGAACGCAAAATATAATATATCAATTATTGTATACAATAAAAAATGATTAAATTCAAAAAAATTAGAATAAAAAATATTTTTGCAACCAGTTCAATTAGCATTAAAATTTAAAATTTAATATATTTCAATTAAATTATTTTTAGAAAACTCTTTAATTGAAATAAAAATTAGAAAAGTTAATATCCTCAAATTTATAAAATAATAAATAGTCATAATTTGTATTTATTTAAGAATAAAAAATTAAAATTAACAATGATAATATTTTTTAAAATTTTAAAATAATAAATAAAAAATCATCTTTCACTAATTCCATTAGCTTTAAACTTGAAAATCTAATATATTTTAAAATATTGTTAAAAAATTCTTTTAATTTAAACATAAATTAACAAAATAATATCTACAATTTTTTTAAATTAAAAATTAAAAACCATTTTTCAATTTTTTAGAATAATAAATAAAATTCATCTTTTGTATTGATTAAAAAATACAAAAATTATAAATAAAATGAATTTAAAATAGGACGAACAAATAAGAGATAGGGATAAGGGAAAGAAAAAAAAAGACAGCCAACGAGGCTTACAATTTTCTAGAAAAATAATTTTTGAGGGAGCAAAGCTCCCACAAATAGCCTATTGGCTAAATTAAAAATATTTGTAAGTTTTAATTTAAATTTCTTAAATATTAGTATATTTAATAAAATATAATACATATCAATTTTTTTTTTATACTTTTCTTTAGTTTAGAGGTATAAATTATTATGTAAATAAAGATAATCTAAAATATCAATATAATTTAAATATTTATGTAGTTTTTCTTTACTTTATCATTTTGACCAACGAAGGCAATACAACTACTCTTTATAGATAAATAAATGATTACAACATTCATAAATGAAAACCATGCCATGTATATAAATTTGCAATGAAATGATCTATTTGATTATGATAACTATAAGGGTTTCTAACTTGTTCTTTCATAAAATAATGCAGTAAAAATATTTACCTCGATAGATGCAACTACTTATGTATTTATGGGGTGTGTGTGTAGGATCCTCTTATACCACTTACAACCAAGAAGCTAGACATGTCTACCAAAACAAATCCTTTTCTATCAAATTGGACAACATATTTAGTATTGATTGTCATATATTGCACTAGTAGTCGACTGATATAAATAAATGAAGAAAATATAGAAATGTCTAAATGGATTCTAATTTGTACAAATCCAAGCATAGGTCTATTTCTGCACTATCATAGGTTAAACATAAACTCAAACATCAAATTACTAGAAGAGATGAAGATTTCTCTTACCAAAATAGCTCCTTATCGAGTTAGAGTTGGAGAGGCACTACAAGACCACAAAGAAGTAAACAATTCCCAAAGATGAAATAAGCTTGCCCAATATTGCACATAACCTAGAGAGAGTCAAACATGAAACCTCTCTAGATAAATTTTGCAGTGAGTTCAAACAACATATAAGGGAATTTATATATACATGATTTCTCTACTTGCCTTAAATATGCTACAATAGACTTTTAGTTTGAAACCTAGACATGGACAACATGGTTGTGATAGGTATCTAGAATCTTTTCTAGTGGTACAGTAGGCTATGCCACTACTAGCTAGACAAAATGCCATCTTAAGATAGAATGTTCAGGATAGTGAAAGCAATTAAGACAATGTCAACGCGAGTATACTAGCAGAGATAAAGCCCTTGCAAAATAAGAAATAATAACCAACACCCAAAATTATAGAATAGGATACCTTAGAGAAAGTTTAGTACAAAATCTATCGTGTATTTAACAAAGTGATGTAGAAACCAAATACATACCTGAATCTAGAAATAAAATCTAGAGAAAAATATGAATAAAAAATTACCTTCAACCCCCCAATCTAAGCCACCACAAGATCCCATTTCTCTAATCAATGAAGGAACCAAAAGAAGTTTAGGATGTGGAAAAAAGGAAAAAAAAACCCACTGAGTCTCATAACAATATCCTTAATCAAAAAAACTCTTTAATACCTTCTAGGGCACATGCACGACATGCACAACTCTCCCCAAAAATAAATAAATAAAGAAATAGATTCCTAAATTAATATCGTACAACATTAAGTCGTATTGTCTTTAATCACATAGCTTACTATAATAGGGAGAGTGATAATTATGAAGGAATATGCAAAAATATCATAAATATAAATTTATTTAAATTTATATTCAATAATTAGTATTTCAACAGATTAAATGTCTTTTAAATAAATTATTATTATTTATTTAATGATATCTAACTTTATTAATAACATTACCTAACATATAGTATCAACTATAAAAATATTAGATTGATATTCTAATACCTCATAAAATAGATTATATTAACTTAATAATTGATGTACAAGACATGTATACATCAATATTAATTAAGCCTAGCACACTAATCATCATGATTAGTTTCTAAATTGCACATGAACCAAAAAATTTTGACAGGGAGGGTATTACAACTATACTATCTATATTTGAATTCACTAATGATAGTTATCATTGAGTTTGTTTAGGTAAATTGAGTTAATCAATATAGAGAATTAATTATTTTAAGTAATCTATTTATTACCCACATATAGTTGGTTAATTTTCATTAGATTGTTACAATTTTACTATCTAGAAAATTGGTTGTTAAATAAATTTACCTTGTCAATTGTTTTTGTTATGTATGCTAGCTACTCGTTTGTTTGGTGTTATAGATTGATTTATCTTCGTGTTATGGTCTTGGGAAATGAGCTCGATCTATATGTACATTGTGTTTGGAACTCATATTGTGGCTCATGTTTTTATAGGATATTGATTCCATTCTAGTTGTCATCGATTTAAATGGGTTTTGTTTTGAAGTTACTTAGTTGAGGGAAATTTGTCATTCATGAGTAATATTATTATGTAATTGTTTTAAGATTTGTTTGCATAATGATTCACTGATGCCCGTTTGGATATATTGGTTGAATATTGGTTCTCTTGGTGACATTAAATTTTATGTTCTTTCTTTATTCTTGGGGGTGCTCCTTATAGTAACCAGAGGTGAGGGATATTTTTATGTCATCAATTTGGATTATGTTATTTGTTGATTTTATAAGATACATTGTTATATGTTTATTTATTGAGTTTCATTGCAATATGTTGGTTAGGCCTAAATTCATAATTGAGGTTACATGAGGGTCATGTTTATTCTCTTTGGTAGATGCTAGTTGGTATGGACCCTCATGATATTGGTAAATAAAATAGTATGGAAACTTGCATTTGAATTATGTCATGGAACCTGGAAGAGTTCCAATGTGTCTCCTAATGAGATGTGGATACAATTATTTTTTATATTATCCTTTTTCGATACGATGGCATAATGTATCATATTGATGATTTTATTTTGATACTCCTAACTCTTCTTTTGAGGTTTCTTTAGAATTGGTGAATCTTTGAGTTTTCTTTATTGAATCTTAATCGATTATATAGCTTTGTTTTTAATTTGGAGCATAAGGGAGGGTTTTCTAGGATCATTGGTAGAAGAGTGGATCACACTAGGGGTTGGGGCCTTAAGTGGCTACCAAGGTAACCTATTGTGGACTTGTAATCAAGGGTATGTGCAAGATCATGAGGGGCCAAACTATGCCCTTAAGTGGCAATGAAAAATCAGCAAATCAGGGTTAGTCAACTTGACGTGAAAATTTCAACTAGCTATGAACCTAATATCAAAAAGTTGTAAGAATAGAATCTATAGAAAATTGAATGTAGTTTCTAAAATACTAGGCCTTTTTTGAGAAAAAGTTAGTATGATTGGTGAAAAATATAGATTTCAATGCAGCAGTACAAAAATTTCAGGAAAAAAATAAGAAGTAGGTGTATGTCTGACCACCTTAATCATAATCAAATGATAATATTTTATTATAAGATTTTATATATAAGTAGTAGACTCATGCCTGGATGTGACGCATATTTTTTTGTAATTTTATTCTAAAAAAATAATTAATTATGAATTTTCTGCTACAACATTTTCAGAATAAAAAAACTCTCGTGTCTGACCACCTTAACTCATTCAAAACTTTACAAAATTCAATTTTATTTATTTTTCCTTATAGTAGGCGAAGCATAGAATGTGATGCACTTTTTTGATTTCAAAAATGTTATACCGTTTGAAAGTTATAGTCATTTTTCAATCAGTATATAAATCAACACTTTAGAGGTAGCTCAATCAGAAAATAACTAATAATTACTTACCGAATTCAAAATTTGACAGCAATTATATCGATAGAAAGCTGATAATCTCCTTAAGATACCCTTTTTGTTTTATAAAATTTGGGTGAAAAAAAGTTGTCAGCTACATTGTCAAAGTCTGGAACTTAGAGAAACAAGGGAAAAACACGTATTTGAGACATTCCAATAGTTGACCATGTAGGTTTGGTGCACAAAGCAATACCAAGCCTAATCAGGTACTCGATATTTTTGGGTACCTAATATTTACCCGAATATGACGCAGAATTTTGAATTTTCACTTTGCCTCCACTTTCTCCCTCCCATTTCTCCATCCTTCATAAACTATATATTAGTTATATATTAGATATATTAAATATTATATAATATCAATTATATATTAAATGTTATATAATATATATTTTACATTAAATATTATTTAATATATATTAATATTAAAAACTATATATTAGATTATATATTATATATATTAAATATTATATAATATACATGTTACATTAAATATTATTTAATTATATATTAATATCAAAAACTATATATTAGATTATATATTATATATTAAATATTATATAATATACATTTTACATTTTAAATATTATTTAATATGATTTTGAGCACGAGCATGAGTCCCTACAGGGGCATAGTTGTGCCTTTTATAGGCGCCGAAAACCCTAGCTATGTAGAAATGGAGGCTTTGAAGAATAGTTCACTGGAGACAGATTATAGAAGCAGAGGGCAAGAGAATCACTCTGTTTCCACCGACTGTGGCTGTGAAATGGTATCTTTCCCTACTTTTTCAACTGGAATGCTAAATTGCAAAGGTTCTCAAAATAGATTCTGGTCATCGGATAATTGTACCATGCCTTTTGATAATCCGATAGCTCAATAGAGTCATTGGGAGGTTAAACAAGAACAATCGGATTGACCTTTGAACTGGCCGAAGATTGTGGAGAGTGGGGAAGGGTTTGGTAAAATGAGCAGTTGTACTAGAAATTATATAGGCACTGTAGAACTGACTGCATTAATAAATTTAAAGAAGATATCAGCGGCGACGTGACATTATGAGGAAAGCCTTGTCGTTTTGATGGTGCTGCCCCAATATTATGAAGAATGTCTTGCCACTTCAATGCCAGCACCGCCTCTATCTCAGACTTTTGCCATTGCTTCACATCAGTACTCTGAGATATGACAGGGATTGCGGGCTTTTGCATAACATAGTCCATCATAAATTCTCTATAAATCATCATGCGTTACAGTATTTTGTGCGTTTCTGAATGACTTACTAGAAGAATTTAATTTTTACCATAATTTTGGATCCATGGATTGACATTTTGTGCTTGGAGAGAAGCTGTGGATTGCAAGAATTTGATAAATTTGGTTTATCTCATTTTCTTTCTCTGCCATTTCTGAGTAATACGATTTTGTTTTTGTTCGTCTTAAATGATTTCGCTTGAAGTTAATGAATTTTTCTAGATGATTTTGTTTGAAGTTTTAATGAAATTTCTTCCATGGATGCCAATGAAATCTCTTCCATGAATGCTGAAAAGATGTTTAAATTCAGAGTTAATATATTCTATAGCTTGAATTTTCTTTTTTGTAGAAGGTTATTTTCATGGTTTGTGATTCATGCAATTCCTTAATAGTTTCATTCTTAATAGAATTCATAACAAGATTTTCCATAGACAATTTTCTTCTCGATCGTTGCAATATTTTCTCCTCCACTAAACATTTTGTAATTAGTTGATATACAATGACATTTTTCTCTTGGCCAATTCTGTGGGCTCGCGATTGAGCCTGTAGATCCACAAAAGGGTTGAAATCTGGATCTGGTGGAAGAGTAGTATTACCAATAAGTCATTCACTAACATCTCATTTGGGTCATGGGGACTCCCTACGGGTCCTAGTATGCCTTATCACGCGTTAGGACCCCTAGGGAGTCCCCATGACCCCTTTTGACACATTGGAATGCTCAAGTGTCTTAAGGGGTCCTAAGACCCCTTAAGACACTTCAGCGTTCCAATGTGTCAAAAGGGGTCATGGGGACTCCCTAGAGGTCCTAGTACACCTTATCATGTGTTAGGACACCTAGGCAGTCCCCATGACCCCTTTTGACACATTGGAATGCTAAAGTGTGTCTGAAGCTGTCCTAGGACCCCTTCAGACACACTTGAGCATTCCAATGTGTCAAAAGGGGTCATGGGGAATCCCTAGGGTTCCTAGTATGCCTTATCACGCGTTAGGACCCCTAGGAAGTCCTGATGAACCCCTTTGACACATTAGAATGTTCAAGTGTGTCTTAAGGGGTCCTACAACCCCTTCAGACACACTTGAGTGTTCCAATGTGTGAAAAGGGTCATGGGGACTCCCTAGGGGTCCTATTATGCCTTATCACCTGTTAAGACTCCTAGGGAGTCCCTGTGACCCCTTTTGACACATTGGAACACTCAAGTGTGTCTTAAGGAGTCATAGGACCTCTTAAGACATATTTGAACATTCCAATGTGTCAAAAGAGGTCATGGTGACATCCTAGGGGTCCTAACACGTGATAAGGTGTACTAGGACCCCTAGTGAGTCCCCATGACCCCTTTTGACACATTGGAATGCTCAAGTGTGTCTTAAGAGGTCCTAAGACCCCTTAAGACACACTTGAGCATTCCAATGTGTCAAAAGGGGTCATGGGGACTCCCTAGGATTCCTTAAGACACACTTGAGCATTCCAATGTGTCAAACGGGGTCATGGGGACTCCTTAGAGGTCCTAGTATGCCTTATCATGTGTTAGGACCCCTAGGGAGTCCCCGTGACCCCGTTTGACACATTGGAATGCTCAAGTGTGTCTTAAGGGGTCCTACAACCCCTTAAGATACACTTGAGCATTCCAATGTGTCAAACAGGGTCACGGGGACTCCCTAGGTTTCCTAGTACACCTTATCACATGTTAGAACCCCTAGGGAGTCCCTGTGACCCCTTTTGAGACATTGGAACACTCAAGTGTGTCTTAAGGGGTCCTAAGACCCCTTAAGACACACTTGAGCATTCAAATGTGTCAAAAAGGGGAGACCCCTTAAGACACACTTGAGCATTCAAATGTGTCAAAAAGAGTCATGGGGACTCCCTAGGGGTCCTAGTATGCCTTATCACATGTTAGGACCCCTAGCGAGTCCCCATGACCACTTTTGACACATTGGAACACTCAAGTGTGTCTTAAGGGGTCCCTTAAGACACACTTGAGTGTTCACATGTGTCAAAAGGGGTCATGGGGACTCCCTAGAGGTCATGGGGACTCCCTAGGGGTCCTAACAAGTGATAAGGCATACTAGGAGCCCTAGGGAGTCCCGATGACCCCTTTTGACACATTGGAATGCTCAAATGTGTCGTAAGGGGTCTTAGGACCCCTTAAGACACACTTGAGCATTCCAATGTGTCCAAAGGGGTCATGGGGACTCCGTAAGGGTCCTAACATGTGATAAGGTGTACTAGGACCCCTAGGGAGTCCCCGTGACCCTGTTTGACACATTAGAATGCTCAAGTGTGTCTTAAGGGGTCCCACGACTGCTTAAGACATAGTTGAGCATTCTAATGTGTCAAAAGGGGTCATGGGGACTCCCTAGGGGTCCTAACACATGATAAGGCATACAAGGACCCCTAGGGAGTTCATGTGACCCCTTTTGACACATTGGAATGCTCAAGTGTGTCTTAAGGGGTCTTAGGACCCCTTAAGACACACTTTAGTGTTCCAATGTGTCGAAAGGGGTTACGAGGACTCCTAAGGGCACCTAGTATGCCTTATCATGCATTAGGACCCCTAGGGAGTCCCCATGACCCCTTTTGACACATTGAAATGCTCAAGTGTGTCTTAAGGGGTCCCTTAAGACAAACTTGAGCATTCCAATGTGTCAAAAGGGGTAATGGGGACTCCCTAGGGGTCCTATTATGCCTTATCATGCATTAGGACCCCTATGGAGTCCCCATGATCTCTTTTGACACATTGAAATGCTCAAGTGGGTCTTAAGGGGTCCCTTAAGACACACTTGAGCATTCCAATGTGTCAAAAGGGATCATGGGGACTCCCTAGGGGTCCTAGTATGCCTTATCACATGTTAGGACCCTTAGGGGGTCCCCATGAACCCTTTTGACACATTGGAATGCTCAAGTGTGTCGTAAGGGGTCCTAAGACCCCTTACAACACACTTGAGCATTCCAATGTGTCAAAAGGGGTCATGGGGACTCCATAGGGGTCCTAACATGTGATAAGGTGTACTAGGACCCCTAGGGAGTCCCCATGACCCCATTTGACACATTGGAAAGCTCAAGTGTGTCTTAAGGGGTCCTATGACCCCTTAACACACACTTGAGCATTCTAATGTATCAAATGGTGTCACGGGGATTCTCTAGGGGTCCTAACACAAGATAAGGTGTACTAGGACCCCTAGGGAGTCCCTGTGACCCCTTTTGAAACATTGGAATCCTCAAGTGTGTCTTAAGGGGTCTTAGGAACCCTTACGACATACTTGAGTGTTCCAATGTGTCAAAAGGGGTCATGGGGACTCCCTAGGGGTCCTAAGGTGTGATAAGGTGTACTAGGACCCTTGGCGAGTCCCCATGACCACTTTTGAGATGTTGGAATGCTCAAGTGTGTCTTAAGGGGTCCCTTAAGACACACTTGAGTGTTCCAATGTGTCAAAAAGGGTCATGGGGACTCCCTAGGGGTCCTAACGTGTGATAAGACATACTAGGATGCCTAGGGTGTCCTCATGACCCCTTTTGACCCATTGGAATGTGCAAGTGTGTCTTAAGGGATCCCTTAAGACACACTTGAGTGTTCCAATGCGTCAAAAGGGGTCATGGGGACTCCCTAGAGGTCCTAACATGTGATAAGGTGTACTAGGTCTCCTTGGGAGTTCGTGTGACCCATTTTGACACATTGGAACACTCAAGTGTGTCTTAAGGGGTCCTAAGACCCCTTAAGACACACTTGAACATTCCAATGTGTCAAAAGGGGTCACGGGGACTTCCTAAGGGTCCTAACATGTGATAAGGTGTACTAGGACCCCAAGGGAGTCCCCATGAACACTTTTGACACATTGGAGCACTCAAGTATGTGTTAAGGGGTCCTAGGACCCCTTAAGACATAGTTGAGCATTCCAATGTGTCAAAAGGGGTCATGGGGACTTCCTAGGCATTCTAACACATGATAAGGCATACTAGGACCCCTACAGAGTCCCCATGACCCCATTTGACACATTGGTATAGTCAAGTGTGTCTTATGGGGTCTTAGGACCCCTTTGGACACACTTGAGCATTCCAAAGTGTCAAAAGGGGTCATGGGGACTCCCTAGGGGTCCTAGTATGCCTTATCATGTGTTAGGACCCCTAGGAAGTCCCCATGACCCCTTTTGACACACTGGAATCCTCAAGTGTGTCTTAAGGGGTCCTAGGACCCATTAACACACACTTGAATGTTCTAATGTTTCAAAAGGGGTCATGGTCACTCCCTAGTGGTCCTAGTATGCCTTATCACATGTTAGGACCCCTAGGGAGTCCCCGTGACCCCTTTTGACACATTGGCACACTCAAGTTTGTGTTAAGGGGTCTTAGGACCCCTTAAGACACACTTGAGCATTCCAATGTGTCAAAAGGGGTCATGAGGACTCTCTAGGGGTCCTAGTATGCCTTATTACATGTAAGGACCCTTAGGGAGTCCCCATGACCCTTTTTGACACATTAGAATGCTCAAGTGTGTCTTAAGCAGTCGTAGGACCCCTTAAGACACACTTGAGTGTTCCAATGTGTCAAACAGGGTCATGGGGACTCCCTAGGGGTCCTAGTACACCTTATCACATGTTAGAACCCCTAGGGAGTCCCCATGACCCCTTTTGAAACATTGGAATGCTCAAGTGTGTCTTAAAGGTTCCTAAGACCCCTTACGACACACTTGAGCATTCCAATGTGTCAAAAGGGGTCATCGGGACTCCTTAAGGGTCCTAGTATGCCTTATCATGCATTAGGACCCCCAGGGAGTCCCCATGACCCCTTTTAACACTTTGGAATGCTCAAGTGTGTCTTACAAGGTCCTACGACCCCTTAAGACACACTTGAGCATTCCAATGTGTCAAAAGGTGTCATGGGGACTCCCTAGGGGTCCTAGTATGCCTTATCACATGTTAGGACCCCTAGGGAGTCCTCATGACCCATTTTGACTCTTTGGAATGCTCAAGCATGTCTTAAGGGGTCCTAAGACCCCTTAAGACACAATTGAGCATTCCAATGTGTCAAAAGGGGTCATGGGGACTCCCTAGGGGTCCTATTATGGCTTATCACGTGTTAGGAGCCCTAGGAAGTCCCCATGACCCCTTTTGACACATTGGAATGCTCAAGCGTGTCTTAAGGGGTCCTAGGACCCCTTAACAGACACTTGAATGTTCCAATGTGTCAAAAGGGGTCATGGGGACTCCCTAGGGGTCCTAGTACCCCTTATCACGTGTTAGGACCCCTAGGGAGTCCCCGTGACCCCTTTTGACACATTGGAACACTCAAGTGTGTCTTAAGGGGTCCCCCTTTTGACACATTGGAATGCTCAAGTGTGTCTTAAGGGGTCTTAGGACCCCTTAAGACACACTTGAGTGTTCCAATATGTCAAAATGGGTCACGGGGACTCCCTAGGGGTCCTAGTACGCCTTATCATGTGTTAGGACCCCTAGGGAGTCCCCATGACCCCTTTTGACAGATTAGATTTCTCAATTCTATCTTAAGTGGTGGTAGGACCCCTTAAGACACACTTGAGCATTCCAATGTGTCAAACAGGGTCACGGGGATTCCCTAGGGGTCCTAGTATGCCTTATCACACATTAGAACCCCTAGGGAGTCCCCATGACCCCTTTTGACACATTGGAACAGTCAAGTGTGTCTTAAGGGGTCTTATGACCCCTTAAGACACACTTGAGAATTCCAATGTGTCAAAAGGGGTCATGGGGACTCCCTAGGGGTTCTAGTATGCCTTATCATGTGTTAGGACCCCTAGGGAGTCCCTGTGACCCCTTTTGACTCACTGGAACACTCAAGTGTGTCTTAAGGGGTCCTAAGACCCCTTAAGACACACTTGAGTGTTCCAATGAATCAAAAGGGGTCACGGGGACTCCCTAGGGGTCCTAGTATGTCTTATCATGCGTTAGGACCTCTAGGAAGTCTCCATGACCCCTTTTGACACATTAGAATGCTCAAGTGTGTCTTAAGGGGTCCTTGGACCCCTTAACACACAGTTGAATGTTACAATGTGTGAAAAGGGGTCATGGGGACTCCCTAGGGGTCCTAGTATGCCTTATCATGCATTAGGACCCCTAGGGAGTCCCCATGATCCCTTTTGACACATTGGAATGCTCAAGTGTGTCTTAAGGGGTCCTAAGACCCCTTAAGACACACTTGAGCATTCCAATGTGTCAAAAGGGGTCACAAGGACTCCCTAGGGGTTCGAGTATGCCTTATCACTCGTTAGGACCCATAGGGAGTCCCCATGACCCCTTTTGACACATTGGAACACTCATGTGTGTCTTGAGGGGTCGTAGGACCCCTTAAGACACACTTGAGCATTCCAATGTGTCAAACAGGGTCACGAGGACTCCCTAGGGATCCTAGTATGCCTTATCATGCTTTAGGACACCTAGGTAGTCCCCATGACCCCTTTTGATACATTGGAACACTCAAGTGTGTCTTAAGGGTTTCTAAGACCGCTTACGACACACTTGAGTATTCCAATGTGTCAAAAGGGGTCATCGAGACTCCCTAGGGTTCCTAGTATGCCTTATCATGTGTTAGGACCCCTAGGGAGTCCCCATGACCCCTTTTGACACATTGGAATGCTCAATTATATCTTAAGGGGTCCTAAGACCCCTTAGGACACACTTGAGCATTCCAATGTGTCAAAAGGGGTCATCGGGACTCCCTAGGTGTCCTAGTATTCCTTATCATGTGTTAGGACCCCTAGGGAGTCCCCATGACCCCTTTTGACACATTGGAACACTCAAGTGTGTCTTAAGGAGTCCTACTACCCCTTAAGACACACTTGAGCATTCCAATGTGTCAAAAGGTGTCATGGGGACTCCCTACGGGTCCTAGTATGCCTTATCATGCGTTAGGACCCCTAGGGAGTCCCCGTGACCCCTTTTGACACATTGGAATGCTTGAGTGTGTCTTAAGGGGCCCTAAGAGCCCTTAAGACACACTTGAGCATTGCAATGTGTCAAAAGGGGTCAGGGGGACTCCCTAGGGGTCCTAGTATGCCTTATCATGCGTAAGGACCCCTATGGAGTCCCTATGACCCCTTTTGACACATTGGAACACTCAAGTGTGTCTTAAGGGGTTGTAGCACCCCTTAAGACACACTTGAGTGTTCCAATGTTTCAAAAGGGGTCATGGGGACTCCCTAGGGGTCCTTAGGCATGATATGGTGTACTAGGATCCCTAGGGAGTCCCCATGACCCCTTTTGACACATTGGAATGCTCAAGTGTGTCTTAAAGGCTTTTAGTACCCCTTACGACACATTTGAGCATTGCAATGTGTCAAAAGGGGTCATCAGGACCCCCTAGGGGTCCTATTATGCCTTATCATGCTTTAGGACCCCTAGGGAGTCCCCGTGACCCATTTTGACACATTGGAATGCTCAAGTGTGTCTTAAGGGGTCCATACTAGGATCCCTAGTGAGTCCCCATGACCCCTGGAAGTCTCTCTCTCTGCTTCCAGTGAATTATTCTTCAAAGCCTCCATTTTTGTGTAGCTAGGGTTTATGACGCCTGTAAAAGGAACATTTAATATAAAGATTTAGTTGACCACCTTTAAAGACCTAAAAGAAAGGAGAAAAAAATTTAGGCCAAAAATACATACCGCATGTCTGTATGTAGTACTTTAAGCTTGAAGAATTGAGCTGGCTTCCTCTGCTAAGCCACAAAGAACTTCATTAATGAATATTATAATTTCCATATTTCTACAATAGATTCTTCAAAATTTGTAATATTATATATAATATATTAGTATATGTATTATATATATATTATATACATGTTAGTATATATAATACATTAGTATATATATAATATATTAGTATATTTAATACATTAGTACATATAATACATTAGTCTATTATAATACATTAGTATATATATAATATACATGATATATATCATATGCCTCTTTTCTATATATATATTATACACATCAATATATGTAAAAGTTCAATGTTTTTCATTTGCTCCCGCCCTTTTTTCATCAATCTAGGAATATCGGGTACCCAATATGGAATCAGATACTCATGGGAAGTAGCAGTCATCGAAAGGCTAAACGTAAGAGGAAGTTGATAGATGATCAAATTCAAGCATATAGGGAAAAAGATAAGGAAAATCACCGAAGAAGGAGAGAAGGTATGTTAAACATTAATCAAGGTGACCTCGTAAATGTAGTTGTAAGTGAAGAGGATGTTCAATTTGAAAATGCACAGATGGAGATTGAAAATGTAGACTTTGGGAATGAAAATGTTGCACAAGAACCACATGAACGTTATACATCTCCAAATTATATGTGAAATGAAGTCCCTTGCAATAAAGATAATCAATCTTCAAATTTGGGGCTTTCAAGAACACCTGAATGGTTAATTGAAATTGAGGAGATTATTATGAATAATTGCAAAGGAAAGAGGTCACATAGAACCATTAAGTTGTGGGCTTTAAGACTTTATGATCAATTTTTTTGAAACAAGACATTGGTTGAGAAATGTCAAATTTTTGTGTAGTTGTTAAAGATGCAAAAGATGAGACCTGTGCTTGTGAAATTGAGGATTCATGTGAACAAGAAAATGGAGAGAAATGCCATTGTTGTGAAGAATCTTTTCAATGCTCTCAATAGCATTGGGAAGACTAGCAAAGAAAAAGATGAGAGTTGCTCGTAGGGTTATTACAACCTCCTTAGTAAGTCATCAGTTGAGAAAGGCTCGTTTGATGAGACAAACTTGTGTTGACTTCAATATAGACTGTAAAACTTTGGGTAGAGCACTTGCAAGAAGAGAAAGACTTGATGATCTGCTTCAAATTGATACATGGGCTTATGGTGGGAGACTTTCACATTTCGATAAGAAGCTAACAGATGTTGTCAAGGATGAAATTCAACAATTTTGGGAAGCTAACTCAAGAGTGTCACCAAATGTGAAGGATGTCTTGAACTTGAGAGTTGACAATCGAGACCGTACTCCACATCCTAAACATTATGTGGAGGTAAGTCAAACAATGTTGTATAAATTTTTTTGTGATAAACATCCAACATTGAAAATATCACAAAGGTCTTTTGAATCCATGAAGCCATTTTATTGTGTACCCCTTAAGATTTGAAATACATGTTGTTGCAAATATCATGTTGAGTTTTCAATGCATCATGAATTATTATGGTCCATTCATTCTACTTTGCATACTAATGAAATGCTAGAGGATTGTGGTGCAAGTGGTCTTCCCAAATCATCAAGAGACTTGCTAGATCAATTTTTATGTCATAGAGATGATGGTTGTTTATTTTATAAAAAAGATTGCTTAAATGCCAAGTGCTTAGAATGTGGTGGCTTGTCCAAGTTTAGAACATGTTTTCATGAGGGTTTGGAACACAATTTTGGAAAGACACTCATCCAAAAAAAGGTATATGAAATAGTGAAATATACATTGAAGAGTGGAGGTGAAGGCTCTAGATGTGAGTTAGTTGCAAAAGAATACAATGTTGCTGATTTTATCTCAAATTTCAAGACTAATATTTTTTACAAGTATGCAAGGCATTGTCACAGGTCTCAATGGTTGGATCAACAATTCAGGACATGTAAGGACACTTTCCCCATTGGAACTATTATATCTGTTGTAGACTTTGTGGAGAACTATACATTGCAGCCCCAAAATGAGACTCAAGCTCACTATTACAATTCCATTTAGGTTGCTATTTTTGTACACATCACATATAGACATTCCCCTGATAGCACAAAAGATGAGTGAAAGATTATCAGAGAGTACCATTTTTATATGAGCGATGACAGGTCTCACTCTCATGAGTTTGTTCAACATTGTTTCCAGAACTATTTTGACTTCTTGTAAGAAAATGGTATTGCTATGGATAGGCATCTCATTTGGTCAGATAATTGCACCGGTCAATTTAAGAATGCCAAAATGTTTTATTGGTTGTGTAGAATGCATGTGGAGAGAGGTGTACCTCATATTTGGAGTTTTTTTGAGTCAAGGCATGGGAAAGGGGAGCATGACAGAGCAGGTGCGTGTGTGAAGAGAGCTCTAGTTAAGGAGCAATTGAGGATTTCAGGTGCTCTACTTCTTGATGCTCATTCTATTGTTGATTGGTGTACTTTAGCATTGTCACAAGGGGGGACTCTTGATTCTACAATGCGTAGATTCTTTTGGTTGGTTGAGGAGGGAACTATAGGAGATAGATTGGATTGTCAAACAGTGAAAGACTCTTAAAAAATGCATTCATTCCAAAGCTCCAATAGTAGTACATGGACCATTTGGACATGAGAGTTGGCTTGTTTTTTCCCCATGTGTTTTAAGTATGATTGGGATCATTGCGAGTCAAGTGAGTGGGTGGATACATGGGTTCCACAGTATCTGACTCCTTTATCTTTGACACTCTCTATAAGAAATGATGACATGGACACTTCAGTTGACTATGACCATCTTTCAGATCTTCTGAAGCCAGGAGATGTTTTTGCATTGGTTGCACCATAGGGGAATGATGAGAGGTCAGATTATTGGTTATCACGTTGTGTACAAGGTAAACAAAAGCTTGTACAACCAATGACAGATGGTGATGGGTTCACATATCCTATTGGTTCAGTTGTTGTTGCGGGAACATGGCTATGAACATACATGATTAGAAAGAATGGAGTTCCCACATTTGAAGACTATGAGAAGCACAAAACTATTCTCATGTATTCACACCTTGTTATAGCAACAAATGTCAAGTTGTCAAAGCATCAAGGAAGACCAAAGACAAAAGAACTTTGGACTATTACTAGTACTGATCATGAAGCACTATTGGAGACCCTGAAGCAAAGAGATGACCCTTCAGGAACACTTGACTAGGTAATAAGTTAACTCAGTGCATTGTTTTCTAGGTTCGTTAAGCTTAATTTCAATACATTAATTTGACCTTTCTTAGATTGTATTTTGAGTCAATAAACTTGGTTTTGCATGTGGATTGTAACTTGTGCAGGAGCACCTATGAAGACGCCTATGGTCACCATGGATCCAATCAAAGATAGAAGGACAAAAGGATCCTTAATGGTTAATTGAGATCTTTTGAAGCCTATAATGGCAATTTGTAACAATCAATTTGATTTAAAAGTTAAATGTCCTAAAAATCTTCATAAGGACTTATGACCAAAATCATGTATGGGTGGCCAATAGTGCCAAGAAGGGATCTTACATGTCATATACTTATGTCATTTTCACGGTTTGAATTCTTACATGTTTGATTGTTGTTTCTAATGGTTTAAGGATATTATTTTTTATCATTTCAAACAATCTATAAAAGTTAAACCTCAAACATAATAAGTTCCACAGTTCAAATTTCACAAGCTTAATCATGATTAATTTCACAGTTCAAATTTCAAACATACCACTAATAGTCAGTTGAAAGCGGCTCAGCAACGTATCTTCCAAACTAGTAGTGATCTTCTATGGCTTGTATCTCAGACCTCGTGATAGGTATGGACAAACCATTAGGTGCTACAGGATTGTGTTTCTAAGGTCTACAATAACCTCTCTCAGTTTTGGGTGATTCAACTTCATTTGCATTTGGCAAGGTGATCTCAGTCGATGCCAAAAATTGTAGTGAGGGTCAGTTGAAAGTGGCTCAGCAGTGTATCTTTCAAACCGTTTGACCTGGCATCGAACCGTTTGCTCCATCTGCTCTGATTGGCTGAGTAAACACCAGTGACAACCCCATTCTACCCATAGATTTATCGGAACGCTCATGACAATGCTCGACCCAAGTGACCCCAAGGTGCACTAAGCATGATTGGGCAGTGATCTTGCAGGGCTCATATCTCAGACCTCATGAGAGGTATTGACAAAATATTAGGTGCTACAAGATCATGTTTTCAAGGTCTACAATAACCTCTCTCAGTTTTGGGCAATTCGACTTCGTTTACATTTGGCAAGGTGATCTCAGTCGATGCCAAAACTTGCAGTGAGATTCAATTGAAAGTGGCTCAGTAGCGTATCTTTCAAACCATTTGACCTGGCACTGAACCGTCTACTCCATTAGCTCTGGTTGGCTGGGTAAATGCCAATGAAAACCCCATTCTGCCCACAGAGTCACCGAAACGCTCACGACCACGCTCGACCCAAGTGACCCCAAGGTGAATTAAGCTTGATTGGGCAGTGATATTCCATGGCTCATATCTCAGACCTTGTGATAGGTATTGAAAAACCATTAGGTGTTACAGGATCATGTTTCTAAGGTCTACAATAACCTCTCTCAATTTTGGGCTATTCAACTTCATTTGCATTTGGCAAGGCAATCTCAGTCGATGCCAAAACTTGTAGTGAGGGTCAGTTGAAAGTGGCTCAAGAGCATATCTTTCAAACCATCTGACCTAGCATCGAACCATATACTCCATCGGCTCTGGTTGGCCAGGTAAATGCCAGTGACAACCCCGTTCTACCCACAGAGTCACTGAAACACTCCCGACCATGCTCGACCCAAGTGACCCCAAGGTGCACTAAGCACGATTGGGTAGTGATCTTGTGGGGCTCGTATCTTGGACCTCGTGAGTGGTGTAGGGCACCCTCCACTAGTAGGAGTTTGAATTTCTTTGTGTTTGTAATAAATAGGATGGATCTAAATAGATCATCCTAATTTTGGTTTGAAAACCTTGATGTATGATCAAGGATCTTTTGGCAATGTTATAACCCTAAGATACCTTAGGTCATAGGGTTTACCTAGTTAGTGATAATTTTCTAGGTTAGGCTTATGGAGTTTTAAAGGTTAATTTTAGATTATATTTACTTTAAAAATCATGCTGATAGGTTTTGATCTCAAAGAGAAATCATAAACTCTATCGAGTTCAAAAAAATTGCAAAAATGTAATAAAAGTTGTTGTTGCAACTTTCTAAAAGTTGCTCGAGAGATTGGAATTGGAAACCCAAGAGTCAAATAGGTTCTCCAATCAATATAACTTCATTTTGAAGGTTATATATGCTTTTCACTTCGAACCATAATGGTAAGAAGTTGATTTTTGTAAACTGGTGCCATAAATGAGGAATACAAACCATTTTTGAGCCATTTCTTAGAATTGTACGGGCATGTACAGGCTTAAAAAGTCAAGATTTGCATGTGAAAATATTGCATTGCATGTTATTTCACCTTACTATTGATTTGGTAGAGATTTAGATTCATTGGTTAAAGTTATCTCAGTTTTTCTCAAAACAGTTCAGGAAACAAACTTTTCTAGGGCCCTGAACACTAATGGCAGCCTAACTTGCATTCTAACTGTAGGTTTTACCTAAGAATTTTGAAAATGAAAGTTAGGTCTATATGCAAATGGATTCCAAAGGCTCATGCATTGTATTGAATGGAAAGTCCCTCATGCATCAGGCCCTAGACTGAATTTTTGTGAGGATTTAGTCTAGAAAGTAGGAGAAAATTGTAAAGAAGTGTATAGAGTAGATAAGTGAGTGAAGAAATGGTGGTTTTGAGTCATTTGGAATTGGAGAAGAGTATCTAAAGCCCTTTATCAGTTCCATGAACCCTATACCTCATACTTTCTTTGTAAACCAAACCTAACTAGGCCAATTAGGTCTATGTCGAAGGTGGGTGTTAGGTGGTGCTGGAGTGGAGTTGGAAGGCAAGGCTTTGGGAGCTTAAATAAATTCCAAATGGGTGTTTGAAAAATTCCCTGATTGTGTCAAGATACTCAGTTGTGAAAAAGTTAGAAAAGAAAACCTAAGTTGAGAAGGCTACAAGGAAATTGGCATGCAGGTCTAGTTTTCTATGGTACGGTTGTGATGGGAGTAAACCAAGGGTTATTTCAAAGGCCTTAGGTCATATGAGGACCATATACATGCTTGGGAGTAGTCAAGAAGTCCACTGGTGAAGAGTTGTAACAATAAGTTAGTTTTAGGCCTAGTGTCCCTAAAGCCGAAAAGGCATTGAAGTTTGATTAAGTCTATAACTTTGCAAAGGGATTTTATTGGGATAGAAGTCCATTTAATTGGTTTTGTTACACCATAATAAGAGTTTGGGAATACCCTTAAGCCTTTGTAGTTGGTTGGTGAGTTATGGGAGTTAAGAGAAGGGCACTCCACTTTCTTGCTGCTACCTCTGCATTAGTGAGACATATTGACAAACTGTTAGGTGCTATAGGATCATGTTTTTGAGGTCTACAATAACCTCTCTTGGTTTTGGGTGATTCAAATTCATTTTCATTTGGCAAGGTGATCTTAGTCAATGCTAAAGCTTGCAGTGAGGGTCAGTTGAAAGTGGCTCAGCAGCGTATCTTTCAAACTATCCAACTTGGCATCAAACCATCTACTCCATCAGCTCCAGTTGGCCAGGTAAACACTAGTGACAAACCTATTCTACCCACAGAGTCACTGGAACACTCGTGACCACGCTCGACCCAAGTGACCCCAAGGTGCACTAAGCATGATTGGGCAGTGATCTTGCGGGGCTTGTATCTCAAACCTCATGAGAGGTATCAAAAAACCATTAGGTGCTATGAGATCATATTTTCAAGCTCTACAATAACCTCTCTTAGTTTTGGGCGATTCGACTTCATTTGCATTTGGCAAGGCAATCTCAGTCGATGCCAAAACTTGTATTGAGGGTCAGTTTAAAGTGGCTCAGCAGCGTATCTTTCAAACCGTCTGACCTGGCATTGAACCATCTACTCCATTAGCTTTGGTTGGCTGGGTAAACACTAGTGACAACCCCATTCTACTCACAGAGTCACCGGAACACTCGCGACCACGCTCGACCCAAGTGACCCCAAGGTGCACTAAGCACGATTGGGCAGTGATCTTGCAGGGCTCATATCTTAGACCTCGTGAGAGGTATCAAAAAACCATCAGGTGCTATAGGATCATGTTTTCAAGGTATACAATAACCTCTCTCAATTTTGGGTGATTCAACTTCATTTTCATTTGGCAAGTGATCTCAGTCGATGCCAAAACTTGCAGTGAGGGTCAGTTGAAAGTGGCTTAGCAGCGTATCTTTCAAACTGTCTGACCTGGCATCGAACCATTTGGTCCATCAACTCCAGTTGGCCAGGTAAATGCACATGACAACCTTTTTCTACCCACAGAGTCACCTAAATGCTTGCGACCACGCTCAACCCAAGTGACCCCAAGGTGCACTAAGCACGATTGGGAAATGATCTTGCAGGGCTTGTATCTCAGACCTCATGAGAGGTATCAACAAACTATTATGTGCTACAAGATCATGTTTTTGAGGTCTACAATAACCTCTTTCAGTTTTGGGTGATTCAACTTTGTTTGCATTTGGCAAGGCGATCTCAATCGGTGCCAAAACTTGCAGTGAGGGTCAGTTGAAAGTGGCTCAGCAACGTATCTTTCTAACCATCTAACCTGGCATTGAACCATCTTCTCCATTAGCTCCGTTTGGCTGGGTAAATGCTAGTGAAAACCCTATTCTACCCACAGAGTCACTGGAATGCTCATGACCACGTTCGACCCAAGTGACCCCAAGGTGCACTAAGCACGATTGGGAAGTTATCTTGCGGGGCTTGTATCTCAGACCTCGTGAGAGGTACTGAAAAACCTTTAGGTGCTACAAGATTTTGTTTTTAAGGTCTACAATAACCTCTCTCAGTTTTGGGTGATTCGACTTCGTTTGCATTTGGCAAGGCGATATTAGTCGATGCCAAAACTTGCAGTGATGGTTAGTTGAAAGTGGCTCAGCAACGTATCTTTCAAACCGTCTGACCTAGCATCGAACCGTCTGCTCCATTAGGTCTGGTTGGCCAAGTAAATGCTAGTGAAAACCCTATTCTTCCCACAGAGTCACCGAAACACTCACGACCATGCTTGACCCAAGTGACCCCAAGGTGCACTAAGCACGATTAGGTAGTGATCTTGCGGGGCTCATATCTCAGACCTCATGAGAGGTATCAAAAAATTGTTAGGTGCTACAAGATCATATTTTTGAGGTCTAAAATAACATCTCTTGGTTTTGGGTGATTCGACTTTGTTTGCATTTGGTAAGGCAATCTCAGTCAATGCCAAAACTTGCAGTGAGGGTTAATTAAAAGTGGCTCAGCAACGTATCTTTCAAACTGTCTAACCTGGCATTGAACCATCTACTCCATCATCTTTGGTTGGCTAGATAAACACCAGTGACAACCCCATTCTACCCATAGAGTCACTGGAACACTCGCGACCATGCTCGACCCAAGTGACCCCAAGGTGCACTAAGCATGATTAGGTAGTGATCTTACATGGCTCATATCTTGGACCTCATGAGAGGCATTGAAAAACCATCAAGTGCTATGGGATCATTTTTGCAAGGTCTACAATAACCTCTCTTGGTTTTGGGCGATTTGACTTTGTTTGCATTTGGAAAGGAAATCTCAGTCAATGCCAAAACTTGCAGTGAGGGTCAGTTGAAAGTGGCTCAACAATGTATATTTCAAACTATTTGACCTGGCATCGAACCATCTACTCCATCAGCTTCGGTTGGTCAGGTAAATGCCAGTGACAACCTCGTTCCGCCTGATGGAGCCTTAATTTTTTACAAAAATTAGGGCCTCCATTTGAGAAATAATGTTGGAGATTTGATAAGGTTGTTTTGGTTTCTCACAAGATATATGAACACATACTATTAAGTGGAGATAAAAACTAGGACAGATAGCAAAGACTATTGAATAAATAGCATCGACAACTATGCAACTTGGCAACATTGGAACATTAAGCATCATATCAGCATTCGAATGGAGTGAAGTATACACACTAGCAATTAATGATCAAAGTCAACCCAAATATATTTCATTTCCTCATAGATGTTAACAGTTGTAGCATATTACAAAGATGACAAACATATTATTTGGAAGAATATTACAAGAGGCAGTAAAGTAAAAATCATCATGAATGTCTAGTCAGCAATAATCAACCCATGAAGCAACAACTTCATCAAATGAAGTGAACACAACATGAGTTAAAGATTGATTAAACATATGCGTATGAAGACATTCGAAGGAGCCATGCAGTAATAAAAAATAAATATACACAGTGCTGAGCATAGTTCGAAGGTAGTATTAAAATCATTCAATGAACATTTGAGAGACGATATATTCAAGAGATGTGTTTTTGTAAGTCTGAGGGATATCATGTTGTGCAAGCAATCATATATTATACACAACAAAAAATTCAATAGTCACATGTCATATCTATCAATGGTAATATCAAAGATTGGAAATAAAGACCATAAGCTTATACGATAATGGAGATTTTTTATAGCTAAAATGAAGGCTCCTGCATACATGATGATATTGAAACATTATTGCCGACAGTTAAAATTATTATAAGTGTGAACAAAAAGCATTGAAAATGATAATATATGAAATTAGCAATGCAAGTATGAGACTGAATGCACACATAATGAAAAATAGTGACATAATTGATGGTATAGAATTTGTATACGAAAATTCATAGAAGTGGTAAACGAAACTCTCATATTAGCAGTGATTGAATTTTTAATTTAGTGATGTAGAGTAGATGGCATGGTTTTTGTTTTGTAGAGAAATGATCTTCAGTATTGGTACTGATGGTCTCATCATCATCTCAGGCACAGGGAAAGTTAAGCACCAGAAATCTAGGAAATCTATAGAAGTTAAACCTCAAACATAATAAGCTCCATGAACAGGGTATTCCAGAGTAAAAAAAAACAAATGTAACTTCAACAAGATATAATTTAAATCATAATGATAATCATAGTCAAGATATAACTTCACCATTCAATTCCATAAACATGAATAATAAATATGTATATACAAAAGATGACGCAAATGTAACATATAAATGAACATGTTCTATATATGTATCAAATGTATCAAAAGTATGTTCATATACAAATATGGCACATGCCATTTCAAAATGTCTACAAAATCAATGTTTTAAGGTGTACAATGTGGCATATATGCCATCTCAAAATGTGCCAAGTGTCATCTCTAAATGACCACAAAACTAAAAATGCATCCTATGCTATAGGGGGATCATCAAAATGTAGCCTCTTTGAAGAAGTGTTGGGCTTTGATTGATCGTGCATAAAAAATGAGTTCAAACCAAAGTTAGATTGCTTAATTTATATGATTTGTACACACACACACACACAAACACACAAACACACACACACACACACACACATATATAATTCATAATTCAAACACTAATTTAATTAAAATTATAACTGAATACAAATATTTGTACATGGTCTCTCGATCACCTACCACGATCAGGTGTCCTAGCATAAGTCCTGGGTAGTGAAGGGACCATGCGAGCAATACCAATGACCTATAAATATATATTTGCAATAATGAGATTAGTAGAGTGGTGCAACATAGAGTAATAAATCTACAAAATAGGATGATAGCATAATAAAATTACAAATTGATTGAACTAAAATTAAAACTTACATCTGGTGATCCCTCCTTTGGAATAGTGGGCTGGGTCAACAAAGAAATGAAAGATTCTCATGGGCCCTCCCTCACAGTCGGAGTAACCTATGAGAGTAAAAAGATTGTCAATTATATATCAATGTACTTCATCATAGCAACCCTGGTTACAAAATACTAATAAAAATACATAAAAGTCTACGTACTATCAGGCTATCACTCCGAATCGAGATGCCTGTAACCCTACGCTGCCGAACCGGTGTTGGGACATCATTAATGGCGACACCCTATAAAATAAAGTGCAAGTAAAATATTTATTACTACACACAAGTGGCATACATATGCATGCATAATTAATCTTAAACAATTAACTACCTTTCCTTTGTCGAGACCTGATGAAGGAACCCCCTCATGCCCCCCACTAACATCGGCTGTAGCTTGCAAGAACACAATAAGATGATAATATATGTTAGTAAATGTATGAATTTTATTGCTCTAATTGATAGAGATTTAAGCATGTACACCAAATGATATAAAAAAAAACTAATGGGTACATAATTTATAATATACCATATAGTCATCAAGGCCAAATGAAATGGTCGAAAGTGTGGACTCATCCACCTATCTCAACTCCTCCCATGTCATCATCTGAACATAAACGAAAAAAATATATATATACATAAGTGCATGCAATCATTAAAACTAATCTAAATAAATAAATTATTTTTAAATTAAATAAGTCATGTGACAAATTTATTTATAATGTTTACTCTTACCATATCAACAGGAGTCAATGGCTCTGCGTGCACCTCTTGAGCACTCTCATGAGATGTAGATGCTCCATGAGGTGTTGCAGCCTCTGCAGCTATGTCTCCTGTATCCTCCTCATCAATATCATGAAATTGATATGTATCAGAATCAGTAAGCGGTCTGAGGCACATATGCCTGCACATAATGCACATGGGGCTCGCATACATGTGAACTCTGATGAGATGTCGATGCGCCAGTAGCATCCACAGGAGGCAACACTGACTTGGTCTGTATGATCAACCGATCACTTAGTAAATGAATGGCCCTAATAGTCTGTGAGGTAACCTCTGCAATGATATCAGGATGCTGCACTGGAGGAGGGGGTGCGACATCAGTGGGGGGGACAAAGGTAGTGGCCTTTCGGTGCTGGGAAGATGGCGTAGTTTGAGTAGATCCTCTACCTATGCCCATGTTGGGTCTCATACTCCAATAATCAACATGGTGACCAAGCACAAACTCAGCATACAGTTTTTTAATGAAATAAAATGGGACCTCCAAATTGCTATGGGGTGGTTTATCAAAAACCATCCACCAACGATCCCAAAAGTTTGTGCACATTGCTTCATTTGTGCACCATTTTATTGATAATTTGGGCTTTTTGTGGTCAACTGGTATTCCAGTTTTAGGATCGACAAAAAGGGCAGCTATATCTTCCTTAGTTATATTAAGGGCCGCAATCCCATCATGGTCAAGCCCATCATCAAATTGGGCGTGCATATCATCACACCAATGAAGAGCAACATTATGTTGTTGTGTGAGTGTCAATGTTTCCAACAATTGTATTTTGTGTGGCAAGCATGGGACCTAATGTAGGTATATTTTGATACGTGTTTTGGAAACCTTGTATTGTGTTCAAATTTTCTTGTATCAAATCTTGCAAAGATTTAGGGTTTAAATATGGGGGAATGTTTTTGGGATCATTATTTGGTGTGGGAGGGTTATTTTCTTCATTGTTGTCAGCCATGCTTGATTAAATAAAAAACAAATCTAAATTTCAATCTAATTTCATATATTATTACAAATATAAATACAAAACCCTATTTAAAAAAAATGCTACATTTAGCATGAAAATGAAATAAATTAATAAAAATTATACAAATAGCTACTTACCGAATATGCTCAGAGTTGAATTTGTTGTTTCCAATATCAAGTACCCAAAAATATATCAGGTATATGAAAATCACAGAAAGAAACTTGAAGAAAATCGCACAAGGAAATGAAGAAAAGGGCTCGTGAGTTTCAGATTTATGCCACAGTTATCAGTTTCCCGATAAGGTCTGTGCTTTGGTGGTAGGTTTTCCCAGGTGTACTGACACCCAGGCCTACTAAAAAGTCAACAAGCACTTTCATGTGCTTTTGGACGAGTGAAAAGTGAATATTTTTCACATCACCACTTTTTGGCCCCTCATGATCTTGCACATACCCTCAAGTGATAACATAGTAAAATGTGTTGGGTTGGGTTTTTACATTAATAAAGATAAATAAGTTTCCTTACCCATGGCCATGAGAAATATTGTGTGGACCATAGGTGGGTTGGAGTGAGTGGCCTATATGGTACTAATTGGAAAATTAACTAATATCACTATGAAAGGTTGTTGATTTCATATGAGTTCTCACCTTGGGGTCGGGGTCTAGGAGGAAACTGCTAGGGTAACACATAGTTGGGAACTATGTGATGATACTCTCCTACACATGTATCTTATAATCTCCTCTAGTTAGCCTTATTTTTTTACTTTGGTAATTCCTTGTTGGTATCCATCTTTTTTACCTTGTGAAACCTTTGTTTTATTCTTGAATTCTTTGTGTTATAGCCTTGGTGTGGTTTTCTTGTGTGGTGTGGGGCCTTGATGTCTATCTATTTGGAATGGTGGGAGTGGATTTTTGGGTTCTACGTTGTTGGATGGTAAATATTTTCTTCATTTGAGGTTTAGTTATTTGTATTTCTTAGATAGAGCTTTGTTCTAGTACCTTCACTCATTGTTGCATTAGAGATCTTCATATTGTACCTCATAACTTATTTCAGATGATATTCATGTTTTATGTATTGATCTAATTTGTACACTCCTTATAGGAGATTGATGTAATTATGTATCATGGTTCATTGGAAATGTAATTTGTATACTCTCTATAGAGTGATGTAAATGTAGCCAACATCACACATATATAATTTAGGAATTGTGCCATCTAAATTAGACTAATATTTCAATTATCCTCAAGTACTTGCATATTGTCTATTATGGGTTACAAATATATAAAAATTAAGTGGAAAGACTCTTAAGCTCCTGCAGAATTATATTCTCCCTCACACTTTATGGGGTATATGGAAGGAGAGAAATAATTGCATTTTCTATGAATCGATTATTTCTCCTGATGTGGTTGAATTAAAAATTAGGAGGGCTATCTCTAAAAATTTCAACATTTCTAGGGATCTTCCCTTTCCTTTGTCCTCCTTGGATTAGGATATTTGTCTCCTATGGAAGGTGAAATCTAAGATCTTTGGTCGAGCCCCTAAAAATTCTAGGGAAGATGTGGTGTGGGGCTTTCTACCTATTTTCTAGGTCAAGATCAATTTTGATGGGGCCTCAAAGGGAAACCCTGGTAAGGTGGTTTATGGTGGAGTTATTGGAGATGATAAAGGTTCTTTGGTGGCTATGATTGCTTCTCCTATCGACATCCAATCTAACCATATTGTTAAAGCCATGGCAGCTTACTATGGTATTAAATTAGCCAAAGATCTCAATTTCTCTAAGGTTTGGATTGAGGGTGATTCTAGTAACATCATTAATTGCCTGAAAGGTATAAGTCCTTCCTCTTGGTCTATTCATAATTCCATCCTTATGGAAAAAGAGATAATCAATGATTTTGACTTATGTCATATATGTCATGGGTATAGGGAGGTGAATGTGGTGGCCGATCGATTTTCTAATGAAGCTGTGAACTCAAGTGAAATTATGAAATTCTAGAATGAGTTGGACTTTCCGCACAAGATCAAAATGTTGTTGTTATGATCGTACCCATAGTTCTATAACTACTCAATTTAATGATGACAACTAGCACAAGGAATATTATTTCTCTTAAGTGTAGTGACGTCAAGTACCCTTGTAAAAATTTGGACATTCATTGGCATTAGGAATGACACACTTTTCGGGTGTTTTTTGGATTTTTTTGTGGCTTTATATTGGAAGCTGGAGTATTTTTGACATTGTACCTGCTCGGCCAAACAATGGTATAAAAAACCCAAAGCAATGGACTGCTTAATTCAAGATTGGACACCCCAAATGATTCCTAATGCACTATTTAGTCTCATTTAATTATCGACCAGGGACGTAAACTTGGAATGGCATCTGCAAAGTATATGCTTCAAACTTCCTCTTCTAAGCCTATCTAAGGAATTCAAATGCTTATGCTTCAGGAAGACTAAACTAAAACTGGTAAGCAAATGTATTCTAATCAAAGTAGGGAATTATAGTTAGGAACTACTCCAATTGACTGTGCTGTAGGAATAGGCTACTAATTCTGGTATTAGTAGTTGTAGGAACAATAGAGTTCTAAAACATATAAATGAATAGGAAATGAACTCTACACTAACAAAGCAATTCACTCATCAAGTGGGCCCCCTTGAATGAGTGAATGAAAAGTACAATCAAGATGAAAGTTTCAAACTTGAACTGATCATTCTATTCATCCATAAAAATAATTACACTTGATTGAAATAGTATGCAAGAGTTCTATATTAAAAACTAGTTTGTTCAACTAACTCCAAAAGAGTCACAACAGTCGATTATTTAAAAGGAAACTACCACTAACTCCTAAACATACGATCACTTCATAATGAGGATCAGTTACAACTCATAAAGTTTCATAACAGAAACATTATTGTCCATGAACAATCCCAAAATATAGTGCACACTAAATCTGTGCATTGCATGCAACATAAAACATTGACTTGCTTGCGAAGATTCTGCAATCATAGTTGGTTTTGATGACTCCCGCACTAATATGCTAGTCCTTGAATATCCATGTTCAACTCCTAAAAGATAATTAATGCACACATATCCAACCATATACATATATATCCACATCATCAATATTAGGAAAGAGGTGTTAGTCTTAATTATCACTCTTGCAAACCTACAGCTACAAGAGGTAACTACCCAGAACATAGCTTAGGAGAGAAAACATCCATTAACATGTATAACTATTATATTCACCATTCTTGTCCATGAAATTAAGTAGATATTATGTCTTTAGAGTTATCCACATTCCATCTTATGTTCACACACATATATAATCATATACATAGAAACCATAAGTTCATATGCTTAAAACCATAAATGTATGTCTATGTGCAATCAAATGTCTTAGAAAGAGGATAAAAAGTGGTGAAAAAGATGGCTAATTTAGGAGCCCATCATTCCCCCCAGCTTGACTATTGCTGGCCCCCAGCAATCATAAAGTTTTGAATCTTGGCATGGCCCCTCAAATCACTAGCTATTCTTTGCCCAGGCTCATCATGAATATAATCGAAGTATCCATGAGTCTCTTTGAGTCTTTCCCAACACTGGACTTCAGAAGCCATGTCATAATCTACTACACTATCATTCATTTCTAGCAATGGCTGAAGGAAGAGTGGAGGCTGAAACCTTAATGGAACCCAATGGTTAAGGAGTGCCCTACCCAACATAATATACCATGGAACTCTCCTTGTGGCAAGGTTTAGATTCTGAGGTGAGTGAGGTTCAATTTTCTTTAGATCTTGTGACATCCTTATCCACCTTTGCCTAGAGGCATTAATTACTGTAGCAACATCCCGTGAGGAATGCTGGTCCCAGTCTGCGAAGGCTTGTTCTCTCACTGGATATATCTTATTGGCTCCACTAGTGTTTGCTGTAACAAAGATCCAGTCAAAATATGTTCTCCTAGAGTGCTATACCTCAGGCCTCATCATCAAAGGAACTAACATTTCTTTCTCCTTGTATGGTGCAGCCTGGTGTTCTCAACTTATCTCATTCTATATCCATGACATAACTACTCTGAGTTGTACATCTCGCACATAGAGGAGTGAATTCCACTCCGTGTCATAAGAAACTGCTAGGTTATGCAAGTATAATTCACACAACAGATTTTTCAAAGTCATTAGGGCAGACTGAAAGGCATAGTAAAATTCATGGGGAGTTGATATGGATGGATTGAGGCCTTCTACAATCTTTGTTAATTTGAAATTAACAAGTTTCTCTTGAAGGAATATTGCATACATTGGTGAGGGTGATCTGCATTCCATCAGCTGTGGAATTAGCCCAGTAATCTGATCAATTCTTCATTTCAATACCTCAATCTCATCTGATTTCTACTCCAACTGAGAATTCTACTCACTAATGGCTCATTGAAATTTTTCTTTTTCTAAATTCCATTGTGTCTTTTCCCATAACAACTGTTGGCACAAACTTATCCCTACCATAAGAGGTGTAGACAAATCTGGTGGGAGTAAAGGTTCCTAATTGAGTAAGTCCACCCATCCAGAGGAAAAGTGAGGAATTTTAACTATTACTTCAGGTACAGAGGACTTACCCTTCTACACAACAATTGTCTTGATCAAATTGGTTTTCTCACTAACATCAGCTACTACCTTAGCCAACATTTCTAACTTTTCCTGACTACCCTGCTGGGGTACCTCTTCAATGATTTCAGTTCCAAAGTTAGGAATTTCCTCTGAATTCATACTAACATCTAGCTGGGTAGAATTATCTACATATTCCTCTATGTCCTCAAAGTCCTCAGAATCCTCAGAGTCCTTATCACTATCTATCAGTATGTAGTTAAATCTAGGGCTAACCTCTATTTCTAGACTTTGCTCTCTCATTATTGTGTCACTAGTTGCAGGTTGATTTTCCAATTCCTCAGAAGGACTCTTCTTCTTCTTTTTCTTAATGACCACGTCCTCTGCCACTGCCTCAGGAGGTTTTTCAACATGCTCCTTCCTAGGATTCTCAAGATTCTCTTTAGGAGGATTCTTAGAATGTTCTTCAGGAGGGTTTTCAGAATGTTCTTCCCTAGGGTTCTCAAAACTTTCTTCCCTAGGGGAATGTAGGGTTTCTTCCATATTATCAGCATTGTTACCAGGCTGAGGCTCTAATGTTTCCTCTTCTAGTTCCATTATTTTACCCTTACCCTTTCTAGATGCAGCCCTTGTCCTTACAGATGGTGAAGATTCTAGAATATTAGGAGCTTCTGCACTCTTGTTTTTCTTCCTCTGAGAAGTAGAGGCTCTAGAATTGAAAATTCTTTTTCTAGGTGACCTAGAAATGGAGGGAGAGGCTTTAGGATCATTCTCAACTCTTTGAACAATTTTATGAACCCCAGAAGATGTTTTTTCTCTTCTACCAACACCATGACCTCTAGGGCCTACTATTCTAGGTTCAACCTCATTTATTTGCAAAAATTCTTCCCATGTCCCAACTTTTTGTCTATTCAATTCCCTTTCCACAATTAATTTTATTAAGAAATGGTGTGAAATAGAATAGTTGCTTCCTAACTGGACTAATAAAGACTACTTTTTCACAATGTTAAATAAGAAGCTGGGAAGATTTACTGGTCGGTTATCATGGTGGAGATGACTGAGAATTTTGAAGTGCAAAGCATGCAGGTATTTGTAGCATCCCTCGCAGGTGAAGTAATGAATAACAAATGTGGTCAGCTGAATGAATTCCATGGGCAAAGATAATTGCCAGGTTCCTTTCTTTTTGTCAATATCCAACTGAGGATCACCATGCAAACTGAATTGTGCTCTCGCTGATCACAGGTGAAAATCTTTCACCCATTGTTCACCTTCCTGAGGTAAACCTGTCACCTCGGCAACTACATCTTCTATGAACTCAATTTTCAAACCTTTAACTTCTGCAACCCCATCCTTCAAGGTGGACATAAATTGCAGAGCAACTTCCTCGTTAAACTCCTTAAGGCTTAAACAATAATCCAACCACCCTCTCCTTCCAAACATTTCATAGGTGGGCACATCATTTAACAAAACTGTGTGGTCCATTGGTTCATGCCTTTGAAGGTCACCTCCCATTGCTTCTCTCAGAAAAATTTCTAACTTATAGAACACAATTCTTGCAAAATTCAGCGATGGAAAGTCATAGACCTCAATGCATTATGAAACAAAATGCTGTAGAAGAAAGATGGCATACAACTACAACTTGATTCATAAAATTAAAGATTTTCTTGCATGAAATCTAATGATATGAGTTTTACATAACATTTCATAAAAGCTCATGCGTGCCAAGGCTGCCACCTTAAACACGTCGCAACACATCATTAAAAATCAAGATCATCTTCTAATATCTTTAATTCATTTTGATTGTGATGATGCAATCACAAAAGGACAGCTCATCATGTCATGTCGCAGACATATTTCAAGACATGAACTTTAATTTTTGCATGCCAATTTTAAATTTTGAAAATAGAATAGTTTCCCCCCCCAACTAAGTAATGGCATGGGTCCCACCAAGCTAGGTTAAGCAAGAGTGATAAATCAAAATGACACAAAATCCTAAAAATTAATGAATAAAAATAATATATGTATGAGTATATGTGGCATTAACCTGGAAGCGCTACAGGAAGAGTTGTTTGAAAAAATGAACTTGCATGTGAAGTGATGGGATGGGGTGGATGGGTGGAAAAGAGATAAGGTGAGATGAAAAATTATTACGGAGAAAGTATTCCATGAAATGTGAAATATTTATTATGGTGGTCTTGAATGGAATCAAGAATCGACAGAATCCTGGGTGGAAGACCCAGATTCTTTGGCTACAGGAATGGTTGCTTCAATTGTGCTCTGGAACTTCTTTAGGAACTCAACATGGCTTATAGGTTTGTGGTAAAGTTTTAGACGATGCCCATTGATGAGTAACTTGAATTGAATAGGATCTATTGTTGAAAGTTGTACAACTCCATTGTTAAATACTGATATAATCTCATAAGGACCAAGCCATCTGGTTTCAAATTTGCCTAGTGTATGTTGGTATCTTGAATTATATAACAGTGCCCAATCTTCAACAGAAAATTTCTTAACATAGATGAACTTATCATGCCACTTTTTCCTTTGCTACTATATCAACTCTGTATTGTGTAGAGTAGATTTCCTATATTCATCCAACTCATTTAATTGCAATAACCTTGCTTGCTGTGCTTTGGTGATATCTATATCCAGATCTAAAGTAGTGTGTAGTGTTTTATGCTAGAACTCGATCAACATAGAGGTGGATTTTCCATATACCAAATCAAAAGGAGTAAACCCTGTGGTAGTTTTCCATGTGGTACGGTAAGCCCATATGGCTTCAGGAAGGTGAGTAGCCCAATCCTTTTTATGCACAACTACTATTTTAGTGAGAATAGACTCTATCTCCCAGTTTTTGATTTCAGCCTAGCCATTAGCCTGAGGGTGGTAGGGTGAAGACTTTCCATGATGCACCATGTACTCTTGCATCAACTTATTGATAAGATTAGATGTGAATTGTGCCCCTTGATCTATGACAATCTCCCTTGGTACTCCAAATTTGGTGAATATGCACTCATAAAGAAACTCAACAACCTTGTGGTCTCTAGCATGTCTCATAGCTTTGGCTTCAACCCATTTTGTTGCATAATCTCTACATACTAAGATGTAAGACTTTCCATGAGAAGAGGGCTCAATAGGTCCAATGAAGTCAATACCCCACTTGTCAAAGGGTGTGACAACTGCTTGTGGCTGTAGGGGCATTTCATCAGCCTTTGTAGGTCATCCCATACATTGGCACCTGTCACAATGTCGAGTATGTTTTGTTGCATCCTTATGCAAAGTAGGCCAGTAGTACCCAGTTGTCAAAATTTTATAGGCTGTCCTCTTTGTGGAAAACTGTCCTCCACATGGCTCATCGTGGCATGCCTGAAGGATGTCATAAGTTTCATCTTCTCGAACACATCTCCTTGTGACCTGGTCTAGTCCTGTATAAAACATGAAGCTTGAGATCCAAGAGAAGTTAAAACTCTTCTCAACTAATAGACGATGCCATTTAGGAGAAAAGTGAGATGGTGTTCTTCTTGTAGCAAGGTAGTTTGCCAAGTTTGCATACCATGGATTAAAGGAGTCAATAGAAAATAAGTTCTCATCAGGAAAACTATCATCAATTGCTGTAGGATCATCTGGCACTTGTAGTCGTGACAAGAAATCTGCCACTACATTAGCCTTGCCTAGTTTTTTTATGATCGTTACATCAAAGTCCTACATGAGGAGTAACCAGCATGCTAGTCTACCACTAATGGTAGGTTTACTCATTAAGTACTTGATAGCTGAATGATCAGTATAAACAAATACTTCATAGCTTGTAATGTAGTGCCTAAATTTGTTTAGTTCATAAACAACTGCTAACAATTCTTTTTTTGTAATAGTATAATTCAATTCTGCTCCTTGCAAATTTTTACTAATATAGTAAATTGCATGTTCAATAATACCTTCCTTTTGTCCCAAAACTACTCCAATTGCATAATCAGATGCATCTATGTGGATATGGAATGGAAGCTTCCAATCAGGTCCTCTGAGAATAGGTGTTGTTGTCAGAACATCCTTCAACTTTTGGAATGATGCTTCACATTCTTCTGTCCATGCAAATTCAACTTCTTTCTTCAACAAATTATACAATGGTGCTGCAATTTGGCTAAAGCCCTTTATGAACCTTTTGTAGTAATCGGCATGGCCAAGGAAACTTCTGACATCCTTCTACTTAGCCGGTGTGGGAAGTGTATTTATAATTGCAATTTTTGCAGGATCAACCTGAATTCCAAAGGATGAAAGATAATGCCCCAGGACTACTCCTTCCTCCATCATCATGTAGCACTTTTCACTATTGAGAGAGAGATTATAATCTTGACACCTCTTAAGAACCTTTTCCAAGTTTTCTTGTGCTTCATCAAATGTTGCGCCATGAGTTGTAAAGTCATCCATATAAATTTCAGCACAATCAACAACAATGTCAGAGAAAATACCTAGCACTGCTCTCTAGAAAGTAGCAGGGGCATTACACAATCCAAATGGCAAGATTGAATAAGCAAAGGTTCCCCAAGAATAGGTAAACATTGTCTTGTCCTGATCTTCTGGTGATATTTGTATCTGATTATACCCACTGAAGCCATCTAGAAATGAAAAGTACTTTTTACCCACCAGATTATCAAGCACTTGGTCAATGAAAGGCAGTGGAAAGTGATCCTTCTTAGTGGCTTTGTTAAGTTCTCTGTAGTCAACACAAAATCTCCACTTTCCTCCTTTCTTTGGAACAATAACAAGAGGAGAAACCCACTGACTGTCAGAGATAGGATAAATAAAGCCTGCACTAAGAAGTTTTTGCAATTCAGTCTTGACTATGTCTCTCAAGGTAGGGTTTATCCTTCTTTGAGCTTGCCTTACTGGATTTTATTATGGGCTTATATATATTCTATCAGTATAGAGTGTAGAATCTAAACCTACCATGTCAGTGTAATCCCATGCAAAGGCTTGCTGGCTATCTTGTAGAAGCTTGAGGAGACTAGACATTTGAGACTTAGTGAGGTTTTTATTAACATTCAATTCTTTTCCTGAAGCAATTTCAACTCTCTTAACTTTTTCTAACATCAGCACTTCGGCTATGGTTGGTGACTTTATCTCATGAGGCAGCAAAGTGTGAAGGTAATCAGTTGCTGCAGGAAACTGAGATGTGGTTTGCTTAGGCAGTATTGTTTGAAGGGAATAATTTGGATCATCACAAGATGACTCCTTAGAACCATACTGGTTGGTAAGGATTGCTGCAAGAATGTCATCATCTTCCTAGGATACCATGAATGGATTTCTCTCAATGACCATGAGTTTTTGCACAAAACTTACTTCAAGGGTAGCATCTCCTAAGTTAGGCCAAACAACTTGATCAAGTTCACTTTGGGGTTTTACTGGAGAATAGAGACTTAAATTTTTGGTATTTATTCCATCGGATATGGTCATCTTTCCTAAAGGGCATGCAATGTAAGCATCAGCCGTGGCTAACCAAGGCCTTCCTAGGATTAATGGGTAACCTCCAAGAGTGGCTTTGGGTGACAAGACTATAAAATTTGAGGGGTACTCTAAAGAATCTAGAGTAACTACAATATCCTCAACCATACCATCAGGCTTAACTATGGAATTATCAGCTAACTGCAATATTATTGGTGTATCCTGCAAACCAATGATACTAAGTTTTAGCAAAACTTCTCTAGTCATAACATTAATTAATGCTCTCAAGTAAATTAAAACATTCTGAATTTGGGTACCATTAATGAAGATGGTTAGCACTAGACTTCTTGCATCTAAATACTTAGGCATGACAAGTTTACTTAGCATGAGATCAGAGAGCTAGCCTAAGACATGGACAGTATCAGAGTCTTTCTTTTTCCTTCTGGGCTATTTGATATAGGCTTGTTTAATTGCTTTAGTATAGACTAGAATTTCTTTAAGGGCATCCAACAAGGGAATCTACACTGCCATTTGTTTGAGCTGATCAATCAAATCAGTGGCTACAAGATTTTCTTTTGGAGGGATAGTCTGAGACAATCTCTATGGATAAGGAGGATTCTTAGGCACTAGTGCAGTTTGAGCAACAGGTAGAACATTAATAGGCTAGCTCATGGGTATATCCTTAGCATCAACAACTTTGGTTATTATTAGCTCCTTGGGTGCAGGCAGTGTAGTTCTAGATGTAAGATGGATGTCATTTATATGCAAGGAATAAGCCTGCTACTTATTATTAGGATTTGGAATTGGCTAAGCTGGAAGTTGAGTTAGCTTTTGAGGATTGCTATTCACTACAGGAGGCGAAAACATAATAGCTTGCTGCTGAGGTGGAGGCATTAGCACTTGTTGCTGATTAGGCTAATTAGGTTGATTAGGTCCCCACTAAGGTTGTGGTTTCCAGCTACCCTAAGGTGGCCATTGGCTATTCTACTGCGGCTGCTGATAGGGGTTATACTGCTATTGGTGTGGGTTAAATGGTGGTTGCTATAGATAGGCTTGGTTATAGTATGGCTATTGATTGGACCAATTGTGATTCCAATTCTAACCTTGAGGAGTAGAATTTTGGGGGTTTTGGTTTGGCCAATAGCTACTATTATTATTATAACCAAAATTATTCAGTGGGTCTAGAGGCATACCTTGTCTTTGAGCCCATGGACGCCTTTGAGCAACATAGAAAACTTCTCCATTCTCTTCATCTATAGCTTTGAACTTGGTAGGCATTGGGTTAACATCCACAGATGCAACCATCTTACATTTAAAATTTTTTTTCCTCTCTCTGCAATGAGAACATAACTAGCAAGCACAACATCTGACTCTTCCTTCTTCCTCCTTGCTTGCATACTATCCAGCTGAGTGGAGACATCATTAATGATGTCCTGCTTGAAATCAGATAGTAGATTAGATAGCTCCATTTTAGATACTCTTGAACCTCCATTGGACTTATGTGGTAGGTCTCTAAGTCCCCTACCCTTTTTCAAAGTGGCCCTTGAGTAATTTTGACATATATTCTTTATGTCATCCCAAGCTTTTTGCATGATATCACCTCTTGCCATTAGGTCTAGAGCCTCAATACTTCCATCATTCACACCTTTTAAGAAAAGGTTCTTCTAAGATGCCTCATTTAGCTGGTGTTGAGTATTACACTATAGGTTGAACATAAATTTGGATACATAATCCTCCAGTGTTTCGTCCTCCTTCTGAGACATTTTAAAAATGTCATCACCTTTCAAATCTTGACCTTTACAGTACTCTTTGTACTTTGTAAGAAACATTGTACGCATGGCATTCCAATTTGCTACAACATTAGCACCCAACTCCATGAACCATCTAAAAGTAGCTTCTTTTAGAGTTGATGGAAACAACTTTAGCTTGTGGGCATTAGTGTTATAGTCATAACTCCGACAAAGAATATCAAATTCAAAGAGAAAGGTCCTAGGGTCTTCTGTTAGGAGGACATAAAATTTGGGAAGTGCAATAGTAGGTATATTCTTCAAATTTTGGTTGCCTTTATGTTGAGGTATAGGAAAAGGAAAGGGAGCTTGAGCATCCATTCTAGGAGGAGGACCTTGTGGTGGTGGCTGATATACAACAAGAGCAAGAGAATTATCTTGATATTCAAGTTCAGCAAATAGGTTGTTCAAATGCAGTGATTCTTCAGATGATGAAGAGGATATGTGTTCCTGAGCATCAGCAAATGGATTTTCAAAGGGTTCTTCTTCTTCATTCTCACTTTGTGGTTCTTTAATTTGAGTATTAAATAAATCAAATGGTTCTCCTTGGTAGTTACGGGGAAGAAATCTCCCAAGGTGATCTCTCCTTCTATGCATAAAAATGCTTACTTAAGTACTAGATTAAAACTAAGACTGCAACTACAAGGATTAGTTTGAATTAACACCATCCCTAGTAACGATGCCAAAAATGCTCGACCAAACAATGGTATAAGAAACCCAAAGCAATGGACTACCTAATTCAGGATTGGACACCCCAAATGATTCCTAATGCACTATTTAGTCTCATTTAATTATCGACCAGGGACGTAAACTTGGAATGGCATCTAAAAAGTATATGCTTCAAACTTCCTCTTCTAAGCCTATCTAAGGAATTCAAATGCTTATGCTTCAGGAAGACTAAACTAAAACTAGTAAGCAAATGTATTCTAATCAAAGCAAAGAATTACAGTTAGGAACTACTCCAACTGGCTATGCTACAAGAACAGGCTACTAATTCTGGTATCAGTAGCTACAGGAATAGTAGAGTTTTAAAACATATAAATGAACATGAAATGAACTCTACACTAACAAAGCAATTCACTCATCAAGTGGGCCCCCTTGAATGAGTGAATGAAAAGTACAATCAAGATGAAAGTTTCAAACTTGAACTGATCATTCTATTCATCCATAAAAATAATTACACTTGATTGAAACAATATGCAAGAGTTCTATATTAAAAACCAGTTTGTTTGACTAACTCCAAAAGAGTCACAATAGTCAATTATTTAAAAGGAAACTACCACTAACTCCTAAACCTATGATCACTTCATAATGAGGATCAGTTACAACTCATAAAGTTTCATAAAAAAAACATTATTGACCATGAACAATCCCAGAATATAGCGCACGCTAAATCTACATGTTGCATGCAACAGAAAGCATTGACTTGCTTGTGAAGATTCTGCAATCACGGTTGGTTTTGATGACTCTCGCACTAATATTCTGGTCCTTGAATATCCAAGTTCAACTCCTGCAAGATAATTAATGCACACATATCCAACCATATACATATATATCAACATCATCAATATTAGGAAAGAGGTGTTAGTCTTAATTATCACTCTTGCAAACCTACGGCTACAGGAGGTAACTACCCAGAACATAGCTTAGGAGAGAAAACATCCATTAACATGTATAACTATTATATTCACCATTCTTGTCCATGAAATTAAGTAGATATTATGTCTTTAGAGGTATCCACATTCCATCTTATGTTCACACACACATATAATCATATACATAGAAACCATAAGTTCATATGCTTAAAACCATAAATGTATGTCTATGTGCAATCAAATGTCTTAGAAAGAGGATAAAAAGTGGTGAAAAAGATGGCTAATTTAGGAGCCCATCGGTACCTCTATATTTAAGTGTTTTTCTATGAAGGTTTCTGGTGTTCTAATATGGGAGGAAACAAGAAAATTATGGAGCCCTCATTGTGCAAGAGTTGGAGAAATAAAGAATTTTTTTGGAGCTTTCTTAAGACAGGTGGCCTTGATAGTTGTCTGGAAAAACTCCATGGGAGGGACATGGTGGTCACTAATTACTTCATCAAGAATTGGAAAAATAGGAAGATTTCATTGTGTGGATCTACTATTAAAATCACTAAGGACATTATTGTTGAAGTTACGAGCCTTCCCACACTAGTACATTTGAGACCTTTTTCTGACGGTAGGTCATCAGAATTTAGATAGTTTACCATCGATATAATGACACCACCCATCATTGCAATTTTGTAGTAAAAAAAAATGATGACTATGATTGGCATTGTAATTATGATGCCTATAGCTGTTGCAAAAAGGGGATTTCAACACAACGAATACACCGTCAGGTCTATTTGTAGCCATCCCAATTTTGACAGGTAGCATTCAGATGGACATAGTTAGTTTACTGACAAAAATGTTGTACATGTGACGGTTAACCGTCCTAATGTGCCGATGGAGAACCGTCGTTGGTATATTATTTACCAATGGAAATGTTATGCATGTGAAGGGTATCCATCAAAAGTTAATGACAGATAGTCATCACTTTTCTAGCGGCATCATAATTGTGATGACCATCACAATTTTATTTTTTAACCAATATATATTTGTTGATCAAGTTTGTATCAATTCAGAATGGTGTTCTTGCAGATCTGGTTCCAGCTGGTTGCATTACTTTTAGATCTTGATTGACTTGCAAGGTGGTTTGGTGAGTTGAGGTCTTTTATTCCTGCTCATGATTTGGTTATGTCATTCAGAGATGAATTTTTAGTAGATTTAGTAGTGGCTCATGGATTATTGAGTCAAGTCTAGAGACTTGGATTTAGAATGGATCTGACCGAATCGAGATTTGTGACAGCGACTGATCCAACATGAGAAGCTAGTGCAACAATCAGAGATACATTCTTCCTGATGTGTTCATGGGATATATGTGGACCTGATTGCATTTAGATCTGATTCGAGTGACTTCTTGACTTCTTTGGTCAAATTAAATGTGCTTTGTTCCTATGGAGTGTAGCAGTGACTTGACTTGCAAAACTTGCACAATGGAGATTTGTAGATCACTATGGTGTCCATGATGACTTGGGAGAAGTTTTCCTCTTGGTGAACCAAGCTAAGAGACTTGGATTACAAAAAACAGGTCATTTGATGTGACTTATGAGACATTGGATTCCTCTTCACAATGGGTTCATGGTGAGGTCTGTGGTGTTTCTTTGCAATTGGGTTCTTGGTAGAGATCTGTTGATTTGGTAGCCATTGAGATGGATTGATATGACTTGATCTTGGGTCAAGACTTCTTGAGGCAAGATGAAGTGATCATTTCTCTTTGAAGTGATTGATGTTTCTGATAGATAGTTGTTGCTTTTAGTTTTGTCATCGGCTATTCTTTGGTTTTCATCATAATTGTGATGGCTCACACTATTTTTTAAAAAGAAATAAATATTTGTTGTACGTTGATTGAGATCTTAAAGTATTGAGCTTCTCTTTGTTTCGATAATAGTTTAACATTCTCTACTTAACAGGGCCAACTAGTGAAGGTGGAAGCTCATCTGGCCCCTCCTAGGATCCTCTTATGACCCTTTATGATAGTTTAAGACCTCTAAGATGTATTCTTAAGGATCGTAAAGGGTCATAAGTGGTCTTGGGACACAATCGCTGAGAAACTTAAATGTAGGCATCATGGTCACAATTGTTTGGAGACACAACATAATTAAATTCTATACCACTACTCCTACAGTTCTAAGTGGACACTGCGGGATCCGAAAACTAAAGGTAAGGAATCTATATATGGTTTTTGGATCTTATAGTGTCAACTTAGAATTGTAGGAGTAGTGGTTGTGTTGCATCCTTTGGGTATAACATTGAATTATGTTGTGTCTCCAAACAATTGTGAACATGATGCCTACATTTATGTTTCTCAGCTGTTGTGATACCTACATTTATGTTTTGTAGCTGTTGTGTTTATTTGCATGTTCTTTATGTGTTTGGCTTCTCTCCCTCGCATCAAAAATAAGATTTTCCCACTCTGAATCGAGAATGCGCATGCAACACAAGCAAAATATGTACAAATAGCAGATGGAACTGAGAAAACACAACACGTTTACATTTTTTAATAGGTCAAAATTACAATGTTCACGATGGTCTATAACTTAAAATATGCAATTAAAGACCTCTATAAAAAATGAAACCCTTTTGTGTTTTTCAGCTCCACCTGATATCCTATGTATATGAATTGAGATTGCATATTGAACTAGGCATCTCCTTCTGCATTGCCTGAAACCAAGAGACTATCACAGTTAACATCTAAAATCATTATTGAACTTTTTTTATTATTAAAAAGTACACTAGTCTCCTTTTTTTCTTGTACACCATCTCCTTCAGCAAGTTTCTTCATGGATGGCCTCCACTTTCTTCCCCACTACAACTGTAACCACTATTCATTCTTGTGCGGTCATTACTATCTTCTATATTGATCAGACCTCCACTATAATTTCTCTGATGAAAATTTCCAAATTCACTATTTGGTATTCCTTCATCTCCCCTCAACTCCATCGCTTATGGTTACAAATCAAGTTCCAAGAATTAGAATGGCACGTCTCATCATCACAACTAATCCACCTTAAATAATTGATTAACCATTCTAGACAAGATGATAATTTAAGATTTTTTGTGAAGCTTCTAACTTTGCAATCAACATTTGTATTACAAGTTTTGTTGTTGTTCAATTAGTGTGTTGTAGAAAAGAACCCATTGAACATTATAATACTAATTTCTCCCAAAATATGAAATCCACTAAAATTTAGTGAAAACCCCTCCAACATTACTGTTACCCAATTTTTCCTGTTCCATACAAATTTGGCTATAGGATGGAATCCATCCAGAGGTCTGCATTTTAACCCTGTTGAGCACCTTGAGAAATTTCCATGGCCTTGTGTCTTGTCCTTTGGTCTCTGCAATTGTTTAACTCCCTGGTCTGCAAGTTTTTATTTGAAAAAGTGACTGTTATAGAAAAAAACCCTCAAAACCCTAGGGTCTATTCTAATTTTCCGTTACCTTTTTCAGCCACTTAAGTCTCTATATTTCCCATGTGCACTTTTCCATGCTAAGCTTAGTCACAAGATCTCTAAGACCTAGCAGAATATTCTTTTATATCTCCCAATCCCATGACTACCCTTTGTTCGTGAGATCTCCTAGTCAAAAGGCTTTTTCCCTTTTCATTCGGTGACTAAGCGACTATGTTCGCAAGATCTCTTGTTCCTAGTGGTTAAATCATTAGCATCCTGTGATCTGGCGAGTGGTTAAAGTTTTGTTTGGCAGTCTCAGTGTTGAGGAGATAGAAACAACAAATGAAGGAGTGACACATGTCAGCTGGGCCCAGTTTATTAAAGTCCTAAGCATTCCTAATTAGGAAGGTTAATCTCCTTATTTAGATAGTCATCACATGTTCGTAAGACTTAATCTTGTGCCTTGCAATCATGTGATGACCGTTGATCTTCCTTACAACACATCATTTCTGTTACAGTGGGTTTGCTGTCAGTTATTGCTGAGGTGTTTGCTCCTGATTGGTTGATTGGTTGAAGGCTTGTGATGTGGAGCCATGTCAGAGTGGGCCCAGTGTGTTGTCTTTCTTCAAAATCTAACGGCTGGCACATAAGCACATGGAATATTCTTAGCCCATGCGATCATACGCCAACCGTTGATCTTGCTTTATTGCCAAGGTTCTGTCAGGTGGGTCTATCTAACATGCTAAATTCTTATTGGTTGCTGGGTAATATAGTTGGCATCTTTTAGTGGGTCTAAGTGTTTCTTAAGTGAGGTGGTAGTAAAATAAGATCTTCAGCTAGCGCATGATCTGAATGAATCTTCTCAACCATGAGATCATGCGACAGCCGTCAATTGGGTATCAGGCCATGAAGGAAAGTAGAGTTGGTCCTATGCTACATAATCTAAGGTGTCTCTAAGTCAAGCAATAATATCATGACAAGTGGTAGGATGGACCCAAATTTTTAGGTTTAGTCAAGTGATCGCCTGATTCAGGGGGAATATTCTTTTCCATCTAGCGACTATGAGATTTCTCTTCAGTTGGGCAATCGCTCAATTGGAAAGACTGTTCTGTAGACTTCAAGTGACTCAATGACTATCAAGGTGGGATAAAGGTTTGTCGCGTAATCACTAGAATAATCTAGGGTTAAATAAAGTATCAGGAGATTCAGTGACTAAAAGGAAAGGAAGGCCCGAGGTTAAATGCAAGGTTAAGGTTAAAAACATAAGCGGTGCCCAAGTAAAATAGAAGATCTGACAACCACATTTTAAAAGATAGATTAGGTTTGAATATCATCCATAGATGAAGAAAGCTTGGTGCCACCTGTGACTATTATATTCTTTTAAATTCAAATATCTAAGAGTACAAGATTTGAATAGTTATGGCGAGCTTGAGTTGTAGAGAGGTAGATAGATCAAGATGGCTTGTTTGTAGGCAGATACAGTACAGGGATGGACACACAAATAGTAATGTAATCAGTTGGGATATTTTCATGGGCATTTATGATTAGAATTGATAGAATTAGGGTTTTTATTATTTTAATAAAATCTGTGTAACCCTAATTAGTTTTTTGCTCCTGCTTGCATGGAATTAAGGGGGATGTATATAATGTTTTTGGAGCTTTTGAAGCTCAGAGTTTACATTTGTAAAAGGAGAGATTTTCTTTCTGAGGAGTTATCCGAGACATTTTTTCTGCCCTCTAGCTTCTTCATCTTGTAACCTTTCATTGATGTTTAGATATTGCAAAGGTATTTTGTGACATTCTTTCTGTCCCTATACCTTCTTGTCTAAATTTTCTCTTAATGAGTTAAAGTATATGTATGTTTTCAGTAAAATCTTAGGGTTCTTGATCCCTCTTTCTTTATGCAATTCATGTGTATTCTTGTGGGTGATTTGATTTGAATGACCTTGTGGCTATACTTCAACCCCATGACAATCTATCTCATTCCTATACCTAGTTGCAAAAGTGGATGTTTGTTTGCAGGTTATAGATTGTGTCCAATTTCTAGGAATGCTATTGTTTGTGAAATTCTCTCTTTCCTTGAATAGGCTCTTTCTATTGCAGACCCTTCTATGAAATATTGATGCAAGCCTATTTAGTAAGTTGTGATCTCTTAGACTTAAGTTTATGCACTAATTTCATCCTCCATACTATAATTCATACCATCATTTCGGTGTATATCCTAGTAGGATAGTTTTCTTTCAGTTATTTCCCTTTCATGCATTCCTTCTATCCCTTTTCCCCTCAAGAATTTACTTTCCTATCAAGAAACAAATTAAGGTGATTATCCAAGAGGAACCAACCTAGAACCTAGAGGTCTCATCTCAGTTAGCATAGGTCCCACACCTAGAGATGATTCCCATGTTATACTAGGTTATCAAGACCAAGAGAGCTTGAAACAAGGGTGCAAACTTAGTGTATAACATTTCTGGCATGCCCGGTGGGACAACAAAAGGAGCTCATTATTTGAAAGATTATGCTATCTCTGATATACTGATTGCATAATACAAAATTTTAGAAGTTTTTCTATCAAGTATATCTGGTGACCCCACTAATTTCACAGATTCAGGCTAACCTTGTTCAAAGTTTATAAGAAAGATTGAGACTAGGAGCTCAAAGCCTACTGAATTTTTAGAGTTGCCCTTAAAAAGAGGCTACAAAGGTAGATCAACCCAGAGAACATCCCCTATAAGGAGAGTACAGTCTACACCACCTGATACTTCAGAAAGGAGACCTTTTCCCTTTCATCTCAGAAGAAGAGGAAGATCTCTAACTAGAGATCTAGAAGACGATTCAAATCCAGCACCAAATACAACTCACATAGTTGCTACTCAGCAAATTTCAGCTCCTACACTGGCTAGGCAGTTTGCTTTTGCACCTTTCAACCAAGGGAGTCCATTAGTCTTTGCTCAACATCATGATGTGCCCTTGGTGGCATTAAAGAGTCTACCTGATTTCACAGGTGAAGGACAAACTACAGCTTTTGAGCATATAAGAGATGTGACCACTATCTGCAGCATACATAATATAACTCAAGAAGATGTGGCCACTAAGTTATTAGCAACCTCCCTCAAGGGTACGGCTCTTGAATGGTTTAGAACTCTAACTGTTGGTTCCATTAATTCATGGGATGGATTAGGGGATGCATTGAGTAAACATTTTGAGGATAAATCAGATAACTTGTCTTTGGTTGAGCTGTTGACAACCATTAAAAGAGACCCTCAAAAATAAATGATAGATTATAACAATAGATTCCTCAAGACATGGAATAGAATTTCAGTCTCTGTAAGGCCATTAGCTGACCATGATTTCTTATACTTTTTGCAAATTTTGAATGGTCAAATCTCTGTCATGATCCAATCCATGGGTGGTACCTCTTTACCCCAAGCTTTTGACATAGCTGTCAGGGTTGAAAATTGTTTAATCCAGGTAGGTATGATAGCTAGAAGGCCACCCATGCCCATCTTTCCTAGCCTTCAGCCCATTGCACCTCTACAAATACCCCCATTTACCCCTATTCCCACCATATTAGCACCTCAGGCTAGTACTAGTAGTCAGGAGCTAAAAATAAGTTTCTCTCAAGAGCTGCAAGAAATGAAGAATAGTCAACAAACTTGTCAGCAAGAAATGAAAAATTTGTTGCAAACTTTGACCAAAGAGGTCACAAACCTAAAAAGGCAAGGGCAAGGAATCAGACCACCCTTTTAGCCACAAGGCCAAGGTCCTAATCAACAATATCAGAATCAGGGACAGCCTTATCAACAAAATAGGCCACCATACCAAGGAAGTTATCAAGGACAAAGGAAAATTTTTAATCAAAGACCATTCCAACCATACAACCTTGCACCTCTCAATTCTGTGAATCTAGTTAGGGACATGGTCCCTAGTCAACAAAATATGGTTATGGACAATGAATGGTGTTTCACTTGTAATCAGCCTCATAATCAGGCTACATGTTCAAATGGATGGATGAACCAAGCACTAATGATTCAAAATGCCTCACCAGCTCAGTCAGAGGCTTCTTCCAGCGGATCAGTTTCTCAACAAGAACCACAAGATAATGAGACTACTCTTTTCAATTAGGAGGAGCAACACTTCAATGGAGTCATTGGTGAACCTTCTATTGCTGCCAACACAAGGTCAAAGAGAAGAGCTCAAGACATGGAGCGGGTAGATTCTGGGATTAAAGCTACTACATCAGCAGAACGAATGTAGCAAGCTAACCCCATCATATTCAAGAAGGCTCCTGTCATTACAAGCAAAGAAGGCCATACTCTCAAAGAGGTGGAGCCTATTATAGTAAAAGGATAACAAAGAGTACACACTATGACACCTTTCAACATTGTAGACAACATGAAGAAGGTGAACATTACTATGTCTATGTGGGACTCTTTGGCTATTCCAGGGCAACCTGAGATTTTGAAGAAAGCTATGACTGAAATGACATCTCCTCAGCATACAAAAGAAGCTACAAAGCCAGTGTTGGTCAACACTGATCAAGAAAAGGAGGCTCCAAGTTGCAACTCCAAAGCCAATCCCATACAAGGTAGGAACTCAAAACCACCTCCCTTTTATGTATCTTTAATTATTGGAAAGTCCTTAGTACATAATGTAATACCCCAAAAATGGGCTATAAGTTCATTAATCTCCTACATCTTCAATTCGAACGAAATCAACATCAAAGTCCTAATCTAAGGCACATCTAAACATCATCGAATCATAATTGATTATCTTAAATTCTGCATCGGAGAATATTCCTAGTAATATTCCTAATCATCATAATTATCTTTAATTTTATAATTATTTGGCAATAAATCACATTTATCCTAAAGTTTGATTAATTGAATATTTTCATATTTAATTAATTAGATTTAATATTTGCCACTTAATTGTGTAATTAAATTTAATTCTATCTATTATTAATTGTATTATTTAATTTTGACAATAAATCTAATATCATATGAATAATTGATTAAATTCTTATTTAATTAATTAAAGCAAGTTGTCATAATTTAATAATATAGTTTTTAATAAAAGTTTGATTAAATAATTGATTAACCCATAAATCAATTATTTTATTTTTAAAAGCAATTAAGTTGGAAATAAATCACTTTATTATTAAATTAATTCATAAATAAAACATGCACAATCATAAAAGCAGACAACTATCAATTATCCATTAAAGCTAAACTCCATTTTGAGTTAAAACTTAGCTTTTGCATATTTTTGTGAGTTAATTATCCTTTATTTAAAAATAACTCAAAAATCAACCTGAGTTATTTAAGTGATTTATGGCTTTTTTTCCCATGCACCTCCAAAGCCTTGGATTTTTATAAAAACAAGGCTCAACTCTTCATAATTCATCTCATAATTTTGCAAGCTTACTTTGCCAAAGTCATCTACGAATTGCACAACTATTTTGAAGAATTGGAATTTGGAGAATCAAAGCTTATTGCGAATCAAGGCTATTGTGAGATTAATTTTTTTTTTTACATTCATTTAGATTCTTTTTCATATCATTGTTAGATCATTTTGGCATATCAATTTCCATATTAGCATAGATTCATATCAATTTTTATCATTCTTATTGCATAGAAAATCTAAAAATTATAGATTAATTGCATTCATATTTCATATATAGATCAATTGCATTCAAATCCTTCATTTAGGTGTCGTCTAGGTCACTGATCTTGATAGCAATCTGAGAACATTAATCTCGCACCTACTAGAAGGCAGTAAATTGCTTGGTTAAATTAGATTTCAATTTTGCACAATTTTAATTATAGCTAACCTCTAATGTTTTACTGAAGTGTTGTGTCTACAGATTAGGTACAATTTTCACACACACATTTCTGGTGCCCACCGTGGGGCAACCCACCTTTACATGCTAGTTTTGATTTTTTTGGGGAGCTAAAGCCCTAAAGTTTCAAAGATTTAATTTTATCTCTCAAATGGCTTAGATTTTTTCTCTGAAATTTTTTTAAAGGTTGGAAATATATCAGAGAAGCTACAATAAAAAAATTAGAATTTTTTTGAGATGTTTTGAATTTTTAATAATTGTTTCTTGAAATTCCAAAAAAAATTAATATCTGATGCAAATCATCATATTTTTTAAAATTTTTTATATTTTTGGAAATCTCTTTAAATTATACAAGGGATCCATTCTTTGTATTTTAAATTTGGATGCAATATAATAGCTCAAATAGTCAATTTACAAAAACTAGTCTATTTTGATAAAATGGGTCTCTAGGGCACAAATGAAGATATTTTTCTAAAATTTTTACATTTTTAGAAATCTCTCTATTTTTTAGTAGGGGTCTCTATTCTAAATTTCTATTTTTGTGGCCAATATCATATCAAAAAAATTAGATCTTGTTGACTAGGTCAAATGCAGTGCAAAAAAATTAAAATTTTGTGATGGGTATGCACTTATTTTTCATATGATTCAATGCATGATATGAGTTGTCATTTGGATTAATTTTTGGTTATTATTACTCTTAATAATTGATTTTTAGATCTAACCCTAGGGTTTTCATAAGTTGAATATACTTTGCATATCTTGTTTGCTTGTTGGCTTGTTGGAGAGTTCATAGCTTGCTTGCATAGTAAAGCTAAATTTTTTTTGCTAAAAATCAGGTAAAATCTACTAAGCACATTGCAAGGATCCCAAGTATTCTCCTTCATCTAATGACATTTCAATTTGGGACTTAAAATAAATCTCTCGTGTGTCTAGCTTGGGTGATTCTTTTCATGCTTTTGTTTTACACACTTGCATAATTGATACTAGGTTGTGACCCCTTAAGGATTCATTAAGTAGTCTTAGATACTTGTGATTGATCTTGATTGCTATCTTGGGTTATTGGACTTGCTAATCCACTGGCCCCTCATTTCACCCCATGGTTGCAATCTCAGCGCCATAAAGGGGAGGGGTCAACAGGACATAAGCGTTAAGTGTTCCACTTGGCAACCCTTTTGTGCTTTTAGGAACTCACTTGTTTTCTAAGTTGGGGACTCATTTTCAGCTTGTGTGAGGTGTTAAGTGTTCCACCTTGTGGACTCATCTCATATTCAATTTAACCGTTAAGTGTTCCTCTTTCTTCTTTTTGGGTACTTTTGGTAGATTTTCTTTCAGGAATATATCTGTGCTCACATAGTAATTAGGCCCTATGAACACTATTCATGATTCTTGAGAGATTGGATTCGTAGCGAAATCTTTCTTGACAATAGAATCCTTGTAGGTAGGGAGGATACTTAGTGCATTTCACATTCAACTTGGTTAGTGTGTCTTCTCTTATTGATCGATACATTCTCTCCCAGGAGAGGTTGATAGATCACGTGGGGTTGACATCATGAGCTTTGGTGAATCAAAATTGGTTAGTGCACCTTCTCTTATTGATTGATACATTCTCTCCCCGGAGAGGTTGATAGATCACGTGGAGTTGGCATCATAGACCTTGGTGAAGCAAAACTTTGTCTTAGCATGTCGGATTAATCTACTTGCTTTGTTTGGGTTAAAAGTGAAAAGGTGTCAAAAACCTTGGATCTAGAGCCAAGTCCCCTTGTGGTATACTATTGTGAGTCATCTTTAGAGAGGGTTAAACATAGCAGACAATCCCTTTACAGGGAAAACTGCATTGATGGAACCTCAAGCGGTAATAGCCATTTTTGCCATGGTAGTGACAGCCGCTATATAAATGTCCTTGTGGAAGAAATCTCCATGGGTATGGTTCATTGTTGGGTTGTCAGATCTCCCTAGCAGCTCCTGAAGATTAAGTTCTTAGACTGTGTCAAAATCCTGGTGCACCGGGATTGGAGTTCACCCCTTTGGATCATAAAAGTTGCAGAGTCAAACCATTACTAAAAACCCTAGCGAGGCCAAATTTTCATTTTATAGGGTATATGTGCATTATTGCAAAACATTTTTGGAACAAACACAATTAGGGCTTCTGAGGATTAGAACGAATAAGTCACTTGATTGTTCATGCGCAAGGTTGCTTTTGCCCTTGTTCATTGTTTTCAGACATGCTTGAAATCACTTGCTTGCTATTTTGCATGCTTGTTTATCTATCTGGTTATTGAAAATGGACAAATCTGTTACAATCCTCAAATCTAGACATTGAAATTTGCAAACAATTCAAATCTGAAAACTCAAAATTTGCAAAATCTGAAGTAAAATCCTTTTCTGGAGTCAAAAATCATTTCAGGAAGTCAGAAAGTCATATGAGTTTTTTTCAAGTGTCATTTTATTACAACCCATCTGTCGTATGATTGAGTACCCAGTGTCATACGAGTTTCCATGCCAGCAAATTCTCAAAGTCAAAATATTGCAACTGTCGTATGAGATTTTCAACTGTCGTTTCATTGCTACCCAACTGTTGTATGAGATTTTCAACTGTCATTTCATTGATACCCAACTATCATATGATAACCAATCCAGTGTCATACGAGTTTTGATGCCAGAAAATTCTAACAGTCAAAATCTTGCTTGCAATTATCGTACGAGTTTTGCAACTGTCGTTTCACAGCATACCCAGTGTCGTACGAGTCTGCAGAGTGTCATTTGGGAAAATTTTGAAAAGTTGTTAGAAAATTGTCAAAATTGCCAGATATTTAGCTTTTTCAGCCTATTTCCAGAATCTGTTGAACAAATCACTGTGTCAGGAACAGAGCAGTAGCCATTGAGAATCAGTACACATGTCTCAAAGAATTAGTACACAAGAGGAAGAAGCTCTAATCACCACTATGATGAAGCAGCTGCAAGCTATGCAAGTTGAACTTAACAATCTTAAGAAAGAAAAGGAACCTAAAGAGTTCTCCATGGAATCTCTATACTCTTTTCCATTTGATAAAGACTTGTACATGTCACCATGCCCTCGGAAAAAATGTGAGGAACATGACAACCCTTATGATACCTCTTCCATAGAGAGTGACACATCAAGCTTTGGAGACTATGATGACTATGATGATAGACAATGTAATGATACCTATGACACCTCTGTTTCTAAGAGTCCTCCTCTTCGTGTGTTCCTACTTACTAAAAATGGGCCGTCACATTAGATAGATCATGATGGTGATCCATATGATTCTGATTTTGAAAGAGATTTTGATGGCTTTTGTGGACAATACCTTGATTATGATCCATCTACTACTACTGAGGACTATAAAATGCATCGTGCTAGCTTGAAGCATCAATATTATAAGAATCCTTCTCCTAAAGACTCTCCTGCTGAAAATAAAGATTACACTCTCAAGGAAGATCATGTTAATGCTGAACCTTTGTTTGGTGATGGTTCCCTTCCATCCCCTACTTCCTCCCATACCCATACATTTCGTAAAGCTTTCGAGTCTTTCAAATCTTTCACAGAACCTTCATCCGACACAAGCCCTGATACTTTTCATGTGGTTCCCTATAGTTATCCTCCAGGGCTACCTCTTAAAGAAACTCAAGCTAACCTTCACTTGGCTACAAATACTTTCAATAATGATAAACCTAAAGAGCCTAAGCCTTCATATGCTATAATCCCTATTTTAGCTAGTCCTCCACCATCTCTGCAATAGTCTTCCATACAATCCCAACATGCTTCCTTGTCCTTAGAAGTGGCTCCATGTCAAGAGGACTCTAAAAATGATGAAGAAAAGAACATAAAGAAAGATCAAGATCAAGAACCCTCCATGTCATCCACTCCTTTTCCTGATGTCTCTTATCCACTTCATGGTTCTTTTGATCCTGTACCCCCTTTTTCATGCATTCCACCATGTGTTAAGTCTTCTCCTAAGAAAGATCAAGCTACTACTTACACTGTTGAGCTTATTGACAATCAAAATAACCTTACTACGCTTGCGCTTTCCAAAGATGATACTTCCATTAAGGTTGGTAAAAAGGGTGTTGTTCCTTCCAATGTTAAGCCTATTGAAAATCAAGAGAAAAATTATGAGCTTATGCTATCCAAAGATCATTGTCAAGATCAAAGTCTTCCATCTTCTTATTCTACCACTCCATGTTCGTTTCCACTTTCTACTCTTCCTAAGTCTTTGCAAGTTTTGAAAAATCCTATCAAATTAGGTTCTACTATTCAAGATGTCCATGATTTTATTAAAAATCCTAATGCTCACTCTAAAGATGCTGATATCCCTAGTTGTCATATAGATGCTGATGAACTTATTGATTATCCTTTTGTATCTTCCACTTCCATCCTGGGACCTCTTCCACCAATACTAAGGGCTTCATGTCTGCCTTCCATCTTGGGTCCTTATGTCCCTTCACTTTCCCCTCCTAACTCTCCTAATTTTCCATCCATATTGGGTCCTTACATCCGTCCATCTCCCATCTTTCCTCAAGATCAACATAGATGCATACCCTTGAATCCTTTTCATCCACCCACCCATCTAAACCAGTCATATCCTCCTCCTTCTTCCACAAGTCCCAAGTCCTTTGGAAGTAACTTGAATGTTCAATACAAGAAAAAGAAGCAATACAAGAATCCATAAAAAAAAGAAGATCACCATGTCTCCTCTAAACGACATGGAGGCATAAAGTCAAAAGAGATATCTAAGAAAAAAACTACAAGACAAGTATGGGTTCCAAAATCCATCATTGAAGATATTATCTCTAGATCATCAAAAGGAAATAAAAAGCCTACGGCTATATGGATTTCAAAGTCTCTCTTGAAAGAGTCTAGTGTTGAGCAAAAAGTGAAATTGACATTCAAGCTTCCAAAGGCTTCCACTTCATCTCCCTCCAAAAATATTCTTCCATTTCATGTGCCTAAACCGCAACCTCTGCTATCCATTCACCATATTCCTTCATTCACATTTCCTCCACCCTCTCGCCACTCTTCAAGGTGTGTGTTGATGTTGATCTTTCCTTCCTTTCCATCTCCCCTTTCACAATCTTTCCATTCATTATCCTTCTACTTTCTATCATTTTTCCTCATTTGCCTATTCCTCCTATCTTCCAACCTCACTCGCTTTACATAAAACCTTATCCTCCATTTTTCTCTTCCATCTCCCTTTCCCTATCAGCATCTTTGAGCGTATCATTTTGAATCCTTGGTATATCATGGTTTATCCTTTCAAGGAGCATTATCTAAAAAACTTGCCTTCTTCCAAAAAAAAAAATGAAAATGAAAAAAAAATAAAATTGAAAATGTGCCTTGGTGAAAACCTGGAAATAGGCACCTTGGTAGCAAAAGTAAAGAGAAATAAATTCATCTTATGGTGAAAACTACTCCCTTGTGGCACCTTGGATAAGTACCGTGATGAAAACCTGGCAATCAGACATCATGCATAGTTCTTCTACATATTTCATCCATTCCATCTTCTCTCTTTGATCTTGACAATGTTGATCTATACATGAACATTTGGCTATTTTGTGAGTTGTTTTATGATGATCTTGCTTTCATTCCCTTTCTATTTAGCCTTCATATCCATCTTCCTTCATTCATTTTTGCCTATCACTATCCATTTCCCCTTTGGTCTTAATCTAATAAAAAAAGAAAGAAAGAGTAAAACACAGTGCTATGAAGCCTCTTGACATGTCTACTCCTTTGGACTGCATCCTTTCCTACTTTGGCATTACACTTTTGTGACTTATCCTATGCTGGCCTTTCATTGCTTGTCCAAATGTGCTTTACATAAAATTTTTTCCCTAGCTTGGGTATTCTTGAGGAGTTTGCCTTTGAGGATTTCTTCCCTTCATTCTCCTTCATTCTCTCATCTTCCATCTCATCCACCAGCTTGCCAATCCCTCTTGTTCTCCACCTTGCTAGACATTGGGACTGCACGATATGATCTTGCTTGAGATTGAAATGGAGAAAGAGGCTATTAAATTTTCTAAGAACTGTCAAAAGTGCCAAGTGCATGGTAACTTGATTCATGCTCCCGGGAGAGATCTAATCCCCTTTACCACACAATGGCCTTTCCATCAATGGGCATTTGATCTTATCAGGATGATTCATCCTCATTCTTCTAACGGACATACCCATATAATCACAGCCACAAATTATTTTACAAAATGGGTAGAAGCAGTCCCTCTGACACAAGCAATGGGGAAACAGATATCTCTGTTCATATTGAACTATATCATATGAAGATATGGGATCCCTCATTCCATAATCACAGATAATGGTGGGCAATTCAGGAATAAAGACCTCAATGATCTATGTGCCAAATTCAAGATCACCCAACATTGGTCTTCTATCTACTATCCACAAGGGAATAGCCAAGAAGAGGCTTCTAACAAAAATCTATTGAAGATCTTGCACAGAATAGTAAACAAAACCGGTAGAGACTGGCATCTCATGATTAATCCAGCTCTATGGGCCTACAGAACAAGTATTAGAACACCTACTGGGGCTACACTTTTCATTTTAGTTTATGGGTCTGAAGTGGTGCTACCTATTGAGGTTGAAATTCCATCACTTAGAATCAGAATGCATGGTCTAGTAACTGATGATGACTACAGAGTGTCTAGGTTGCAAGAACTTGAACTACTAGATAAGCACAGACAAGCAGCGTATGATCATCTTAGAGTATAGTAGAAGAGAATGTCTAGAGGCTACAACAAGAAAGTCAGACACAGAGAATTTCAAGTTGGTGATCTAGTCTTGAGAGAAAATCCAAAAAATCAATCTCATCGAGAATGCAAGGGGAAGTTCGAACCCAACTGGCTGGGTCCCTTTGTCATCACTACTACTTTTGGCTCTGGTGCCTATCAACTCTCAACAGTTGAAGGAGAATAGCTCCGAGAACCAATCAACGTTCTCCATCTGAAGAAATTCTACGCCTAAGGCATTTAGTGCTTGGTAAAATGTCTTGAAAAAATCTTAAAAATTAGAAAAAGTCCTGAAAAAATGAACATCTTGGTGAAAACCTAGCAATAGGCGCCTTGATGATTCACAAAAAAATAAAAAAATATCAAAAGTACAAAAAAAAATTGAAAAAAATGAAAAGTACAAAAAAATTGAAAAAATGAAAAATACAAAAAAAAAGAAAAAAGAAAAAGTGTCTTGGTGAAAACTTGGAAACAGGCACCTTGGTAGCAAAAATAGAATCTCTGCCAAGATGGTGAAAACCTGGCAAATGGGTGCCACTTGTTTCAAAATGCTTCATCTATCAGTGCAATCTTGGTCTTTCCCAACTTTTAGTCTTGCTTTAGTTTGTACATATCTCTCAGTTTGTTTTTGCATTTCCAGTTTTCAATAAGTCAGTCTGTGCACCAATCAGCTCAAGCGTCTGTATCCTATTAATGTTTAACACTTGGGGGCAATCAATGTCATATCCTATGGTCTCCCATGTATCTTAAACAGATCATATCTAGTCAGAGTCCTTTGAAGCTTCATGTGAGTGAGTGAGTCAGTCTCGTCTCCAGAAAAGATTTTGCATCTACAACAACGCAATCAAACATCAAAACTCAACTGAAAACAATCTATGCTTTTTACATGCTTTTATCTCCTTGTATGCTTACTGATTCGCATTGAGATTTTTACATATTGTGTCCCTTTGAGCTCTTCGATGATGTCCTTTATAGGATTTAGAGAGTGATGACTGGGGGCATAATCTTTTCTTTGTTTTCTTCTTGTATGTGAAAATCTAACAACTTTGGAAATTCCGGATTGAAATGGTGTTCGACTATAAGAGCCTCTATCTCAAATTGGATGGCCATGCGTACCTCAACCATTGATACCCAGACAATTCAAGAAAGTTTGATTTAACTATTGTCTTTTTGAGTAAGTTCTTTCTCCTACTGTGGAACGCGATCTTGCCTAAGGATGTGAACGATAAAGGGTCACTATGGGTAATTCACATTGGATTTAGAATGATCTCTTGACTGTTTGATGTGTTTGCAATGCAAGGAGTATTCCGATCATCACAATGTTTATGTTTTGATGCTTATACAAATTGCTATATCAAAATGGACATGATATTCAGGTCATCCTGGCGTTTATGCCTTGGTACTTATATCTAATCTGACATTCCAAAAATAAAATCAATATTCATATGTCCATGGTTGTTTGACTAGTGGGGGTTGTATTGATTCTTGCACATACAAATCAATATTCATATGTCTATAGTTTTTTTTAGCTAGTGGGCATTGTATTGATTTATCCGGTTACCTAAAAGTTCAATGATGATAACAAATCGACACATGATCAATGACTAGGTCCTAGGTCTTAGGTTGCATTTCATTTTGCATGTCTCTTTGCATTTTGCATGTTTGCATGATCTCACAATGACTAAACGAACTTCAATGCTTAAATAATTCTCCACTCGCATCTTCAAATCTAACAAGAGCTGAATCTCACACGAAGGTTCCTCCAATGAAATAGCAAGTAGAATCCTTTTTCAGGATCAAAATCAAAATCTGAGATCGTTTATTATGTCAAAATCGCGATTTAAAATTTTGGGCCCAGGACGGTCTACTGCTTGCATATTCGACCTTCGATCATCACAGAAATCCATAATGCAACTTAATTGATTATCTTACATCAAACTATCAAAATTTCAACTTGGTCAACCATGGTCAACTCATCGTTTAACCTAGTCAAACTTGGTTGTTTGGACCTCTAAACGATGTAGAATGCATTCTCGGACGTGTTTAACCACTTCTCAAATCAATTTACATGCTTCTAAACCATTCAACGCTGATTTTTCTTGTCAGATTTCAATTTTAATCCTGAAGGGGGCATGGTATTGCATATAATTCAAAGTCTGTAATCAAATTTGAAATCATATCTTTATGGAAATCAATATCTTTCTCAGTAATCAAGACAACAACCACGTCTAGTTACTAATTCATCAAAAAAGATGTCATCGCTCGGGGCAAATCTATCATCAGTTGGGGCATATCAGATTCATCAAGATCCATATCAATCTGGTATTCTCCTAATCTTGTAAACTGTATCAGTTTTTGCAACCATCAGATCGTAGTGTTCTTTCCTTGGTTCTTTGGCAACTGAAGGGTTTGGATGTGATACCTGCTAGTTTTGCTAAGACAATCGAGTCTAGAACCAGTCACTCACTTCTTAGCAATCCTAAGGTTTGGAATCAGACGTTTTGACACTTTTTCACAATCATAGGTTCATTTGTTGTTATAGTGAACATTATCTTTGGTCATTCAGGACCTATTATCTCCATATAAAATCAATATCAATCAACTTCTATCTCATATCAATTATCAATTTTGAATCAGTTTCATATCTCTATCAAACACAAACTTTCTTTGAACCACTGCGCTTCACACAGTAATTCAAAGAGGGGCAAAATGTAATACCCCAAAAATGGGCTATAAGTTCATTAATCTCCTACATCTTCAATTCGAACGAAATCAACATCAAAGTCCTAATCTAAGGCACATCTAAACATCATCGAATCATAATTGATTATCTTAAATTCTGCATCGGAGAATATTCCTAGTAATATTCCTAATCATCATAATTATCTTTAATTTTATAATTATTTGGCAATAAATCACATTTATCCTAAAGTTTGATTAATTGAATAATTTCATATTTAATTAATTAGATTTAATATTTGCCACTTAATTGTGTAATTAAATTTAATTCTATCTATTATTAATTGTATTATTTAATTTTGACAATAAATCTAATATCATATGAATAATTGATTAAATTCTTATTTAATTAATTAAAGCAAGTTGTCATAATTTAATAATATAGTTTTTAATAAAAGTTTGATTAAATAATTGATTAACCCATAAATCAATTATTTTATTTTTAAAAGCAGTTAAGTTGGAAATAAATCACTTTATTATTAAATTAATTCATAAATAAAACATGCACAATCATAAAAGCAGACAACTATCAATTATCAATTAAAGCTAAACTCTATTTTGAGTTAAAACTTAGCTTTTGCATGTTTTTGTGAGTTAATTATCCTTTATTTAAAAATAACTCAAAAATCAACCTGAGTTATTTAAGTGATTTATGGCTTTTTTTCCCATGCACCTCCAAAGCCCTAGATTTCTATAAAAACAAGGCTCAACTCTTCATAATTCATCTCATAATTTTGCAAGCTTACTTTGCCAAAGTCATCTACGAATTGCACAACTATTTTGAAGAATTGGAATTTGGAGAATCAAAGCTTATTGCAAATCAAGGCTATTTTGAGATCAATTTGGTTTTTTTTTTTACATTCATTTAGATTCTTTTTCATATCATTGTTAGATCATTTTAGCATATCAATTTCCATATTAGCATAGATTCATATCAATTTTTATCATTCTTATTCCATAGAAAATCCAAAAAATATAGATTAATTGCATTCATATTTCATATCTAGATCAATTGCATTCAAATCCTTCATTTAGGTGTCGTCTAGGTCACTGATCTCGATAGCAATCTGAGAACATTAATCTCGCACCTACTAGAAGGCAGTAAATCACTTGGTTAAATTAGATTTCAATTTTGCACGATTTTGATTATAGCTAACCTCTAATTTTTTACTGAAGTGTTGTGTCTACAGATCAGGTACAATTTTCACACACACACATAATTGTATGGTAGATAGTGGAGTTACTAGTATTGTAATGGCCAAAAAGGTGGCTGAATAATTAGGACTTCAATATGAACCCCTCCAAAAGAAGGTTACACAACTTGATGGATCCTCAGTTAACACTGTAGGTGTGGCTAAGGATACCAGTCTAATATGTCATGCTAGTCCTAATTTGTCTATCCTACTTGATATTTATATCATAGATCTCCCTACTTTATTTGCCATATGTTTGTCAAGGGAGTTTATAGCCAAAATAGGAGGCTACCTTTCTTTTGACTGGTCTCACATGCTTTTTCACACAAGATATGGTACCAAGGTCACCATTAAATCTGAATCATTGACAGCTCACCATATAGAGCCATATGTGTCCAATACCATCAATGCAAACTACCCTATATTTGATGACAGTGATTTCCCAACTATCAGAGAAGCAAACACTAAGACAAAAAGTATCCTTGATATTTTATTAGATGAACTAGAATCAGAAAAGGCTTTTGAGGCACAAGAAAATGTCATTTGGGATGCTGGTTTGGAGAGTTATTTGATACAAGAAAGTGGATCCATAGAGCCAAACCTTCTCAAAGAGGACACTGATTCAAAGGATCAGAGTAATCAGGTTTGGGAAATTTTTTTTGATGGGGCTAGAAGCAAACATGGCTCTAGTGGTGGTGCTATGCTAGTGTCTCCAAAGGGAGAAAGATACTATACAACAGATTCAGTTTCTCCTGCACTAGCAACATTGTAGAATATGAAAGTTTGGTGAATGGACTGGAATGGGCTAGAAAAAGAGGGCTTAAGGCCTTAAAAGTTTATGGTGATAGTGAGTTAGTAGTCAGCCAAGTAAGAGGGATAAGTGCAACAAAAAACAACACCTTGAAAGCATACAAACATAGAGTTTGGGATGCAATTGAAGACTTTTGTGCTTTCAACAATTTTGCTATCCCTAGAAAGCTAAATCAAAGTGCAGATAGATTAGCTACTGTTGGATCTCAGTATGAGATTCCTAATAGTGTTTCAAAGGAGGAGACCCAACAAATTTTCAAAGTGATTGTCATACCTTCTATCCCTGATAATGATACTAATTGGCAAGTGTTTGACAATGATGAGAAAATTCTGCAATTCTTGTTTGAAGAAGATGTCTTCTCAAAGCATAACCAAGACAAACTATTGCAAAATTATGGTGACCAAGTAATACAACTTAAGTCTAATAAGATGCCTAGAGATCTTGTCACCTTAGAGACTATCTTCAACAGGGATGATCAAGTCAAGGAAAACAAAGTTGGCCTGGTAGTTCAACAAGAACATTGTCTTGAATTAGAATTGGAACCAGGTAAAAGTTTACAATTTGGAAAAGTAAATACTGATTTAGAAAAGCAAGCTTAAACCTAATTATTCAAAGAATTTAGTGATGTATTTGCATGGAGGTATGAAGACCTTAAAGGTTTTAATCTAGCCCTTTCTCAGCACACTATTGAATTAGAACCTAATGCCAAACCAGTGAGACAAAAATAAAGGCCTGCTAATCCCAAGCTTGAGCCACTTATGCATAAAGAGGTGCTCAAATTGATAGAAAGTAGTATCATCTACCCCATCAAACATACTAGTTGGGTTTCCAACCTTGTTCCTATAAGGAAGAAGAATGAGGAGTTGAGGTTATGTGTTGACTTTAGGGATCTTAACAGGGCCTCTTTAAAAGACTGCCATCCATTACCCTCTATGGAACAAATCTTACAATGCGTCTCTAGATTCAAGAGATTTTCATTATTAGATGGCTATTCAAGATATAATCAGATCCTAGTCAATGAGGAGGATCAATATAAGACTACATTTACAACCAAGTGGGGAACCATGGCTTATCAAAAGATGCCCTTTGGTTTGTCAAATGTAGGTGCTACTTTTCAAAAGGCAATGGATATGGCCTTTAAAAGCCTCATGTACAAGTTTGTACTGGTCTACCTAGATGACTTAACTATCTATTCTAAACATGTAGCAGATCATATCAAACATCTGAGGAAGATCTTTGAAAGGTGTAGAGAGTTTGGGATATCTCTTAATCCTAAGAAATGTGTGTTTGCAATTCATGAAGGAAAATTGCTAGGATATATAGTATCTAAGAAAGGAATTACAGTAGACCCTGAAAGGATTGCAGCCATCCTAGAACTACCATTGCCACATCATAAGAAAAGTCTCCAATATTTCTTAGGAAAGATTAATTTTGTTAGGTGTTTCTTGCCTAATATTGCAGATTTATTGAAGCCTTTGACAACCATGTTAAAGAAGAATTCAACTTTCAACTGGACTAAAGAAGGGAAAGCTAATTTCCAAGCTATCAAAGAAGCCTTGATAGAAGCTCCTGCTCTATTAAACCCAAATTTTAGTAAGAATTTTATCCTTTATGCTTATGGAGGTCATGAGGCTATATCTGCTATGTTGACTCAAGAAAATTTAGAAGGGTTGGAGCAGCCTATTGCTTTCTTCAACAAAGGTTTAGAAGAGTATGAAAAAAGGTACTCTTTTGTGGAGAAACATGTACTTGCTATGGTAAAGAGCCTTAAAAAGTTTAGATATTTATTGACCCATAACAAGGTACACTTGAAGGTTACTCATCCAAGTGTCAAAGAACTTTTTCTTTCCAAGGACCTAAACGAGAAAAGAGTTGGTTGGATTACCAAAGTGATGGAGCATGACATTGATATCCAAACCACCAACCTGGTTAGAGGAAGAGGTCTTTGTGAGAATTTGGCAAGAGATGAAAGTTCAAAGAAATCAGAGAAAACAAATTCATCTCTAGTTGTGCACTCTGTAGAGGAACATGCCAAGGCATCAGGTTTGTTGCCTAACATGATTCATTACTTGAAGATAGGACAATGTCCTACAGGCCTAGATTCAGCAAAAAGAAGATATTATAGGTTACAATCTGTTCCTTTTGTGCTAATAGATGAAGTTATTTTTAGAAAGGATCACAATGGTGTCCTTTTGAGATGTATTGATTTAGAAAAGATAGCTGATGTCCTATTTGAATTTCATGATGGACCTTCTGGAGGTCACTTTTCTCCTAGGACTACTACTTTTAAAATCATGAGGGCCGAGTACTATTAGCCATCTATCTTCAATGATAGTCATGATTATGTGAGAAAATGCATCAAATGTGCTATGTTTGCAGGAAAAGAAAGGCTTGCAGCTTTGCCCCTTCAGCCAATCAGAACAGAGCAACCATTCATGATATGGGGCATAGACTTTATTGGTATGATTAATCCTCCATCTAGTGCTGAACACAAGTGGATAATCACTGCAATAGATTATTTCACTAGATGGACAGAGGAAGTTTCCTTAAAAGAATCAAATGAGAGTGCTGTCTTAAGTTTTTATGATGATATAATTCATAGATTCGACACTCCAGACTCCATAATATCAGATAATGCATTGGCATTCACATGCCTTAAAGTCTTAGAATGGGCAATCAAAAATGGCATCTATCTGAATACAAGTTCAAATTACTACCCTCAAGGCAAAGGTTTGGTAGAATCAACTAACAAGAACTTGATTAGGATAATCAAGAAGACTCTGTAGGATAACCAAAGGAATTGACATACTAAATTGAAGTCTACCTTATGGTTAGACAAGATCACCCCAAAGAAGATCATTGGGAATTCTCCTTATGTGTTAGTATATGGTAGAGAGGCTAAGTTGTCCATTTCAACTAAATTTCCAGCTTTGGACTTGGCCACTCAATATGTCTTTTTTGAAGAAGGAGATCCCTTACAAATTAGGTATGCTCAACTAATAGAGTTAGAAGAACTCAGAGATAAGTCCATGAAGGATATGGAGTTCCATCAGATTCAAACAAAGAAAAGTTTTGATAAAAGAGCCACAGCTAGAGACTTCAACATCGGGGATATAGTTCTCAAGTGGGATGAGTTTAGATCAAAGCCTGGCAGACATACAAAGTTTGATTCCTTATGGGGTGGACCATTTTTTATTACAGAATGCAAGAGGCCTAATGCTTTTTAGCTATCAAATCTTGGAGGAGATGCCTTGCCTATATCAGTTAATGGATTCCACTTGAAGCCTTGCTTTGAGGTCAATCCTTCCTTGTAAATCTCTGTAAATATGTTTCCTATTTTCTGTCCCTGCTTTCTAGGTTAGTTTTTCCTATTTTCCAAGAGGTGCCCATGCACAATTTTGTCCCTTTGGTTCCAGGTCTCTCTCTTTGTTAGGAAATGTTTTTTTCTCAAATGATGACTCCTATGCCCAATGGATTGTTTCAAGGCCACTGATCAATGTCTAGTAGGCTGACATCCACCATAAATCACCAAAATGTTACCCAATTTTTCCTGTTCCATACAAATTTGGCTATAGGATGGACTCCATCCAGAGGTCTACATTTTAACCTTGTTGAGCACCTTGAGAAATTTTCATGGCCTTGTGTCCTGTCCTGTGGTCTCTGCAATTGTTTAACTCCCTGGTCTACAGGTTTTTATTTGAAAAAGTGACCGTTATAGCAAAAAAACCCTCTAAACCCTAGGGTCTATTCTAATTTGCCATTACCTTTTTCAGCCACTTAAGTCTCTATATTTCCCATGTGCACTTTTCCATGCTAAGCCTAGTCGCAAGATCTCTAAGACCTAGCAGAATATTCTTTTATATCTCCCGATCCCATGACTACCCTTTGTTTGTGACATCTCCCAGTCAAAAGGCTTTTTCCCTTTTCATTTGGTGACTAAGCAACCATGTTCGCAAGATCTCTTGTTCCTAGCAGTTAAATCCTTAGCATCTTGTGATTTGGTGAGTGGTTAAAGTTTTGTTTGGCGGTCTCAGTGCTGAGGAGGTAGAAACAATAAATAAAGGAGTGACACATGTTGGCTAGGCCTAGTTTATTAAAGTCCTAAGCATTCCTGATTAAGAAGGTTAATCTCCTTAATTAGACAGTCATTGCATGTTCATAAGACTTAATCTTGTGCCTTGCGATCATGCGACGATGGTTGATCTTCCTTACAATGAATCATTTTTGTTACAGTGGGTCTGTTGTTAGTTATTGCTGAGGTGTTTGCTCCTGATTGGTTGAAGGCTTGTGATGTGGAGCCATGTCAGAGTGGGCCTAGTGTGTTGTCTTTCTTTAAAATCTAACAGCTAGCACATAAGCACATGGAATATTCTTAGCCCATGTGATCATACACCAACCGTTGATCTTGCTTTATTGCCAGGGCTCTATCAGGTGGGTCCTCATGTTCTGACGTGCTCTTATTTCATTGGCCAACTAAGTGGTGACAAGGATTTTTCAGTGGGACCATTGTTAGAGAATCTGCAGGGGCACCAGCTTAATGAAGGTCTACAATTGTCTTATAATCGCATGGAATCTTCTGAGATTTTGTGATTATGAGACGGTCATTCGATCTTCTAGGTGTTTAGGCCAATGTTAGGTGGGTCCATCTGACATGCTAAATTATTATTGGTTGCTAGGTAATATAGTTGGCATCTGTCAATGGGTCTGAGTGTTTCTTAAGTGAGGTGGTAGTAAAATAAGATCTATGGCTAGCGCATGATCTAGAGGAATCTTCCAAGCCATGAGATCATGTGATAGCCGTCAATTGCGTATCAGACCATGAAGGAAAGTAGAGTGGGTCCTATGCCAGATAATCTGAGGTGTCTATAAGTCAAGTAATAATATCATGACAAGTGGCAGGATGGGCCCAAGTTTGTAGGTTCAGTCGGGTGATCGCCTGATTTAGGGGGAATATTCTTTTCCATCTAGTGACTATGAGATTTCTCTTTAGTCGAGCATTCGCTCAATTAGAAAGAGTGTTTTGTAGACTTCAATTGACTCAGTGACTATCAAGGTGGGATAAAGTTTTGTTGCATAATCGCCAGGAATAAGCCAGGGTTAAATAAAGTATCAGATTATTCAGCGACTAAAAATAAAGGAAGGCCCGAGGTTAAATGCAAGGTTAAGGTTAAAAACATAAGCGGTGCTCAGGTAAAATAGAAGATCTAACGACCACATTTTAAAGATAGATCAGGTTTGAATATCAGCCATAGATGAAGAAAGCTTGGCCCCACCTATGACTGTTATATTATTTTAAATTCAAATATCTAAGAGTACCAGATTTGAACAGTTATGGTGAGCCTAAGTTGCAGAGAAGTAGATAGATCAAGGCGGGTTGTCTGCAGGCAGATATAGTATAGGAATGGACACACAAATAGTAATATAATCAATTGGGATATTTTCGTGGGCATTTATGATTAGAATTGACAGAACTAGGGTTTTTATTATTTTAGGAAAATCTGTGTAACCCTAATTAGGTTTTTGCTCCTACCTATGTGGAATTAAGGGGGATGTATATAATGTTTTTGGAGCTTTTGAAGCTCAGAGTTTACATTTGTAAAAGGAGAGATTTTCTTTCTAAGGAGTTATTTGAGGCATTCTTTCTTCCCTCTAGCTTCTGCATCTTGTAACCTTTCATTGATGTTTAGATATTGCAAAGGTATTTTGTGACATTCTTTCTATCCCTATACCTTCTTTCTGAATTTTCTCTTAATGAGTTAAAGTATATGTATGTTTTCAGTAAAATCTTAGGGTTCTTGATCCCTCTTTCTTTATGCAATTCATGTGTATTCTTGTGGGTGATTTGATTTGAATGACCTTGTGGGTATACTTCAACCCCCTAACAATCTATCTCATTCCTATACCTAGTTGCAGAAGTGGATGTTTGTTTGCAGGTTATAGATTGTGTCCAATTTCTATGAATGCTATTATTTGTGAAATTCTCTCTTTCCCTGAATAGCCTCCTTCTATTACAGACCCTTCTATGAAATATTGATGCAAGCCTATTCAGTAAGTTGTGATCTCTTAGACTTAAGTTTATGCACTGATTTCATCCTCCATACTATAATGCATACCATCATTTCAGTGTAACACGTAGTAGGATAGTTTGCTTTCAGTTATTTCCCTTTCATGCATTCCTTCTATCCCTTTTCCCCTCAATAATTTACTTTCCTATCAAGAAGCAAATTAAGGTGATTATCCAAGAGGAACCAGCCTAGAACCTGGAGGTCTCATCTCAGTTAGCATAGGTCCCACACCTGGAGATGATTCCCATGTTATACTAGGTTATCAAGACCAAGAGAGCTTGAAACAAGGGTGCAAACTTAGTGTATAACAATTACAATAGTGTATAAAAGGAAACTTAGTGTTTCTAGTAATGGTAAATAGATTTTTTGAGAAGAGTAGAAGAAACAATAATAGAAACAATACGCTTGGAGGAAGAAAACCCTATAGATTTATGAAATACCTTTTCATGTAGCCCATTAACATTTCAAATGCAAGAATGAAAGAAAACATGGAACTAAGCTCAAACATGTGTAAATAAAAATCAGTCATTATCAAATAAACATCGAGAAATAAACATCAGTCATTATCAAATAAGTTGCATAAATGAGAATCATTATTTTTTTGGCTTTTTCTTTTTTTCTACTTCCCTATATTGTTGTAGAGGTGTCCATGTCCACATCATCATTTCTTCTCGATCGTGCATGTGATCTCACTTTCCTTTGCAAAGGCAGGTCCTCTGCAATAATAAATAAAAGGCTTCAATTAAAAACATATTATCATATTGGGGTTAATTTAAAAACATATTCATTATTGTTACAAGCATATCAATACTTTAAAAACATAAATGTGACACTCTTTACCTTTTCCAACCACATCATTTTGCTTGGCGGCTTGAACCTCAACACGCTCATCGGAACAACCTCTACATCCCCTACAACTACAATACAAAATGTTTTATTAATCCCAGCACGTTATAATTAAATTTTTATTACTACACCAAATTCAATTTAACATTTTTACTTGTATTAAATATTCATTAATCAAAATTCGAATAGAAAATGTATACCTTGAGTACTACAATTCACATTAGAATCGATGCCTCCGTTGTGCTGGACTGGTGCAGTATCAATATCGACAGGCTGAATTCCAATGTAAATAATTAATGCATTTATCGACAATATATACATATAAATAGAAGAAAAATACTAATAAATATTAATCATTCAGTTTAATACATATAAATATATTCACTTTAAAGTTTTAAACAAATATATAATCAGTGTTTCCTTACTTAAAATAAATATATTCACTTTATGTTGGAACTTAACATCAAATATAGTAATTGGTAAAGTTTTCAACTTGAAATAAAAATCAATTGGCTTATTTACCTGATCAACAAATCCAACAGAAGAACCTTTTGCACTCTCTGCTCGGTATCATTCAGCCATGACTTTATAGCCTTGTTTGTAGCCTATTTTCTTGTCCTCTTCTATAATTGGTTTTTTTAACTCCAAGGCCTACATTTTTTATTGGTATCATGAATTTTTATTGTAGTTAATTTCATCAAAACTAAATTGATTGCAATTTAATTATAAATATTTGCATATGATTTTTCATTTACTAATACTTACAACTCGTGCAACAAGTTTTGAATATCCACCCAAGCCAAGCTTGTGTTGCTCATGCTTTTCTTTTCTTGCTGTTGTTGCCTTTGTTGTGTCAGGCAACCTATGTGATGTTTGAAATATGTTAGATCACATAAGTACAAAGAGTAAATAGTATATAATTTTATTATTAACATTATCACGTACCTTCTTTCCTCGGGTGATAGTACTTGTCCACCATGTCTTGCACTTCTCTCAAGTGCATCCTTTTTAAGATCCTCCCACTCATTAATAGGAATATAGGGAGGCTGCTCGTAATAAGGGTTGTGCTCTATTTGTCTCCTGTAGTTGTCCCTAATATACCTCAAAACATGGCCCGCTTTGTTAAAGAGTCCAAGTCTATGAAAGACTTTGGGTGCAAAAAGTGTTGTCATAGAGTCAATGAGTTTATTCTTTAACCCTTTATCTTGTAATGACAACCTTTTAAGAATAAAAACTGTTAGATTCATAAATGAAGTGAAGCTACCTTTTGATATACTTGAAGAAAGAGATGAAACAAAATCTAATCTTGCAATGAAATCAAAATATGATACCATGTGCATATGGTCGGCCTGAAAATGCACAAACATTCATTATTAAGTTTTTCATAAAATAGATTATTCCCTACAAGATAATTACGAGATTATTATAATTAGTTATTACAAGGGACCACACAGGGGGTTAGTGCATTACATTATCAATATTATATTGTATAGTAAAATAAAGGATCAATCTTTAAAGTACTTGGAAACTAGGCTACTCTCAAGGGAAGTCCATTTTCATTACTCATGAGCAATTGATCACAATTCTGTATTGTTCATGTACATTTAACACGAGTACATCCAAGAATTGCGTCATCGCCTGCTACATAAAATGAATCAAATATTACAAAATTCTCTCTAAGAAAGAATATATAGTTCAAGTGAAATAAACACATGATAAATAAGAGAGAAAAAGAGGAGTCTACTTCCCAATAGTAGGTGTTGCCATTGCATTTTTGGTCTTGCTATGTGTTACCGACATTGCAGGTGAAACTACCTCTGTGGATCTGATCCTTATACTAGGCACCGTACTCAACATAGGTTCAATAGTAGGTGCTGAACAACAATATTGTTAGAGCATAAAAAAATATGGATAACCATGGACAAGATGGAGGATAAAACATGCGATGTACCACCCAAAGTATTTTCATCTGAGGTGTTTCCCTTTAATCTATTTAGCATCCCCTATAAAGAGAAAACATGTATATTTTAGTTAATGAGATAAATAAAATATTATACTATAAAAATCATTATTGAACTTTTGTTATAATTAAAAACTACATTAATACTTACTCTATAGTTCTGAACATAGCCAATCAACATATTCGATTTCCTCTGCATTTTAGGAGTGTGAGGTTGAATATTTTCCATTCGAGCAAACTCTTTTGATATTGCATGAAGGACCCTTTCCAGTGCAACCACATGATTAATCTGATAAAAAATCAACATCGAATGGATCCTCCTCATCGTGCGTCTCCTCATAGCCTACTTGTTCCTATCCCTTTTTCTGATCAACACTCATTTGTGAGAACAATATGAATATAGGTAAAATGGAATCACCTCTATTGAGTGTGTGTAAAATGTATGTGTATGGGGGAAATATGAGATCTACTCCCAAATCCAAATTCTCAAAGGGAGAGATCCAATTTGATCAACTAAAAGGCTAATGCCAATCGAATCAATCTATGGAGAATATGAAAGAGAGAGAAAAACCCTATATTTCCCTATGGAGAATTGTGTTTGAAATCTAAAATAACTAAAATACAAATACTAACCTCAAATTAGGTAAAATTTGGAAAATGCCAATTTCTAATGTCTATGTGTATTTTTGGGCAATTCTACAACTTGTTTCAGACTGGAAATGCCGAGACGAAGAAAACCTAGAAATCTTTTGTCTTTCCGACGACAAGAAATCTTCAACCCTCATAAAAGGTCAAAGGCTACATTATTTATTTGAAGGTTGATCCTGACGTTGTTCGCAGATCCCAGAAGTTCACCGAAAAAGGTATCCAATTTTGCTCTTAGATCTGAAATTCTGCACCTGTACCTACAAGAAAAAGAGGGTTTTTTTGTTTGTTTGAGGGGTTTGCCTTGGTCAAACCTCAGTTTGGAATTAACCTTAATATTGAAATTGAAATAAGAATGCTAGCAAGTAATAGAAATGGATCTAACAATGAAGCTATGCAATTCGATAGATATGTAATTGTATTTTGAATGTAAACAATTATATTGATATGAAAGCTTGAACACAATGATGGTAAAATCAAACCTCCATGCTTGTATTCCTAGAATCCACCTTGCTAGAAGAATGAATGGATCTTGAAGATGAACAAAAGGATCTTGAAGGAAGATCACACCATCAAGATGGCTAGATCTAGAGTTTGAATGATGAATCTTGAATGCTTGAACCAAATCCCTTCAATGGCTTGAATGCTTGAATCCTTGATCTTTAATGGATAACTTGGATGGAGAAGAAGAATTGAATGCTTGAATGGATGCTTGCTTGATCACCTTGCTTGAGAGTACTTGAGCATGATGGAATGAGATGAGATGGAGAAAATGAGAGAGGAAGGCCTCCTTTTATAGTGAACTAGGGCACAATCCTCTAGAGGGGCCACCTTGGAGAATTAAATCCAATTAGGTCCTAACCTTTAAAAAATATACCTAGATTAAATGTAATTTAAGGATTTACCATTTTAAAACCCAAAATGGCTGACCCGAAGGCGAGAAAACAAATATCCCCAAAACCTGACACCTGAAATTCAAGGAAAATTGAATTTTGAATAGGGGGGAAAAATCAAGCTCAAACTTGACTAGGTTAGGATAGAGGTTGACTTTGACCCCATAAGGTTGTTAGGATTAAGGTGTCTCAACCTTGTATATTTCCTTACATTTTTTATTTGCTAAATGTCGACACTTTGGACAATGTGTAAGGTGATCATGACTAAAACAGTTATGATGGATTCCTATGACGGTCATTAATATTTGTAAGAGCTAATTGTGAAAGATTCAATGATGGGTGAAGACTTGCAAGACATGTGGTAACTGATAAGTTGAGTACTGTACACTCTTCTGCAACTATGGGTTCCTATTTTCTCAGAGAATGGTAAAACCCTAATACAACTGTTCTTTGGAAGTTGCCCTAAAAAGGGAAACACATGATATAAGCATTTTTTAGGGTTGCAAATTTTGATGAGAAGCAAGTGTATTGTTGGAACGTTTTATGTTGCCGAATTTGTCTTCAAGTGTTAAAAATCTTTTGAAAGAACTTGCATTGCAAGTGTATTGTAAACTGTAACAGTTTTGATAAATACATTGTACAGGTTTTGGAGTGCTAGGGTTTTTACTAAAAGGTTTTGCCAGGGTATATCTTTGTGTCATTCTATTTTTCATGTATTCATGTTATTGTAGCAACATCTAAGTTAATTGTATTAACATTCTGTAATTGATAAGGGTTAAATCTAAATTTGCATGGTCCTCTCCTTCATAGTTTAGCTTAGGGAACTATTTTCTGCACACTTTGTTTCCTTTCAAAGGTCAACTTTGACCTTATGGTCAAAAACCTCAGAATCCAGGCCCAGGATACTAGGAAATGTAGATTGAAGTGAAAAATGGGAGGAGAGAAGCAGAATGGGGGGATAAAGCTAGATTCAAGAAAAGACCTGATCAAGGTTCTTGACATGACCCCAGACCACTCACTCAGAGGGCTAAATGCTCTTAACATGGAAGTGCTTCCATTTTAAGATGATACATTAAGCCCCCACTTTAGCAAGAGTATGGACTTGATGCAAATTGTTGGTAAAGGAGAAGAAAGAGAAGATCCAAGTGGATTCAAAATGAGATAGAATGACACCTAGTTAGGGACACAAGCCCCTAGGCTAAGGATTCTAACTCAACATACGTGCACGAGGGTGCAAAAAACAAAAGGACACAAAAGAGGGGTTAGTACTAAAACAAACCCAAATCAACTAGCATAAGAAACCTTTCTAAGGAACATTTCTTATACTAACATCATATTTGGAAAGCTATCATAAAAGCATAAATGTTTACATAAGAAAGAAAAGAACAACACTATAAATGACATAGCTTCATGATCCAGTCCTACTAGCATGAAAGTGAAAAGAGAGAAAGGGAAAAGAGTGATTACCTTACCTAGTAAGATGCCCACCTTACCATGAATCACCTTGGAGGGAGAGCCCAACAGGTTCACCCATAAACTATGCTTGCAATTGTAATGCATCTTCTGAAAGCTTCTGGAATACACATAGATCCACCTTCTTGTATCACTATGAATATGAAATGTGTGTTTGCTCAGGATTTAGCAACTTATGTGTGTTACCTTTGGAAGAATTAGCATATGAATGCGTGTCTTTTCAGGATTTAGCAACTTATGTGCATTACCTTCCAAGATTTAGCATATTTGAAATTTGAAATGCGTGTCCCTTCAGGATTTAGCAACTTATGTGCGTTACCTTAAGAGGATTTAACATATTGAATTTTTTTGAAAAATGCGTGTCTCCCTAGGATTTAGCAACTTATGTGTGTTACCATCGGAAGCTTTAGCATATGAATACGTGTCTTTTCAGAATTTAGCAACTTATGTGCATTACCTTCCAAGATTTATCATGTAAAAAATTAAAAACTATAGTACAAGGGAGACCCTATATATGCCCCCCTCCTTAATATGGCAAAATCATACTATTTTGACATGTTAAGGAAAGAAAAGAACAAGGATAAAGCCTTCTTCAACATCAAGACAATATCCAAAATCAACACCCAGTCCAAGCCAAGAAGGTCACAGCTCCTATGAGGCCATGAAAGGGATGAATGTAAAGAGATATCATGCAAGAAGTGAAAAGAAAGTAACCCTTATGAGGGATAGCACAATGTTCAGTTTCTAGGGTGAGAGATCTATCAACCATGAAAACCCAATGTCAAACAACAAAATACGTTGTGATCAAGAACAAAGATCCTCAATGCAAACCAAAATTTTCATGTAAGATTGGATATCATATAATAGATAAATACTTCTTACCCAAGGAAAGAGGTGAATCCCGGAGAGATAGAAGGAGATGACATCCTTGCCCCCCAAGTGTAGGAAAAAAGATGGAAGAGGATACCTACTTTACAATGCAAGGATATATCCCATTTACAACAATGTATACCATATCCTTAGTGAGGGATATTGACCCCTACATCCAAGAATATAGATAATCATGAAAATGATATGTCACTCATGGAAAAGGATCCTCCAAGAAAGAGATCTTATCAACAAGGCCCCCACCAAAGAGGAGTGCTTTAGATAAAATATCATCTTTCAACAATGGGAACAAAGATTCAATCATCAAGCCCCCTACAAACAAGAGGAAGAGGAATCTTTGGAAAGAGGGAAACAACTCTAACACCAAAGCAAGGGTGAGAGTTTATAAAGAACATAATTTGCAAAATAGAGAAGAAGTGACGACATAGGACAACAACTTCTCATATAAAAAGGTTATCCATAGTCAAAACATCTATCAATATGTTGAAATAATGTTACAATATAAACAAATACCACTAGGCTAAGGAAAGTAGTTCCCTAGACAAAGAGAAAGAAAGAGATACCTTGCCCCCCAGAAATAGAGACAAGGGATACCTTCGCAAAACAAATGTCTTAGAAAAGATATCTTGAAAAGAAAGGATAGATTCTATGGATGATTAAACATAATGCAAAGCCATAGAAAAATAAGAGAGAAAGAATACCAATTAAGCCCCCAATAAAAGACCTAATGGATCCTAAGAGACTGGATGAAGATACACCTCTTGCCCCCCAGTCATGAGACAAGAGGGGAAAGAACGTCTACATTATATCTAAAGGAGGGGAATCCCCTATATCAAAATTATTTAGGAATTGTAAAACTGCACGAGTGAGATATAATTCCTAAAGCAACTCTTTGTCTAACATATAACTTGAAATGTTTACAATCAAGAAGTAAATTTTGGTTACTATAATGAAAAGGACATTTGTATTTGTATAAAGCATCGATCGACATAGGTCTAAATATTTCTTTCTTGGACTTCATTAGCTCAACATATACCTTCTTAGTGACTTCTTGATGAGTATTAGAGTTATCTAACATAGGTGTGGGGAGAAGAATGTGAAGAGGAGGATGATGATCAACACTACCTACCTTAACTTGAGATTTTGAACAACCAACACCATACATATCTGGTTTAGGGGGTATATGAACTAGAAACCTAATACCATGCTCATTAACCCCAAGCCCTAAACCTTTATAACCTTGTTTAGTCACCATATTATATCTGGTAGGGTACATATTATGTAGGGCATCTACATGAGGTGATTCTTTATCACCTCTATTGAGTGTGTGTAAAATGTATGTGTATGGGGGAAATATGAGATCTACTCTCGAATCTAAATTCCCAAAGGGAGAGATCCAATTTGATCAACCAAAAGCTAATGCACAATTGAATCAATCTATGGAGAATATGAAAGAGAGAGAAAAACCCTATATTTCCCTATGGAGAATTTTGTTTGAAATTTGAAATAATTGAAATACAAATACTAACCTCAAATTAGGGAAAATTTGGAAAATGCCAATTTTTTATGTCTGTGTGTGTTTTCGGGCAATTATGCAACCTGTTTCGGACTGGAAATGTTGAGATGAAGAAAACCTAGAAATCTTTTGTCTTTCTAACGGAAGGTAGTCTTTGACCGTCATAAAAGGTCAAAGGCTACATTCTTTATTTAAAGGTTGATCCTGACTTTGTTCATAGATCCCAAAAGTTTTCCGAAAAGGGTATCCAAATCTGCTCTTAGATCTAAAATTCTGCACCTATACCTGCAAGAAAAAGAGGGTTTTTATTGTTTTTTTGAGGGGTTTGCCTTGGTCAAACCCTGGTTTGGAATTAACCTTAATATTGAAATTGAAATAAGAATGCTAGCAAGTAGTAGAAATGGATCTAACAATGAAGCTATGCAATTCGATAGATATGTAATTGTATTTTGAATGTAAACAAGTATATTGATATGAAAGCTTGAACACAACAATGGTAAAATCAAACCTCCATGCTTGTATGCTTGGTATTCACATTGATAGAAGAATTAATGGATCTTGAAGATGAACAAAAGGATCTTGAAGGAAGATCACACCATCAAGATGGCTAGATCTATGGTTTGAATGATGAATCTTGAATGCTTGAACCAAATCCCTTCAATGGCTTGAATGCTTGAATCCTTGATCTTCAATGGAGAACTTGGATGGAGAAGAAGACTTGAATGCTTGAATGGATTCTTTCTTGATCACCTTTCTTGGGAGTGCTTGAGCATGATGTAATGAGATGAGATGGAGAAAATGAGAGAGGAAGGCCTCCTTTTATAGTGAACTAGGGCACAATCTTCTAGAGGGGCCATCTTGGAGAATTAAATCCAATTAGGTCCTAAAATTTAGAAAATATAACTAGATTAAATGCAATTTAAGGATTTACCATTCTGAAACCTGAAATGGCCGACCCAGAGGCAGGAAAACAAATATCCCCAAAAACCGACACCCAAATTCAAGGAGAATTGAATTTTGAATAGGGGGGAAAAATCAAGCTCGAATCTGACTAGGTCAAGATCAAGGTCGATCTTGACCAGGTCAGGCTAGAGGTCAACTTTGACCCCATAAGGTCAACTTTGACCTTATGGTAAAAAACCTCAGAATCCAGGCCCATTATGCTAGGAAATGTAGATTGAAGTGAAAAATGGGAGCAGAGAGAAGCATAATGGGGGGATAAAGCCAGATTCAAGAAAAGACTTGATCAAGGTGCTTAACATGACCCCATACTACTCACTCAGAGGACTAAATTCTCTTAACATGGAAGTGCTTCCATTTTAAGATGATACACAATATTATTAGCCCTTTATTTAAAAGCAATCCAAAATAGTAGATTAAAAAAAAATACACATTAACATAACAAAAAATACACATTAACATTTTTCTTATATGTGCATTTGTACAACAACAATGAGTTTTACCAGTCGGGAAGAAGTCCCATGAGAACTATCACCACTGTGTGTATTGTGTGGCTGTTGATCCATACTATAGCTCTGTATTTCAAAAAAAATCATTCAAACATGTTAAAACACGTGTTCTTATTCTAAGTTACATTGAATAACAGACAATTATCAAAATGCATACCACCTCATCCATGATAGTGATGGGTTTTTTTGTATCTATGCGATTCAAATTGTAATCGATAAGTAGATCCTTGCCTCCATGTATTGATTTGATCGCACATACAAATACATGATTTACTTCGTGTGCCTCAAATATGCAATTGGGTTTCTTCTTAGTTGACGCAGGCCGTGTACTGTTTATAAAAACTGCAATATTCCCTGATGCTTTTGGTCTTCTATCAACGTATATAGCTAATATTTTACTTTTTTCACTAACTTTTTGTTGTATATAATTTATCGCGAGTGCATACCTACACATACTTTTTTTATATTTAACAATCTGTATCCAACTACTATAATCATAACAAGGTTCGACATACTCCATCAATTTGACAACTTTTTTGTAAGAGACCTTTATGCCATCCATAGAAAATAGGCCCAAACCATGTAATGAAGATGGTGTTATGCGATATATCCTCTCCTTAACACAAAAAATAGTGTTTATTGAAGGAAGTTCATCGGGGACCCATTATTTCTTTAGATGTTTGTACCTAAAGGGTAGCTCAGAGTTGCCTTTTCTCTCATCATCATAAGAACATGAACCCCCTTGAAGAAGGAAAAATTTCATGCATTTATTGAATTTCTTTCTGATATTTTGACCTCGAGTTGATCTCATTGAACTACATGTACTAAATGTCTCACTTTCTTCTTCCATTCCTAGATTTCCCTCGCTCGAGGAAGACAAATCATGACAAATACCTATTCATTGGCACTGCACTTCATGTAATGAGAAAGACATGTGGCAATGAGAGAGATATTTTACAAATGGTAAAAGAAATTAATCTCTATGGGGTGTATTGACTTGTACCTGACAATCCATGAGATTGTGTGGGATACCTGACATAAGATAATAGTTATATAATCAGACAAACATAGTGTTACCCTAATTTTCCCATGTACATGCAAATTTGGTTAAAACCTATTCCAAAGTCTCTATTTTTATCTTGCCAAGTATCCCTGAAAATTTCATGAGGTTGTGCCTTGTCCTTTGGCCTCTGCAAATTGTTTTACTCCCTCGTCTGTAGGTCAAAAATTCATAAATATAGCCATTGGGGAAAATAACCCTGCAAACCCTAAGCATTCATTCTAATTCCTTATTACTTTATCAGCCACTTAAGTTTCAAATACCCATGTGCACTAATTTTTCATTGGCCGGTTGCTAGTTCTCAAAGACAGTCGGTGGTTACCTTTTCCTTCCAACGATTCAGCAAATGCCTTATTCACATAATACCCCAATGTTTCACAGTTAAGACCTCAGCGGTTAGTGATTTAGTGGGTGGTCTATTCTTCCCTTAGTCACGTAGTCACTTAAATGTTTGGCAATCTTAGCTTGTGGGGTCCCAGTTCAGTAAAGATTGATGGTCATCGTAAGTTCATGAAGGGTCTGTCAGAGGCTTGCGATCTTGTGATGACTATAGATTTCCTTTCCCTATAGCACTTTAAAGTCAAGTGGGTCCACTACCACATAGTGCTACATGGAGGCTTCCTATTGGTCCATGAAGTGGTGACTTGTCTAATTTTCAGAGCGGGCCCGACAGAATGTGTCCCTTTTAGATCAACGACTGGAGTATAATCTCATGGAGTTTCTCTGACACATGAGATTATGTGATGGCCGTCGATCTTGCTTTATTCTTGAGGCTCTGACAGTGGGTCCTTTCTTGCTAATGTGCTCACATTTGATTTGTCCACATAGTGGTGTTGGTGTTGTAGTGGGTCCGTTGCAGGGTCTTGCCATGTAGTCTGAGCTGTGCATTTGTGATTGGTTAGAACTTGTCATTTGATGCTATGTCAGTGCGGGCTCGATGGTTTTCAGTTGACTAAAGATCTAACAGCTGGCATATAATCTCATGGAGTTTGTTTGACACATGAGATCATGCACCTGCCGTTAATCTTACTTTATCTCTGGGCTCTGTCAGGTGGGTCCTAAGTTTCCGATGTGCTCGCTCTTCATTGGTCGGTCAGATGACAGCTGGGCTCTATTGGTAGGACCGTGTTAGGGTATCTATGGGGATGTCAGTAGAATTAAGATCTACGGTTATCACTTGATTACAAGGGATCTTCCAAGCCCTTGAAATCTTGCAACAACTGTCCGATGCTCTTTCTGCAGGTTGTGGGTCCAAGTCTATCAGATGTGCTGATGTGCTCACATTTCATTGGCCGCTGACTTCCATGATGGTGTTTGACTTGTCAGAGATAGGTTTTCAAGCTATTTTCAGGTGCATTGTGGTCATTCATCTACTAAGAAGGGTTTCTCATCGATGATTACATTTTAAAATCTATCGCTAGCCATTATATTTCAAAATTCAAATGTCTCTGCAAGGGTTTTGTGTTCTTTCGGCCATGCACGATGTTAGTTAGCTCAAGAAGTAAAGTCTTAGGATGGTTGTGGTTGTAAAGATGATAGAAGTGACTTTTGATTGGCGTTGTAGGGTCCTTTGCCACATTTTAATGACAGGAAGTGCTAGAAAGAGTTGGTGCCACCTTTTCAAGTTGTACCTCTCCTAGGGAAATATAATCAGATTTCAAGCCTTCATGGCTTAGTGGGGTTGCAGATGGGTTGGTAGGTCAAGGTTGTTGTGTCTGCAAATGTTTTCAATTCAAAAGGATCAACATGCAAAGAAAGATATGATTTGATCACCAGTTCTTAGAGATTTTCATTAATAGATGATCAGTACCCTAGGGTTTGATATCATTATTTAATCTTGTAACCCTAGTTAGGTTTTGACTCTTGCCTGCGTGTAAGAGGGGGATGTATATAATGTATTTTTGGAGCTTTTGAGCTCAGAATTGACTTTTTCTATAAAAAGAGAGGTTCACAATTATAGAATAAATTCATATTTTCTTAAGGGTCATCTATGGTATCATTTCTACCCTCTGGCTTATACAGTTGTAAAGTTCCCATTGATAATAAAAACATTGCAGAGGTATTTTGTGACATATTTTCTATCCCTATGCTTCCTTGTTTGAGTTATCTCTTATTGGATCAAAGTATATGCATGTTTTCAATGACAACTTAGGGTTCTTGATCTCTCTTACTTTCTGTAATTATGTGTGTTATTGTGTTTGATCTGATTTAGATGTTTTTGTGGGTATACTTTAGCCCCCTTAATAGCCTTGTCTCAATCCTACACTGAGTTGCAAAAGTGAATGTCTACTTGTAGGTCATAAGTTGTCTTATGTTCAGGCCCTCCTATGAAACACTTATGCAAGCCTATTCAGTAAGTTGTGACCTACTAGACCTAAGCCTTTCATTGATTCCATTCCTCTATACCGAGATCCAAACCTTAATTTTGGTGTATCACCTAGTAGGTAGTTTGCTTTTAGTCATTTCCCTTTCCAAGCACTCCTATGCCTTTCCCTATAAAGTTTTACTTTCCATGTCTAGAAGAAAATTAAGGTGATTATCCAAGAGGAACTAGCCTAGAACCTGGAGGTCTCATCTCAGTTAGCATAGGTCCCACAACTTGGAGATGATTCCCATGTTATACTAGGTTATCAAAACTACGAGAGCTTGAAACAAGGGTGAAAACTTAGTGTATAACAATTCTGGCATGCCCAGGGGGATTACACAAGAAGTTCATTGTTTGAAGGTTATGTTATCTCTGATATATGAGTTGCATAATACAGACCTTTAGAGGGTGTTCTATCAAGTATATCTGGCGACTTGACTGGTTTCAAAGATTTAGGCCAACCTTGTTCAAGGTTTATGAGAAAGATTGAGACTAGGAGCTCAAAGCCCACTAAATTTTCAGAGTTGCCCTCAAGAAGAAGTCATAAAGGTAGGTCAACTCAAAGAACATCCCCTACAAGGAGAGTTCAATCAACACCTCCTGATACTTCAAAAAGGAGACCTTTTCCCTTTCATTCCAGAAGAAGAGGCAGATCGCTAACTGGGGATCTAGAAGAAGATTCAAATCCAGTAGCAAATACAACTCACATAGTTGTTAATCTTCAGATTCCAGCTCCTACAATGGCTAGGCCATTTGCCTTTGCACCTTTCAATCAGGGTAGCCCATTAAACTTTTCTCAACATCATGATGTGCCTTTGGTGGCACTTAAGAGTATACTTGATTTCACTAGTGAAGGGCAGAAAACTGCTTTTGAACACATAAGAGATGTGACCACCATCTATAGCATACACAACATAACTCAAGAGGATGTGGCCACAAAATTATTAGTAGCCTCTCTAAAAGGTAAGGCTCTTGAATGGTTTAGAACTCTAACTGTTGGTTCCATTACTTCATGGGATGAGTTAGGGGATGCATTAAGTAAGCATTTTGAGGATAAATTAGATAACTTGTCTCTAGTTGAGCAGTTAACAACTATTAAGAGAGACCCTCAAGAGCAAATGACAGATTACAATAGTAGATTCCTCAAGACATGGAATAGAATTCCAGTCTCTGTGAGACCATCAGCTGACCATGCTTTTCTATACTACTTACAAAGTCTAAATGGTCAAATTTCTATCATGATCCAATCCTTGGGTGGTACTTCTTTACCCCAAGCTTTTGACATAGCTGTTAGAGCTGAAAATTGTTTAATTCAAGCAGGCATGATTGCTAGAAGGCCTCCAATGCCCATCTTTCCTAGCCTTCAACCCATTGCACCTACACAAGTGCCCCCATTTACCCCTATTCCTACTATATTGGCCCCCCAAGCTAGCACTAGTGGTCAAGAGCTAACAATAAGTTTCTCTCAGGAGCTACAAGAGATAAAGAATAGCCAAGAAAGTAGTAAGAAAGAAATGACCAATTTTTTGTAGACCTTGACTAAAGAGGTCACAAATCTAAAGAAGCAAGGTCAAGGAATCAGACCACCATTCCAGACACAAGGCCAAGGTGCTAATCAACAATACCAGAATCAAGGACAACCTTATCAACAAAATAGGCCACCATACCAAGGAGGCTATTAGGGACAAAGGCAAAGTTTTAAATAGAGACCATTCCAACCATATAACCCTGCACCTCTAAATTCTGCAAATCTAGTGAGGGATATGGTTCCTAGTCAAAACAATGTGGCTTTGGAGAATGAATGGTGTTTTCATTGTAATCAGCCTCATAATCAGGCTACATGTTCAAATGGATGGATGAACCAAGCTCTAATGGTTCAAAATGCCTCACAAGCTCAATTAGAGGCTTCATCTAGTGGGTCAGTTCCTCAACAAGAATCACAACAAAAAGAGATTGTTCTTTTCAATTGGGAGCAACCAAACTTCAATGGAGTCAATGATGAAGTTAATTTTGTTGCCTATACAAGAGCAAAAAGAAGAGCTCAAGACATGGAGAGAGCAGATTCTAATGCCCAAGCCACTACATTTGTAGAGCCACTATAGCAAGCTAATCCCATCACACCTAAGGAGGCTCCTATCATTACCAGCAAAGAAGGCCAACATTCCAAAGAGGTGGAGCCCATCATAGTAAAAGCACAACAGAGAGTACACATTATGACACCATTCAACATTGTAGACAAAATGAAGAAGGTGAATGTCACCATGTCCATGTGGGACTCTTTGGCTCTTCCAGGACAACCTCAAATTTTAAAGAAGGCCATGATAGAAGTAACAACTCCTCAACCTACAAAAGAAGTTGCAAAGCTAGTGTTGGTTAGCACTGATCAAGAAAAGGAGGCTCCAAGTAGCAACTCCAAAGGCAATGCCACACAAGGTAGGAATTCAAAGCCACCTCCCTTTTATGTATCTCTAATTATTGGAAAATCTTTAGTGCATAATTGTATGGTAGATAGTGGAGCTACTAGCACTGTAATGCCTAAGAAAGTAGCTGACCAATTAGGACTAAAATATGAACCCTTCCAAAAGAAGGTTACCCAACTTGATGGATCCTAAGTCAATACTATCAGTGTGGCTAAGGATACTAGTTTAATCCTGCATGCTAGTCCTAACTTCTCTATCCTCCTTGATATATATATCATAGATCTCCCTGCATTATTTGCTATATGTCTTTCAAGGGAGTTTACAACCAAGATAGGAGGCTATCTATCTTCTGATTGGTCTCACATGCTTTTTCATACAAGGTATGGGACCAAGGTCACCATTAAATCAGAACCATTAGCAACACACCATATAGAACCATATGTGTCTAATACCATCAATGTAAACTACCCTATATTTGATGATAGTGACTTCCAAGCTATTAGTGAAGCAAGCACAAAGATAGAGAGTATCCCTGATATTCTACTAGGGGTGAACCCACAATAGTGGGTTACACTTTTTCAGAGGAACGAATTTGGCCTGAAAAGTGAATTCAGCAAAAAAAACCTTACTCACTTTCGATAGAAACCAAGATGTACTTTCAATTGTAAGTACCAAACTTATGATTGAAATCTCTTATGCATGATACTTTTGATCAAAAGTCCTTAGTACTTGACTTTCGATCGAAAGTCCTAAATTAAGTTTTTTTGGCGTAAATAGTTTCGATCGAAACTAAGAGACTTTCGATCGAAACTAAGAGACTTTTGATCGAAAGTCTCTTAGTAATGACTAAATTTTGTATTTTTGGGCAAAGTACTTTCTATCGAAAGTACTTTCTATTGAAAGTGCCTAAAATGGGAGATAGTTTCAAGTTTTCAAGAAATTCTGAGAATTTCATGGCTTCAGGCCTCAAGCATGCTGATCAAATGGATGAATAAAAAGACATCCTTTTGCATACAACAAGTACTTAGAACTAGCTTTCTAACGATTATATATTTTACTATTTTTAAATTTATTATGTGTATGATTTTTGACGTTAAATGAATGTAGGTTTTTTATCAAATATAAACCTCTGAGTATGACATTCAACGAAAAATAGTAAAACAAGGAAATTTTTTTTTGAAAAATAATAGTGCCCTCCGTATTTGAGTCTACTTTCTATTAAAATAATAATAATTGAAATTCGATAAATACACAATAAGTTATAAGCTATGTAGTCAAGGTAGGTCAAAATTTTGGTTTAGTCAACTTCAAACGTTAATAAAATATGAAATAATAGTGATAATGTCATCAAACCAATTGCATGCCCTTCATATGGATGTTAAAAAACTAAATTTGAAAGAATCGCATCCATATTTATTTTACAAAGAAAGTTATGCTCTATGAAAATAGTGTTACTATTTGAAAATGACGTTTTCAGCACCATACAAGTTTTTGTCGGAGAAAGAAAAAAGTATTCAAATAAATTCAAAAAAAATTAAAAAAAATATATTTAGGATCTAGATATAAAATCCTAAAAGACTCTAATTTACTTCATCCTCCAATTTCAAGCGGTTCAACAGCAATATGCATCCGAATCTAAAAGTTTTTCTCAAAATGTAGAGTTCAGTGTCCGTTCAGGGTAAAAAGTGTAACCCACTATTGTGGGTTCACCCCTAGATGAAAGAGCTTTAGAGGTCCAAGAAAATATTATTTGGGATTTTGGTTTGGGAAGTTATTTGATACAAGAAAGTGGAGTCATAGAGCCAAGCCTTCTCAAAGAGGATACTGATTCGAAGGATCAGAGCAATCAGGTTTGGGAACTATTTTTTGATGGAGCTAGAAGTAGACATGGTTCTGGTGGTGGTGCTATGCTAGTGTCCCCAAAGGGAGAAAGGTATTATACTACCTTTAGATTCAGTTTCTCCTACACTAGCAATACTACAGAATATGAAAGTCTAGTCAATGGACTAGAGTGGGCTAGAAAAGAGGGCTTAAGGCCCTAAAAATCTATGGTGACAGTGAGTTAGTTGTCAACCAAGTAAGAGGGATAAGTGCAACCAAAAATGACACCTTGAGAGCATACAAACATAGAGTTTGGGATGCAATTGAAGATTTTTGTGCTTTCAATATTGTTGCCATCCCTAGGAAGCTAAATCAAAATGTAGATAGGTTAGCTGCTGTTGGATCTCAGTATGATATTCCAAATAGAATTTCAAAAGAAATGGATCAACAACATATCAAAGTGATTGTTAGACCCTCTATTCCTAATAATGATGTTAATTGGTAGGTTTTTGACCATGATGAACAAATTCTGCAATTCTTGTTTGAGGAAGATGTCTTTTCAGAACACAATCAAGATAGGCTATCACAAAATTATGGTAATCAAGTGATACAACTAAAGTCCAATAAGATGCCTAGAGGTCTCATCACCTTAGAGACTATCTTCAACAAGGATGATGAAATTAAGAAAAAAAAAGCTAGCCTGGTAGTCCAACAAGAACATTGTGTTAAACTAGAGTTGGAACCAGGTAAGGGCTTACAATTTGGAAAAGTGAACACTGAATTGGAAAAGTAGGATTACATCCAATTATTCAAAGAATTCAGTGATATTTTTGCATGGCAATATGGAGACCTCAAGGGTTTTGATCCTGCCCTTGCTCAGCACACTATTGAATTAGAACCTAATTCTAAGCCAATAAGACAAAAGCAAATGCTTGTTAATCCCAAGCTTGAGCCACTTATGCATAAAGAAGTACTCTAACTAATAGAAAGTGGTATCATCTACCCCATTAAGCATACTACTTGGGTTTCTAACCTTGTTCCTGTCGGGAAGAAGAATGGGGAGTTGAGGTTATGTGTTGACTTCAGGGATCTTAATAGGGCCTCTCTAAAAGACCACCATCCACTGCCCTCCATGGAACAAATCTTACAATGTGTCTGTGGATCTGAGAGATTTTCATTATTGGATGGCTATTTAGGATACAATTAGATCTTAGTGAATAAAGAGGATCAATACAAGACTGCATTTACAACCAAGTGGGGAACCATGGCTTATCAAAATATGCCCTTTGGTTTGTCAAATGCAGGTGCTACTTTTCAAAAGGCAATGGATATGGCATTTAAAAGCCTCATGTACAAATTTTTACTAGTCTACTTAGATGACACAACTGTCTAGTCAAAGCATGTAACAGATCACATCAAACATTTGAGGAAGATTTTTGAAAGGTGTAGAGAATTTGGGATATCTCTTAATCCCAAGAAATGTGTGTTTGCAGTCCATGAAGGAAAATTGTTGAGATATGTAGTATCCAAAGAAGGGATCATAGTAGATCCTGAGAGGATTGCAGCCATCTTAGAGCTGCCATTGCCACACCATAAGAAAAGTCTCCAATCTTTTATAGGAAAGATTAACTTTGTTAGGAGATTCTTGCCTAACATTGCAGATTTACTAAAGCCTTTGACAACCATGTTAAAGAAGAGTTTAGCTTTTAGTTGGACCAAAGAAGGGAGAGTCAATTTCCAAGCTATCAAAGAGGCCTTAATAGAAGCCCCTGCTCTCTTAAACCCAAATTTCAGTAAGGATTTTTTCCTTTATGCTTATGGAGGTCATGATGCTATATTTGCAATGTTGACCCAAGAAAATTCAGATGGATTGGAGCATCCTATTACTTTCTTTAGCAAAGGTCTAGAAGAGTATGAACAAAGATACTCTTTTGTAGAGAAACATGTACTTGCTGTGGTAAAAAGAATTAAAAAGTTCAGATATCTATTGACCCATAGCAAGGTACACTTGAAGGTTACTCATCCAAGTGTCAAAGAATTTTTGCTTTCCAAGGACCTAAATGAGAAAAGCACTGGTTGGATCACCAAGGTGATGGAATATGACATAGATATTCAAACTACCAAGCTGGTTAGAGGAAGAGGCCTTTGTGAACATTTGGTAGGGGATGAAAGTTCAAAGAAATTAGAGAAAATAGATGCATCTCTGGTGGTGCATTCTATAGAAGAACAAGCCAAGGCAACAAGCTGGTTGCCTAATATGATCAATAATTTGAAGACAGGACAATGTCCTGGAAGCCTAGATTCAACAAAATGAAGGTATTATAGGTTACAATCTGTTCCTTTTGTGCTGCTAGATGAAATTCTTTTTAGAAAGGATCACAGTGGTGTCCTTTTAAGATGCATAGATTCAGAAAAGATAGCTGATGTCCTATTTGAATTTCATGATGGACCTTCTAGAGGTCACTTTTCTCCTAGGACTACTGCTTTTAAGATCATGAGGGCTGGATACTACTGGCCATCTATCTTCAAGGATAGTCATAAGTATATGAGGAAATGCATCAAGTGTGCCATGTTTGCAAGAAAAGAAAGGCTTGTAGCCTTGCCCTTACAGCCAATCAGAATAGAGCGACCCTTCATGAAGTGGGGTATAGACTTCATTGGTATGATCAACCCTCCATCTAGTGTAGGACATAAATGGATAATTACTGCAACAGATTACTTCACTAGATGGATAGAAGCAATTGCTTTAAAAGAAGCCAATGAGAGTGTTGTCCTAAGTTTTTATGATGATATGGTTCACAGATTTGGCATTCCAAATTCAATAATATCAGATAATGCATTAGCATTCACAGGCCTCAAAGTTTCAAAGTGGGTAGTCAAAAATGGCATTTATCTAAATACTAGTTCCAATTACTACCCTCAGGGCAATGGTTTGGAAGAATTCACCAATAAGAACTTGATTAAGATAATCAAGAAGACTCTGTAAGATAATCAAAGGGATTGGCATACCAAACTCAGGTCTGCCTTATGGCTAGATAGAATTACTCCAAAGAAAATCATTGGTAATTCTCCTTACATGCTAGTATATGGTAAAGAGGCCAAGTTGTCCATTTTAGCTGAATTGCCAGCTCTAGACTTGGCTACTCAGTATGCCCTATTTGAGGAAGGAGATCCTTTGCAGACCAGGTATGCTCAGTTGATGGAATTGGAAGAGATCAGAGACAAATCAATGCAGGATATGGAATTCCATCAGATTCAAACAAAGAAGATTTTTGACAAAAGAGCCAGGGTCAGGAATTTAAAAGTTGGAGATGTATTTCTCAAATGGGTTGAGTTCAGATCCAAGCCTGGTAGACATACAAAATTTGACTCATTTTGTAGTGGACCATTTGTTATAATAGAGTGCAAGGGATCTAATGCTTTCCAGCTATCAAATCTTGAAGGAGTTGCCTTGCCAATCTCAGTGAATGGATTCCACTTGAAGCCCTGCTTTGAGGCTAATCCCTCTCTGTAATTTCTTGTAAATATGTTTTCCCCTATTTTTCTTCCCTATTTTCTAGGTTAGTTTCCTGCTTTCCAAGAAGTGCCTATGCACAAGTTTGTCTCTCTAGTTCTAGTTTTCTCTCTCAGTCGAAGTCTTGTGTTCCTGAGGTGACCCCATGCCCAATGAATGTATCAAGGCCATTGGTTTTCCATGTCTAGTAGGCTGACATCTAGCAAAAATCACCAAAATGTTACCCTAATTTTCCCATGTACATGCAAATTTGGTTAAAACCTATTCCAAAGTCTCTATTTTTATCGTGCCAAGCATCCCTGAAAATTTCATGAGGTTGTGCCTTGTCCTCTGGCCTCTGCAAATTATTTTACTACTTGGTTTGCAGGTCAAAAATTCATAAATATAGCCATTGGGGAAAATAACCCTGCAAACCCTAAGCCTTCATTCTAATTCCTTGTTACTTTATCAACCACTTAAGTTTTGAAAACCCATGTGCGCTAATTTTTCATTGGTTGGTCTCTAGTTCTCCAAGACAATTGGCGGTTACCTTTTCCTTCCAGCGATTCAGTGAATGCCTTGTTCACATAATACCCCAATATTTCACGGTTAAGTCAGCAGTTAGTGATTCAGTGGGTGGTCTATTCTTCCCTTAGTCACATAGTCGCTTAAATGTTTGGCAGTCTCAGCTTGTGGGGTCCCAGTTCAGTAAAGATTGACGGTCATCATAAGTTCGCGAAGGGTCTGTCAGAGGCTTGTGATCTTGTGACGACCGTAGATTTCCTTTCCCTGTAGTGCTTCAAAGTCAAGTGGGTCCACTACCACATAGTCCTACATGGAGGCTTCCTATTAGTCCATGAAGTGGTGACTTGTCTAATTCTCAGAGCGGGCCCGACAAACTGTGTCCCTTTTAGATCAACGGCTGGCATATAATCTCATGGAGTTTCTCTGACACATGAGATTATGCACCGGCCATCGATCTTACTTTATTCTTGAAGCTTTGATGGTGGGTCCTTTCTTACTGATGTGCTCATGTTTGATTGGTCCACGTAGTGGTGCTGGTGTTGCAGTGGGTCTGTTGCAGGGTCCTGCCACGTAGTCCGAGCTATGCATTTGTGATTGGTCAGAACTTGTGATTCGACGCCATGTCAGCATGGGCCCAAAAATTATCAGTTGAATGAAGATCTGACAATTGGCATATAATCTCATGGAGTTTCTCTGACACATGAGATCATGCGCCTGCTGTTGATCTTACTTTATCTCTAGGCTCTATCAGGTGGGTCCTTGATTTCTAACATGCTCACTCTTCATTGGTCAGTCAAATGATAGTTGGGCTCTATTGGTAGGACCGTGTCAGGGTATCTACAGGGATGTCAGTAGACTAAAGATCTATGGTTCTCACTTGATCACAAGGGATCTTCCAAGCCCTTGTGATCTTGTGACAACCATCTAATGCTCTTTCTGCAGGTCGTGGGTCCAAGTCTGTCAGTTGTGCTGATGTGCTTGCATTTCATTGGCCGCTGACTTCCACGATGGTGTTTGACTTGTCAGAGATAGGTTTTCAAGCTTTTTTTAGGTGCATCATGACCCTTCATCTGCGGGAAGGGTTTCTCATTAACGGTTATGTTTTAAAATCTACTGCTAGCCGTTATATTTCAAAATTCAAATGTCTCTGCAAGGGTTTTGCATTCTTTCAGCCATGCACATCGGTTAGCTTAGGAAGTAAAGTCTCAGGATGGTTGTGGTTGTAAAGATGATAGAAGTGACTGTTGGATAGTGTTGTAGGGTCCTTTGCCACATTTTAATGATAGGAAGTGCTAGAAAGAGTTGGTGCCACCTTTTCAAGCAGTGCTCTCCCAGGGAAATATAATCAAATTTGGAGCCTTCATGGCTTAGTGGAGTTACAGATGGGTTGGTAGGTTGAGGTTGTTGTGTCTACAGATGTTTTCAATTCAGAAAGATCAACACACAAAGAAAGATATGGTTTGATCACCGGTTCTTAGAGATTTTCATTAATAGGTGATTAGTACCCTAGGGTTTGATATCATTGTTTAATCTTGTAACCCTAGTTAGGTTTTGAATCTTGCCTGCGTGTAAGAGGGGGATGTATATAATGTATTTTTGGAGCTTTTGAGCTCAAAATTGACTTTTTTTGTAAAAAGAGAGGTTCACAATTGTAGAAGAAATTCATCTTTTCTTAAGGGTCATCTGTGGTATCATTTCTACCCTCTGGCTTATACAGTTGTAAAGTTCCCATTGATAATAAAAACATTGTAGAGGTATTTTGTGACATCTTTTCTATCCCTATGCTTCCTTGTTTGAGTTATCTCTTATTGGCTCAAAGTATATGCATGTTTTCAATGAAAACTTAGGGTTCTTGATCCCTCTTACTTTCTGTAATTATGTGTGTTATTGTGTTTGATCTGATTTAGATGTTTTTGTGGGTATACTTCAGCCCCCTTAACAGCCTTGTCTCAATCCTACACTGAGTTGCAGAAGTGAATGTCTACTTGCAGGTCATAAGTTGTGTCTTATGTTTAGGCCCTCCTATGAAACACTTATGCAAGCCCATTCAGTAAGTTGTGACCTACTAGACCTAAGCCTTTCATTGATTCCATTCCTCTATACCGAGATCCAAACCTTAATTTTGGTGTATCACCTAGTAGGTAGTTTGCTTTTAGTCATTTCCCTTCCCAAGCACTCCTATCCCTTTCCCTCTAAAGTTTTACTTTCCATGTCTATAAGAAAATTAAGGTGATTATCCAAGAGGAACCAGCCTAGAACCTGGAGGTCTCATCTTAGTTAGCATAGGTCCCACAACCTGGAGATGATTCCCATGTTATACTAGGTTATCAAGACTACGAGAGCTTGAAACAAGGGTGAAAACTTAGTGTATAACTCATAGCTCACTCCATAGTTTTCATTATATCTTGTGAAGGACATTATACATTGTTAAAATTATCTATTTATCCAACAATATTTTGAATATCTCAGCATTGCATATAACTAAACATCCCAATATTGCATGAGACACCACTATTGTTGCATTTCATCAAACAGTTCTTGTGCCTTGCTAGTGTTTTTATTACATCTTGTGAAGGACTTTATACATTGTTAAAATTATCTATTTATACTTTCAGAATTAGCTCACTCCATTGTAGTGAACAAAGAGAATCCCCTGTGATTTAACATCATTGAGATGCCTTCTTTCATTAGCTTCATGTCACCTTCTCATAGCTTCTCATAGCTTCCTATGTGTTTCATCCTTTATTTATACACTTACTTCGACCAAACATTTTAATTTTCTGACAAATTTTGCCAAATGCTTTGTAGGAAACCAAGTAAGGGGTATTCTTGAGTTCAAATACATTAAGCTACTACAACTAAATTATAAATCATTAATTCACTATAAATCAAGGGGCATTATAAATCATGAATTCACTATAAAATTAATGTATTTCTATAGATTTCATATGGATATTTGGTCAAATGGTTGGCATTTATGTTTATTCAAATGGAGTTATGTCATTTGGAATGGATATATGATCGGTTGATATCGAATTCTATGCCAAGATTTACAACATTAAATTGATCATAGTTAGAAGACTCAGACACAAGAAGAATATGAGTATAGCCAATTTTTAGAAGAATATGAATGAATGCAAACATACATAAGTGGATGAACATAAATAATGAAGGTACTTGATATTACCTAAAGTAATGAAGTGTTGACCTGGGGTTCAATCCAGTATGCTCATGTATGATCTAGAAACTGCAAGGAAAGAAAGGATGGGGTTAGATCCAAAGGATCTAAACAATGTCTGACACCCTATTATTGATCCTCATCTACAATTATGCATGTGCATAGTTAAGCCATACACTTTTAAAAGGAACTATGCTACAGAACATGTCACTCAGGAACACCTGGTGAATCCAAATGAAGCCCTTCATTTATGTCTCTATGAACACATGGTGAATCACTATTGTGGCTACATTTATGTGTCTATGAACACTTGGTGAATCACTGTTGTGACTACATCATCCAAATAGTGCAACAACAACACCAGATATTGTTGTTCCATTTGGTGTTTCTATGACATCATTTCCATATGATGCATCCACAATAGTAACCCACCATGCCCATCAACACAAATCAGTCATGATCAAGCATAAGCAATGGAGGGGACATTATCAAGGTCAAATCAGAGGTCAAATTTCATTCCTTGAAATTTTATATTTGTACAGTTATAAAATTTCATGCCTTGAAATTTTATAACATAGTTCCTTAGCATTTGATCTTCATATTGCAGCCATGACTTGAGGTAGGCATTCAAGCTTTTTCTTCTCATTAACTCAATTTTATTTTGATGGAATTTGTTGATTTAATTGTGACACCCGCTTGGTTATAAACAAAAAAAAAAGAAAAAGAAAGTGTCATTTGTAATTTTTGTGAATTTGAAGAGCTGCCGCGAAGACGACATTGCACTTTTGTGTGGCACAAAGAGGGAATTCGAGTTTGGTGTGTGTGAAGAGGCATACACCATGTGGGAAGGGGGCACTGGCACTTGAGGTAGGCATTCGAGCTTTGTCTTCTCATTAACTCAATTTCATTTTGATGGCATTTGTTGATTTAATGACACAATATGAATGTTAATAGTGGCATTATTTACATCTTAGCATTTGGAATGCTCGATGACCTGTGAGCTTTGAGAGCTAGGGAATCATTGCTATTACCTTTAAAGCATTGTGTGAAGTGTTTGATCTCTCTTTATTTGTTTTTTTGTTGATATTCACTATGTGGTACTCCCCGTTTATGATCATTTCATGAGGAAATATCTTGATGGCTCGTGGACTGCAAGCTAGGGCATCATGCATTGTTTATGAGCTCACTGCTTGAGCACCTCATGTCCCTATTTGATTGGTCATTGCTTTGTTTTTTATATTGAGTTTACATCATATATTTAGTCTTAATAAATATCTTATAAAACAACATAAAACTAACCCAAAATACTTTGTCTTAATAAAATTTTAATAAAACAATATATTTAGTCTTAATAAAATCTTATAAAACAACATATATTGTGTGAAGTGTTTGATCTCTCTTTGTTTGTTTTGCCATTGATATTCACTAGCTGTGTGGTACCCCCCATTTATGATCATTTCATGAGGAAATGTCTTGATGGCTTGTGGGCTGCAAGCTAGGGCATCATACATTGTTCATGAGCTCACTGTTTAATATTGGCATTGTTTACATCTTTTCATTTGGAATGTTTGATGACCCATGAGCTTTGAGAGCTAGGGAATCAATGTTATTACCTTCAAGGCATTGTGTGAAGTGTTTGATCTCTCTTTATTTGTTTTGTTGTTGATATTCACTATGTGGTACTCCCCGTTTATGATCATTTAATGAGAAAATGTCTTGATGGCTCAGAGGTTGTAAGATAGGGCATCATGCATTATTTATGAGCTCACTATTTGAGCATTGACTAATCAAATAGGGACATGAGGTGCTCAAACAGTGAGCTCATAAAAAATGCATGATGCCCTAGTTTACAGCTTGTGAGCCATCAAGACATTTCCTCATGAAATGATCATAAATGGAGAGTACCACATAGTGAATATCAACAACAAAACAAATAAAAATAGATCAAACACTTCACACAATATATGTTGTTTTATAGATTTTATTAAGACTAAATATATTGTTTTATTAAGATTTTATTAAGACAAAGTATTTTGGGTTAGTTTTATGTTGTTTTATAAGATATTTATTAAGACTAAATATATGATGTAAACTCATAATTATACTTGATATATATAATACAATGGTATGTAGTATAATCTATACATTTGTGAAATGTGATTAATTCTTGCTATATGATGTTTTGGGATTAAATTGGTGAGTTTGTATACTTTCTCCATTTAAAACTAACCTATGACTTTAAAGGAGGAATTAGGAATTATGAAATATAGTTGTAGATAGTTATCTCTTCTATAATGGTGGAGTGAAAGGTAATGATCAATGAGGTTGTTTCTATTAGATCATACATTAATACACTTATTGTTTTGAATTTGAGCTCAGACATCATGCAATGTTATTGTTGTCATTGCATGCTTGTTGCTATTGTGCACCATATATTATTTTATACATCGTTTATTTCATTGAGACTGTGAGCTTGGCATTTGTAATGTATTTTTTGTTATTGGATCAATGCTACCATGTTGTTCAGGCTGTAGATGCATTGAATCACCACTGCCATTCTATTTTTATAGTAGCAATATAACAAACAGAGCACCGACCAATCAAATAGGGACATCGGTAAGACATTTAATGCATTATTACTTCATCATGATGATACAAATTTCATTGGCTTAAAGAACATAGAATGTGGGTAGATGCATTGAATCACCACTTCCATTCTATTTTGATGAAGAGGAACTATGTTATTAAATTTCAAGGCATGAAATTTTATAACTGTACATATTTTTTATGAGTATAATTGTACAACAGAAGAGAACCCACATGCCTTGATTGTTATTGGTCTATGAAAGGTTTTGGTTTGTCTTTCCCAATTGAGATGTCATCCTAAGATTCAAAAGGACCAAGATAATAATAAGTCTTGAACATAACTGCATGATTTTGGATTCTCAAGTAGGAGTTGTGATGCAAAGGAAGAACACTTATATGGGTTTACCCAGATAAGGACAATGGTTTCATTCATCTTTCTTTCAAGTGCTCTTAGGTACTTTCCTTATCCTCTAGGCTTGGGCATCCTATAGGGGTTGAACCAAAATTACGAAGGAAATAAGGACACATAGAATAATAGGTTTGGGGACTTAGACTTATGTTTAATCCTTAGTAATGGTTTGGGGAACTAATTACTAGATGAGTGACTACAGTACCCTAGTTTGGATTATTAGATTATCTTGTTTAATTTGTGTTCATTTCATGCAAAGATACATGTAAAGGAAAATAAATTTTTGCATCTAAATATTACATGTATATACATGAAAAATAACTTGTATATACTATACAAGGAAAATAACTTTTAGAAGAAAATGAAAGAGTATAGACATACATAAGAGGATGAACATAAATAATAAGGGTGCTAGACATTGCCTGAAGTGATGAATTTTTTACCCTGGTATGAATCTAGTGTGCCCCTGTGTGATCCAGAACCTGCAAAGAAAAAAGAGATGGGGGTTAAATAAAAAATATGTAAGAAATGAATGGCATCCTATTACTGATCATCATCTATAATTATGTATGTGCATATTCAAGCCATACAGTTATGAAAGAAAATCCATGCTACAGGACATGTGCACTTAGAAGAATGTTGCAGAGAGTAAATGGATGCATTTATGTCTGCATGAACACCTAGTGAGTCACTATTGTGACTACATCATTCAAATAGTGCAACAACAACACTAGGTGTTGTTGTGACATCATTTCCAAATGATGCACCCACAACAGTCACACACCATGCCCATCAACACAAGGCAGTCATGAGAAAGCATGAGTAAGAAATGGAAGGGGCATACATCATCATCAAATCAAAGGAGAAAAGCATCAAATCTACATATTAAGGGAGGAGTACATCATGGATTTCAAGTAAAGATCATAACATCACAACATGGTTGGAAGCCCCAAGGAGGCCCCATTGCATGTAGTAAGCTACATCAAAACAAAGAGGTACACTAATCTGCATCATCTATACATTAATGCTATGGCATGGAGCATATTTGAATCTTCATTTTAAAGGATAAGTAAGAAAGCTACATGATGCTAGTAAAATTAACAAAGGTATAGATCTAATGAAGTAATGAAGCTACCCACATTCTATGTGCTTTGAGCCAATGAAATTTTTATCATCATGATGAAGTAATAATGCATTAAATGTCTTACTGATGTCCCTATTAGATTGGACGGTGCTCTATTTATTATATTATTGCTATCAAAATAGAATGGCAGTGGTGATTTAATGCATCTATAGCCTCAACAACATGCGGACATTGATCCAATAATAGAAAATACATTAAAAATGTCAAGCTCACAATCTCAATGAAATAAATAGTGTATAAAACAATATATGGTGCACAACAACAGCAAGCATGCAATGACAACAATAACATTGCATGTTGCCCGAGCTCAAATTCAAAACAGTAAGTGTATTAATGTATGATCTAATAGCAACAACCTCATCGATCATTACCTTTCACTCCTCCATCATTATAAAAGAGATAACTACCTACAACTATATTTCATAATTCCTCCTTTGAAGTATATATATATCAAGTATAATTATGAGTTTACATCATATATTCAGTCTTAATAAAATCTTATAAAACAACATAAAACTAACCCAAAATAATTTGTCTTAATAAAATCTTAATAAAACAATATATTTAGTCTTAATAAAATATTATAAAACAACATACATTGTGTGAAGTGTTTGATCTCTATTTATTTGTTTTGTTGTTGATATTCACTATGTGGGACTCCCTGTTTATGATCATTTCATGAGGAAATCTCTTGATGGCTCGTGGGCTGCAAGCTAGGGCATCATGCATTGTTTATGAGCTCACTATTTGAGCACTAGCCAATCAAATAGGAACATGAGGTTCTCAAATAGTGAGCGCATAAACAATGCATGATGCCCTAGCTTGTAGCCCATGAGCCATCAAGAAATTTCCTCACGAAATGATCATAAATGGTGAGTACCACATAGTGAATATCAACAACAAAAAAAATAAAGAGAGATCAAACACTTCACACAATGCCTTGAAGGTAATAGAAATGATGCCCTAGCTCTCAAAGCTTGTGTGTCATCAAGCATTCCAAATGAAAATATGTAAACAATACCAGTATTAAACAGTGAGCTCATGAATAATGTATGATGCCCTAACTTGCAATCTGCGAACCATCAAGATATTTCCTCATGAAATGATCATAAATGGGGAGTACCACATAGTGAATATAAACACCAAAACAAATAAAGAGAGATCAAATACTTCACACAATATATGTTGTTTTATAAAATTTTATTAAGATTAAATATATTGTTTTATGAGCTCACTGTTTGAGCACCTCATGTCCCTATTTGATTGGTCGGTGCTTTGTTTGTTATATTGATGCTATTAGATCAAATAGGGACATCAATAATAAAATAGGGACATCAAATAGGGACATCAGTTATAAAATAATACACTTACTAATTTGAATTTGAGCTCATAAAGATTAAGATATCCCTATTTTATTACTGATGTCCCTATTTATATCTTTTCATCAAATGACCCAAAAACATCAAGAATGGTCCTATATGGTCACTAATAGCCAGCTTTTAGAAGAATATAAATGAATGCAAACATACATAAGTGGATGAACATAAATAATAAAGGTCCTATATGGATATTTCTAATGCTTTTCCATTACAACAATTGAGCATTCATCATTTGGTATATGAACAGCTGAAAATCATGTAGACATCTAGACATGTGTACTATGAGCTTTCCTGCAACAAATGGACTTGTGATGATTTTCACAATAGTACATGTGTTGCAGGAAAGCTCAAAGTATTGCTTAGAAAAATATGAATGTTCATGACCTATGCATATTAGAGTTGATCAGAGAAGGTATATGCATAGGTGAAAAACATGTAGATTTGATCAAGCAATACTGGGAGCTAGATCCAACAGAAAATGGACCTGTGATGATTTTCACAATAGTACATGTGTTGTTGGGTAAGCTCCCAATAGTGCTTAGGTAAATTTGCATGTTGATCACATGTGCAATGCTTTTGTTTTAGGTTCACTATCACTCTATCAGCCTCTCCTTTGCGAGCATCCTTATTTCTCTTCTTTGATGCCTTCTTGCCAAGTTTAATAGTTTTCAATTTCTAAGCTGAATCCTTGAAACCATCTCCTAGAACTACTTCGCCAGGAGGCCTAGACCTAGATCTTGACCATGATAACAAATGCTACTTCTTGTTTGGATGATCAATATCCATGGCCCTTGATTTGAGGGTTTCTCCAATCCTAGCCTTCCACACCCTTCTTAGCTTAATTGGTGATTGATTCACCATTTATATGCCAAAATGAAATAGCTAGGGATATAAACAAGAACTATCCACACAGGTTATAGAGACTAAAACCTTTCCATTGATCCATACGGGTATAACACAAAACTTTACCACAATTTAGAAAACCTGAATGATATTATACCACTATTTACTTCAAAACTAACATGGATGCTGAAACCAAATAGAGAGTTTATCAAGATAATGGTTGCTGAAACATATTTACATAAACTGATTAACTCAAAACACAAAACCTTTTTCGAATAATTTAATTTTAACTTTGGTTGTGTTAAATGAACTATGTTGACTTTATTTTGTAGTTGTTTAACATGAGACTTTGCAGATTAATAGCATTTCACATTTTCGAGACCCCTCTCCATATTAAACTAACCTATGACTTCAAAGGAGGAATTATGAAATATAGTTGTAGGTTATCTCTTCTATAATGATGGAGGAGTCAAAGGTAATGATCAATAAGATTGCTGCTATTAGATCATACATTAATACACTTACTATTTTGACAACAATAACATTGCATGATGCCTGAGCTCAAATTCAAAATAGTAAGTGTATTATTTTATTATTGATGTCCCTATTTGATCTAATAGCATTAATATAACAAATAGAGCAATGACCAATCAAATAGGGACATGAGGTGCTCAAACAGTGAGCTCATAAACAATGCATGATGCCCTAGCTTGTAGCTTGCAAGCCATCAAGACATTTCCTCATGAAATGATCATAAACGAGGAGTACCACACAGTGAATATCAACATCAAAACAAATAAAGAGAGATCAAACACTTCACACAATGCCTTGAAGGTAATAGCAACGATGTCCTAGCTCTCAAAGCTCGTGCATCATCGAGCATTCCAAATGCAAAGATGTAAACAATGCCAGTATTAACATTTATATTTTTCTATTAAATCAAAAAATGCCATCAAAATGAAATTGAGTTAATGAGAAGAGAAAGCTCGAATGCCTACCTCAAGTCATGGCTGCCATATAAAGATCAAATGCTAAGGAACTATGTTATAAAATTTCATGCCAAATTTAGGCATGAAATTTTATAACTGTACATATATTTTCTTCGACTCCCCCACATTGTAAAATCAATTCTAAGGAGTAAAAAGTATGATGTCAAAAAGTATAAAATTTAATGTCTTAAAATTTTATAACATAGTTCCTTAGCAGCTGCCATATGAAGAGCAGTGCAAGGTGGCAACTTTCACATTTTACCACAGTTAGGGCCCTCTTTTACCATGCTTTATGAGCTTTATGTTTTTTTTTAAGTGAAGACAAAGATTATCTTAATTTGTTATCTTTAAATTTTATTCATTTTATGATTTTAAAAATTGAAATAAAAAATATAAACTTTTAAGAAACTTTTACATCTTTTCATCAAATGACCCAAAAACATCAAGCATTGTCATATATGGTCGCTAATAGCCAACTTTCATAAGAATATGAATGGATGCAAACATACATAAGTGGATGAACATAAATAATGAAGGTACCAGACATTGCCTAAAGTAATGAAGTGTTGACCCGGGGTTCAATCCAGTATGCTCTTGTATGATCCAAAACCTACAATGAAGAGAAAGATGGGGTTAGATCCAAAGGATCTAAGAAATGCCTAGTACCCTATTATTGATCCTCATCTACAATTATGCATGTGCATATTCAAGCCATACACTTCTAAAATGAACCATTCTATAGAACATGTGCATTCACGAAACATATGCATGTAGTGAGTAAATCAAGACCAAAATGGAGCAAAAAGTATGATGTCAAATGTGTTATCAAGCAACACCTCATGGGCTGCGAGTCAACATGGTATATATGTTGTTTATACAAGATTAGTAAAAGGACATCTACAACCTCAAAAACATGGCAATATTAATCCAATAATAGAAAATACATTACAAATGCCAAGCTCACGGTCTCAATGAAATAAATAGTGTATAAAACAATATATGATGCTCAAGCTTAAATTCAAAATAGTAAGTGCATTAATGTATGATCTAATAGCACCAACCTCATTGGTCATTACCTTTGAACCCTCCATCATTATAGAAGAGATAACTACCTACAATTATATTTCATAATACCTCCTTTGAAGTCATAGGTTAGTTTAACTATTGGACAATGAGCTAATAGGAGTTTCAAATAGATTTGAGTAAAAACTAAGAGTATTGAATTTTATTTATTCCTATTGTGATTTCAAGGGAGAAGAAGGCTAAGACCTTTTCAATGGATCAGGGTGGTGTATATAGCTTGTAAGTTTATATGTTTGCACTTTTTTTGTTTGAGACTTAATTATGCTAGTTTTTAAATAGAAACATTTTTCTTTCTTATTTCAAATTCATTCCTTCATATGTCATACCTGATGCACAATGAATTCATAGGAGTTTCGAATAGATTTGAAGAAAAACTAAGAGAATTGAATTTTAATTGTTCTTATTGTGAATTCAGGGGAGAAGAAGGCTAAGATATTTATAGCTGATCTTGTGTGGGCAAGGTACAAAATTTATTCTTGTCACAATCTAAAACTGTTTGGAGTTGATTTCAACTCTTCATCATAGAAAGAGATCTATAATTTACAGATCATTGTGACAAGTATTTTTAATTAAAATTTATGACTAAGTGTTACAACTAAGAAATGTAAATTAGGTTGACTTCCAAACACCATAGGCAACTTTAGCAGATCATGTTTGATGATAATGATAATGAAATTTGGCATGTGCGAGTAAAGGAATCATGCGGTCATCATTTTGTTTGGGCTATGGTTTTCCTGTATAGTATTTATAAAAGTTTTCATCCTTAAACTAAACCTGTCCTTCCTAGTATCCATATTATTGATGCTTCTATTGGTATTAATTTGGATGCTAGTTCTCGTGCTCTTTGGTGCCTTTCCATGCTTTATTTGGTGTTCAAATTTTAACTTGCTAACCTCCTTCTTTTGTCAGCACCCTCTATGATTTTGGATGCTATATTTTCCCGAGTCTAGTTGGTGCCTTACTTTCCCCTCTTTGGTTCCATGCTTGCTTACATGAAGAGTTCATTTTGTCTTTGATTAGGGCACTATTTCTCCTTGATTGTACTCTTTTGGGGTTTGATCTATTGTAGTTGTTTCTTTTTTCTTTGAATCATTGTTTATAATTACTTTTGATGCAATATTTGTGTGAAGAACAAGAACAAAATGGTGAACAAGTGTGTTTGACAAAGATAAACATGACACATTTTATTGGGCTGATTGGGTTGGCCTAGTACCATTTACATGGCCTAGCCAGATATTAAACAATGAGCTCATGAACAATGCTAGTATTAAATAGTGAGCTCATGAACAATGTATGATGCCCTAGCTTGCATCCTACGAGCCATCAAGAGATTTCCTCATGAAATGATCATAAATGGGGAGTATCACATAGTGAATATCAACAACAAAACACATAAAGAGAGATCAAACACTTCACACAATGCCTTGAAGGTAATATAAACAATGCCCTAGCTCTCAAAGCTTGTAGGTCATCAAGCATTCCAAATGAAAAGATGTAAACAATGCTAGTATTAAATAGTGAGGTCATGAAGAATGTATGATGCCCTAGCTTGCAGCCCATGAGCCATCAAGACATTTCTTCATGAAATGATCATAAACGGGGAGTACCACATAGTGAATATCAATAGAAAAATAAATAAAGAGAGATCAAATACTTCACACAATTCCTTGAAGGTAATAGCAATGATGCCCTAGCTCTCAAACCATGCGGGTCATCAACCATTCCAAATGAAAAGATGTAAACAATGCCAGTATTCAATAGTGAGCTCATAAACAATGTATGATGCCCTAGCTTGCAGCCCACGAGCCGTCAAGACATTTCCTCATGCAATGATCATGAAAGGGGAGTACCACCTAGTGAATATCAACAGAAAAACAAATAAAGAGAGATGAAACACTTCACACAATGCCTTGAAGGTAATAGAAACAATGCCCTAGCTCTCAAAGCTCTCAGGTCATCGAGCATTCCAAATTCTAAGATGTAAACATTGCCACTATTAACATTCATATTGTGTCATTAATTGAGTTAATGAGAAGAAAAAGCTCAAATTCCTACCTCAAGTGCTAGTGCCCTCTTCCCACATAGTGTCAGCCTCTTCACGCATACCAAACTCGAATGCCCTCTTGGTACCACACAAAATTTTAGTGTCATCTTCATGGAAGCTCTTCAAATTCACAAAAATTATAAATAACACTTTCTTTTTCTTTTTTTTTTGTTTAAAACCAAAGGGGTGTCGCAATGACAACATCATCATCGCTATTATGACACCATCGGGGGCACTTGAAAAAACAAACACAAATGGTAGTAGTGTCACAAATTGGCATCGAAATTTGATCCCAAATGTTGTAGTGCCAAAGATGGTAGAAAATTCTATAGAGATATGCACCTAAATAATGCGGTGATCAAGAAATTTTGAAAGAAGACAATGATAAGATCCATTTGGTCAAGAGAAAGAATAAATCTAATTATTCTCCTACTGTTATTAAAAAGGTATGATGTAGAGTCCTCTTTGCATTGATGCAGTATATCACTTTGGATGGTAATTTTCTAGGGTTTATGGTTATCATTTCGTGATGATAAATTATTTTTGTTATAGGGACAAGATTTCTCTCTCATATTACCTCATGAATTATCTGAATACCAGTATAAAAGATTCCTTGGAGAACCCTCATGGGAACCCTGCTATGCATGAGGGACTAATGCTCTTCATTTATGATAATTTTATGCCAAATTCTTTAGAACCTCAAACTGTGAATCCCTCAGACTCTGGTGATGATGACTTCGAGAAGGAGCAAGATGAAGAGGAAGATTGAGATGCAAAGGTGGAGTATGATTTTGAGTCTTCGCGGGATACTACCAGGAACCCTAGTAAGAAGGGTAAAGGTGTATCAAAGGGTACTACTTGTTCTTCCAAAAATCTTGTGGGATGAAAAATAAAATCCTTCCTAGATGATTCTTCTTCAGGTAGTGATGATGAAATGACAAAAGAAAGGAAATTTATTGATGATAAGCAGGAGGTGATTTTTAAAAAGGGGAAGAAATTTTGTGGAAGTTACAATATCCCTAAGGATATCCCTCCCCCTTCCCCCTTTAAGGAGTCAAGGTTGGTTCTCAGGGGAACCCCTATATAGAAGCGCCCACAAAAGATAATCCTAAAGCTAATCTTGGTTTGATAAGTATTTATGAGAGTAATGGTTCTAGGGTGGAGTAAGCGAAGGAAGCCCTTAATTGGATCTTCATTGGGAATTCCATACTTACAACTAGAATCAATATTATTGAAACTATGGGTATGGGGGATAAACCCTTTTTGGTCTTTTTGAATGATCTTACTACAGTGATCAACAAAGATGATGGGATTATTGATGCCTATGATTCCAAAATCAATGAGGTGAATGATAAAATATACAAATGTAACTATGTTCTAGCATCCTTAAAATATAAAGTTGTGGTCTTTAACCATATATTCTCCCATATTGAGATGACCCTTAGGCTGATTGATGATCAAGGTTGCAACATTCTTTGGGCTTTGGCTAACCATATCAACTTTCCCATCAATAGCTAGGAGAAGACCAAAGATAAAGAGAAGGACTTGACCTTACTCATGGTATGGATGATCCTGGCACTAGCCTCTGGTATGCTAGCAAAGAAATTGATAATCTTAAGGCTTCTACAAAAAATATAGATCTCCTGGCGACTGAATCTGCTGGCCTTCTTAATAGTATTTGGTGATCCTATTCTTCTAGTCATTTTCTTTTTTGTCTAGTTGTTTCTCTTGGTAGCTGGCCTTTGTCCATGTCCAACTGGCCTTTTTCTAGTGATCCCTCTTGGTTGTTGGTCCTTAGGCTATCTTTTTGGGTTTCTCAGCTATTTTCTATTTTTGATGCTTAATGCTTAATCTCTCTGCTCTTTTGTAAAAGATTTAGGACCTTTCAAATCCTATTTTCCTATTAATCAGAACATAGATTATTATTGATTAAATATGTGCCTTATCTTATTATGGTTTATTAAATTAGATCTTGTGTATTTATTTTTCTTAGTATCAACATTAGGGAATCTAAGAGGACATGGTATATTGTTTTGATATTTAGTATTATTTTGATACTTAGTAAAAGAAAATGAGTTAAACCCAAAGTTGTGCCGAGTCATCCAAGGAAGAAACTGAGAAGGAAGTTAGTCTTGGAGAAGGATGATGGGGTGCAAGCGCTTTGTAAGGCATTGGAATTTATCAATCCTAAGACTTGGATTTGCCTTGGAGATCCAAACCAAAGGCTTGGTGGATTCAAATAGGCCTAATATGTGTTTTCCAGCAGACATACAAAAAAATGACAACTTTTTTTGTGTGCTCTTCATCAGGTTCACTCATGGTTTAATAACGTAAAAATCAGACGACGTGATATTGAAAATCTCTCTATTAGCTATCTAAGCATATAATTAATTTTGAATTTTGATTATGTTAAGTTTTTCATCTCTAATTTCTTTTGTCTGTATGTCTATTTTTTGTAAAAAACCAACGTGTAGTATTTTGGTCATAGATTTTGGCTCATTCATCAAATTTTGCAACAAGTTACATTTTTAGAAACTAGACTCCATTCTACACACTTTAAAAAAAAAGAAAAGTTGATTTTTGATTATTTTTAAATGACTTCTAGGGGGAGCACACAGAAATTTCATGTTTTCAGGATGTGTGCACTTTGTAAATTCATTCAAAATTATACATTCATAAAAAAATTAGCAAAAAAATATGGGATAAACTAAGCTGTGTTAGCTAACTTCTCGTTGAAGCGATTAAAAAAATTCAAAAAAAAAGTTAACATATTATGGGGAGCACACCAGATGCTATGTTATGTTTTTTCACAAAAAACATGACTACTTTTTGTGCTCCCCCTTTTTGAGGGCCTTAATCTGCACCATTTTCAAAATAAATTAGTAGTTTAGGAACTAGATTTAGAGTATTACAACTCTTGTTCTTGTCGCATCTTCAAATTTTGAGTCTAACTATCTTCAATTTGTTGTTGAAGTTCAGAGTTTGCTAATTTCAAGAAAAAGTGGCATCTTATACCCCATTTTTGGTCCCCCGTCTTTGTGCACTTACCCGATGATGATGATGAGAAAGATACACATGTAAAAATAGCATCACATAGACATCAAATGACTATGGATGAAATATGCCACAATATCAAAAGCACTGCAGGACTAGCAGGTTTCAAGCAAATTAAATTTGAAAAATTAAGTAATGATGACAAAGAAAGAGTTGAAGAGGCAATGCTTGAGATTCTATGCACTTTCAATATGACACCTTTATAGATGGGGAATCTCATCCCTGAAGAACTATATAAAATAATTTATCAGAAATGGAAGTATGCCATAATTGTTGAACTACAACTGATTTGGAATCTGATTGAAGAATCTATGATTAAAGATCACTAAGGAGTTTTTGATTAGATATGTAATATGATTAATTCAGTATTATATTGTCATTGATGTCAACTAGTTTGACAACACTTATCTTATAAGTTACTATACTGAGACATCTGAAGAAAGGTGAAAGAGATGAAGAACAGATAAATCTACATGAGGAAAGATGTACATGATAGATGAGAATAAGGAACACATTGAGTAACCTTCTGATGAGTCTATGACTTGATGATATTGACTTTATTATGTTGCATTCATCTATGATGAAGTATAGAGCTGGAAGACACAATGCAGTGTTGTTGGTAAATGAAGCATTTCTAGTATACACCGATGGAGTGTAGTGTATACCGACCATAGTATTAACTGAGCAGTTCTCACCGACGCATTTATGTGTTAACCGAGTGGAATAGAATGAACCAAATGATTAGTTTAGCCAATAAGATTGATGAGCTGGTAAGTGTATAACATCAAGGTAATAGATAATGTTTGTTACACAAATCAATGACTAACAAAATTAAAGGAAGATCTAACGGAGCAGATTGAAACGTGTTATTGACACAAGTGCCGAGAAATTTTGAAGTGGAAAAATCTATGAATGTGGTTAAGCGGAAAAATCTAATGGTGGAGAAGAAAATGATTTACTTGTCTATATAAGAGACATTGATTTTATTGTACAAAATGCCGGAAAAGAAGAAGAAGCTATAGGAATTTCATGTGAACAAGCTTTCATGCATTCTGATCATACTGGTTAGTAAGAACCGAGCTACAAAATAATTATTGAGCTACAAAGAGCAATTACTGATGGATAGTAAGTTGATACAGTATTGAATCTGAAGTGAAATATTGATCAGAAGGATTTGTATGGACTCAATATTGATCTGTAATCTGCAATTGAAGTTGTATTAGGGTAGGTCATTTACTGTTACATATTTAACCATTGTATACAGTCAAAATCTATTAACCAAGTGGAATCTGAAAGTCTTATGATGTATCATTCATAGAATGAACATTGTTATCCTGTCAACCCCATAGTGAATCCTAGTTGGAGGATAACTTCTAGTCTAAAATCCTCTAACAAAGTCACACCTGAGAGTGTGTTTGTGAACCTTTAACAGGGTTGGGTCTTAACTGACCTCACTTCAGAAGAGTGAACAATTTTGGGTTGCCGGTCCCAGGTGGTTTTTCCCTTTACAGGGTTTCCACGTTAAATCTCTTGTGTTATGTGTTGATTATGATATTTGTTTGTTATCATTCTTTACATGTTACATGTTAGATTTGATCGGTAACTATTATAGTATTTGACTGGTAATCGGTAAAAGAACAGATAGTGAAAATATTTATTATTTACTAAGGAGTAGAAATAAAAGAAGCTATTTTGAATTATACATTTTGTTTTAGGACACTGGATAACTAATTCACCCCCCTCTTAGTTATTCTAACAATTGGTATCAAAGCTGTGGTTGCTTGGAATGGAGTTTTAAGGACTTAAGCACAAAGGTCTCAAGATGTATAAGAGGGAAGTACCGAAATTGAACAAAGATAACTTCACAGTATGGAAAATTAGAATGAAGTTGCACATATTTGGAATTGGGAATTCTGCACTAGATCTGATGGAGAATGGCTACATACAACCGCCCACTGGTCCCTTGACTTTTGATCAATTGAAGGAAAAGCATGAACACAATGTTACTATGATGGAACTTGCTGCTGCCTATACCAACACTAAATTTGAAGATATTAAGTCATGCATGATGGCCAAAGCAATGTGGGATAAGTTAACACAAATATACAGTGGAGATCTGAATGTCAAAAGAGCCCAAGCTAAAAGCCTAAGAGGTAGATTTGATGATATGAGAATGAAAGAAGGTGAGAACATTGTCCAGTATTCAAATAGACTCAAAGAGGTGGTGCATGCTATTAGAGCATTTGATGGAATAATTGATGATGAAACAGTGATAAGCGAGATTCTTAGAACTTTTCTACCAGTTTATGCAATTAGGATTTCTATAATTCATGAAACAAGAGCTACATCCAACCTTACTTTTGACACTTTGATTGGTAAACTTACAACCTTTGAATTAAACAATTTTGATAACAGTATTGTTCCTTCTATTGAATCCGCTTTCATGTCTTCTTTGAAGATTGGAAAGTCTAACCGGAATAGTAAGAATTTTGATAGTGATTACAATACCGATGATGAACTTAATGAGCTTGAAGCACTTATGGCCAGAAGATTACCCAAGGGAAAAGGAAGGTATAGAGGTAAGCTATCTTTGGCATGCTTTAATTGTAAAAAATTCAGTCACATCGTTGCTAGATGTCCTCAGAAGAAAGATGATGATAGATCCAAAGACCGATCTGAAGGAAGCTATGGGAGGAGAGTCAACAGAGGTTACCGACACAACAATAGAGACAACCGAGATGAAAAAGGCAAAAAGGTATGTTACATAGCCGAAGATATTGAAACTGAATCTGATTCTGATGATGATATAGAAGTTGTATTTGTTGCTATGAAAGATGATTCAAAGGAAGAAGAGAAACATGAAGAGACAACACTAATCTCTAAAGTAAGCAAAAATGATACATGGATCATAGACAGTGGCTGTACACATCATATGACTGGTGATGTCAAGAAGTTTGATCATCTTGTTGAATATAATGGAGGATCTATGAGAATGGGAAATGATGCACCTTGTATGGTAAGAGGTAAAGGCTCACTAATGATCAATGACAAATTACAATGTGAAAATGCATACTGGGTAGATGGACTGAACTATGATCTATTAAGTGTGGCTCAGCTAAACAATTTAGGCACCGACTGGCTTTTGAGAGAAAAAAGGTGAAGATCTATGATGATGGAGGAAGACTTGTCAGAACTGGTACACAATCCAGAGGTAATCTATTTTATCTTGATATGGATCAGTCTTCTTGTTTGTTAATAAAGGATGAAGATGCTTGGCTGTGGAATAGAAGGTTATGCCATGTGAACTTTGACAACATGATCAAAATTAGTAGAAAGAAAAGAGTTAGAGGACTACCTAACTTGACAAAACCTTATCATGCTATGTGCCATAAATGTCAAAGAGGTAAAATGACTAAGTCTAGTTTCAAAAGTAAAGACTACTCAACAAAGAAGATACTTGAGTTGGTTCATACCGATCTATGTGGTCCTATGAGAACTCAGAGTTGTTATGGTGATAGATATTTTATTCTTTTTGTTGATGACTATACTAGACTGATGACTATTATGTTCTTGAAAGAGAAATCTGAAGCTTTCAAAATGTTTAAGTGGTATAAAGCTAAGGTAGAGAAAGAAACTGGAAAGGAAATAAAATGCTTAAGATCTGATAGAGGAGGTGAATTTATCTCTAATGAATTTACTAATTTTTTTAATAAGCATGGAATCAAAAGATAGGTATCTACACCGAGGACACCTTAGCAAAATGGCATTGCTGAAAGGAGGAACAGGTCTATAATTGACTGTGCAAGAACATTGATGATATAGAAGAATGTTGCTCAGACATATTGGAGGGAAGCTGTCAGTACTACTGTGTATTTTCTTAACCAAGTACAACTGAAGAAGGACTCCAACTGAACACCTTATGAACTATGGTTTGGACATAAACCTACTGTAAGCTATTTCAGAATTTTTGGAAGTAAATGCTTCATTTTGAAAGATGAGAGAAATGGCAAATTTGATTCTAAAGGAGATGAAGGGATATTTCTAGGATATTCCACTAAAAGTAAAGCATATAAATGTTTGAATAAAGCTACAAATAAGATAGTTGAAAGTACTAATGTTCATGTTGATGAGTTTGATGACAAGTACACAGAGGAAAGTATAAAGGAACCGAAAGACTACGATAGATTTACTTAAATTGAACATCCAGAGCATCTACCGATGCCGCAAGCTGTGTCAACTGGTCAGTAGGGAAATAATGCAATACAACAGGCATCACAAACCAATGAACATGAAGAAGCTACCAAGCAAGAAAATGACCCTGAACAGGATGAGCAAGAAAGAAGAAATTGAGTTCTGGCTATTTTTGTCAGAAGACACCATCCTGAAACATAAATCATTGGAGACAGACATGCTGGAATGCAAACTAGAAGCAAAACAAGACAAGGTACATGTCTAATTTGTGAATTTGAACCTAAAACTGTGAAAGTTGCATTAGAGAATGAAGAATGGGTTAATGCAATGAAGGAGGAAATAGAGAAAATAGAGAAGAACAAAACCTGGTCCTTTGTACCCCGACCAAAAGATAAGAATGTTATCAGTACTAAGTGGATATATAGGAATAAATTGAATGAAAATGGTGAAGTCACAAGAAATAAAGCTATATTGGTATGCAAGGGATATGCACAAGAAGAAGGCATTGACTATGGTGAAACATTTGCACTTGTTGCTAGATTAGAAGGATTTAGAATGCTACTTGCATATGCTGCACACAAGAAATTCAAAGTCTATCAAATAGATGTGAAGTCAGCATTTTTAAATGGTATACTTGAAGAAGAAGTCTACATTGAACAACCTGAAGGATTTGTTGATCCTGACAATAAAGACATGGTATGTAGATTAGATAAAGCTTTATATGGTTTAAAGCAAGCACTGAGCATGGTATGAAAGACTGCATACTTACTTGTTAAGTATTGGATTTGTTAGAACAAGTGAAAACAACAATCTATATGTGAAAGGTGATACTGATGATACTATTATCATTGCTGAAATATTTGTTGATGATATTATTTTTGGAGGCTCCGATCTTGTTTGCAAGGCATTTGCTAATGAAATGCAAAAGGAATTTGAAATGTCTATGTTCGGAGAGATTAAGTTCTTTCTTGGACTACAAGTGATTCAATAGAGTGATGGGATATTCATCACACAATCTAAATACATAAAGGAAGTATTGCAGACATTTGGCATGGAAGATGCTAAACCTGTGGGAACACTGATGGCTATTGGATGCAAATTGACAAAGGAGGATGAAACTATAGAGGTAAACTAGACACTTTGCCGATCCATGATTGGTAAGTTAATGTATGTAGTTCATAGTAGGCCAGATATAGCACATGTTGTGGGTATTGTTGCAAGATTTTCTGCTAATCCTAGAGAATTGCACATGATAGCTACAAAAAGAATATTAAGATACTTGAAGAAAATAGAGAATTATGGATTATGTTATCCTAAGGAAGGGAAGTTTGAACTGAAAGTTTATACCGATGCTGATTGGGCTGGAAATGTGGCTGATAGAAAAAGCACCACCAGAGGAGCATTCTTCTTTGGTGAGAGACTTGTAACCTAGACAAGTAAAAAGCAGGGTTGTATTTCTCAGTCTACAGCTGAAGCAGAGTATGTTCTTGCTACTACTAACTATTCAAACATTGCATATATCAAGCAAGTGTTGGAAGGAATGAATGAGGTAATCACTGACTCGGTGATTATATATTGTGACAACACTAGTGCAATTAATATTTCAAAGAATCCTGTGATGCACTCTAAGACAAAGCATATATCTATTAAGTATCATTACTTAAGAGAATAAGTGCAAGAAAAGTAAGTGAAGTTAGAATTTGTCACATCTAAAGAACAACTTGCTGATATTTTCACAAAGCCACTACCAAAGGACACATTTGAATACTTGAGGACTAGACTTGGGGTCCGTCCCCTATCTATTGGTCACTAAGGTGATCTGGTTGTTGCATCAAATTATTTTTATTAGAAGATCATTCATGTTGATGCAACATAGTTCACACTTTGAATTTTGTTCAAGGTTGTGATTAAGTCTGGTGAACTTGAACCAATTGGAATATCAGTATACAAGGATACAAAGGAAGTATTGGACACCAAAGAGTTACTTGGCTATTACAGAGCTGATTGTTTATTTGTTTCTTTGGCATTGCTGTCAAAGGGAGAGGAAGTATAATATGAAAAGGAACAAGAACTGATGAGAACTATCTAAGGGAGAGACAATCTGAATGAGATAGAATATTGAAGATCAGTTATAGAGAATAGAAGCAGGAACAGGAGAATTGAAAAGAAGATCACAACTACAGAATGGTAAAGCTGTATTAGTTAATGCTAGTTTAGTAATGTAGTGATTAAACATATTAAGTCTATTTGACTTACAACATTTTGTTCACAAAGTTGTAGAATATATGTTTGGTATGTGTATGGTACATTTCATATTACTTGAGTTGCCATTAATGCCAAAGGGAGAGATTGTTGAACTACAACTGATTTGGAATCTGATTGAAGAATCTATGATTAAAGATCACTAAGGAGTTGCTGATTAGATATGTAATATGATTAAATTAGTATTATGTTGTCATTGATGTCAACTAGTTTGACAACACTTATCTTGTAAGTTACTATACCGAGACATCTGAAGAAAGGTGAAAGAGATGAAGCACAGAGAAGTCTACATGAGGAAAGATGTACATGACAGATGAGAATAAGGAACACATTGAGTAACTTGTTGATGAGTCTATGAATTGATGATATTGACTTTATTATGTTGCATTCATCTATGATGAAGTATAGAGCTAGAAGACACAATGCAGTGTTGTCGGTAAATGAAGCATTTCTAGTATACACCGACAGAGTGTAGTGTATACCAACCACAGTATTAACCGAGTAGTGCTCACCGACGCATTTCTATGTTAACCAAGTGGAACAAAATGAACCAAATAATTAGTTTAGCCGATAAGATTGATGAGCTAGCAAGTGTATAATATCGAGGTAACGGATAATGTTTGTTACACAGATCGATGGCGAACAAAATTAAAGGAAGATCTAACAGAGTAGATTGAAACGTGTTATTGACATAAGTGCCAAGAAAGTTTGAAGTGGAAAAATCTATGAATGTGGTTAAGCGGCAAAATCTAATGATGGAGAAGAAAACAATTTACTCATCTATATAAGAGACATTGATTTTATTGTACAAAATGTCGGGAAAGAAGAAGAAGCTGCAGGAATTTTGCATGAACAAGCTTTCATGCATTCTGATCATACTGGTTAGTAAGAATCGAGCTGCAAAATAATTACCGAGCTACAAAGAGCAATTACCGATGGACATTAAGTTGATACAGTATTGAATTTGAAGTGAAATATTGATTAGAAGGATTTGTATGGACTGAATATTGATCTGTAATATGCAATTGAAGTTGTATTAGGGTAGGTCATTTACTATTACATATTTAACCATTGTATACAGTCAAAATCTCTTAACCGAGTGGAATTTGAAAGTCTTATGATGTATCATTCATAGAATGAACATTGTTATCCTATCAACCCCATAGTGAATGCTGGTTGGATGATAACTTCTAGTCTAAAATCCTCTAACAAGGTCACACCTGACAGTGTGTTTGTAAACCTTTAACAGGGTTGGGTTTTAACCGACCTCACTTTAGAAGAGTGAACAATTTTGGGTTGCCGGTCCCAGGTGGTTTTTCCCTTTACAGGGTTTCCACGTTAAATATCTTGTGTTATGTGTTGATTGTGATATTTTTTTGTTATCATTCTTTACATGTTACATGTTAGATTTGATCGTTAACTGTTATAGTATTTGACTAGTAATTGGTAAAAGCACAAACAGTGAAAGTATTTATTGTTTACTAAGGAGCATACATAAAAGAAGCTGTTTTGGATTATACATTTTTTTTTGGGACATTGGATAACTGATTCATCCCCCTCTTAGTTATTCTAACAATAATGACATAAAAGTAGATAAGGGAGAGCACACTAGCTCAAATCATACCTTATATATGACCACAACACATAAAGGCATATATGGAACAGTATAGAAATAGGTTTTTACCCAAGCTCCGGGCCTATTCCTTTTTGAAAGACAATGTTGAAGATGTTGTTTAGCAAAGCATAAGGTTGTGAAATATTATTTTTGGACTATTAATTGAGAAGAGTCCACAACTGGGTGAAGGTACATCAAGCCAAGTGGAACTAGATAATAAGGAAGACATTGATGAACCTATGAATCTTGAGGAAAAGGAAAGATAGAAGGTAGAGATAAGTGGATCATAGGATGTGATCATTATAGAGGATATCCCTGAGGATACACTAGTTTTCACCAATGTATTGACCGAGGAAGAGATAAAGAGTCAACTTCTTGCCAAGGCAACTTCTGGTCACCCTCTACCAAGAGCCAATCCCCTTCTTATACAAGTTTTTGATTATCCACAGATTGAAGGCACTTCAACTGTAGAAAATGCACCTTCAAGCTCACACATGGTCATAGTTGAGCAACAAGTGTTACATAGTGCAAGTGGCAAAAAAACATGACAAGCTGGCAATCACATTTGAGAATGCACCTACCAAGGAGGATAAGAAAGAACAAGGAGAGGAGAGAATAAAACATCAAGCAGGTATGTCTACATTAGAAATTCCAGGTCCTCATATGGAGGAAAAGAAGAAGACAGAGGAAGAAATAACTAAGGAAAATCCAGAGCCTGAGGAACAAAAGGCTATTAAAGCTCTAATATAGATGCTGAGTGGAAATACACATAAGAAGAAATCACCAAAGAAAAAGGAGAAATCTCTAGGAAGACAAATTACACTTGATGAAGTTATAGTGATTCCAAAATGGGACACTAATAACTTGACTTATGAGCAAATGAAAAATTTGCAAGATCTTTTGAAGAAGAAAAGAAAGCAAGAAGAGTTAAGGAGAGAACATCAGCAAAAACAAGTTTTTCATGAAATCAAAGGTATATTCATAGAAGCGTTTGAAATGGATGCTGTGAATGATACTGCACCTATTTTGGAACAACTAGTACAAATTGTTAAGAAGGTGAATAGTGATGATAGTGAAGCGAATAAGAAACTTATGTAGTGGTCCAAGAGAAAGTTCAAGACTAAGGTACTTGAAAAGGTCTCAACCGAGATAGCAGTAAAATAGGTAGAACTTTCTTGATTAGTGACTAATTTACAAAAGGTTGTGAAGACTGTTCATTCTTTGTACAAGAAGCTATGTAATGTAGTCTAAGATTTCACTAAGGACAATCAAGATTTGATTGATAAAATGCAACTAGACTTGAAGTCTACCGGTCATTCACTGAGCATGGATGCAAGCTCTAGCTCTATTCATTTCACAAGGTTACTTCATGCACAAGGGAGGTTAGCTGAGTTGATGGCTAATGATGGGCGAATAAGAGCTAAGCTAATTTCTTTACAAACAATGTTAACACCTCAATGGAGGTTATGTAGAAGGAATTAGCAATGACAAATGAGTTAGTATAGAGAGATCCTCATCTCTCTATTGCCGAGAGTTTAGTTCATCTAGTTACCTAGCTAGAAATAAAGATACAGGTTTTGGAGTCTATCAGGTTAGGATGGGACAATGCCTTAGGTATGATAATGTAGCTCCATAAACCATTTTTAGATAATTATTTTCTCACCCCTACACCCCAGCAGCTTCAAGTGACAAAAACAATAGAGAAATGACATGCCATGATAGGAGTAACAAAAAGGGGGAAATGAAATGACTTAAAGGGAAATGACACATATAGAGAAAATACAGTGAGAATAACAGAAAGGTATGACATACTATTTTGTAATGTATATGTCTAGTGTATGCCAAAGAGTCTTATGTATATATTGTAGAATCTTTTGAAGACTGATTCAAAGTCTTAGGAGGAGTGCTCAAACTACTAAGTACTATTTTGCAATATAAAAGTCACAACAAAGTGTTTTTGCCACTAATGTCAAAGGGGGAGAATTTTTATCCCTAAGTTTTGTTGTCTATTAGTGTCTTACACTTAGTTATTTTCTAGGAAATGTTGGTCAATCATCACTATGACCAAGCCATCTTGTAAAGGCCGAGTTATGTTTTAGACTTTTATTTTATATAGTTACCGAGTAGTAGTTACTATCGAGAAAGTCAGAGGTCACCAAGTACTTCATCACTCATCGACCAGTTTATGTCGAGTTGTATAGAAGAGTTAGTATTGAGCACTAGTATATGAAGAATAGTAAATGTCAAGTGTCAGAGACTTCATATGCTGAGCAAGCCAATTTTGACATATGTGTTTGTAATGGCACAAACACTTAGGTAAACCTTTTTGGCCAACATATATAGAATATTTAATGTTTTTTTAGGGAATCACAGAGTTGATTATGCCTTATATTTATAATCATTAATTCCTATGTAAGCTATGTAGCCTATCAGAAAAAAGGAATGCCTAAGTGGCATAAGTAGGGAATCTAGATCGTTAATCTTGATCTAGGAGGCTGATTTGTTGTCTATATAAGATGAGATCCCAAACCTAAAACATAGTAAGTAAGTATGCATGTATGTATGTGGTTGGATGCATTGAAGGAGATATCATGTACATTGAACAGAGAAGTATTTTGATATAGGCAGAGATCAGTCAGCGTGACCAAGCAAAGAACTGAAGGATATAATAGAGCTATATTTGATTGAGGAGATCAAACAAGTATTGTAAGGAGAAGATATGTTATTAGCATCATAGTGAAAAATAAAGGATCAGGTACTGATACATTTTAGCAGGTGAATCAAGGTAAATCTCTTAATAGAGTGGTCCTAACAGGCCTATGTAAATCTCTTAATTGAGTGCCTACTTTGTTGTAAGTTTTAAATCCTTTAACCAAGGTAGATTGTATAATTCTATAAGCTCTTAATAGGGAATACCCCTCATAGGGTAGATCATCAATTTATGATCAAACTTTGTAGCCCTAACATGGAAACTTTAATACTCTAGTAGTGAAGATTTGTAGGTGTCATCCCCACCCCAGTTTTACCTTTCAAGGGTTTCTGGGTAACCAAAATCTTTGTGTTATATGTTTCATTTCATGGATGAAGTTAGATTTTTAGATCTATTTCAATATTGAATTTGATGTTTATGATAAGTAAGTTGAATTTATGTCAAAGTGGAATTAGTAGTAGATATTTGTTCACCTCCCTCATCTCAGTATCTCACTTTCCCATATTAGATTTCCAACAAACAATAGATTTCATCATTTATTTTTTTCCATTGTGCACAACAATGTGTTAATGTAGTTAAAAAAAATACTAATTTTCCATGTTATTTAGCATTTGTATGCTGTCATCTTAGGTTCTGTGGTGGAGCGTTACAAATTTAAATAAAAATTTAGTAAAACTAGAAAATATCAGCTAAGAAGCATCATTGCCTCAAGCCAAGTCCTAATTACATCCTCAAACACTAATATGTACAAATTAACAATTTAATCTATTTAATAATTAAAAATATATACAATAATAAATATCACATCCCCTTAAGCCATCCTTATTACATCCTCTTATGCTATTTTTGTTACACCCCTTTAGACATGTCTTATTTATACACTCTTACATACTTGAAATTACATCCCCTTAAGCCATATTAGTCACATCCCCTTTATCCATTTTAGTTACTTTCCCTTTCTATCCATGTCCTAATTAAAACCCCTAAAGCCATTTAAGTTACATCTCCTTTAGCCATTCCAATCACATAGGAAATTACATACCCTTTAGAAATTAAATAATCTATTTAATACTCAGTAAGATATGTAATGATAAAATAATCATACAATGTCAAGCGGGTCAAGGAAAAAAAAGACAAGATATAATAATCACTATCACAATAATAAAACCATATCAAATTGCTCATTGTTGAAAAGAAACATATATATTATTCAAACCGCATCAAGTGGTTGAGAAAACTCTTTGATAACATGTATTATTCTCTCATGATCATCACTATCTAGTCTCCCCTTATGACATCCATGTGAATGTGAAACTGGATGAACAAATAGGGCACTATCAATTACTAGGTGGCTATTCTGATATATCTTGTTGTTAGGTTGTTAATCAATAAAGTGAATACCATGTAGTCTTGAGTTTGACTTATGACTTGACCCAATCACTCTTTATATATGTAATCTTCTCCTTTGATTTTTTAAAACATGGAAGGTCGACTTTGGGCTCCATCTTGTGTTATTTGTGCTTTATTTTATCTCTCTTAAACCTTAAGAATTTTACATGGTATTAGAGCAGATTATAGATTCTTTTGAATCCTATAAGTTAAAATTTAGGATCTTTGAAGGACGTGTTGATGAAATTCATGGAATTTGGAGGTTTTTGGATCTTTTTATGGCTTCCTTGATCAAAGTCAACGTACATCATAGTCCATGGGCTTGTTCATTAGTGTGTTGTGGAGATATTGTACATCATGACCTGCAACGTCAGAATTCATGTCGTGATGTATGAATTGCACTCCCATGAGATGAGGCCCGTATTTTTGTTTAGTTCCAATACTTAGATTGGAAGCTTGACTCAAACTATACCTCAATGTCAGCCATTATTCAGTGATATTTGACACCATGTCTAGTTTGGTGCACATGGAGTACACACGACACTGGCTATGGTGCAACATATTTGTACCAGCAAACTTTTCCATTTGCATGGGCATTCCATGGGCATGTTGAATGTACTACGTACACCAGTATAGTAAATACTGACAAATTAACTCCTAACTAAAACGTCTATCATACTAAGGGGAAACTTAGTAGTTTTTTCAAACTTTCTTTATTTCACTATTTAGTTTGCTGGATAGCCACTACAATATATATTCTTTATATTATTATGTACATGAAATTTGATTAGTAATGCATATAGTAAATTAAATTAATATAGTAAATTTTGTAATTCAAATACTCAATGTAACTTGTATTTAGGTATAGAATTTTTTTTTTTATAAAAAAACTGAATACTCAATATGACTTGTATTTAAGTATAGAAAAAAATAAAAATTTAAAAACCTTGCATGAGATCAAATTTGATTTTTTAAATTTTAGAATAATAATTTTATAATGTAGATGAATATTATTAAAACATTATACATTTTTCTTTAATTAAAATGATTTAATAATATTTATTGTTTTATGTAAAATAAATCTTCCATTTTAGTGAATTTATTTTATGTTTATGTTATCTGTTATTAATTTTTTATTTTATCAATTTTATTATTTTTTAATTATCTTTCTAAATAATTCTTAAATAATTTTATTAAGAAACATTAAAATTTTTACTATTTTACTGTCAATTCAAATATATAGAAATATTTAAACTGGTTTTTCTAATCACTCTATAATATGCTTCTCTTTACTTTAGTGTTCACACTTTGACATTGCAAAAAATAAAATTATAGAAATTATAGAAGAGAAAAATTAAACAAAATTCTAGAATTCTCACTTGTAAAAATTATATAAATTATTTTTACTTTATTTTTAATTTCTACAATTTTCACTTCTATCCACTACAAAAGATTCAATGATATTTCTATAATTTGATTTTAGTAAACAAACATATTTTCATACAAACATAAATTTTGTGTATTGTAGTCACAAAATCTAATAATTCAAAAAAAGACCTATAATATTGAAGAAGGACATGAGTTGAAATGAACCTTTATTAACTTTTACATATAAATCTTTTTATTATTTTTTTAGTAATTAATTTTAACCAAGCGAGTACTTGGGCATGACTCCGTGCTCAACTTGATAAAATTCATGTTGAAGCATGCCATATTCATCTTCACACCATTATTCATGTTCAGTGTGTTGAAAAGTGATAGGTTTGAATAAACTATGTGTCCAGTTACATGGATCCCAACATGACTAAAATAAAAACCTTGAATCAAAAATAATAATTAATAAAAGTAATAGATAACTAAGTATGATTAAAATTTATTTACATTTATTATTTTATCACTTAATCAACTATTATATCATAGGTATCCACAATCCATCATAATTCTAGTATGCTTGATCTATCATGAGGATGAAAGTTCAAGGAGGCAAAATAAAATTACGAAAACGTAGAGTTGAAGATTTATATGATGTACAAATAGACAAAATGTATATATATATATATATATATATATATATATATATATATATATATATATATATATATATATATATATATATATATATATATATATATATATATATATATATATATATATATATATATATATATATATATATATATATATATATATATATATATATATATATATATATATATATATATATTAAAAATGAACCAAATTTCAATCATATTGAATAATTATTTTTACTATGTCGAATAATTATTCCAAATATAGTAAGCTTGAAATCTATAATTTTAGGCATATAACTTGAAAAACTAATTATAACTTCAATATTATTATTATGACGAATATTAAATTGTAATCCCTAATCTCCTTCATTATTATAATTTTAAAATGAGGTTTAAGTTTAGCATTCAAATTAGTTTTACAAGTAAAGTTAGAGTTTAGTATGAGAGTTAAATTAAGATTAGATTTAATGTTATGTTAGGGTTAAGGTCAATAATAGAATTGCATTTAGAGATAAGCACCACAATATTTAGGGACTTAATGTTTATATTGTTATTATTGAAAAAATAGTTTGATTAAATTTTAATTTTAGTAAATAGTAATAAAATACATATTATTTAAATAGATTGATAGTTAGTAAATATAATAGAATAAATTCATGAATTATGAAGAAAATTTGAAGTCACCATATAAATGAAATTATTTAAGTCAATTGATTTTTAACATTTTCCATTTAACATAATAGTGTACCTATTGATTTAAAATAAAAAATATATGTTCACTTATGTAAACAACACTTTTCTCTAATTTTCTATAATTTTCTATTTCAATATTCTATGTTCTTGTATTTTAAAAGAATTAATTTATTAGATTTTTAAACTATATTTATTTATTTTTTAATAATTATTAGTTTATATTACTTTATTTTAATTTTCTTCTCATCATTATTTACAATTATTTATTTATGTCAATGTTCTATCTATCTATTTAAACAATATTCATTTTATTACTATCTACTAAAAATTAAAAATTTAATATAAAATAAACTTTCAACAATATGAATATAAACCTAATAATTATAAAAATAATAAATAAATAGTTCATAAGAGGGCAAAGGCAGTAACCAAAAACTTAGAAGACGTGGGTGGGAAAGTGAACTAATTCAATTCTGCAGGGGGTGTCAGAATTTTGGACTGTTAGTTGTCTTCAAAATGATGAATGCGAGGATGGTAGTCATTTGTACAAACAAATTTTTGACTGTTGATTTGGAAATGGTAGCGTAATAATGAAGTGGCATACTGCTGTGTCGTGTGTAGAACCCACCTTTTGTTTCTACACAAATATCTACTGACAAGTGTTTTGTTGGCCACTTGCCTAACAAAGTCTCTGGTCAACCCATGTGCAATGGCATTCAACAAACTCTACTGTAACAAAGCTATGTGCAATGCTCAAGACTGATTTGTTTTCTAGTTTCTACATTTAAGATGAAAGCTAAACATATCAATACTTACTTTTGTTGGCCACTTGTGTAACAAAGTCTCTGGTCAAGCCATGTGCAATGACATTCAACAAAGTCTACTGTAACAAAGCCATGTGCAATGGTCAAGACTGATTTGTTTTCTAGTCTCTACATTTAAGATGAAAGCTAAACATATCAATACCTACTTTCATTGGCCACTTGCGTAACAAAGTCTCTGGTCAACCCATGTACAATGACATTCAACAAACTCTACTATAACAAAGCTATGTGCAATGGTCAAGACTGATTTGTTTTCTAGTCTCTACATTTAAGATGAAAGCTAAACATATCAATACCTACTTTCATTGGCCACTTGCGTAACAAAGTCTCTAGTCAACCCATGTGCAATGACATTCAACAAAGTCTACTGTAACAAAGCCATGTGCAATGGTCAAGACTAATTTGTTTTCTAGTCTCTACATTTAAGATGAAAGCTAAACATATCAATACCTACTTTCGTTGGCCACTTGCGTAACAAAGTCTCTGGTCAACCCATGTGCAATGACATTCAACAAAGTCTACTGTAACAAAGCCATGTGCAATGGTCAGGACTGATTTGTTTTCTAGTCTCTACTTTTAAGATGAAAGCTAAACATATCAATACCTACTTTCGTTGGCCACTTGCATAACAAAGTCTCTGGTCAACCCATGTGCAATGACATTCAACAAAGTCTACTATAACAAAGCCATGTGCAATGGTCAAGACTGATTTGTTTTCTAGTCTCTACATTTAAGATGAAAGTTGAACATATCAATACCTACTTTCATTGGCCACTTGCGTAACAAAGTCTCTGGTCAACCCATGTGCAATGACATTCAACAAAGTCTACTGTAACAAAACCATGTGCAATGGTCAAGACTGATTTGTTTTCTAGTCTCTACATTTAAGATGAAAGCTAAACATATCAATACCTACTTTCGTTGGCCACTTGCGTAACAAAGTCTCTAGTCAACCCATGTGCAATGACATTCAACAAAGTCTATTGTAACAAAGCCATGTGCAATGGTCAAGACTGATTTGTTTTCTAGTCTCTACATTTAAGATGAAAGCTAAACATATCAATACCTACTTTCATTGGCCACTTGCGTAGCAAAGTCTCTAGTCAAGCCATGTGCAATGACATTCAACAAAGTCTACTGTAACAAAGCCATGTGCAATGGTCAAGACTGATTTGTTTTCTAGTCTCTACATTTAAGATGAAAGCTAAACATATCAATACCTACTTTCATTGGCCACTTGCATAACAAAGTCTCTGGTCAACCCATGTGCAATGAGATTCAACAAAGTCTATTATAACAAAGCCATGTGCAATGGTCAAGACTGATTTGTTTTCTAGTCTCTACATTTAAGATGAAAGCTAAACATATCAATACCTACTTTCGTTGGCCACTTGCGTAACAAAGTCTCTGGTCAACCCATGTGCAATGACATTCAACAAAGTCTACTGTAACAAGGTCATGTGCAATGGTCAAGACTGATTTGTTTTCTAGTCTCTACATTTAAGATGAAAGCTAAACATATCAATACCTACTTTCGTTGGCCACTTGCATAACAAAGTCTCTGGTCAAGCCATGTGCAATGACATTCAAAAAAGTCTACTGTAACAAAGCCATGTACAATGGCCAAGACTGATTTGTTTTCTAGTCTCTACATTTAAGATGAAAGATAAATATATCAACTACTTTCATTGGCCACTTGCGTAACAAAGTCTCTGGTCAACCCATGTGCAATGACATTCAACAAAGTCTACTATAACAAAGCCATGTGCAATGGTCAAGACTGATTTGTTTTCTAGTCTCTACATTTAAGATGAAAGCTGAACATATCAATACCTACTTTCGTTGGCCACTTGCGTAACAAAGTCTCTGGTCAACCCATGTGCAATGACATTCAACAAAGTCTACTGTAACAAAGGCATGTGCAATGGTCAAGACTGATTGTTTTCTAGTCTCTACATTTAAGATGACAGCTAAACATATCAATACCTACTTTCGTTGGCCACTTGCGTAACAAAGTCTCTGGTCAAGCCATGTGCAATGACATTCAACAAAGTCTACTGTCCTCGCCTGTAACCAAGCCATGTGCAATGGTCAAAAGTTATTTGTTTTCTAGTCATAACATTTAAGATGAAAGGTAAACATATTCAATCTCTAAATGACATCTAACAAAGCCATGTGAAGTGGTCAAGAGTGATTTTTTTTCCAGTCGTAACATTTAAGATGAAAAGCTAAACATATTCAATACCTACTTTTGTTTCCACACAAAGTCAAGAGTCTCTTGTTTTTGCAGACTCTACTATGGTCAATAGTGGGTGTTGTCGCACTCACACGAAAATGGGGGGTAAGTTGCGTGAAATAAAGTTGACAAAAGCTTAGTTTGATAGAGAAAAAACCATAAACGATAAAAATGTTGTGGAGTGGAGGAAATGGGAGATAACAAATAACAAATGAAAAAGTTGAATTATTTATAATAGAAAATTAGTAAAATTATTGAAATAAATAAAAAGATAAAAATATTGTTATGAGTTAAATTTTATATAATTAGGAAGGTTTTAAATTTAAAAATATTATTCAAATTATTACAATATTTTAATTAAAAATATATTATAGAGTTTAAATAACATATTGTTACCAAGAGAAATAAAGAATACCTAATATTAGTTTATAATGATCTAATAAAATGTATACATAGAAATATAATAATTTAGTTAAAAAAGAACAAATTTAACTCATTTATGTTGTGATGTCCTTATTTCTTCCATGAAATTATCTTAAATTACCAAAACTAGATGCTTATAGATTTCTATTGTTTTAAATTTGTATTTAGGTTCAAATGCAAGCACAATCTCTTTAAGGCTTGGTAATGTTTAGAAACTTGAGTTGGAACTACAAAACCATAATGTGATCTCATTATAAATATACTAGCAATCACACCTTGGTGTGCAATGGGTATGCCGAAGAGATTTGGAGGGTCTATCTGAAATGAAATTGGTCTATATTTTGCATACAATTGTGTAGTTAATGAGATCGATTTGTAGATTATTTAGTGTATTATTTTCATGTTTGTGGGAAAAATTAATCAATGGAAGAGTCGTAGCTTAAATTATACATCCACTTATAAGGATCCAAACATGATTGAAAGAAAACCTCTAAATCTTTTAATTTTGACAAAATATTCATAATTTCCTTTTAAAAAATATGTCAAGGTGATGACTTACATATATTATAATTCTATGGACCTCTATCTGATTTTAGTGTTTGGAATATGATATTCAAGCTCATCATTTTAGTTCTTTAGGCTATGCTTTAATTATTAGGTTAGAAAGGGTAGAATATGATTATTTTTAATACGTGATTTGTATATATAATAAATGATTGAGGATGCACCATGATTACATGAATATTATAGTTTATGTAATTCTAAGGAGACATTTAAAATTATCCTATATTATCATTTATTGAGCATTTTGATGATCAAGAAGTTGAGATGCATTTTTACGATAACGAAGTTGAGATTTTAGTAAAATTGTATAATTATATGATGATTGAAATCAATAAGAGATATTATTTTAGGTTATTAAATTCTTACATTTTACAATAATATTATTTTTGATTTACATTATTACAAGTTAAAAAAAATCACTGTCTTCCAATTTGTGATGTAAAAGATATGAAATTGTAAAAAATAATCAAACATCATTATATTATATATTTCTCAATACAAAATTTTTAATTTGTATGGATATACTTTAGGGTGAACCCACAATAGTGGGTTACAATTTTTTGGAGGAAGGATCTCCTCCGTTTCGGGCAAAAGCCAAAATTGGGGGATTTTGATCAAAAGAGGGTTTCAAGCAGAACCCAAAAATAGTTTCAAGTGAAACCATGACAGTTTCGATTGAAAGTCAGATTGGAGGGGGCTTCGATTGAAACCCCCTTTAATTATTATTTTATTTGATGTCAATAGGTTTTAGTCAAAACCCCTTATGTGGGGGATTCTGATCGAAACTTCCCATATATGGGGGTTTACCGCAGGTGGAACCCCACTGTACGGTTTTGATAGCGACAATGGGATTCCTTCTGCATCGAAAAGGTTTTAGTGACAACCAAAGATCAGGGTTTTTAATGAAAAAATTTATTCTTATTTTGAAAAATTTGTTATTAAAGTATATTTTTATTAAAATATACATAAATATGTGCAATGAATACTATTTTGGGAGTAGATTTTATATCTCATTGAAGATAAAAGGGATGCATTTCTAGGACCTATTCATTTTTATTCACATAGGAAAAAAGGATTGTGTGATTGTGAAATTTCTATGTGAAATTCTATATATGATAAGTTCTTACCAAATATAAAAAAATTACTTAGCAAGGTGTAGAAATGGGTTTGTGGCTCGATCATTTCAATTAGAAGCATGTATCGTGCTCATAAGATCATTCACCACCAAATATAAATGTAATTAAATACGACTATTAATTAGTTTAAGAAATATTTCAAAAGTAGTACCTCCTAAAATAGATCATACCCATTCCATTCAACTAGTAATAGGGAGTGAACCGCACAACTTTACTGCTTAGAGGTATCCATATGTACAAAAAATAAGATTGAGAAGATGGTTTAGCAAATGCTAGGATCATTTTTTATCAACTGTTTATGAAAGATATTATTTCACTCATGTAATAACAATGTGCAAGAAATATGCCACTTAGAGGATGTCTACTAATTATAGAGATATCAATAAATACCCCATAAAAGGCAATATTCTTATTTAAGCTTAATCTTCCAACAGTCGATATTTGTTAGACAATATTAAATTGCTTTTATGTATTTTAAAAAATGATCTTCATTTTGATTATCATCATATCCAAATTTTAGATGAGGATGAATAAATGATTGTGTTTAAATTCATGATGGCCACTATAAAATTTTTTATAATACCTATTATTTTCATAAGTGCACCACAAACATTTTAATGTTACTGAAATTTGTATTTAGGTTATTCATATAGACATTTGATGTGATATTTTTCTATAAAATATCAATATATATATATAAAATCTTGGTATAAACATTTGCAACATGTAAACTAGGTAAATTGCACATTCTTAAGTAGCATTAACTAAATATGCTAAATCATCCAAATGTGTGTTTGGACTTAAAAAAAAGAATACCTAAATACAATTGTGTCACATAGGATGGATTCAAGGTGGGCCTTCAAAATATCAAAGCCATAATAAAGTGGAAAATTTGTAAGATACTCTAGAACCTATAAATTTTTCTAGAATTATAGATTATTTCCTATCATTGATTTGTAAATAATAAATTGTAGAATAGATTAACCCTTATAGTGTTTTTGAATAGGGATTCCTTAAAAGAGCAATGAGATGGCTAGCAACAAAATTATGTAGTTAAAGGAAGCCAAGTTTGTGACCCTTATTCTATCAACCCAAAAATTTTCTAAACCATTCAATATAAAATATGCTTTGGGATATGTGGCATGAGAAGTATTCAGAAAAGAAGGAATTCTCACTGTGTTTAAGATGCTCAAACTTAAATTTAGAAATCTTTTCAATCCATTTTATGAAAAAGGAAATGTTGTTATTCAAGGATGGTGTTTGGCACTGAAACATTCTCAAAATTATCATGCTAAATCTCATGTCTGTTTAATTCAAAATGCCGGTCATATTGACAAGACATAATGATTTTGTTGGAAATAGTTAGAAAGCACTACATACCTAGCAATAATTCAATGCATTGAAATCCAAATTTCAAGGGCATTATCACTCCTAAACAATCAATGCCAAATTCATGTTGTATGACCAATTTGCTCCCATTTTTGTTTATCACCATCGAAAATTTTCCATTTAACAAATTAATAGCATTGTTACTAGGCTCATTACTGAGAATGTCAGCATTGTTACTAGGCTCATTACTGAGAATGTCAAAACACTATTTATCTTTACCATTTGGATTTTTCCCTGTAAAGTGTTCTCTTGCAAAGTGAGGTCGTCTGGAGATGTCTAAGAACATTGAAGATAATGGCTGAACAATGACTTGGTAATCTAGTTTGCAATGGTTACAGCTAACGATAAGAAGTCTTGTTTTAGATATTTATGGTTGCAGATAACAATGTAACTAAATGTGTCCTTGATTCAGATATTTATGTCAGTAATCATCTTCTATACATGTACTCTAAATGAGGATTATAGACAATGTGGACAAACTATTTGACAAAGTGTCTAACCAAGAAATTGTGTATATAAAATGTGAGAATGTTTTTATTTATATCCAAGATTTCTTCCCAAGAAATTTTTGCAAGGGACTGAAACCAAATCCATCATTTTAATAACCAAAAGATATTAGCTTGTATAATGTTGCACTTGTCCTTAATTCCAACCTTCCACTCTGCTTTGCAATCAACAATTTTATATTATTAGAAGAAAGTAATTTGCATAATACTTCCAGTTGTGTAATTAATGACATAACATATCTTTGAAATCTTCACTAACAACTGGTAAGTAAAATGAAGAATATAGTAAATTACAAGAATTTTTTTTAAAAAAAGTAATATAATACAAAATAAAGTAGGAATACTTAACACTTTGTATTAGGTTGAGTGAAGAACTAAGATGTAGATGTAGATGTAGACCAATTTTCAGGGTTCCTTGAACTACAATTTCTTGGTCCACTTGTACTCTCAAGTAATGGTGATATATTTATTGGCAAATGAAAATCTCTTGGAGTATTGAGAAAAGCAGTTGTTATTTTTTCTAGTCTTCCAACTACCTCCATCATACTTGGGCATTGTCGTGGCATCTCTCTTGTGCAAACCAACCCTACTTGCATAAATTGAGTGAGACATGTTAATATCATTGCTTTGTTTGACTCATTAACATCTTTGAGTAGTTGGTTGTCCACCACTTCTTTGATTTTTTTAGGAAAATCCTTACTTGCCCATTTTGGTAGATTGATACCTTCTACAAACATGGCATCTGTTGGTCTCCTCCTTGTCAATAATTCTAAAAGTAAAATTCCATAACTGTATACATCTCCTTTTGTTGAAATCTTTCCGCTGACTCCATACTCTGAAATATAATATTATTAACTTTGATTCTCAATACATATGAAATAGTAATATAAAATTAAAATTATTTAAAGAGAATCAATATTTAAAAAATATAAAATTTTATACTTGGTGCAAAGTAGCCAATAGATCCCTTTAGTGCATTTGTAGAAGTCAATGAATTTCTTGAATTCTCAAATAAGAGTTTTGTTATGCCAAAGTCTGCTACATGTGGAGTCATGTCATTCTCTAATAACACATTACTAGGTTTTAGGTCACAATGAATGACTTGCACAAAGCAATGATGATGTAGATATTCCATTCCTTGTGCTATCTCCTTTGCTATTTTTAACCGGTCACCCAAATTTAACTTGCATTCATCTCCTTCCTCGGGATATAACCATCTCTATAAACTTCCTTTTGACATGAATGGAAGAATCAAAGCTTTAAAATCAAGGTTAGAACAAGATGAAATGATTTTGATCACATTGCGATGTCTAGCTCTTTTTAGCACATTACATTCCCTTTCAAAACTTTGTAGAGCATTTTCATCTTGTAAATCAAGAACTTTAATAGCAATGTTTGTACCATCATTGAGAATTCCTCTATAGATAGATTCGAAGCTACCAACTCCTACTAGATTGGTTTGGCTAAACCCACTAGTTGCAACTGCAAGTTCTTCATATGAAATCCTTTCAGGCCCAATGTTGAGGTTTGGAATATTTTGATTTGTATGCCTCCTATAAAATATTAGAAACAATACACAAGACAAGATGAAGATTGTTATGCCAATAGAAATGGGTATTATCACCTTTTTAGAGGCCAAGAACTGTTTGTGTTTGGAATCAAAGCATGGTCATAAGTCAATCCAACTGCCATAGAGGCCAACATTTCCAGAAACTGTTGACTGATCAATTCTTGCAAAAACTCCTCTCTTTGGAACTTCCCCTGTCAAGTTGTTCGAAGAAAGATTGATATGTTGAAGCGTCTTCATTTCCTGGAAATCTACGGGGATTGCACCTGATAAATTGTTGCTTGAGAGATCAATAGCCTCTAGATTTTTTAGACTTGTGAGTGATGTTGGTATTAGGCTATCAAATGAATTCCATGAAAGATTCAAATACTGCAAGTTTGTGCAACTTGATAGGGCAGCTGGAATTTTTCCCGAAAAGTTGTTGAGAGACACATCTATACTTTGAACCATTACCATTTTACTCATTACTGAAATAGAGCCTTGTAAAAAATTGCTGGAAATATTGAAATAAAATTGGAGATTTGTAAGACTTGACCATTCAAGAGGTATATTTCCCTCTAGTCTATTATGTGCCAAGTCCACCAATTCCAAAGTGATACATCTCCCTAGAATTGCAGGGAGATTCCCAGATAATTTATTGTGATGAAGAACAAAGCGTCTCAGCTGCGGAAGATCACCAAGACTTTCTGGAATTTGGCCTGAAGTCATGTTCTCACTCAATGACAATAGCCCAAGTTGTTTTGCATGACCAAAACTCTCTGGAATTCTTCCATCTAAATTATTTTTATCCAAAAACAACTTTTGAAGATTTGGAAGGTGACTGAGTGATGATGGAATGGAACCATTAAAACGATTATTAGATAAATCTAATACTACCAAGTTTGTGAGGTTTGCAATGCCACTTGGTATGTTTCCCTCAATTTTATTAGAGTCTAATGTCCAAGCGAACAGGCGGCTTGATAAATGGCTAATAGAAGAGGGCAAAGTGCCAGTAAGATAATTCTGAATCAAGTCTAGATATTTTAACAAGGAACAATTAGATAAGGCTGTTAGAAAAGACAAGCCACCAGTTCCACTCACAAGGTAATTGTCCCATAAAAACAGGTATTCAAGTTGGAGCAATTTGCCTAACTCTGCGGGAATGTGGCCGATCAATTGGTTCTCAGATAATTGCAAAGCTTGGAGATAGCTGCAATTGGAAATGGCATTAGGAATCACTCCTGTCAAGTTGTTGCTGTCAAGAAGAAGCCATCTCAGTTGCTTAAGCATGCCTAGTTCATTGGGAATATGTCCAGTTAATTGGTTATCAGATAATGAGAGTTTTTGGAGAAGAGTACAGTTAGAAAGGGCAATGGGAATGTGGCCGGTTAATTGGTTATGAGATAAATAGAGATGTTGGAGAAGAGTACAGTTGGAAAGGGCAATGGGAATGTGGCCGGTTAATTTGTTATGATCTAATTGTAACTCTTGGAGAAGAGTGCAGTTGGAAAGGGCAATGGGAATCACTCCTGTCAAGTTGTTGGTGTTAAGATAAAGCACACTGAGTTGAGTAAGCATACCAAGTTCAACAGGAATATCACCATGCAGCTCATTTTCCCCCAACTGCAAGTCAACTAGTGCTGACAGGTTTCCTAGAGAAGGCGGGATTGTGCCTGTTAGTTGGTTTGTTCCAAAATAAAGCACCTCTAAATGTGAAAGAAGGCCAAGCTGGGAAGGTATACTTCCACTCAAAAGGTTATATGATAGTATGAGACGTTGCGAAGAATGGCAGTCAGCCAGAGTAGAGGGAATGGAGCCTTGCAATTTATTCTGAGACAATCTACGTACTCTAAGGCGAAAAAGCCTTACCAACTGAGGAGGAATTTCACCCTCAAAGCTGTTATTCTTGAGAGCAAGTACTCTGAGAAAAGAGAGATTGCCGAGGAAAGGAGAGATGGGGCCCGCTAAAGACATACCTGTGAGATTCAAGGAAGCCACACGCTGATGACGAGAAGAGCAGACAACTCCAGTCCAGTTGCAGAGGGAATGATGAGGAGACCAATCGGACAAAGCATTGTTGGAGTGAGGAGAAAGTGAATGCTTAAAAGACAGAAGAGTTTGTTGATCAGAATAATAAGAATGCAAAGAAACAAAAGACGGCAGTGAAGAGAGAAACAAGAGTAGAAGGGGACAAACTAAAATCATCTTCATTTTCATGTGTATTGAAAATGAGAAATATAAATCTTTCCAGGCCTCTGCGCTGTTTGCAAGCTCTCCCAAATGTTATTAAATAGCCATCTGTAATGACTTTAGTGGAAAATCTACGCCGCTAAATGTCTCGGCAATTTAATACTAAAAAGGATACAAAAGAAACGACAAATATTAAAATATCAAGTGCCGTGTAAAACATTTTTTTGAGTGGTAGCATTTAAGATGAAAATAAGTATCAGTCTACTTATCACTTTCGCGCATAGAATGGTGAAAAGTCTACTTTATGGCTAAATTTGTGCAATATAGCTAAAAAAGTGGTGTTAAAATTGTTGCTCTTTTATATTCCAAAAATTTTGTGTATAAGATTCAATTTTTATTAACCAATCATATAAGCAATAAATAATTTTACTAATTTATTAACTTAAAAAATATGCATGTACACTATAGAAAATATGAATTTTTGCACACATCAATAAATATACTCAATTTAAACTGGTAGAGATTGGTTGAAATTTTTTTATTTACTAGCTAGTTAAGACCAACAATCCATAAAATGATGCAATAGTACTTAGCCTACTAATAAATACATTTAATAATAGTGACCTATTTAATAGATAAATTTATTAGATAATTTGTAAGGAGAATAAAAATTTTACGGGGATTCTACCAAGGTCAAACCTGGTCAAGAGTCTCTTGTTTTTGCCAGCCACTTGCGTCACAAATTCTACCGTGGGCAAGAGTGGGTGTTGTGCTCTGAAGAAAATGGGAGGAAAGTTGAATATGATAGTTAGTTTGACAGAGAAAAAATAAGTAGGAGATATTTTTGAAAGCAAGTTAAATTGTGATATTGGCATCAAGATTCTATTGTGTAGTTTTTTGAATCACTTATTAACCCATATTTTATGAGTAGTGGTTCACACTAATCCATACCACTTAGTACTCATTGGATCTAGATGTGGACACTCAACTCTATGGTGATGTGAGTAATTTGTTTTGAATCCATATAATTGTTTGATTCAATTTCAAATATTATTTATTTTTACTAAAAATTATAATGATAGAATAGGTAAAATAAATAATAAATGATAAGATTGAATTATTTATAATAAAAATTAATAAATTTATTGAAATAAATAAAATTTAAAAAATATTGTTACAATTTAAATTTTAAATAATTAATAAGTTTCTAAATTTGAAAATATTAGTCAAATTATTACAATACTTATATTAAAAATATATTGTAGAGTTTAAGAGAAATAAATAATACTTAATATTAGTTTAGACGGATCTAATAAAATGCATGTACACAAAAATATACTAATTTTGTTAAAAGAAAGAACAAACTTATCTCTTTTATGTTGTGATGTCCATATTCCTTGGAAGAAATTACTTTAAATAACCAAGACTTTGTTTATAGAACTCTATTGTTTTAAATTCATAAGTTTGAAGTTATATAATTTATTTACAAATAGAAATAATAAGATGTATTGTAATATTATCTAAAATATTATTTTTCAAAATATTCTACTTCTTATTAGTAGTTGCCCATAGGCTAAGCACAACTACTATTCCATCAATTTTTTTCATTTCCTCTCTTAACTAGTGATTAAAAAATTCCATTTCTACCAATGAAAATCTATTATTTTTTATATTTCATTATAAATTTGATGTTCTCTATTGTATAACTGCACTTTTTAAAAATTTATAATTCATAAAAATTATTTTTTTTATAATGTGATTGGCTAATATGATTGAAGCCTTACTTGGAACTTTTTATATTATATTTAAATAATTTATTAATAATATAAATAAATAATGTTAATATTATTTTATAATTATAGAAATAATATTGTATATATAATTATATTATATTTAAATAATTTATCAATAATATATATTATTATATTTTTTAATAAGAAATACATAAAATAGAACGATTTAGATTTAACTTAATGTGACTAATTTTAAATTATTTATATTAATATTAATATTATTATAATTTAATTTAAATCAATCAATTAATTTAACTTAAAATTTAACATTCTTTATAATTAATTAATAATAAATATTCAACTAAAATATAGTAATGTTATTTTTAAATAATTTTAAAATAAAATAAAATAATTATTTCTTTAATAATATCTATATAATGAAAAAATTTAATATGTAAATTTGATTTTGTTGATTTATTATTTATTATTATTATGTTTATATTTTATTATAATTAGTATATGTATAATTTAATTACTACATTAAATTATATTACATAATGTTATAACGTATTTAGCTTCCACATACATAAAATTTATCATGATCTATCATACTCTCTCAAACTTAAATTCCACTAATTAAATCAAGTATCACTATGCTTCTAAAAATGTATTATATTTTTACTAAAATACTAAAAGGCAAGTACTACCCACTACGTGGCACTTGTTTCTATTATTTTATTATCAAAATTATATATTATTAAATTGTATGACCATAAATCTAACCTAATTAAAATTATATATAATATCAATCATTATAAGAAATAAGCAAACAAATTAAAAAAATGTACAATTGAAATGAAATAAGAAATAACTAATAATGTTGAAAAATATAATTAAAAATAATAAGTTTAGAATAATAGTAAAATAAAATAGGTTAAAAAGAAAAAGAAAAATCTTTAAAAAATCACAAAGATTAGCGAATAGTTAACACATATTGGCTAAAAATTTCAGAAATAAAAATAAACAATCCTTGCAAGAAAAAGATGTAAATAACATTTAAATAATTCACTTGAATTGAAAATTAACAACTCTTCGAAGACAAAGATACAAATAAAATTATATAGTATGAACAAACATAAAAAAACATTTGTAAATATATGATAATTATAAACATAGTATTCTTTAAATCTAAAAGTACAAATGAATACAAAAATTTAATTTAAAATAAATAGTGATATACAATGCTAAGTAGGATCCAAATGTGAGTTGAGTGGGACAACCATTATTTAATCATCATTCAACCAAAATTTATGGCTAAATTTGTGCAATATAGCTAAAAAAAGTGGTGTTAAAATTGTTGCTCTTTTATATTCTAAAAATTACGTGGATAAGACTCAATTTTTATTAACCAATCATATAAGCAATAAATAATTTTACTAATTTATTAACTTAAAAAATATGCATGTACACTCTAGAAAATATGAATTTTTGCACACATCAATAAATATACTCAATTTAAATTGGTAGAGATTGGCTGAAATTTTTTTATTTAGTAGCTAGTTAAGACCAACAATCTATAAAATGATGCAATAGTACTTAGCCTACTAATAAATACATTTAATAATAGCGACCTATTTAATAGATAAATTTATTAGATAATTTGTAAGAAAAATAAAAATTTTACAATCTAATTATAAAAAATTCAAATTGTGGGGATTCTACCAAGGTCAAACCTTGTGAGACTACTTTCTACCATGTCAACAATTCAATAAGTTTACACCTTATTTTTTTTATATTATATATGATGGCGTGCGAGGAGCATTCGCAGTGAGAGAGCAAAGTTGTGAGCAGTTGAGGCAGGACGCAATAAGGGGTTTTAAATCGGATCTGCACTCATCCCCAATATGACATTACGACAGATCTGCATTTCTCCCGAATATGACATAATACTCTCAATGACTGGACAATTTCTAAATGACTCTCTTTTACAGCTTATCCCCATTATGAAAAAATTGAAAGAAACGATTAAGATTAAAATATCAAGTGTCGTGGCGTGCAAATAGCTCCGGGGACATGGGCAATGGTCAAAAGTCTCTTGTTTTTGCGGGCCGCGTGCATCACAAAGTCTACGGTAGTAGTGGGAAATGGGAGAAAATGGGCGGTTAAGTGGAAAGAAATGAAACGATAAAAGATAGAAAATAGAAAATGGTTAATTAAGTGGAAGAAATGAAATGATAAAAAATTAAAATATTTAGGTGGTCAATCTTCATAATGATAGTAGTGGGGAATGGGAGAAAATGGGTAGCTAAGTGGAAGAAATGAAATCTAAAATATTTAGCTGGTCAATCTTCATAATGGTAGTAGTGGAAGTGAAAGAAAATGGGTAGTTAAGTAGAAGAAATGAAATGATAAAAAACTAAATATTTAGTTGGTCAATCTTCATAATGGTAGCACTGGGAAAGTGGAAGAAAATGGGTAGTTAAGTGGAAGAAATGAAATGATTAAAAACTAAAATATTTAGCTAGTCAATTTTGATTTTGTCTTTTGCCATATGTTTTGGGTTAATTTATTTTTATTCCATTTCAATTTCTTGATTCAATTTCAAAAATGATTTATTATCATTAAATTTTTCTATAAATAATATTAAAAATGAATACTAAAATTGATGAAGTAAATAACAAATGATAAAATTAAATTATTCATAATAAAAATTTATAAATTGTTGAAATAAATTAAACAATAAGAAATTTTGTTACAAGTCAATTTTTATATAATTAGAAAGGTTGTAAATTTGAAAATATTATTCAAATTATTACAATATTTAAAATTGTTGAAATAAATTAAATAATAAGAAATTTACTTACAAGTCAATTTTTATATAATTAGAAAGGTTCTACATTTGAAAATATTATTCAAATTATTACAATATTTTTAGTAGAATAAGATATATTGTAAAATTTAAATAGCATATTAATGTGAAGCAAAATAAGGAATACTTAAGATTAGTTTACACTAATATAATAAAATGCATACACCTAGATATACTAGGTTAGATTAACAAATTTCTTCCCACTTCCACCACCGTTGACTTGGGTGAATTGAACGAACCTGACCTACCAACCATATACTTACAATGTTAAGATGCATTTTAGGAAATGGGAATACCCTATTTTTGTCCCTTATAGTCATGATTGTGTGTGTGAAAATTGTACCTGATCTGTAGACACAACACTTCAGTAAAACATTAGAGGTTAGCTATAATCAAAATCATGCAAAATTGAAATCTAATTTAACCAAGCGATTTACTGCCTTCTAGTAGGTGCGAGATTAATATTCTCAGATTGCTATCGAGATCAGTGACCTAGACGACACCTAAATGAAGGATTTGAATGCAAAACTGATATGAAATATGAATGCAATTAATCTATTTTTTTGATATTTTCTATGCAATAAGAATGATGAACTGATATGAATCTATGCTAATATGGAAATTGATCTAACAATGATATGAATCTATGCTAAATGATATGCAATGCTCAAAACTAGAAAGATCTCACAATAGCTTGGATTCTCAAAGATGATTCTTCAGACTCCAATTCGACAGCGTGAGATAGCAAATTCATGGATTTTGAGAGATTTTAGAGAGATGAATTATGAAGAGCTGAGCCTTGATTTTATAGAAATTCAGGGCTTTGGAGGTGCATGGAAGAAAACCATAAATCACTCAGATTAACTCAGCTTGATTTTTGAGTTATCTGATAATAAAGATAATTTAATTCACAAAAACATGCAAAAGCTAAGTTTTAACTCAAATTAGAAGTTTAAATCAACTTTAAAACTCAAAAAGATGTTGAGTTTCAAAAAAGCTAACAATTTGCATTGATTTTCCAATTTGAGTTTAATTGGTCCTTGAATGTGCACATGGATAATTATGATTTAATAAATAAATAAAGTGATTTATGCTCAACTTAACTGATTTTTGAAATAAAATAATTAATTTATGGATTAATTAACTATTTTATCAAACTTTTATTAAAAATAATATTATTAAATAATGACAACTTGCTTTAATCAATTAAATAAGAATTTAATCAATTATTCATAGGATATTAGATTTATTGTCAAAATTAAATAATAAAATTAATAATAGATAGAATTAAATTTAATTAAATAATTAAGTGGCAAGATATTAAATCTAATTAATTAAATATGAAAATATTCAATTAATCAAACTTAGGATAAATGTGATTTATTGCCAAATAATCATTAAATTAAAGATAATTAAGATAATTAGGAATATTGCTAGGAATATTCCCCGATGCAGAATTTAAGATAATCAATTATGATTCGATGATGTTTAGATGTGCCTTAGATTAGGACTTTGATGTTGATTTCATTCGATTTGTAGATGTAGGAAGTTAATGAACTTATAGCCCATTTTTGGGGTATTACATTTTGCCCCTTTTTGAATTACTGTGCGAAGCGTAGTGGTTCAAAGATAGTTTGTGTTTGATAGAGATATGAAACTGATTCAAAATTGATAATTGATATGAGACAGAAGCTGATTGATATTGATTTGATATGGAGATAATAGGTCTTGAATGACCAAAGATAACGTTCACTATAACAACAAATGAACCTATGATTGCGAAAAAGTGTCAAAATGCCTGATTCCAAACCTTATGATTGCGAAGAAGTGAGTGACCGGTTCTAGACTCGATTGTCTTAGCAGAACTAGCAGGTATCACATCTGAATCCTTCAGTTGTCGAAGAACCAAGGAAAGAACACTATGATCCGATGGTTGCAAAAAATGATACAGTTTACAAGATTAGGAGAATACCAAATTGATATGGATCGATGATGAATCTGATATGCCTCAAGTGATGATAGATTTGCCCTGAGCGATGAGGACTTTTGATGAATCAGCAACTACACGTGGTTGTTATCTTGATCACTGAGGAAAGATATGATTTCCATAAAGATATGATTTCAAATTTGATTACAGACTTTGAATGATATGCAATACCATGCCCCCTTCAGGATTAAAATTGAAATCTGACAAGAAAAGTCAGTGTTGAGAGTTTAGAAGCATGTTAATTGATTTGAGAAGGGGTTAAACATGTTCGAGAATGCATTCTGCATCATTTGGAGGTCCTGGAGACCAAGTTTGACTAGGTGAAACCATGAGTTGACCATGGTTGCCCAAGTTGAAATTTTGATAGTTTGATGGAAGATAATCAATTAAGTTGAATACTGAATTTCTGTGATGATCGAAGGTCGAATATGCAAGTAGTTAATAATATGAATGATCTCAGATTTTGATTTTGATCCCGAAAAAGGATTCTACTTGCTGTTTCGTTGGAGGAACCTTCGTGTGAGATTCAACTCTTGTTAGATTGGAAGAGGTGATTGAAGAATCTTTTAAGTGTTCAAGCAATTTGTGAGATCATGCAAAGTGAAAAAATGCAAAGAAACATGCAGGATGATAATGCAACCCTAGGACCTAGGACCTATTCACTGATCATGTGTCGATTTGTTATCATCATTGAACTTTTAGGTAACTGGATAAATCAATACAATGCCCACTAGCTAAAAAAAACCATAGACATATAAATATTGATTTGTAATGCTCAAGAATCAATACAACACCCACTGGTCAACAACCATGGATATATGAATATTGATTTTATTTTTAGAATGTTGGATTAGATATAAGCACCAAGGCACAAACACCAGGATGACCTGAATATCATGTCCATTTTGATATAGCAATTTGTATAAGCATTAAAACATAAACGTCGTGATGACCCGAATACACCTCGCATTCAAACACATCAAACAGTCAAGAGATCATTCTAAATCCAGTGTGAATTACCTGTAGTGACCCTTTATCGTTCACATCCTTAGGTAAGATCATGTTTCACAGTAGGAGAAAGAACTTACTCAAAAAGACAATAGTGAGATCAAACTTCCTTGAATTTTTTGGGTATCAATGGTCCAGGTACGCATGGCCATCCAATTCGAGATAGAGGCTTTTACAGTCGGACACCATTTCAATCCAGAATTTTCAAAGTTGTTAGATTTTCACATACAAGCAGAAAACAAAGAAAAGATTATGTCCCCAGTCATCACTCTCTAAATCCTATAAAGGACATCATCGAAGAGCTCGAAGGGACACAATATGCAAAAAATCTCATTGCGAATCAGTAAGCGTACAAGGAGATAAAAGCATGAGGCACAGATCATTTTCAGTTTGATGTTTGATTGCGTTGTTGTAGATGCAAAATCCTTTCTGGAGACAAGACAAACTGACTGACTCACATGAAGCTTCAAAGGACTCTGAGTGGATATGACACGTCGAAGATACACCGGAGACCATAGGATATGACATTGATTGCCCCCAAGTTTGAACATTGATAGGATATAGACGCTTGAGCTGATTGGTGGACAAACCGACTTATTGAAAACAAGAATGCAGAAACAAACCAGGAGATATGTACAAACTAAAGCAAGACTGAAAGCTGGGAAAGACCAAGATTGCACTGATAGATGGAGCATTTTGAAACAAGTGGCGCCCGTTTGCCGAGTTTTCACCATCTTGGTAGAGATTCTATTTTTGCTACCAAGGCGCCTGTTTCCAGGTTTTCACCAAGACACTTTTTTTTTTTTTTTTTGTCATTTTTCAATTTTTTTGAATTTTTGGTATTTTTCAATTTTTTCAATTTTTTTGAATTTTTGATATTTTTTTGATTTTTTTGTGAATCATCAAGGCACCTATTGCTAGGTTTTCACCAAGATGCTCATTTTTTCAGGACTTTTTCCAATTTTTAAGATTTTTTCAAGACATTTTACCATAGACTGAATGCCTTAGGCGTAGAATTTCTTTAGATGGAGAACGTTGATTGGTTCTCAGAGCTGTTCTCCTTCAGTCATTGAGAGTTGATAGGCTCTAGAGCCAAAAGTAGCAGTGATTACAAAGGGACCCAGCCAATTGGGTTCGAACTTCCCCTTGTGTTCTCGATGTGATTGATTTTTAGGATTCTCTCTTAAGACTAGATCACCAACCTGAAATTCTTTGTGTCTGACTTTCTTGTTGTAGCCTCTAGACATTCTCTTCTGATATACTCTGAGATGATCATACGCTGCTTGTCTGTGCTCATCTAGTAGTTCAAGTTCTTGCAACCTAGACACTTTGTAGTCATCATCAGTTACTAGACCATGCATTCTGATTCTTAATGATGGGATTTTGACCTCAATAGGTAGTACCGCTTCGGACCCATAAACTAAAGCAAAATGTGTAGCCCCAGTAGGTGTTCTGATACTTGTTCTAATACTGGTTCTGATACTTGTTCTGATATTGGTTCTGATACTTGTTCTGATACTGGTTCTGATACTTGGTATACTTGATAGCATCTTTTTCAATTGCAAACTCCCAAGCAAGATCATATCGTGTAGTCCCAATGTCTAACAAGGTGGAGAACAAGAGGGATTGACACGCTGGTGGAAGAGATGGAAGACAAGAGAATGAAGGAGAATGAAGGGGAGAAATCCTCAAGGGTAAACTCCTCAAGAATACCCAAGCTAGGGAAAAATTGTCATGTAAAGCGCATTTGGACAAGCAATGAAAGGCCAGCATAGGATAAGTCACAAAAGCGTAGTGCCAAAGAAGGAAAGGATGTAGTCCAAAGGAGTAGCCATGTCAAGAGGTTTCAAAGCATTGTGTTTTACTCTTTTTTTTCTTTTTTTATTAGATCAAGACCAAAGGGGAAAAGGATAGCGATAGGCAAAAATGAATGGAGGAAAATAAACATGAAGGCTAAATAGGAAGGGAATGAAAGAAAGACCATCATAAGATAGCTCACAAGATAGCCAAATATTCGTGTATAGATCAACATTGTCAAGATCAAAGAGAGAAGATGGAATGGATGAAATATATAGAAGAACTACGCATGATGCTTGATTGCCAGATTTTCATCATGGTACTTATGCAAGGTGCCACAAGGGAGTGGTTTTCACCATAGGATGAATTTATTTTTCTTTACTTTTGCTACCAAGGTGCTTGTTTCCAAGTTTTCACTGAGGCACATTTTTAATTTTTATTTATTTTTCATTTCTTTTTGAATTTTTGGAAGAAGGCAAGCTTTTTAGATAGTGCTCCTTGAAAGGATAAACCATGATATACCAAGGATTCAAATGATATGCTCAAAGATGCTGATAGGGAAAGGGAGATGGAAGAGAAAAATGGAGGATAAGGTTTTATGTAAAGCAAGTGAGGTTGGAAGATAGGAGGAATAGACAAATGAGGAAAAATAATAGAAGGTAGAAGGATAATGAATGGAAGGATTGTGAAAGGGTAGATGGAAAGTAAGGCAAGATCAACATCAACACACACCTTGAAGGGTGGCGAGAGGATGGAGGAAATGTGAATGAAGGAATACGTGAAGGAATATGACGAATGGATAGTAGGGGTTGTGGTTTAGGCGCATGGAATGGAAGAATATTTTTGGAGGGAGATAAAGTGGAAGCCTTTGGAAGCTTGAATGTCAACTTAACTTTTTGCTCAACACCAGACTCTTTCAAGAGAGACTTTGGAATCCATATAGCTATAGGCTTTTCATTTCTTTTTGGTAATTTGGAGAGAATATTTTTAATGATGGATTTTGGAACCCATACTTGTCTTGTAGTTTTCGTCTTAGATATCTCTTTTGACTTTATGCATCTATGTCATTTAGAGGAGACATGGTGATCCTTTTTTGATGGATTCTTGTATTGCTTTTTTTTCTTGTATTGAACATTCAAGTTACTTCCAAAAGACTTGGGACTTGTGGAAGAAGAAAGAGGATATGACTGGTTTAGATGGGTGGATGGATGAAAAGGATTCAAAGGTATGCATCTATGTTGATCTTGAGGAAAGATGGGAGATGGAGGGATGTAAGGATCCAAGATGGATGGAAAATTAGGAGAATTAGGAGGGGAAAGTGAAGGGACATAAGGACCCAAGATGGAAGGAAGGTGTGACCCCTTAGTAGTGGTGGAAGAGGTCCAAGGATGGAAGTGGAAGATGTAAAAGGATAATCAATAAGTTCATCAACATCTATATGACAACCAAGGATATCAGCATCTTTAGAGTGAGCATTAGAATTTTCAATAGGATCGTGAACATCTTGAATAGGAGCACCTTCTTTGATAGGATTGTTCAAAGCTTGCAAAGACTTAGGAAGAGTAGAAAGTGGAAATGAACATGGAGTGGTAGAATAAGAAGATGGAAGACTTTGATCTTGACAAGGATCTTTGGATAGCATAAGCGCATAATTTTTCTCTTGATTTTCAATAGGCTTAGCATTGGAAGGAACAACACCATTTTTACCAACCTTAATGGAAGTATCATCTTTGGAAAGTGCAAGTGTAGTAAGGTCATTTTGATTGTCAATAAGCTCAACGGTATAAGTAGTAGATTGATCTTGCTTAGGAGAAGATTTAAGACATGGTGGAATGCATGAAAAAGGGTGTACAGGATCAAAAGAACCATGAAGCGGATAAGAGACATTGGGAAAAGGAGTGGATGACATGGAGAGTTCTTGATCTTGATCTTTCTTTATGCTCTTTTCTTCATCATTTTTAGAGTCCTCTTGACATGGAGCCACTTCTAAGGACAAGGAAGCATGTTGGGATTGTATGGAAGACTTTGGAAGAGATGGTGGAGGACTAGCTGAAGTAGGAATTATAGCATATGAAGGCTTAGGCTCTTTAGGTTTAGCATTATTGAAAGTATTTGCAGCCAAGTGAAGGTTAGCTTGAGTTATTTTAAGAGGTAGCCCTGGAGGATAACTATAAGGAACCGCATGAAAAGCATCAGGGCTTGTGTCGGATGAAGGTTCTGTGAAAGATTTGAAAGACTCGAAAGCTTTAGGAAATGTATGAGTATTGGAGGAAGTAGGAGATGGAAGGGAACCATCACAAGACAAAGGTCCAACATTAACATGATCTTGCTTGAGAAGATAATCTTTATTTTTAGCAGGAGAGTCTTTAGGAGAAGGATTCTTATAATATTGATGCTTCAAGCTAGCACGATGCATTTTATAGTCCTCAGCAGTAGTAGATGGATCATAATCAAGGTATTGTCCACAAAAGCCATCAAAATCTCTTTCAAAATCAGAATCATATGGATCACCATCATGATCTATCTAATGTGACGGCCCATTTGTAGTAAGTAGGAACACACAACGAGGAGGACTCTTAGGAACAGAGGTGTCATAGGTATCATTACATTGTCTATCGTCATAGTCATCATAGTCTCCAAAGCTTGATGTGTCACTCTCTGTGGAAGAGGTATCATAAGGGTTGTCACGTTGCTCACATTTTTTCTGAGGGCATGGTGACATGTACAAGTCTTTATCAAATGGAAAAGAGCATAGAGTTTCCATGGAGAACTCTTTAGGTTCCTTTTCTTTCTCAAGTTTGTCAAGCTGGACTTGCATAGCTTGCAGCTGCTTCATCATAGCGGTGATTAGAGCTCCTTCCTCTTGTGTATTGATTCTTTGAGACATGTGTACTGATTCTCAATGGCTACTGCTCTATTCTTGACATAATAATTTGTTTGACAGATTCTGGAAATAGGCTGAAAAAGTTAAATATCTGGCAATTTTGATAATTTTTTGACAACTTTCAAAAATTTCCCAAACGACACTCTACAGACTCGTACGACAGTGGGTATGTTGTGAAACGATAGTTGCAAAACTCGTACGACAATTGCAAGCAAGATTTTGACTCTTAGAATTTTCTGGCATCAAAACTCGTACGACACTGGGTTGGTTATCATACGACAGTTGGGTAGAAATGAAACGATAGTTGAAAATCTCATACGACAGTTTCAAGATTTTGACTTTGAGAATTTGCTAGCATGAAAACTCATACGACACTAGGTTTGCTATCATATGACAGATGGGTTGTAATGAAATGACACTTGATAGAAACTCGTATGACTTTCTGACCTCTTGAGATGACTTTTGACTCCAGAAAAGGATTTTACTTCAGATTTTGCAAATTTCAATGTCCAGATTTGAGGATTGTAACAAGTTTGTCTATTTTCAATAACTAGATAGATAAACAAGCATGCAAAATAGCAAGCAAGTGATTTCAAGCATGTCTGAAAATAATGAACAAGGGCAAAAGCAACCTTGTGCATGAACAATCAAGTGACTTATTTATTCTAATCCTCAGAAGCGCTAATTGTGTATGTTCCAAAATATTTTGCAATAACGCACATATACCCTATAAAATGAAAATTTGGCCTCGCTAGGGTTTTTAGTAATGGTTTGACTCTGCAACTTTTATGATCCAAAGGGGTGAACTCCAATCCTGGCGCACCAGGGCTTTGACACAGTCTGAGAACTTAATCTTCAGGAGCTACTAGGGAGATTTGACAACCCAACAATGAACCATACCCATGGAGATTTCTTCCACAAGGATATTTATATAGCGGTTGTCACTACCACGATGAAAATGGCTATTACTGCTTGAGGTTATGTCAACGTAGTTTACCTTGTGAAGGGATTGTCCGCTACGGTTAACCCTCTCTAAAGGTGACTCACAGTATGATACCACAAGGGGACTTGGCTCCAAATCTAAGGTTTTGATACCTCTTCACTTTTAACCCAAACAAAGCAAGTAGATTAATCCGACATGCTAAGACAAAGTTTGTCTCACCAAGGTCTATGATATCAACCCCACGTGATCTATCAACCTCTCCGGAGAGAGAATGTATCAATCAATAAGGGAAGATGCACTAACCAATTTTGATTCACCAAAGCTCATGATGTCAACCCCACGTGATCTATCAACCTCTCTTGAGAGAGAATGTATCGATCAATAAGAGAAGACACACTAACCAAGTTGAATGTGAAATGCACTACGTATCCTCCCTACCTACAAGGATTCTATCGTCAAGAAAAATTTTGCTGGGAATCCAATCTCTCAAGAATCATGAATAGTGTTCATAGGGCCTAATTACTATGTGAGCACAGATGTATGTTTCCAAAAGAAAATCTACCAAAAGTACCCAAAAAGAAGAAAGAGGAACACTTAACGCTTAAAGTGAATATGAGATGAGTCCACAAGGTGGAACACTTAACACCTCACACAAGCTAAAAATGAGTCCCCAACTTAGAAAACAAGTGAGTTCCTAAAAGCACAAAAGGGTTGCCAAGTGGAACACTTAACGCTTCTGTCTTGTTGACCCCTCCCCTTTATGGCGCTAAGATTGCAACCACGGGGCGGAATGAGGGGCTGGTGGATTAGCGAGTCCAATAACCCAAGATAGCAATCAAGATCAATCACAAGTATCTGAGACTACTTAATGAATCCTTAAGGGGTCACAACCTAGTATCAATTATGCAAGTGTGTAAAACAAAAGCATGAAAATAATCACCCAAGCTAGACACATGAGAGATTTATTTTAAGCCCCAAATTAAAATATTATTAGATGAAGGAGAATACCTGGGATCCTTGCAATGTGCTTAGTAGATTTTACCTGATTTTTAGCAATTCTAGTTGAGCTTTTCCATGCAAGAAAGTGACGAACTCTCCAACAAGCAAACAAGCAAACAAGATATGCAAAATATATTCAACTTATGAAAACCATAGGGTTAGCTCTAAAAATCAATTGTTATCAGAAATAAGAACCAGCAATTAACCCAAATGACAACTCATATCATTTATTGAACCATGTAAAAAAATAAGTGCATACCCATCGAAAAACTTTATTTTTTTTGCTGCATTTGACCTAGTCAACAAGATCTAATTTTTTTGATATGATTTTGGCCACAAAAATAGAAATTTAGAACAAAAACCCTTGTTAAAAAATAGAGAGCTTTCCAAAAATGTAAAAATTTTAGAAAAATCTCTTCATTTGTGCCTTAGAGACCCGTTTTATCAAAACAGACCAGTTTTTGTAAATTGACTATTTGAACTATTATATTGCATCCAAATTTAAAATATAAAGAATAGACCCCCTGTATAATTTAAAGAGATTTCCAAAAATATAAAAAGTTTTGAAAAATATGCAGATTTACGTCAGATATTAATTTTTTTGGAATTTCAAGAAAAAATTATTAAAAATACAAAACATCTCAAAAAATTCTAAATTTTTTACTGTAGCTTCTTTGATATATGTACAATGTACAAAAAAAAATTTAGTCCAAAAATCCAAGCTGTTTGAGAGATAAAATTAAATCTTTGAAACTTTAGGGTTTTAGCTCTCCAAAAAAATCAAAACTAGTATGTAAAGGTGGGTTGCCCCACGGTGGGCGCCAGAAATGTGTGTGTGAAAATTGTACCTGATCTGTAGACACAACACTTCAGTAAAATATTAGAGGTGAGCAAAAATCAAAATCGTGCAAAATTGAAATCTAATTTAACAAAGCGATTTACTGCCTTCTAGTAGGTGCGAGATTAATGTTCTTAGATTGTTATCGAGATCAATGATCTAGATGACACCTAAACGAAGGATTTGATTGCAAAACTGATATGAAATATGAATGTAATTAATCTATTTTTTTTTGGTATTTTCTATGCAATAATAATGAAAAACTGATATGAATCTACGCTAATATGGAAATTGATCTAACAATGATATTAATCTATGCTAAATGATATGCAATGCTCAAAACTAGAAAGATCTCACAATAGCTTGGATTTGCAAAGATGATTCTTCAGACTCCAATTCGACAGCGTGAGAATGCAAATTCATGGATTTGAGAGAGATTTTAGAGATGAATTATGAAGAGCTGATCCTTATTTTTATAGAAATCCAGGGCTTTGGAGGTGCATGGAAGAAAAACATAAATCACTCATATTAACTCAACTTGATGTAAGGTCCACCCCATTTCCACCTTTTCCTCAACACTCGATAACAGAGGATTAAGGGGTTTTGTAGTATCTAGATGAATGGTAAATCCCTAATGGAATTATACCTTCATATCAATACCTATCAACTAAGTGTCACTATGACAGAGGTGATATCTCTAGGTTATTAATTGTGAAAGTGAATCTTGGATGCAGTATGTTACCCTGTGGATCATAGATCCAGCTAGACTATTAAGGTTCCTTTGAGTACTTTTGTCAAAAGGATTTGATTCGAGAAGTCAAGATGTAAATGCCAAATTAGTTATGTGATAAGTCTTAAGTTTATCTTGGATTTAATTAATAGTGATGTGTTGATTCTAGTAACTCCTATGAGGAGGATGAGTAATGTTTTGATGATTTATTATATGATTATACCATAGTGATGTTCTGGTGATATTATTAGAACCCTGAACAAGGATTTGTTAGATCCCAGACTAATAGGATTATTCTACATTTTATTTTCCTAGATTGGGAAATTTAATCATACTTGTGATAAGAATTTTATAGGACCCGACTGTTATGGTTACCCCTTACCGATGTTGAACCATCGATTTATCTTAAATATTATACTAAGGAAAATTGAGATACTTGGACTCATTCGATTTACTGTTATGTTATGATGGACATGTTAGACTATACATTTTGTCGACTCTGTATGTGGATCCATGATTAGTGGATTTGGATTTGATCATGTTAGACTTTATTATTATCTTCATGTTTTGAGAACTTGAAGATTATCTTATAATGATGATAGATTATGGATGATCTTGATTTCAATTGAACTATGAATTGAATCATGCAAATTAAATTATGAATTATATATGCAATTGAAGTATGAATTGAGTTATGCAAATTGAATTTATTTGATGTGATTATTGAATCCTATATGATTACGTGCAGACAATTGAATTATGAAATTTCATTCTATGTGATTGAATGTTCAATTGAATTGTGTAAGATCATTACTTGTTGTTTGATTTCATGTATGCAATTGAGTTATGAATAATGAGTGGATATTACATCTTATATGTTTATATGTGATGGTTTTCTTCCTTGAATTACTGATGCTGCATTAAGGTTTTGCAGGTGGAAGGACCATGGAAATATTCAGGGAAACCACATTGAATGCTTGTGCTATCAGTAAAGCCAAGGCCCCGTCTATTGAAGAGACCAGGGCCTCGTTGTGAAGTGTTTTATTTTGTAACCATAATGTGAATGTATGTGTAGGGTTGTTAAGTGTTGTAATATGTTGGACATACCTTAATTGTGATGTTAATTATGTGAGTGTCACTTGACACTAGAGTTATTTGTTAACTAAGGTATGTCGTGTGATTGGAGTGCAAGAGCAAGTCCTAGAAGCTTCCTCAAGGGGGTATTCTAAGTGCATCCTTTTGTCTTAGGACCCCTAAGTGAAGTCATACCTTACATTTTCGTGCATTAACTAAACCATGGCTTTTGGAGGGTTAAATGGGACCCTAGGGGGTAGTTTCATGCTTTTTAGGTAGCCCATTCCTTGTACCCATAGGTTAGGGGTAATTTTAGCATGGGAAAAACCATATGTTGACCTTTTGTCCCCTCCAATAGTGCCCATTTAATCTTGCACGAAATTTCAACTTGCATGATGGACCATCTTAATGAGGGTTGTGGAGAGTTGGTTGGGGGAGTCCCTTTTAGTAGAACTTTTAGAGGGGTTTGGGTTGTTCACCCACTCTCTACCTTTAGAGACCACTAAACTTGGAGAAGGAAAAAAAGCTGAGGATAGAAGAAAGAAAAAGCTCAAAACTTAATCATTTTGCATTGGATCATAGGTTGGAGGATCTTGCTCTTCATCTCTTTCATTTTGTTGTAGATGAAACTTGTAGATGTAAATTTTGTTAAGTGTTTTAGCTCCCCATGGTTGGTCATGGTGAGAGCATGAAATGGCATTGTGTTTTCTTTTGTGATTGGATTTTGGGTTGTATACTCTCAGATTCACTCACCCTTGGGAGGGAAGAGAAATCGAGAGGGGGTGTGGAAATGGAGGCAACTCCATGTGTAGAATCTCCTCCATGTGTGAGGAAAGATGAACTTGGGTGAGTGATTTTCCCCAAGAAATCTTGCATTTAGCCCGTGTGGCAATGGGGGTATAAGGAGGAAAGATGAACTTGGGTGAGTGATTTTCCCCAAGAAACCTTGCATTTAGCCCGTGTGGCAATGGGGGTATAAGGAGGGAAGATTGGCCATGAGAGCCTTGTATGAAATTCAGTTATATGGGTCCATGTGTGGCCTTGTTCTTGTATTGCAATGGTTGTCTCCATGGGTTGTCCACCCACACCCCACAAAAGGAGTTCATGGAATTCCTTAGTTATACCCTTGAGGGAATTTTGGGCTCTTGCAATTGTATGTTTCTTGTGAGTGTTTGTATATGAGTGAATGTATCCTATTTGATGTGGTTTCCCCAAGCTTGGGGGTGGCCTCATGAGAGGCCTAGGATGGGAGGTGATCTCCCATGGTCTTTCCCTTGCCTTGTATATATTTGCAGATTTGTGGAAGCTCAAAGAGGAGCTATCATGGAGGTTTTCATCTTTTGGATGGTTGAGAGAAGACATCCCTTTTATTCCATTGTGAATCACTCTTTGTATTTAGATTTCATTTGACGTAAAAGAGAATGTAATGCCTTTCATTTGGAGTTATTGTGAAGATGAAATGGATGAGAGACTGTTATTATCTTGATCTTTCATTGTGTGGAATTATTCATTGCAATGCTTTGTTGAAACTAGGATGTTGTAAACTTTATTGATGTATTTGTACATGAGTTGAAATGGATTTCTTAATGTTTATGATGAATCCTTGCATATGTAATTAAAGATTTCTATCTCTTAGTATAGTTGAAATTACTCTCCTTTTTGCAATGAGTTCTCAATATTGATAGAATAGATATTGTATCAATTTCAATAAGATTTCATATTTTGGTTGAAGTAGGAATATTGCAGATTCATATATGATGATTTAAATGTCATGATCATTGAAAATAATCTCTAAATATGATTCATATCACTCTTTTAGTCTTATAAATTGTAATGAAACAACTATGAAGAAATGAACAAATTAGTTTTATGTTGATATCTCAATTGATTTGCAATCAAACTATATCTAATCCTTATTGATACATTATCAATTTTAAGACTATAGACTTCCTTATGCATTAAGGAGACTAATTAAATGAGGAAAATATACTACTCATAGTTTGCAAGAAGATGTAAAAATAGTGCAAGCAAAATAACTCTCTCCAGATTTTAAGAGAGCAAAATGCTCTCTGGATTTTGTATGGGATAAAAATCCCATACAAAATGCTCTCTGAATTTTGTATGGGATAAAAATCCCATACAAAATCCATACCACAGTCAATTAGAAATAATAAACCTTGCCACCTCACCTTATAAATCAATTAAAATATATACTAAAAAATCACTACCCCATACCCTATTTAATTCTATTCCTTGTATTGGCGCATGCTTTGGGGGTCTAGTCTTTGTTGTATTTAAAACCCTTCTATTGGATAAGGGAATGTACTTAGACTGTCCCCTCATCATGGGCGCACATCTTGAAGAAACCCCATTTGGCAAATATTATTTAAAGAAGGCATTACTTTCAATGCACTTATCTCTCCCCAGGAAAAATGGCGCATGACTTCTGACAACATCACTTTATTGCATTTACCTTCTCTCATGGAAAATAGCGCATGTTTTTCCTTGGAGGATGGCCTTAGTGTCTAGGAAGAAGTTTTGTGGGTCCCATGTAATTTAAGACCTGTCATAACTTAATGCTAGCTCCATTTAATTCTCCTTCTCATGGGCTGATTTTGGAGACTTTTTATCTCCTCCCCTAAAATGGCGCATGATTTGATTATGACCTTTTCCTTAGGCCATGTGGTAGGGTAGGAAATGAGATAGGATGTTATAGTAGGTTAATAGGTTAGTAATGTTAGTAGGATGTTTAGATTATTGCTTTAGGTTAGTAGTTAATTAAGTTTGATTAGGAAGTTATTTAAATAAGATAATTTGATATTATGTCTTGTCATTAGATAGCTAGTTATTATTATTTTTTTGAATGTTTTAATTAAGGTATGTTATTAATTATAGATGGTTATTATTTTTGTCTATGTTTGTTAGTAGATATTTTTGTTATTTATTTTGATGTCATGCTCTATTCTTAGCATGCACATAATATTAATTAATAAATTATAGTATATTAATTAATTAATAATTGTATTAATTAATTAATATGTTATAATTATTAATTAATAATATTGATTTATATTTATCATTAACTAATGTTATCTTTGAATTGGTTAAAAAGTACATTGATTTAATGGTATGTTGTAATTATAAATTGAATTAGTATTTATACATTTGAAAATGGATATTGATGAAAACATCAAATTAAATTTATATTCAATATAATCATAAGATGGCAATTTTACCATCACAATCAAATTGGTCTCGATATGAGCATATTTGGAAAATGGTTAACCTATCTAAAGAATAACATTATCAATAAACATTCTATTCCTCTTAGATAATCTAAAGGACTAATAGATTAACATTTGACAAAATTGTTCATCAAGACGATTAACAAATTCAGATTATATTGAGTTCCAACTAGCATCCTTAGGAATAACAACTTTTTGAGGTTTGACCTCTTGTCGCTTTTGCGATCTTGACATTAACTCCTTTACCCGCATCATGAACATAGGAACTTATAACCTTTTAAAAAAAAATTTGTTGGCTGTGTTTTGGCCCGAACTTTTGGGCATTACACTTGATTTTTGAGTTATCTGATAATAAAGATAATTTAATTCACAAAAACATGCAAAAGCTAAGTTTTAACTCAAATTAGAGTTTAGCTTTAATTGATAATTGATAGTTGTCTACTTTTATGATTGTGCATGTTTTATTTATGAATTAATTTAATAAATAAAGTGATTTATGCTCAACTTAACTGATTTTTGAAAATAAATAATTGATTTATGGGTTAATCAATTATTTAATCAAACTTTTATTAAAAACTATATTATTAAATAATGACAACTTGCTTTAATTAATTAAATAAGAATTTAATCAATTATTCATAAGATATTAGATTTATTATCAAAATTAAATAATACAATTAATAATAGATAGAATTAAATTTAATTACACAATTAAGTGGCAAGATATTAAATCTAATTAATTAAATATGAAAATATTCAATTAATCAAACTTAGGATAAATGTGATTTATTGCCAAATAATTATTAAATTAAAGATAATTAAGATAATTAGGAACATTGCTAGGAATATTCCCCGATGCAGAATTTCAGATAATCAATTATGATTCGATGATGTTTAGATGTGCCTTAGATTATGACTTTGATGTTGATTTCATTCGATTTGTAGATGTAGGAGGTTAATGAACTTATAGCCCATTTTTTGGGTATTACAATGATCACCTCTATTGGATATCCATTCTCAAATGCAAGAAGGTGAAGGATGTTGTTCAAGAGTCATTTCCTTTCATTTGTGAAGACTAGGAGGAGCTTGTGTTAGCAGCATAAGTTGAAAATCACTAATCTTTATCCAAAATCTACAAGTGTAATTTACATGCATGACAATTAAAATAGGAAGCACCATGTGTCTCAATATTGAAGCTCCAACATCGACTCTTTCATCATTAAAATTTCATTTTAGATTCAACATTAATATATGAAAGAATAATACGCGCACCTATTTACCATTTAGTACAAATCATATAGTTGAAGAATTCACATGCCCACATACTTGTATATGATAAATTGTCAAAAGATTTAGGATGCATACGTTTATGCAAGCATTTTATAATAAACAAACAAGTTTTGACATTAGTTTTTATTCATAATGGATTATTATAGTTAATTTAAAATTTTAATAGGAAATATATTAATAACATAACCTTATTAAAAGTCACCTACTACTCAATACTAATGGTTGAATTTAGTAACTAGCAATCACATGTTCATGTGCAATGCGTACACCGAAGTGGTTTGGAAGGTCTATTAGTATTCTAGGAGGTGTGGAAGGTACATGAGATCATTTAGTATTCTATTTAGTGAATGGTGCTCTTTGTGAAAATTATGTCTCGGTGGAAAAATCATAGCTTCAACTTATGAAAATATCATTATCTCCCCACTAATAAGGTAAAAGATATGAAATTATAAAAAATAATTCAAATGGGAAAAATCACAATCAATTGTCACACTTTTATAAAGGAAACACCTAACAACACCAAAATTGTTCCACTTCGACGACATAAAAGTGATATTTTTTTTGGGCATTTGGAGTCCAATCAAAGGAGTTTGACATCAAGGAAGTATTTCTAAATTGATGCATAGGGTCGTTGCACTTAGGCTCTTTTCCCAAACAACCTAGGTTTTGACTCATTCTAAGAATCTCCCGAGGACTCCAATTCCCCAAGCCTACTCAAAAGGATTCCAATTAGAATGAACTTTCCTTGGTCAACCTCCTTGTGACTCTTAACATGGACAGTTCACTTCTACAAGTGAGTCTCTCTACTCACCACCAAACCACCTTCACAATCCTAGGTTCACACAAGTGTTCCACCCTTGCATATCAGGATATGATCATCACACTAACCTCAAGGCTGGTAGACATGTTGCACACTTCTATCACAACCAAACTTCATCAACTAGACACCTTGGATTCACTATTGGTAGCCCAACATATGACTTGTTCAATTAGGCCTAGTGAAAGACCTACTAGCAATTAGGTCTTCTAATCGGGTATTTTGCATTTATCTCAAAATTTCTCTACACATGCCATACAAAAAAGGCATTTCACGATACCCTTTTCATAGTACTACAAGATTACAAATTAATGGGTCTATGTCTCTCCTTCTGACCACCGAACCCCAAAACCCTCCTTTTAAGCCCAATAGGACTAATTTGTTACATTTACAAAGTCCAAGAATTTCAAGTACTCTTGACCACCAACAGTTACATTAGGTTCTAGACACATATAAGAACACAAGACCCACCACCAATTTGGTCACTACGCCTTACAGGCCTTCACCATGATTCTATTTGCAGTCACCAGGACTAGTCACATAAGGGATGCCTAGCCTAGTTCATCTCGTTTCACACAATGGCCAAGGGATTTTGGTTCCTTCATTTCATAGAGAATGATAATTTTCTAACATTGAAATGAGGAGTTATTACACATTTTATCTCAAAACCCTAGTTGCACAGGGTTTCAGACCTATCAACAGAAATTTGCTTGGATCTCAGTCCTTATTACACCAAATAAAAAAATACTAGGACCAAAAGAGAGTTAATTCAGTTATCTATAATTGTAAATTGGTTTCAAGCACACCCCAATTCATATTTAGTTATTAAAATCTCTGAAAGAGGAAAATTTTGTGTATTGTTTAGGAAGCAATTTTTCACTTTTATTCAAAATTAATTTCAACAACCCCATTGTTTATAGGAGATTTCAACCTTATAGGCCTTAGACCAACTTTTAACACCTATGTAACTAACCCAAACTAATTTTGAATCAATACACTGTTGGATTTTTAAATTCATAACATGTTGTTGATTTTGCTAAGCAGCATGACAACATTGACAATATTGAACATCTTTTATTTTCATATCATCAAACCTGCCTCTTAGGCTCTCTTGACATTAACATCACCACCATAGACTTGAGAAAATTTGTCCCACATTTTCTTTGAGGTAAGGCAATCCTTGACATCTTCAAATTCAACAGCTGATAGAGCAGCAACAATCTCCATCATAGTAATATTATGCTCATGTCTATCTCTTAATTGATCAAGAGTCAAAGGTCCTATAGGTGGTACTAAGTAGCCATTATCCAATAGGGTGAGGGCAGAATTCCCAATTCTAGATATATGAAGTCTCATTCAGCTTTTCCATATTGTAAAGTTGTCCTTGTTCAGCTTTGGCACCTCCCTCTTATACATTTTGTGATCTTTCTGCTGAAGTCCTTAAAACTCTATTCCAAGCAACCTAGATGCTCTTATACCATTTGTTAGAATAATTGAGAGGGAGAGGGGGTGAATCAATTAGATCAGTTATCCAATAGTACCAATTAAAAAATGTATCACTTAAAACAAATTTAGCAAATATCTGCAGCTCGGTAACATAAAATACTAAAAGTGAGAAATATAACCAAAACCTCTCAAATCAACTGAAAAATCCCTAATTTGAATGCTTCAAATGTGAACAAGCTGTAGCAGATTTGGTTCTGATACCATGTCGGATTTGAGCAATACAAATCCACAAAACCCGAAGATCACCTGCATACAAAAACCTGTTACAAGGAAGTAGAGACAAGAAGAGGGAAAGGGTTTGACTCAAAATATGAAGAAGAAAATATCCTCAAATAATGAATGAATAGAATGTACAATGGATCATCCTTATAAAGGAGATTGAAAGCCTTGAAAGGCAAAGTCTAGTGCATGTAATAATCAGTTTAACTATTACATGACTACTGCATGAGTTTAGAACAACTAGTGCATTAATCAATTAGATCAGTTATCCAATAGTACCAATCACAAAATGTATCACTTAAAACAAATTTAGAAAATATCTACAGCTCGGTAACATAAAATACTAAACTGTCTATGCCTTTACAGATTACTAGTTAATTACTCACTATGATTACCGACCAAATCAAATATGCAATATGTAAAGTATGACAACAAAGCAATCATCACAGAAACACATAACACAATGATTTAACGTGGAAACCCTGTAAAGGGAAAAAGCACCTGGGACCGGTAACCCAAAATATTTTTCACTCTTCTGAAGTGAGCTCGGTGAAGAGCCAACCCTTTTAAAGGTTACAAAGCACACCGTAAGGTGTGACCTTGTTAGAGGATTTAAGACTAACAATTATCATCCAACCAACATTCACTATGAGGTTGATAGGATAACAATGTACATTCTATGAATGACATAGGACAATCATAAGATGGTTAAGTCCACTCGGTTAAGAGATTTTTCTATTACAATGGTTAAACTGAAATAGTAGGTGATTTGATTGCAATACAACTTAACTTTGCAGATGTTTAGATCTATTCTAAGCCCATAAAAATCATCTGATCAATATTTCAATTAAGTTCATCAATATTCAATAACTTACTGTCCCTCGGTAAAAACTCTCTGATGCTCGATACTGTTCTGCAGTTTGGTTCTTCTTCAACTAGTCTGATCAGGCATGCATGAAGCCATGTTCACATGAAATCTTTGTAGTCTCCTTCTGGCATAGTTTCAACAATGAAAACAATATCTCTTATATAGACAAGTAAACCATTTTCTTTTCATCCATCAGATTTTGCCGCTTAATCTCCTTCATTGATTTTTCCACTTAAACCTTCCTCGACAGATGTGTCAATAACTTGTTTCAATTCCATCCTTTAGATCTTCTTCAAATTTTGTTAGTTGTTGATCTCATAACAAACTTTATCTTAGACCTCGAAATCATACACATTCTAGCTCATCAATTTCTGTCGGCTAAACTAAACATTTAGTTCTTTCATCCATACTCGGTTAACGAAGAAATGTGTCAGCGAACACAAGCTCGATTAATGCTATAACTCGGTATACACTACACTGGTTCGGTGTATACTGAAGTGCTTCATTTACCAACCACACTGCTTTGTTAAGTTTTGCTTCCAACTTCATAACAGATTAATGTAACATAATCAAGTCAACAATATGAAGTCATAGACTCATCAAAAGTTACCAAGAGTATTCTTTATCCTCATCTGTCATATCCATCTTCCTCTATGTAGATATCTTAGTTCTTCATCTTTTCTCCTCTTTACAGATGTTTAGATATTTGCACCTATCATGATAAGTACTGTCAAAACTAGTTGACATCAATGACAACATAATGACTGATTTAATTATCTTACATATCATTTCAATACTCAGTGATCTCTAATCACTGATCTTCAAGTCATTTAGGTATTCAATCAGTTGTAGTTCATCATATTGAACAAAGGTAGATTGGTCTTGTATATGTAGACAGACATATAAGACTAGTGAATGCAAACTTCTTAATATATAAGACTATAGGTTTTTCATTTTAATGAATTTAAAACATGCTAAATCTTAACTTACATAACTTTTCATATAAATCATTTCCTTTGGTTAAAAGAATCTCTACTTTTGTAAATCCTTTCTTGAATTTTGAATTCTAGTAGATTTAGAATAATGGAATATATTCCACTAGTAATGGAAGACAAATTAGATTTGAAGTTCTTTTGAGAAAGGAAGATTCTATTCATATCAAAATTAGCCTAGTTTGGATTAGACAAAACAAAGTTTTAGTTTTCATTTTTGGTAACATCAAATATATCATCTTAACTTTTTGTTTGTACATCTATTAAGTTAGGATCATATTTTAAGATGAGGCTTAGATAATTATTAGTTATAGAATTAACTAGTTATCATAAGTTATTATTTAGTGGTTTTTAGTTTAATTAATATTAGCTTTGGTTAGATTTAAGCTAGTGTGAGTCCCAGTTCGGTACTTGTCCCTCTTTTCTTTGTTTGGGTCTTGAGTCAGATGAATCTTCCTCTTTTTGATCAATATTCCTTTGTTCTGCGTGTCCTAAGTTCAGTCATAAAAACTATTAGTCCTTTGGTCATGATTTGATTATGAACTTCTTGAAGTTAGATAAAATTTGTTTTTATTGAACACCTTTGAACCCTTGAACATGCTTGAAACAGTGTTCAAGTCCATTCAAGGTAGTTCATATCAATTTCATTACTCTTGTGGAAACATGACAATTTGGAAAAAAAATGAAAGAGATTTATATGCCGCTGAGTCACAGAAAATGCTGGAGTATTGGTTACAGAATTAAAGCATGTCAGCACAGGAGAATTGTTAAAATGATGAGCCATTGACATGCCTAATTTTAAGAAATGTAAAAAGGAAGGGAAGCAACCTTATGTTAGTATAAATTGATGTAGAGGTTTCCACTATTGTTTGGAAAATGCATGCCTACATTCACTTTAGTGAAGTCTTCAAGGTGCAGAATTAGAGAAGTTAAAACAAAGATATATGATGCACATGATTGAAACTTATATCATCTATAGCTTGAGGGAAACATTGGTAGCAACATAGAGATCATAATTATCTTCTAGATCTCTATTTTAGGGACATTAATTCATATTGGAAACCATTGTAACTCTGCAGAAGAAAATTTGATGAAGATTTTACAACCACAAATTTGCAGGAAGCAAAAAAAATCAATCATATTGCGGGGGGCATAACTCCCAACTCGCTATTGGATCTGGCTCATTTTTGGATATGTTGTTGCAAAACTAATTCTACAGATCCTCACTAGAGCAATCTTCAAAATGTTGCTTGGTTTGGAGATACAAGTGACTGTTTGAGACATTGTCAATCTACCAATAATAGTCACAAAGTAATGACAACACTACATCACCATCAAGTGCCACCTGTTCAAGAGCCCACTGGTGTGCATCTTTAAATATAAAATATGAGTCTTGGTTTATTAATAATCTTAATACTTTATTAGGATATTGTTTTAAAAAAAAAAATTATAAAGACCCCCCAAAAGGGACCAGCAAATAAAAGGATTTAAAAGTCTAATGTTGGCAATCAAGGATCATTCAAGAATTAGTTACAATAACCGAATAGAAACTTGAAGATACTATATATTGTAAAAGAGTGGGCATAAGTGGGGGTTCTTTTTTTTTCTTTTCCAAAAGTTTGGGAGCTACAGGAGAGGGGGAGGCTCTTTCTTTTTAATGTTGTAGGAAGAGCATATGTTTTCTTTTCAATGTAGCATAAATGTATATAAATTTGATTCTATGAGCTCAAAATTTTGATAGTGGAAGAACAAGGAAACAATTTTAAATCTGTGAATTTATCATTGTTGTCTTAAAGATTATATTGAGCTATGTCTCATTATGGTTAACTTTCAGCATCATTTTTATCATATCAGCTGTGCATGTGTTTGATTTTGAAACTGTGATTTCAGATTGAGCCATCTATTGAGAAGAATTTGTACTCTTCCTCTCTTTATTTATCATTTGTGAATGTGAGTGAATGGGGCTGTGTATCATTTTCTAGCATTCACTCTTTTATAACTTTCAATCTTTTTGCATCTATTTGCATGGCTATGGGTAGATGTTAGCACCTTTATTGCTTTCTGGTGAAAAGCATATCATTATTTTTATTCATCGCATATTTGTTAAGAGGGAGTTGTACCTATCAATTTAGAAGAAAGTTATCATCTCAATGATAACTTCTCCAACTGTTGGTGGAAGTTGTTCTTCTATTTGGGCATTTTGAGTCATTCTTTACATTTATTCTTGAAGGACAAATCTATTTACCAACAACTAGCAAAGTAACTTATTAATAATATCGATAAATTTATTTAGAAGTCATTATTAAATAAATTATATTAATGTTATATTATACCTTTAGAATTATGGTTTTGATTTGATATTGTGTTATATCAATTGACATTTATTTCTTCTTATTAGGATTTAGGTTATATCAATAAGATTGTTCCCTTGAGGTAGTCGTGACAATTTAGAAGAAACTTATAACCATTGTTAGGCTTAAATTTTCTTTATCATTGGTAGTGTTATTATTAAATCAGAGTAATTATAGATAGGATTTAGATGGAAATGTAAGCTGTATTACTACATTTTCTCTATTATATGAATCAAAATACAAATTTTATCTCGATAATACTCATTGAGATAGAGTATTAAGATTATTTACATGTAATATTGTAATATATGAACTATAAGATGAGATGTAATTAGTGTCTTAGGATAAATTCTAGTAATACTAACTTATTGTTATGATATGTATATAAATGAATAAATATTTTTTTTTTTGTTTTTTTGGGCAAAAGTGGCAAGCCACTAATAATATATATTAATAATACCTGGTTCAAAGACTCCTAGAGGAAAGAACCAGTGAAGAAAACCTCCAATCCTTGCAATTAAAAATAGAAGGATACAAAATAGAACCCAAGCAACATCTATAAAAAATTGATCCCCAAGAGACACAATGAGGAAAAACCTACAAAACTAACAACCCAAGACTTATATCAATATGAGGTTGTATTACATGTGTGTACAGATCGATTAGTCTACCTGAGACTAGAGAGAAAATGTTATGAGTCTTTGATTCAAATACATATCGAATAAGCTAACTGAGACCAAAATACTAAAAAATTTGATACTTTGATAATGAGACCAAACAAAACCAAAACCGCTTGAAGACTGACAAAATCTACGAACTTAGGAACAAAACCCATGAGTGAAATGTTTTGGAGCAACTGTAGAGTTTCCTCCACCATCAGATCCTCTGGAAATGGCATGGCATCACTTGAGATGGAGAGTTTGGAAAAGGATATGGAATGCTGGCAATAAAGCTCGACGTTGACAAGACAAATTCTGCTCGAGGTACCTGATGGAATGGAGAAGAGGATGAATTAGCCCACGACAGGAACAAAGATTTGCCCACATTCTGGGGGTCGGGTTCTGAAGATGAAATATGAGAGCCATGGTCATGACCCAGAATGGATAACAGTGCATACACCTTAGAGAAAAGTTTACTTCTTAGGTCTTCCCTTGAAACTCTACCCACACTTTTGGAGGCCCGATGGAACGAATGAATACATTGTTGGCTGAGAGATCTTTTGATGCTCCTCATTGTATTAGAGAAGATGTCAAGGGAAGAGACACCCAACTAGAGCCTACCCATTCCATAAATCATACTTATAGATAATTTCCAACAAATTCATACCCACTCATAACTCATCCGCTATTGTTTTGTCAATGATGATCTCTAATAGATTTTCTATTTGAATGAGGTCCAGATAATGGAGAGGAAAATCGAGACCAATTGAGAAGGAAAAATAAGCCTTTTTCCTTGGGATACAAAATTTCATCACCTAAAACTCTCTTAATACTTCTCTTGCAGTGCAGACCATCAATTTTGAAGGCTTGGCCAAGTTGGATGTCTACAATGTAGTCTTCTAATAGATGCTCCCAGGGGGGTAGGCTCAGGGGAGACTCTGAAATTACATGGTGTATACTCCATGTTTGAAGCCTTAGAGGAAACTAAGAGAAAATAAAACCCAACTAAAGGGTATGTGCACAAAGATGGGGTACCAAAAAGGGGCTTTAAGATGCCACTTTTTCCTGAAATCAGCAAACTCTGAACTTCAATAACAAATTGAAGATAGTTCGACTCAAAATTTCAAAACACAACAAGAACAAGAGTTGTAGTACTCTGAATCTAGTTTCTAAACTACTAATTTATTTGAAAAATGGTGAAGATTAAGGCCTTCAACTAGGGGGAGCACAAAAAGTGGTACTATTTTTTGTGAAAAAAATAACATAGCGCCTGTTGTGCTCCCCCTAAAATGTTAACTTATTTTTTGAAATTATTTAATCACTCCAGTGAGAAGTTAGCTAACACCACGTAATTTACCCTGGATTTTTTCTACTAATTTTTTTATGAATGTATGAATTTCTACAACTTTTTGAACTTAGACATCCCAAAACACATGAAATTTGGGCGTGCTCCCCCTAGAAATCATTCAAAATTAGTCGAAAATCAAATTTTTTTTTCTAAAGTGTGTAGAATGGAGTCTAGTTTCTAAAAAACTAAGTTTTTTCAAATTTTGACAAACGAAGCAAAATCTATACCCAAAATACTACACATTGGTTTTTGACAAAAAATTGACATACATTCAATGGAAATTAATGTTGATAGGCTTAAAATTATCATTTTTGGAAATAAATTATATGTTTAGATAGCTAACTCAGAGACCAATAATCTCACATTGTCTGATTTTTTTTGTTATCAAATCATGTGTAAACTAGACGGAGAGCACACACAAAAAGTGAAGGTTTTTTCTAATGTTTCTTCGAATTCACGTCAAACTCATGGCTTATACATCCAAACCTTTGGGTTGGATCTCCAAAGCAAATCCAAGCCTTAGGCTTGGTAAAATACAAGCCTTCAAATAGGGCGCATGCCCTATTTGGCATGCGCCCTATTTGAATCTATGCTTGAAATAGGGCGCACGCCAAATAGGGCATGCACTCTATGTCAAGCATAAATAAGCTCTAAAGAACCATTAGGACCCATTCTAATGTGTCCTAATGATTCCATAGTGGTTTTAATTGCCTCTAAATGGTCTATTACGACCCATTATTATTCCTTAGAACATGTTAGAACTCTCATGATCCACTACAAACCCTTAGACAACATTACGGCCTGTTAGGACACATTAGATCCTCAAAGTGTGTCCTAAGAGGTATTAATTGATTGCAGTATTTTATTATGGTTCTTAATAGGTGCTAAAGAGCCATAATAAGATCTAAAAAACATTAGGAACCCTCATTTAATACATTAGAAGCACCTCAAACCATAAAGTGTGTCATCC